>CM050165.1:37645433-38275433 GCA_027410445.1 Discoglossus pictus | reverse complement strand
CACCTAAGTATTTTATAGACTGTGCGGGCCAAATAAACTGGTGATTAGCTTTGAGGATGTCAATCTCCCCCTGCGGCAATCTGATCCCCATCACCTCAGTCTTCTCAACATTCAGCTTGAGACCCGAGATTTTGCCAAAGTCCTGGACAGTGGACATGAGTGCAGGTATGGATGAAAGGGGATTGGTCAGGGTGAAAAGCATGTCATCCGCAAATAAAGAGCATTTGAAATGCTGGAGGCCAACCTGTACCCCCTGGATGACTGGGTTGGCTCTAATCGCTTGTGCAAGGGGTTCTATAGCAAGAGCAAATAACAGTGGGGAGAGCGGACACCCTTGCCTGGTCCCTCTTTGAATGTGGATGTCGACTTTGTGATCTCCTGGGAGTTTTAGATTGGCTGCTGGGGAGTCATAATATCTCTTAAGTAAATTAATAAAGCGTCCCTTGAATCCAAATTTGTCCAGAATCTTATATAAATATGGCCATTCTACCGTGTCAAAAGCTTTCTCTATATCTAAAGCTAAGAGACAGACTGGTATATTAGACTTCTGAGCCATGAACTGTGCATTCATGACCCTCCTAACATTGTCCCCGGCCTCTCTAAAGGGAACAAACCCAGTTTGGTCCTTGTGGATCAAATCGGGTAGAAATTTAGAGATGCGGGTGGCTATAATTTTCGCCAAGATTTTGACATCCCCATTGATTAGGGATATAGGGCGATAATTTTTCACCTCTAAAGGGTCCCTGCCATCTTTTGGGAAAATCACCAAGTCAGCCCGGTTTAACTCCGGGGGCATAGGCTCTCCGTTTAATATGGCATTAAAAAGAGATGTCATGTGGGGGGTAAGAAGAGGTTCAAATTTTTTATAATACAAGTTAGTAAAGCCATCCGGTCCCGGGGATTTGCCCAACTTAAGATTCTGGATGGTAAGTTTAACCTCCTCCTGTGTTATTTCTAAGTTCAATTCATCCAGTTGATAATCCGGTATTTTAGGGAGGTCGCATAAATTTAGAAAGGAGTCTATATATGATCCACTGCAGTGGGTTTGCGAGGAGTATATTTTTTGGTAATAATTTTAAAAGTTTTTTAGATATCATTGGGACTGTAGGAGATTTGACCGCCAGGTATCCTAATTTGGGTGGTTCTGGGTTGGGAGAATTTATTGTTTAGTCTTTTAGCCAAAAGGGAGTCAGGTTTGTTTGCCTTCCAGTAATAGAGGTGCTTCATTTTTCTCATAGCCCGTTCAGTTTGATGGGACAAAATAGCGTCCAGCTCAAGCCTAGTCTGGTCAATTAATTTACGCCCCTGAAGAGAGGGACACTGTTGGTTTTTCTCCTCTAACCTCTTTAATAAGGTCGAAAGCTCTGTCTCCTTCTGCCTAAGAAGTTTCTTTATGTATAGAGGACAGCTTAATGCAAGTTCCTCTAACAAAAGCCTTATTGGCGGCCCAAAGCCATCCAGCCCCAGTTTCGGGGGTGTCATTAGTCTCAAAAAACAGCTGTATGTCCTTGGATATGGAATCCACACTACTCGGATTAGACAGAAGGAATTCGTTCAGAACCCATTTATAGGGAAGTCGAGGATTAGGGCCCAGATCCAGCTCAACTAGTACCAGAGCATGGTCTGACTAGGGGCAAGCGACTATCTCAGAGTTTATGGTAGAGTCGTACAATTAGGAAGTGATAAGTAGAGCGTCAATCCTAGAGTATGTCAGGTGAGTCTGGGAGTAGAAAGTGTACTCTCTCTTGTCCGGGTGCTTACCCCGCCAGGCATCAACTAACCCCAAACCATTTAGTAAGGACTTAATCTGATTAGTCTTGTTGGGAAATCTGTTGGTCGGTTTTCCAGATCTGTCAAGTGTCGGGTCTAAGGTCAGGTTAAGGTCCCCCCCAATAATCAATTTCCCCAAATCCTGAGCCTCTAGTTTTTTCAACAGGTCTATGAGAACAGAGTAGGGGGAGTTTGTAGGAGAATACAGAGATAGCAGCGTCATTCTTTCCCCTCTTATAGTCCCAGTTGCCATAACGTAATTGCCATCCCCGTCTACCCGAGTGGATTCTACCTGGAAGGGAAAGGTCCTATGCAGCAAAATTGCACAGCCAGCTCTCTTAGTGGGGAGAGAGGCTAGATAATAGGTTGGGTAATCCTTATGTAGGAATTTAGGTTTGTTGCCAAGGGAAAAATGGGTCTCCTGCATGAAAATGACAGAGGGAGTATATTTTTTGTAGAATGCAAAGGCCTTCCTCCTTTTAAAGGGGGAATTGAAGCCCTTCACATTGTGGGTCACTATGGTGTATTTAGAAGTAGCCATTAAAAATCGGGAGTGTAGGTGTATGCAACCTTACCTAATAGCTGAGCACGTGAATGGCGAGGAGTGGAGGAGCCCGGAGAGCAGACAGAAGTCCCAGCGGGTATGCTGTTGGCGGCGGAGAAATCTCTCTTTTATCAAGAGGGCTGAGAGCAATGGAAAGGGAGAAAGGCAGGTTAATATCGTAGAGGTAGATAAATCCGGGATAAAGCAAACAAGCCAATAATAGAACAGAAACAAGAAACACAAAAATAAACAAGTTTACAGTACAACTAAACTTCAAGCTGTAATTTCAAGAATATAGCAGGATAAGTATAAAATATTCGACTACACAAACCGTTCTAACTCTATATATAGTAAATAAAGTAAAAGACAAATCCACGTAATGTGGGAAACTAGTCTGGCAAACTATATTAATTCTAAATGGCAATAGTGCCAGCTATGCTATCAACATTCTATCTGGAATACAAACAATGAAAAGTGAACATCAAATACTCAGCAAAATATTATCAAAGTCCAGCTAGGTAGGAGGCCTCTCAGGTCGCGGGCCCAACTTTGAAGTGGCCGAGAGTCCAGAGTCTGCTGAGGATACCAAGCGCTTGTCTTGCAGATCGCCTATATAGTCCCGAAAGCCACTGGGCCCCTCCAAGATAGGGACTTGTTTGCCATGAACTTGTGATGGCTTTGAGGTCTGCTGCCTCTTAGGGATAGGCGAAACAAGGTGCACTTGATTTGCTGCTGTCGTGGGCTCCGGGCATAGCTGTAATCTCTGCAATACATCTAGGCAGTCTTCCAGAAAGCGGGTGGTATAAGTCTTGCCATGATAGGTGAAAGTCAAAGCAAACGGAAAGTTCCAACGGTACTGGATCCTGTGCTGAATAAGAATAATAACAGCCGGTTTCATAAGTCTCCGCTTATGCAGGGTATCCGGGCAGAGGTCCGCATAAAACTGCAGGATTGAGTCATCCGGCCCCTTGATGGTATGCAGCTTTCTGGTGGCCGATAGTAGAAGATCTCTGGCCTGCTGCCTTAAAAATCTAACAATAACATCCTTGGGGGCCTCCAAGCTCCTCATGCCACCCAAGGCTCTATGGGCCCGCTCAATCTCCCACACACTTTCGAGCTGATTAGGGAGGATTATGGGGATTGTATCCCTCAGGTAGCCAGACAGGTCCTGTATCGCTCTCAGTTTACCACGGATGCGTACATTGTGCCGGCGGGACCGGTTCTCCAGATCCTCTATCTTATCCGTGAGGTCAGAGATATGAATGGAGTTTTGAGCAATAGAGGATCGGTCTCTTTCTTGCGCCTCGGCCATCCGATCCGATGCGTCCTCCAGGATTTGAGTGCGGTGCCCCAGGTCCTTCAAGTCTTGTCTTAGAGGATCAATAGCTTTTGCCAGGAGCCGCTCAATAGTAGCCACTGATCTGGCAGAGAGGTCCATATATTGGCTAGGAACGTCAGGAGTACCTTCCCTGTCCGAGCCATCCGAGTGTTCTGAGGCGGACTCCGCAGGGAGGGAGCATCTGGCAGATTTAGGTGTAAAGTGCTCCCTAATGCCCTTCGCTGAAGCAGTTCTTTTCGGTTTCGGCATTTTGAAATACAGGCCGTAGGGGTCAGCAAAAGGTCCGTTATGGAATCAGCCAGGTATAGAATAGGGGGAAGCTATGCCCCAAGTGGTCTGAGTGAAAGTCCGCTGGCCCCAGTAGTAGAGTTTGTCCAGATTATAAAGTTGAGTTGAGGTAGGTGATAGCTGTGCTGCCAGGCCAATTTCCCATTCGTCTCCTTACTCCATAATTAGAGTGTAGTCTCCAGCCGGGGCACTGGAGAGGCCTTTGAAAATCCGGCCAAACAGAGAATAGTCCTTTGGTAGACGGGTGGCACAAAAAGTTGTACCCTCTTCAGTTGGTCTGTCTGCTTTTGTTGACGAGAGCCTGTTAAGTAGAACTCAGCCTTAGAATAGATCAGTACAGACAGTAAGAAGCAATGAATGGCCGGGAGACTTCCACTCTCGCATTATTCGCATAAGGCCAATGGTGATCTGCAGTATTGCAAACGTCCACACGGTGGCAGCACATGCGCTGATGTTGTAAGAAATTAACACAGTCTATGCAACTGGCAGTAAAAGCACAGGTCTCAAATATAGGTAGACACAATATTTTGTTTGATGCACAAATGTTCCATAAAAAGTGCCTAAAGATAGCGTCAGTTTCTGAGACCAGGTACACCCACAGTGCTCCCAAATATTATGCAATTCAGTCTCTGGCAATGCTACGAGATAAGTCTCTATATCAAGAGCTCAGTCCTGAGAAGGTAGCTTAAAGAGTTGATTCACACAGCCTTAACCCCAGATCTCAGAGTTGTGTGGGGAAGTGACAATAAATAGAGCATTGAGTGCCTTGCAAGCTGGGGAAAATTCAAGCAGCTTCCTCTTCCTACCCCACCAAGACTCTTTAATGGCAGCCACAGTGCCTAATACATGGGGAGAGTGCTAAGTAACCACTAATTGGGTTGGGTGCACTGCTCCCTCATTTGGGGATGTCTGGCTCTCTCCTGGGGCCCCTCTGGGGAATCGCAGCCTTCTGGGGAAGATCCCCCCTACCTGCAGCCGTCGGGTGAGTGCTCAAAATGGCGGCCCCGCAAGATGGCGGCCGCGTTTCGCGGGCTTTCTGCCCCGTTGTTCAGGGACCACACTCTGGCCAGAGGGGTCACCCTGGGATCCCGGCCGGATCCAGTCGCCACCGGGATCAGCTCCAGCACACTCTTTTGAGCTGGGGAATAGAGCCCCGAAGTCCTCTGGGGCCTCAGGCGTCGTCCCGTGGCCTGGGGTCTCCCGTGCTGCTGGGCCGCCTAATAGGCTCCCCGTTGCTCCCCGGGGGATAGGGGCAACCTCCAGAAGTGCCCCGAGTGCAGGCAGTGCACAAACAACCGCTCCAGGGCAGAATAAAAAGCCCTATTCGAAGCTCAATACGGAGCTCAGACAAACACGTCTGACTTCCTCAGACGCCAGCTCCGCCCCCCTATGTTACAAATTCGATGTTGCTTCTTTGTTATATGGCAAGTAAATTTTTATATCCCACTTGTGTAGTAAAGATTGTCCTTCTTTTAATGAATCCACTTTATGCCACTTTGCATCTTTTAGTATAGTAATACCATGAGGAAATTTCCATCTGTATAAAATTCCTTCTCTTCTCAGACTTGCTGTTATATATAAATATTCTTTCCTTTTTATTAATGTTTGTGATGACAAATCATGAAAGAATTTTATTTTTTCATAGGGAAAGTCTAGAGTCTTTTTTTGATGCATGGCTTGTAAAATAGCATCTTTAAATGGTAGAAAATGGATTTTGACAATAACGTCCCTTGATAATGCTTTGTTGGAACCCTTAGGTAGAAGAATTCTATATACAGTTTCAATTTTTGATTCTTCCTTAGGAAAATGGGGAATTAACCCGCTAAACATTTCCTCCACAACTTTCTTCAGCTCTTTATCTGGTATTTTTTCTTCAATTCCTCTTATTCTCAGGTTTTTCTTCTTTGATCTGTTTTCCATATATATAATTTTATTGGAGAGATCTTCTATTTTATTTTCCAGCTTTTGTATGGAATTTAAGAGAGTAATATTGTCAGATATTAACTTGTCACATTTTATCTCATTTTCATTTATTCTTATGGAGTTATCTTGAATTGTTTTTGTATTAATCGCCATCTGTTTTGTTAGATCAGATGTAATTTTTATTTGAAAATCATTTAGCAGGTCCTTCATTTTAGTATAGGTCAAGAGTTCTTCATGGGATTCTTCTCCGCCATCTAATGATGATTGTGAAGATAGTCCTGAAGATTTATTTATATTTGGTTCCAATATTGAGGATTCTGCTTGAGGGATTTCTATAGGAGTTAATTTGTTCTTTGGGGAAAAGAATTGCAAGTCAGGATTTTGTTTTTTTTTTCCCCCTGTTATTCGGCTTAGAAGAAGCTGTATTTTTTCTGTTAGCCATTTTTTTCTTCCTTTTCTATACCTTGTATCAATTATCCTATCAGGATTCTTGGGGCCTCATTCTATTACCGGCCGTAAATCGGCCGTAAGGCTGCGATTCCTTGCGGGGGTTCTGTTAACTCGCGATTCTATTATACGGCCCCGCAAGGATCTCCTCTTACGGCCGGCCGCATATCTTGGAACCGGCCGTAAGCTCAGAAATATAAAAACTCAAAAATAAATTCAAGCCTGCACTGTACAGCTCTGTAAATGCTAGGGATCATATTGGGGGACATGAGGATTAAAAGTAACCCACTCTCAAGCTTGCACATCAGCCCAAACCCGAGTTCAAATTAACTGTTTATTTTCCGGCTGCGGCGTGGGCGGGTCTGAGGTGCTCCAAGCACTCTGGACTTTTTACATGAATATTTTACGGATATTAAAAAAAATATATTTTACGGATTTGAGTATAGGGTAATTATGTGCTATTTTTGCTAACACTGAATATCACTTTATAGACTCTGCAAAGTGCAGGATGGCTTTATTTGGGCTATTTTATGTGCTTAATTGGTGCTTGCGGGACCTCTTTCCTGCAAGTAAGCTGCGGCTCGCTTTTAGCCTTGCAGAGACGGTTCCCGGAGCAATTGAACTGCAAATAGGAATTTCTTATGGCCGATTTCCTTGCGGCCGTTTAAGATCAAAGGATTTCCTCTGGAGCGAGCGGCCGCAAGAGATACCCTGTTTCCCTGATGATAAGGCAGGGCCATCAAATAAGACAGCCCCCCCTTTTTAGAAAAAAATGTAAAATAAGGCACCCCCCGCAAATAAGCCACCCACCGATACCTGCGCTTACCCGAATTGGATGGTACGGTGGGTGACCCCGTGTGGTCCCTCCGTCTACCGTATTTGCCTCCATGGCTGTGTGCCGCGCCTCGTCATGAAGTGAAGAGGAGGAAGTGACAGGACTGCAGCGCGCGCACGTGACTCCGCGCCAGGAAACACAGGCAGATTCCCTCATCCCTCCTTAACAGAGACTGCAGGAGTTTGTTCACGACCAGAACATCCAAAAGTGAGACACGCAGACAGGTTTCTTTTGCTGTGAGCAATACCACTTACTGTATATAAAGCCTGTTTAAAATGCATACGGTATATAAACAATGGTTTCACCATATACAGGTAATAAAATTCTGTTTTTTTTTTCAACAATAACTGTGTACTGTAGTCTTCTTCATGGGTAAATAAGGCATCCCCCTGAAAATAAGCCCTAGAGCATATTTTAGCCTTCCAAAAAAAATAAGACAGTGTCTTACCATCGGGGAAACAGGGTAGCAAGGCACCGGCCGCAAGCCTGCCGGAATCCCTGGCCGGAGGGGAATAGAATAGCCGAATAGCTTGCGGCCGGTCCTTGCGGCCCCGCAACGGCTGCGGCCGCTAATAGAATGAGGCCCTTGGAGTCTTAATCCTTGTCGCTTGGATATATGGCTTGGTCTGTGTACTTGCTCTTTATCTCCTACTAGTTAACCACTAGTATTTTTTAGGTAGTTAAAAAACATTTTCTCCTTGTATTGGAGCAATCTTACTTCCCCCTATTAGTTCTACTTGATCATATATATAGAACTATCTTCTTGGCTCTATGGCCTATCTCTTATTGGGTGGTATTAAGAGCAAGTAATCTTCATAATTGTAGATCTCTATTTCACCATTTGTAAGTCCCGGTATATCCAAGTATATATTATATTTTGTGTCTATGTATATTTATACTCCAGTTGCTTCCCTTTAGCTGGTTTTAGTCTTTTTATATAAAGAAAAAATGATGTTTTAGCTTTTTAAATATATATTTACTGCTTTTAGCCACAGACTTTACATTGATGTTGCATATAATGTCTTTGGTGGCACTAAGTGTCTGGGAGTGTGGCTGTTCTTGTAATGCAGGTATCTGGTCAGTGTCTTCAATCTTTATTTATAAGTGAGTAATCCATTATACCTCCATTCCCCATTTTATGTCCGATAGTATAGAGGTCTTAACTTGATAGTAGTATTATCAAACTATAAGTTTCTGAGACTGTTAATATTAATAAAAATCTTACTACCATATCATGTATCTCATTTCTTGATCCCAAAAGGAAGCCTTATATATCCTGCTATAGGCAGTTTATGGTATGTATATATATATATAGTAACGCTGTGGCTTATTATTTCCCCACTCTGAATGGCATGTTATATCTATGATGACATACCTTCTGGGGATCTTCCATAGCCTGAGCCACACATAAGCGTTTCAGCGTTTCAGCGTCTCATCCTTTAGCCTCATGTCATCTCTCCTGCCTTGTAGCAGCTTGTAGCAGCTTGTAGCAGCCACACTCACCCTTAGACACCGTCTCCGTGTGATCATACGTCGCTGTGTAGATGTTTGCAGCTTCAGCTCTTCAGAGAGCGATAACATCAAGTGCAGCTCAAACGCATCGATTCTAAGCCGGTAAATTCAATAGGCGCATATACCTGCAGCTATGCTGTTCATGACTTCCTGACTCTCCTGGCTCCTACCACAGACTCATTTTCGCGCCTGTGGACTGACCATTTCCGGTACCGCCCCCCATTGCCCCCCTGCCAACACAAGCCTTTAATCAGTCCCAACAGCTGTCCTGTTGTATCTAAAACAGTCCACTGGCCTATGGGACCAAAAGTGGGCAATACTTGTGAGAAAAACAAATGATGATCTCAGCAGCTGTATCTGTTGGCTGGCATTCAACATCTTGACCTTTCCTATAGCCTCCATCAATGGTTCACAGTCCATTACAATCTTTCCCAAGAGCTGTCCAGCACAGCTGCTCCAATCCAGGGTCTCCTCTTGACCTGGTGTCTAAAAATAGTGCCATTTCTCCTCTACCGCCCTGCTATTAGCGGTGGTGCTAAGGCTAGATGTGTGCTGGTAATGCTTCTCATCCTGGTTTTTGTCTGGCAGGACCTCAGGGCTCATCCCTCCTCCTGCCTCCTGGCCTGTGGCTAGCTCCCTGTTTTTATCAGCTGGAGCCCCACAACTGGTTCACAGTCCATGTTTGGTTCTTCCAAGAACCCGGGAGCATGGTGGCTCCCCTCCAGGCCATTTGCTTGGCCTACTTTCTGAAAATGATTCTCTGGGCCGGCTTCCAAAACCGCACTTCCCAATGAATCAGTGCTCTCTAAAGGCAAACAACAATCCAAATAGTTGTATGCTTCTAGGCCCTCCTGGTTGCAGGATGCATCTTCTTTATCCTGGTTTCTCTCTGGCAGGATCTCATGGCTCATCCCTTCTCCTGCCCCCTGGTTTGTGGCTAGCTCCCTGACTGTTTTTATCCTCTGGAGCCCCACTATTGGTTCACAGTCCATTTTTGCAAATTCCAAGAATCCAGGAGCATGGTGGCTCCCCTCCAGGCACTCTACTTTCTGGAAATAATTATTTGTCTCTCCCACTGCATTGTCATTAGCAATGTGATCCCCACTGACTGGGTATGACTTTACCCCCTGGTCTGCTAGCATCTCAGGGCTGTGTCCCTGGCCTGCCCCATGGTCTATTACGGGCTCATGGATAGTGGTTATCCACGGGAGCCCTCTGTCAGATTCACAGTCTATTCCCAGCATACAGTCCATATTTAGTTTGTTTAAGAACCCAGGTTGAAGCTATGATTGGTGGACCCAGGAATGCTGAGCTTCATACTCCATGTAGTCCCTTAGCTGTTCCAAACTTAATGCTCTGACTACAGAAATAGTCTCCTCTTCCCCTGGGTCAAACCAGTGCATTATAGCGGTTTTGCTCATTTTTAAAACCCCAGGGTCAGAGTTCTCCAACTGACAGGGCATCTCCCAGCTTGATAGCAAAATCCCCCAGAAGGCTGCCTTGTCCAGCAGGTCTGCATACCCCTCCTCTAGCATTACTTCTCCGTGGATCAGGGTCTCAAGGGGCTCAACCTCAACTGATCCAGGGCTAAGTCTCAGGTCTTGGTGATGCTGCTGATGTAGCTCTACCCACAGCTCGGTAGACCCAAAACTACAGTCTAGAAGACAGTAGAAGGACCAGCTGGTTGCAAAATCAGGGGTAACCCACTCGTCATACCGGTCTGCCAAGGTAATTTCTTCCGCCACCAACCCTGCCAGCTTGGTTACCAGTCTATGGCCCGGTTGTAGTCCAAAATAATCCCTTTTCTGTTATAGAAGCCCTGCTCTCCGGCGGTCAACTAGGCTCCTTGTCTCATGAAGTACCTCCTCAAAGCAGACATACAAGTAGTCCCACCGGTCTATTTCTGATAGGTCTGTCCGCCCATCCAGATCCTGGCTCACTTACCACTGAGCCTCACTGTATCCTCCCAGCTTAGGAAAGATCTCAGCCTCCTCTAGGGATAGTCTGTAATACTCCATGCTGCTGCTGTTTCTGCAGTTGCTGTCTTAGATAATTGATGAAAGGATCCCGCCACTGCCACCAGTTGTTACACTCTGCTTTCTTTAATTGGGCTTGATAAGGCTGTTGTGGCCAAACCTACCCAGCAGATTTTTCAGGTTCTTTTCATCCCTTTCACCAAGGCAGCAGATGTCTCTAAAATCCTCGTCCTTCTATGCAGCATTAAAAAATGTGAGCACACAAGATCAGCATACAGGATACTTCATCTGGACAAGTGGTGCTGGAATTGCTTTTATTGTGTGGGAAACTTCATAACAGATACTCCTTTTTATGTATCAACCATCAGAGCAAACTTTAATAACTAACTCCTTCCCAACATGACATTTACAGATTACATCATCAGTTAACTCTTCATGAACCGAACATGCAACATGCAGAATCTAACATCATGTCAAGTCAAACACACGTAAAGAAGCAACATAACATACAGTATTTAACATACATAGGGTAACCAACATAACATATTAAATAGCTATTACAACTACTGGTGGTCAGGGATCATAACAATGACCCTAACATGTAAACCTCTTAACAAAAATGTACCCCTTTATATCTCTGCCCTCATCTCAAAATATTCAAATAGTCCCCAAACTGTTCTCTTTGCTCTGATAATAATCTTCTTCTTTGCTCCTCTCTTGTCACTTTCAGGAGTTTAATCGAGCTGCCCCTATGTGGAACTCATTGCCTCGCTCCATCAGACTATCTTCCTGACTCAAAACTTTCCAAAAAAAATGTATCTGTTTAAAGAAGCTTATCACCTTCAGTCTTAATATATACAACAGCATAAAATTGCTCACACACAATCTATAGTGTAACACACAGAAACGTCTACTTACATCAGCCTACTACCTTATTCATTGCCATTTTGCATCTATTACCCTCATTCCCAACCTTGTCTTCTGCTTTGTAAGCTCTTTTTTCTTTGAGTAGAGACCTTATTCCAGTTGCAACAAGCTGCCTACAGAATTTAAAAAAATTCCACTCTATTTTGTAATAAGCATTATGGAAAATGTTGGCGCTTTATAAATAAAGAGTAATATATAGTATATATATATATATATATAGAACACAAATGTACTATTTAATTACTATACACTGTATGGTTAACAAGAACTATCACACTTTTAGCCACCATAAGCTAAATGGTAATGTGGTTAATAGGATAGCTGCCGATGCATGTGCGCACAGACAAAAGCGTGCCCGTAAATAGCGAGCCCCGGCAACTGCGCGCAGGAGTTCAGGTAAGATGGGGTGGTGGGCTTAGGGGTGTTAGGTTAGCAGGTTTTAGGGTTAGGGGTCTAAGGGTTAGTGTTAGGCTAGGGGGTGTAAGGTTTAGGGTTTAGGGTTGGGCTGCGGGGTCCAAGGGTTAGGGTTAGAAGGGTTCCTGGTGTTAGGCCATAGTACTTGCGCCCTTTCATCGCCGCCCATTTGTCGTCCACTTTACAACTGCATGCTGCTGTCGGCGCGCGCGTTTAGCATTCACGCTAAAGTCGGGGTGCCGGTTAATAGCCTTCCCACAAATCTGTAGCAGGAGTTAGGTACCAGCCCCAAACTGATGAGAGCTGTTTAAGATCAAAGCAGCTATTTGTGAGCAAGTCTCATCGCTTGTGCATAATCCATCCTACACTATGCTTTAAAGCTGTGTACTACAGCAGGCATATGCTTAAAGAAGCCATCTTTTTAGTGGTATTGTATTAAAGAGTGAAGATATTGTGGGCTCATTTGCATATCCCTAAGTGCAGTGCAATAACTGTATTTCTTGAAATTCTAAGCAGGGTATACATTTTTAAACTTATTTTAGATGTTCAATTGTGAACACAAATGTACTATTAAATTACATATAATATATATCAACACTTACATTATCAGTTTGCCCAGATGGTACAAAAGAAAGTTTTAAAACTTACACTTGTGCTTGGTATTCACAATTTCAAAGTACCTAAAACTTTATACAGTGCCTTGCAAAAGTATTCCCCCCCCCCCCCCCTTGACTTTTTACCTATTTTGTTACATTACGGCCTGAAGTTCAATGTTTTGTTAATCTGAATTTTATGTGATGGATGAGAACACAATAGTCTGAGTTAATGAAGTGAAATGAGAAAAATATATACTTAAAACAATTTTTTAAATTAGAAAACTGAAAATTGGCATGTGCGTATGTATTCACCCCCTTTGTTATGAAGCACATAAAAATCTCTGGTGCAACCAATTACCTTCAGAAGTCACATAATTAGTGAAATGATGTCCACCTGTGTGCAATCTAAGTGTCACATGATCTGTCATTACATATACACACCTTTTTTGAAAGGACCCAGAGGCTGCAACACCTAAGCAAGAGGCACCACTAACCAAGAAGACCAAGGAACTCTCCAAACAAGTAAGGGACAATGTTGTTGAGAAGTACAAGCCAGGGTAGGTTATAAAAAAATCTCCAAATATTTGATGATCCCCAGGAGCACCATCAAATCTATCATAACCAAATGGAAAGAACATAGCACAACAGCAAACCTGGCAAGAGACGGCCGCCTACCAAAACTCACGGACCGGGCAAAGAGGGCATTAATCAGAGAGGCAGCACAGAGACCTAAGGTAACCCTGGAGGAGCTGCAGAGTTCCACAGCAGAGACTGGAGTATGTGTACATAGGATGACAATAAGCCGTACGCTCCATATTGTTGGGCTTTATGGCAGAGTGGCCAGAAGAAAGTCATTACTTTCAGCAAAAAACAAAATGGCACTTTTTGAGTTTGCGAAAAGGCATGTGAGAGACTCCCAAAATGTATGGAGGAAGGTGCTCTGGTCTGATGAAACTAAAATGTAACTTTTCGGCCATCAAAGAAAACGCTATGTCTGGTGCAAACCCAACACATCACATCACCCAAAGAACACCATCCCCACAGTGAAACATGGTGGTGTCAGCATCTGTGGGAAATTTTTTAGCAGCCGGGACTGGGAAACTGGTCAGAGTTGAGGGAAAGATGGATGGTGCTAAATACAGGGATATTCTTGAGCAAAACCTGGACCACTCTGTGTGTGATTTGAGGCTAGGTCGGAGGACAATGACCCCAAACACACTGCTAAAGCAACACTTTAGTGGTTTAAACGTGTAAATGTGTTGGAATAGCCTAGTCAAAGCCCAGACCTCAATCCAATAGAAAATCTGTGTTCAGACTTAAAGATTGCTGTTCACAAGCGCAAACCATCCAACTTGAAGGAGCTGGAGCAGTTTTGCAAGGAGGAATGGGCAAAAATCCCAGTGGTAAGATGTGGCAAGCTCATAGAGACTTATCCAAAGCGACTTGGAGCTGTGATTGCCGCAAAAAGTGGCTCTACAAAGTATTGACTTTAGGGAGCTGAATAGTTATGCACATTGACTTTTTCTGTAATTTTATCCTATTTGTTGTTTGCTTCACAATAAAAAGGAAAAAAAAACATCTTCAAAGTTGTGGGCATGTTCTGTAAATTAAATGATGCAAATCCTCAAACAATCCATGTTAATTCCAGGTTGTGAGGTAAGAAAACACGAAAAATGCCAAGGGGGGTGAATACTTTTGCAAGGCACTGTAAGTGTTTATTGAGTCTATCTCTCAATATTATAATACCAATTGTTTTCTAGTGGTTATTGTGATAAATGACAAATCTTAGCCTCACAAACAAGAAATGTGCATCTAGTGTGGTATGTAACAGTTTTATTAGTTCCAGCGACAATTAAAAACAAAGAGTACTCTTGTGTCCATACCATTTTTGTGAGTCACACATAATCTGACAGTTACAGTGCATGTTGTGTAGAGTCCTGGTGGTGGGGTTGCATCTACAGGGATGTCCACGCAGTAGTTCCGTGCATCCAACACCTCTTCCTATGTGTTTCGCCTTTGGCTTTCTCAGGGATGCACTGATGGTTTTAATTATAGATCCTATAATCTATAAACTCACTCTTAATTCAATTTGGGTATTATTGTCACTAACTAGGTTTTACACAGACTGGAAATAGGCGAGAAAATAGTCATTAGCTGTTATTTTGATTTCTTAAAAATAAGTTGAAGTCATTAATGTATTTTGTAAACTGTTTGTTAGTCTAAAAATTATGCAATTTTTTAATAAAGCAAAGTGACAATGTTGCCATATCTACTAACTGTGTTCATGATGAGTGGGGTTGCTTTAGTCATACTATTTGAAAAGACCACTGAAGACCCTTGGTAATAGTATCCTTTTGAAGGACTAAAATTGACAATGGCCAACATGTTTTTACATGATAGAAAAGTAAATACAGATTACATTTATTAACTTTCTCAACTAACTATATAACCTAGTTTGTAACATAGGAGGGAACCTTAAATGTAAACAAGTACAACTTTTTTTTTCAGAGGAAATGTATCTGCATAGCCAGATAATCAAATAAGGCAAAGACAATCCTAAAGAAATCCCTGTTGCAGCTTAAGTGCATATAAATTAAAGACTCTGATTCTTTTTTTTTCTCTCTGTAAAATACATTTCTGGGACTGCATATGATCACTTTACTATTATATTTGACACACTACCCCTTTAGCACCTCTATTTAGCTTTATCCACAGAAGGAGTAATAGGGAACCATCAGCATTGCATATACTAAATTAATGTTGTCCAATGCAGCATGTCAGCATAATTTAATTATTACATCTGTCATTACTTAATGGCTAAGTTTCAGTTCTCTTTTCCCATCCTGTTCTGATGTATTGATAGTCTATTTCCCATGAATGAAAACTCTACTTATTAGTTTTATCATCTGATTCTGTAATGTTTGACATTTTTAACCAGAATAAGAAAAACTGCTGACTTACTGAGCAGTTACTATTTAACAAATCAAGTCTTTCTTGGTATATAAACTTCATCTTGATTCTTTTTACTGAACCCGATTCCCACCAAATACTTGATACTTTTAATAGTGAATGTTATGGTTTCCACCTACAGTTTTATTTAGAAAGAAAAGATGTCTTATCAGTTGTGTGAGATGTAAGCTTTAGACTAACTGATACCAATTAATTCAATATCAGAGTGGGGATCATTACAGGAAATGTTTAGGTCTGTGTTTTTCATATTACGCTCTGGGTTCACGTTTTGTATGACAAAAAGTTCCACAAAAAATGGCCCACTGGGGCCTTCTGCTCAAGTAAGAAGGCAGTTGCTGGTGTTCTTGAGGAAAGGGGTCTTGAGGAGGGATTGTAGTGTTGTTGAGCAGAGGGGTCTTGAGGAGGGAGTTTGGTGTTCTTGATGAGAGGAGTCTTGAAGAATGATTGTTGTTTTCTCAAGTTGAATTTGAGGTCCTGGAGAAGCCTTTTGGGGCGAAGAGAAAAACATGTGGTATTCCTTGTTGTGTTTGGGTTTCATTAATACATCTAGGATCAAAGAAAAAGGTTTAATCATTAAACTAGTTTGGTAAACACGCTTTAGGCTCATAGTTCACATGAACTCTGGTTGGTACCATTAAATACTCCATATTTGGATTTTGAAAATGTAATAAGTTAGAATTTATATCAGGTGGAACTCCATTGCCTTGCCTTTTATTGGTACAGAAACTGCCCTACTATAAAATACACTATTTTAAGCATAAAGGGCGAATCCAATGGCCAAATCTGTGGGGTGATCTGAAGAGGGCTGTGCACAGGAGATGCCCTCGCAATCTGACAGATTTGGAGTGTTTTTGCAAAGAAGAGTGGGCAAATCTTGCCAAGTCAAAATGTACTATGCTGATAGACTCATACCCAAAAAGAGTGCTGTAATAAAATCAAAAGGTGCTTCAACAAAATATTAGTTTAAGGGTGTGCATACTTATGCAACCATATTATTTTATTTTTATATTTTTTCTTCCCTCTACCTAAAAGATTTCAGTTTGTTTTTTTATTGAATTGTACAGTTTATTGGTCACATTAAAGGTGGAAAAAGTTCTGAAATGATCTATCTTTGTCTAATTTTTTTACAGCACAGAAACCTGACATTTTAACAGGGGTGTGTAGACTTTTTATATCCACTGTATATGTCTTTGCATGGTATACATAAGTCGTGCCCTTTTAAAATTAAAATAGTACATAGAAAAACATAAGGTCAGACTAAGAGACAACTCAACCTCTTTTACTTGACAGTAGACCCCTGGTTTGAAATTACCCAGCAGGAGGCAATGGAATAATTAAATGCACTTGTATTAATGAACTCCCCTGTCCCTCGGGAAAGGTTAATGGTTTGGAATTTCCAAGGAGAAGGTATCTGTAATTACAGAACAACATTGATCAATGATTTCTGCACCCAACATGCAGGAGATATTTTATATGATTTGTTTGGTTCAGTTTTACTGTAATAAACATAATAGGTTATTAGACTCCTGTACAGAACATTAATTCCCACTCTTGCTATTGCTCTAGTCTCGCACTTTTTCTGTTGTACTTTCTATATTTACCTATCCCTCCCTTCTTATTTCTCTTCTGTACTGTGTCACCCTCATTTACTCAGACATCCCCTACAAATAAATGTATTTCCTGTAATTATTATGAAAAGGTTGCATGACATGGTAGTATGACACTCAGATATAGCCATGTTATAATATATCTTATGTATACAGTTTGCACTTTTATAAAGTTAATTTTAATCTATGAGGAAGTTTAGCTTCTCAACCATGAGGTGTGTTTACTACAGGATAATTTTGTCTGCATTGATTAAAATATATGATTAAATGCATATTTTTGTACTCATGGGATATGGGGATTTCAGAACTAGTGCTGTACTTTTTTTGAGCAATGTACGCAGAGATCATTTGCCTAAAATGTTGAATTTGTAAGGAAAATCCCAAAATGACCATTTCCCATAAAGATTCATAAAAACGTTGTGGTTAAGTATATTACTAATTGTTTTAATTCCTTAGGGTTTATATAGGAAAGTTAAAACCTTTATTTGTTGATGCAATTATGCTGCAGTAGGAACCACCATTTGTGTTTCTCCTAGTCTGCGTCTACATGTTGGACAAGACCTAGAATGCAGACCAGCTTTCAAATACAGTGTAAATACAGCAATATAAAGTGCCACTGCTTTCAATAGGTCTAATCACATTAGTCTACAGTAAACAAATGGGATTAGACCATTACATACCAGGCTGAAAAAGCAGTTTACGGAAAAAAATACTAAATAAAAGCATCAATAGTAAATAATAATTGCATATAAAAGTTAATATATTATAGCTTGTGTGTATAAATATATATTTATATATACATATATTATTTTTTATGTATTTTTATGACTAAAATATTTAAAAAATATTTCAAAATAATGTTGCACATTATCAAGATAATTTATTGTACGTATTGTGTGACAATCCATTGCATCTTTTCTAGGGAAACTTTTATATGATCGTAAATAAATTTATATTTAGCAATTCTTAGCAACAGGACAATATCAAATCATAGGGACTGTTCCACTTAACAGGAAGTCTTGTGGCTTTTAATTACAGTAACGTGTCTGCTCTGAGAGTTACTTTCTAGTGTGTAGGTGTTAGCCTTCTGTCTTCAGATGGTTTCTGTTAAGTGAATGGGGATCTGCCAATCACTAGCTGAATTTCTCTAAGAAAAGTTTTTGTGGTTTTTTTATACGCTCATTGAAAGCTTCCTGACTGCACTGGAAGCTCCACTTGTTATTCTGGGAAACAGCTGAATGAATATGAGCAGATTTCATGTCTCGCTTCATTGAATATAGAAAGTACAAGAGAAATAGTGGGACACTAGAACTAGCAAATGTACTGGAGATTAATATCATATAATATGTATTACAGTAAAACAGCACCAAAACAAATCAAAACAAACATAGGTGTAGGAGCCAAAGAAAATCTGTGGGGGGGGGGGGGGATACCGTATATAGTATAAAAGTACCACGCAACTGCTTATCTACACAGTTCCTACACCCATACTAACAAATATTTCCAACATAAGTGTGTGAGAATAACTAATTAAAAACCAATGCAAACCAATCCAATATCTAAAAAACAGGATAGCAAAGGTATGTAGTAATATAATATAATAAAAACACTTATTGCCCCAAATAAATCAATATACAGGTGGTACTTGGGTTAAGGGCGAGATCCATTCCTGAGAATGTTCTTAAGTCAGATTTGTATGTAAGTGGGATAATAATAATACTATAATGGCTCATAAGTGGTAATAATAATACAGTGTAATAATAGTAATTCACCTGTGCTGTAATAATAAGTTACAAAAAAGAGTGTGCTCTTTCTTTTAATTCAAACAAATAGAACAATAAAAAAAACTCATACAAGAGCCTTGTGAGCTTGTTCTTAAGTAAGGGTCGTTTGAGACCCGGGAACCTCCTGTAGTTATATAAATATTATCTGACAATCTTTGTCTAGTACAGACTTCCTCAGGGATCCCTTTGATCTCTGTTTTTTTTTGTTTTGTTTGTTTTTTAGATACAGAGTGTGAATATGGCATAGAAGAATAAATGAAAGTGAATGTATTATTATCAATAGAGCGTTTAGCATAGAAAACGCTGAAATAAACTATTAGAAAGAAGATGCGTGTGTCAAACTAGCGTGTCAATAAAATTAAATAATATAAATAATACAAAATAGGGTCTGCGAACTAAGCTAATCTTCTAAAAGTGGTAGTCCATTGGGATCTTACATGGTTCCGTCCTTCTTATATGTTCATAAAATGTTCTTTCTTTTTTTTCTACAGGATGTTGCAACGTACTGGTCATGCTTAATCCAACAGGTAGCACAGGTGAATAAAAAAAAATATATAATATAAATAATCAAAAAAATGAGATATAAAAAAAGCAGGAGAATAACCCAGAGGACTACCATAGTAGATACTGTTACAAACTTTTATTAAATGATACACTAAAATGACTAAACTTAAGGTAAAATTAATATACTCTTTGTAAATCTGTATGGCCAAGGTCACTACGTTTTGGAGTGGTTTTGGTATCCCTGGGTTACAGACGAGATACAAGAACGTCTTTAGGTCAAATTTGTATGTAATTCGGATTCCTGATGAATAATAATAATAACAATACTATTTTGGTAATTGGTCATATGTTTTAATAATAAAGTATAAAACTGTAATAATAATACCCCTGTACTGTAATAATAAGTTACATAAACTATTGTGCTTCTTTTAATTCAAAGTCAGAGTGTAAAAACAAACTCATACTATAAAAATAGTAGAGAACGACATAAGTGGTCTGTCTTTCCTAGGAATAAAGTGTACTAATGTCAGTGAGATGTCACCCTTTTCTTAACAACATATTTCTTGTCTCTCTTTTTATCCCTATCTTTTGTTTTCTTTCTCTCAAGAACACACTGATAAAGCTACAAGGACAGGCACCCAACTCCTGATGTTGAGAATTAATGATCTTAAACTTTCTCACACATCCTCATCAGCCATTCACATATAAAGAAAAAATCTTGAAACATGTCTTGATTGATCAAAATCAGGTGAATGAGGACATAATTATAAACCAATATTAATAGTTAATTGCAGAACAAATTGAATCTTCCTGATTTCCTCTGCATTTCACAGAAAAAGCACAGAAATATATAAAAGCCAAATATAAATAAAAAATTCATTATTGTTGTGTTTTTGTTATTATTTTTGTCTTTTGCACATTTGGCTTTTTTTTGTTGAAGCTACATTCAGTCACAATATTAAGTATCTTTTCCTCTTTTACAATATATTTATCTCAATAGCAGGTTCTTCCAATCTCCTGTCCACATGATCATATTCAATGCACACATGGAGACCTTGCTCTCAGTATCACTGAATCTTGAGGTACTCCACTTATTTACTTACTTACTATGAGCCTCATTCAATTGCGATGATTTTCAGAACCGAGCTCGCAAGTGGAGATCACAGGCAAATTTGCTATTCAATTACGATCTTTTTGCGATCTCGGATCAGGTTACCATTGACTTCTAGTGTTATTGTCAGGGTTAATTATTGGCCCATAAGGGTCTATATAGACCCTTGTGGGACTGATGGGGTTAATTAGGGGCTCAAGGGGCTCTGTATAGAGCCCCATGAGTGATGGGGTTAATTAGGGGCTCATGGGGCTCTGTATAGAGCCCCATGAGTGATGGGGTTAATTAGTTAGAGAGGGGTTTAACAGTCTAGAGGGGGGCTTAATAGGGTAGATGGGGGTAAATAGTGTAGTGAAGTGCGTAGACTTTGTGTCATAAGGGTCCTGGAGGACCCTCATGGCACTTAGAGTGTTAATATGGGGGTTAATAGTGTCCCATAAGGGTCTGTATAGACCCATATGTGACTAATGGGGTTAATTAGTGTCCCATAACGGTGTGTATAGACCCTTATGGGACTAATGGGGTTAATTTGTGTCCCATAAGGTTCTGTATAGACCCTTATGGGACTAATGGGTTTAATTAGTGTCCCATAAGGGTCTGTATAGACCCTTATGGGACTGATGGGGTTAATTAGAGGCTCAAGGGTTCTCTATAGACCCCCATGATTGATGGTTATTAATGTTAGCTGCAGCAGGGTTACATCTACGAAACCTGCGGGAGCACCCACAGGTTTCTTTGCCATCATAATTCCTTTGGCTAATCGTAAGCAGTAGCTACGGGCTTGCATTCGCAAGCCCTGCTCTGCTTACCATGGAAACCTGGGTTTCCGATTTTGGATCTCTGGCAGCGAGTTTCGGCTGCAGGCATTTGAATTTCATCGCAAATGGAAGGGATCGAGAGCCTGCAACTCACTTGGAGACATGCGGCCGTCGGGGAGTGAGTTGCAAGCTTGCAATTAAATGGGGCTCAATGTGTTAACTGCAGTACAAATTGAAAATCTAAACATTTTATATTATTATTATGCGTTTATTTCATACAAATACTCAAAACAAGTTTGCTGAGCAATCGAACGGGGAAAAAGTTCACTCATTCTTTCTGTTCTGCTTTTTTTGTTCTCTATACTCTAAAATTGTCAGAGTCTAAAATATAACACCTACATGTCATGTAGGGTTAGTAATTGACTCACATTATACATTACTGGCATGGGCAGTGTCAGAGAAATTCCTTATTGTTTATTTAAAAAAAAAAATGTTTTATTACAAAAGCAATGTGGGAAATAGTCTGGGAATTTTTCACAAAACAGTATTTAATATTTGATTACAGAAGAAATCACAGAACTTGAAAAATGAATCATCATACAGAGGGTCCAGAAATTATGTAATGTATGATAACAATACAAGTACATATATGCAAAAAAGTACAGGCATGATTACTCGGTATGTTTATATATATACGATAGACAGATAGATAGATAGATAAATGACAATCACATAGTTACATAGTAATTGAGGTTTAAAAATACTTTTAGCCCATCAATTCAACCTTTTGAGATCTCCTCTGATCTGCAATATGCAGATTAGTTGTTAATTGATCCAGAGGAAGGCAAACAGAAACAAAAAGTGAAACTTTGCCAATTGTCTCAAAAGGGGAAAAAATGAATTCCTTATTGACCCCAGATAATGGCGATCGGATTCCTCCCTAGATCAACAGTCCCTCTCTAACTAACCAGCCCCTCCATTCCCCTTATTAGTTTTGTTTTCCTTCTCTTTACTTCAAGCTCTGAAATGTCCTTTTTATGAAGTGTTGCCCAAAACTGTAATCCATATTCCAAATGAGGGCATACTAGAGATTTGTATAGTGGCACAATAATATTTGCTTCTATACCCTTTTTAATACATGCTAATAGTTTATTTGCCTTTGCAGCTGCTGCTTGGCATTAAGCACTGCTACCTAGGTGGTTGTCCACAAGTACTCCTTAATCCCTTTTAATATCTGATACCCCTAGATTTGCTTCATTAAGTTTATAAATTGCATGGCTATTTTTCCTTCCCAGATGCATAACTTTACATTTATTCATATTAAATCTCTTCTACCATTTAGTTGCCCATTTCTCTAATTTATGTAAATCCCTTTGTAGAGAAAATACATTATTATCTGATGTGATCGAATTGATCTATGATTGAATAATGTTTTTAAAGTAAATGGATTTAGAGCACAGCTGTGTGATGGTAAAGTGTGGACTCCTGTTTGGGAACATTATTGTTAGTTTACAAAGTGGGTTTAAGTTAAGATGGTTATTAATCTAGAGCTTGTCTCTTTATGCTAAATTGTAATAGTTAGGAAGAAGGGTTGAGTCAATCAAAAGTTGTAAAAACATTATTATTAAAGGGGGGGGGGCATGTTTCTGGGGAGGGATATGGTTAGAAGATAAAAGGGAGAATTAATTAAAAAACAAGAGGAGAAGGGGGAGTAGTAAAAAAAGGGATAAAGAAGGTTAACTTGATTGAATGTTTGAACAATATTTCTTGATTAGTAAAAATCCTTTGTTTTAAAAGTTTTGTCATGAAAGCTTATTTCATATTTCAATAAAAATTTCATTGGAAAAAATGGCTGTACATTGCACTAGCAGATTTTCGTTACAGTAAATGATTTTTGACATATTTAGAATTGGTTTTGTGATTCCTATATGCTAATGTATGGCTCAGAGTGCTTGATAAGAGTGGGGGAGTGGTTATACTTCCTGATAACACTGAGGTTTTTTTTGGCCACTACAGAGACAGATAAGCAGACTGTAATCTCATTTAGCACATAATATCAGCTAATTAATATGTGTTAGCTGCTCATTTGCATATAAATGTAGCAACAACATGAAACTTCCTAAGAATTATTTATTTTAGAAAAAAATGAATAAAACAACATATAGCCAGTTATCCATATGCTTTAATACTAACTTAAAAAACAACAACTTGATTTAGTGGTGACAGAGTCCTTTAAAGTGTCAGTTTGTTTCACATCATTCTTAAAAGGGTCCATCTGCCAGTGCCAGGGCCGGAGGTTTTGATATATTTTAGCTTTTATAAAAGTTCAGTATCTGAAGCCGTCATTTTTTATCAGGAGAACTATCGTTCAAGAAAACCTGTACATGTTTGTGAAATATGTAACAACTTTTGCAGCTGTGTAAGTTATGAACAATAAAACTATTTTAGAGAAAACTATTTTTTTAGAGAACATGCTTGAGAGAATTTGATTTGGATGTGCTTATCTTTATCTATCAGTGGTGGGGAGGAAGAAAGAGGGAGAGGCGTGGTGTTGTTAAATAATTACAGCTTTTACAATTGGACGCCTAGACCTTTCCCACACACATGCCCATAAGCAGACAGCTTGCAACAGTAAATGCGAACACTTTTCTCCAGAAATGTAACAGCCACTTTTATACATGAAACCTTAACAAAAGTATATGGAAGCCTCTCGGGTACAATTTATTTATTTTTTTATCATTAAAAACTTGCTTTATAACATTTACTTGCTTAATTATGGCTTTATGCAAATTTAACATGTTTATGGTATACATTAGAACAAATAAGCATGGTAACTTTCAAGGACAACTGTAATGGTCCAATTCCACAACTTTTAAGCAGTAAATATATGTATAATCAAATATTCACTTGTAAGGTGATTTAAAAAAAAAAAGGTGACCTTTAAAATCTTACTTCGAAAAATAAAATTCTGTGTGGAACACAAGTACATGCAGGTGCCACATGGCTGCACAATTTAGTGGCAGAGTCTGGGTAGACGTGCCACTCTGGGCATCAGAAGTGATAGAGCACTGAAACCACAATGGAAAAGGGTTCAGAGGAGGAAGGGGTCAGAAGACAATGAGGGATCAAAGGAGGTAAAGGTGATCTGAAGAGAGAGCAGATCAGAGTAGGATAGTGCATGGGGAGAAAAGAAAAGAAGGAGACAACAACTTGCAGTAGAGACAAAGGCACAAATATATAAGATATGCAGTAATGTGCCAAAAAATCACAAGATCTTAATCAAAAGCTTACTGAATCATATAATTTGTATAGAGATCGACCAAACTAACAAAATGTAAATAAATTTTAAATGGCAAAATAAAATATAGATAACCATTTGATGGCTAAAGCACAAAATGTTGAATAGTATACACATAGTAGTTTATTTTTAAAGTGGAAATAAAGTATCTAAAATGCTTGCTAATCTTTTGAAAAATTAAAAAGGCTTTAATTATATATCTAATATACAAGAAAAGAATAGAATAATCACTAAAGCCAATGAAATTAAGGGTGTTTTCTTGATTTATCCAAGGTTTATACTAAAGGGAAAATAGACTATGGTGAAAAGGAGAGATTCTGGAAGGAGATAGAAACACAATCAATAACTCAGATGCAATTGAAAAAAGTAAATAAAGAAATTACAATTATTGAGTTACGAGATACCATTAAGTCAATAAAATAAGGCAAAACAACTGGTCCGGACAGGTACCCTGGTGAATTGTACTTAATTTATGTTGGAACAAATACTTTGCTTTATTGTTAAAACTGATGATTGAATACCTTTTGGGTAATATTGAAATTTCAAAAAGGTTTGCTGAAGCCAATATTTCCATTTTCTTGAAAAGGGGTAAGAATAAAGAGGAAATAAACAGCTATAGACCAATTTCATTACTAAACTCAGATTATAACATTTTAATAAAAATATTGGCAAATCGATTGCAACCCCTCCTTAAAGATCTTATAGGAGAGGACCAAACTGGATTTATGCAATGTAGATCAGTAACTGCAAATATTAGAAAGGTTATGGGAATAATTCAGGAATATCAACTAAACGCAAATTAAAAAAATTAATCAGCATTAATAATGAGTATAGAAGCTGAAAAAGCGTTTGATCATGTTGAATGGGATCATTTAATGACATCATTAACTAACACAACTGGGTTGTCCCCTCTGCTCTTCAATATTGCAATTGAACCTTTGGCAAATAAATTAAGAAATTCCTTAAAAGGTTTTAGTATTAGTAATAAACAATGGAAGATTGCATTATATACAAATGATTTGCTGCTGTTTATTGGTAGACCTAAAGACAATATATAGCCAAAATTATGAAGTCTTTGAAAAAATACTCCTCCTTTTCAGGATAGTATTAATACTGCTAAATCTGAAATACATTGGCTTCATCAGGAACAAGATATCTTAGAGTTTTCATTTAAAATTCAAAAACATTCAATGAGAAATCTTGGTATACAATTAGCACCAACTATTCAGAAAATCTATTCATATAATTATAAAAACTGGTTTAACAGGATTAAGAGATGTGATATTATAGAAGAATGGACCTTTATCAATCTTGGGAAGAATTGGTGTTATAAAAATGGTAATTTTTTCAAGAATACTGTTTTTTCTCCAGAGTCCCCCTTTATGAAAAAGGAAGATATAGAAAAATGTATGGCTTATTCAAAACATTTATTTGGAATAATAAAAGAGCTTGAATTAGCCTTGAAAAATTATGGCAAACAAATAGTAGAGGAGGTAGCAACTTACCGAATATGGAATGGGCTAATTGGTCAATTCTATAAAAAATGGACATAGAGTGGTTAATTAAAGGAAAAAAGTTCAGAAATTTTGACTGGGAATGTTCACTGAAAAGTCATGAGAAAGTTTTATATCTCTTACATAATTGAAAAAAGAAATCCCTCAGGAGATTAGGGAAGATATATTCATTTATTCCATGTTAAAAAGTTGGAGAACTTTCCACTGTAAAATTATTGGTATTGACAAAATTACATACCAAATGCCACTTAAAAATAATCCTGAATTTTTTACAGGAATTGAATACTGTTCCTTATAAAAAGGACGACAGGGAAATGGATAATATAGAATACTTTCTGGAAAGAGATTCTAAAACCATTAAAATCTTTAAAAAAAATAGGTGGTGAAGCGAATATACGAAAAGATCAGTGGTGTTTTTTTACACAAGTTAGAAGCTTTATAAATTAACTTGATAAGGAAAACCTGAATTTCTGGGAAGGAGATAAAAGTATTCAAGACCAATTTTGGCCAAAAAGACGGGAATAAATAGTTTGCAAATGAGATAGAGTATTACCAGATCTTGAAGAAGATGAAGAAATATTTAAAAGCATAGATAAAGTTAGGAAATATCTTCCATCTGCTGATTTTTATGAACAACAACTTAAAATTATACATCTTAATTATACAAGTTACTACCTCCCTAAAATGTTGTGGCGAATAGGAAACATTTAATAAAACTAATGTATAAAATGTAAAATAAAATGTAAAATGCGTGATCCAAATTATAAGCACTTATTTTGGCAATGTAAGAAAATATATCGATTTTGGAGGAAGGTTCAAGTCTGGCTAAAAAACAAGCTTAGTATAGATATTTTATTAAATGCACAAATGGTCTTCTTCGGAGGTATCAATCATAAAATATGCAAAGGAGATTAATGGAAATTATTATTTTCTTGGCTAAAAAATCTAATATGAGAAATTGGAAAACTATGAGAGCCCCTTCAAAATTGGAATTAAATCAAATTATTTTGAAGCAGATGATCCGTGATCAATATGACAGAATCGGTAACTTAGAGAAAAGGAAGAAAGAATTTAAATTAAAATGGTATAATTATTATTAAAAAATAATCAAAATTTAAAATAACAACTATTCAAGCCTAAGTCTAAACATGTTCTGCTGATGGACAAAATAATTTTGGTTTCCATCAAACGAAACATTGTTGTTATGATCAAAATAATTCTTCCTTCCTCTCTCTCTTCCTCTCTTTCCCCCTCTCTCCCTTATTATTATCCTTAGCTACCATGATATCTTGAAAATTAATAAATGCTTTAAGATTGTTTATGTATTTCAAACATTGACTGTAAATGCTCTAAGATCTTTTATGATAATGATTGTCAGTTAGTTTATATAAGGAAGTAATTCATCTTTCAATAATTGATAATTGAATTTGTATTTTATACGCTTAAACTGAATTTATGAAATGATTATTTGTTTAAAAATGAAACTTTTTCATATTTTTTTCTGTATGACAAGAATGTGTTTTTTGATTCAATATGATTGTACATTTTTTCAAAGAAAATAAAGAATTAATCTTTATATAAAAAAAAAAAACATGCAGTACGGTAAATTTAAATATACTACATAAGATAATGAGCAACTTGATTCAATAGAGTTGAGTTCCCTAATTCAAGGAGTTTACAAGCTATCGTTTTTCTTTAACCCATTAATGTATTATATTACAATAATACTCCATGTTTCATTGCATCAGTATATTACTTTGTAGCATTATTATCATTGTGTCATAAAATACATAGAGGTATTAACATTTTATAATTGTCAATTAATAAAAAATCTTTATTATAACTCTATTACAGAGAATAAATGACCTCTGATAAGAGGTAAAACAAATTTAAAATGAAGAGTTCACTAAGAAAAGGGAAACAAAGTACAATGTAAAGTTGCATATCTTACAATGGAGATAGTACTATGTCCTTGTACATAAATACCCAGCTCAATATGGGCAGAAAAAAAATCTCATGTACAAAAAGAACCATTACTACTAATCACATATAATAGTTGTCAAACTAAGAAACATCGTCACACTTTGCAAGCTCGCAAAGCGAGGGATGCAGTTCGGGCCGCAAATGTGGACCCTTGCGAAGCGAGGGGCCGCATTTGTAGAAGGTAGAGGCTCCAACGTCGGCTGCAATAAGTCGAAGGTTCGCGAGGGTCCGCATTTGCGGAGGTGGAGGCTCCCACATCGGCTGCAATGAGCGAAGCGCGGGCCGCATTTGCGGAGGTGGAGGCTCTACGGCACCTCACAAGCGGTTACAAACACCCACAGAAGCGGGACTTTGTAAAAATAGATCTAACACGCAATGATTAAATACGGACTTACACAAAAAAATACGAGCCGCGGGACTTAGAAATAAAAGATTATGGACGAACTCACAAAAATACGTCCTTAATGGCCATAACGTGCGCAGCGGAGAAAATTAAAAAAACAATAAATACACACAAAAATGACAAAAAATAGGACCTCTGCAAGTGAAGTTACACCTCAATTTAAGTTCAAATTACAGAGTTTAGACACACGAAAATCCCCTAAGCAAGAGAAAAAATGGCCGCCGAAAAAAACAAAAAGCCGCAAAACACCACCAAACACATACAGCTTTTCAAAAAAGACGTAGGAGGTACAAGATACACTTTTAGCAAGGCTGCTAAATCATCCACACCCGCGTACCACATACACATTCACCGCCATATTACAAGACTAACTTACAGAATGCGGAAGTACCCAGCTACACTAACGGATTCCCCTCGCGCACGCAGCCTATTTACAGTACACTCTGCACACATTGCTGACACTTACACCTCAGCTCCACAACAGTGCAAACCGACATTGTATGCTGCAGGAACATCAAAACAGATTGTCAGCTCTTCAGCACAATGCTTCTTGCATATATTACTTACAAATAGGTAAAGTATATTAATCTATTAATTTATTAATTATTTAATTAGCATACAAAAATACATATACACAAAAAAAAAACACTATCACAATAAACACATAAGCCATTCACCACGCGCCTCACAACGAGCGCCAACGCTGCGCATAGCATACAAACTACACCAGGGGACAGCCTTGCAATAAGTGCAAAAAGATCAGCGCCGAGGTTCGCAATGAGCGCCAAAGGATCTCAGACCACCAAATAAATTAATGTCTGTGGCAAACAGCATTACCTGCCTTACAATTTTATTGCCCCATCATTTTTGATGGGCAAGTCGCTAGTCCTTATAATAAAAATAAGATACAGTATCATCGGTGTAAATGGGTGGGGACATATCCCACCAAGATTTTTGAATTTGTGTATAGAAGCAGTTGTGTGGTATTTATATACTATATGCAGTCAATTTTCTTTGGCTCCTACACCTATGGGTATGACTTTTCTAGACAGTTCAGTATGACAGAGCATCTAATGAAACAGTCAAGTGAACTGATTTACACCTCACGAACAAACCACCTCTATGTGCAACCCCTCGGTCCACATGTTAGTTACAGTTTGTCAGATGCAGGAACACCTGAGTAAGAATGAAACTACTCAGGCAAGGAGACAAAGAGACTTTAGAGTTTCTGAGAACTGTGTAATCTCATATAGATCATAATAGTATATTGTTACATCAATACACAGTAATTGAAGCTGAAAATAAGATTTCTTTTCCATCAAGTACAACCTTTGTGGATCTCCTCCAATTATTGTATTATGTGAATTCTATGTTGATCTAGAGCAGTCGGAGGAAACAGGTGGCCAGGGGGTGCATGTGGCCCTCAAGTCCTTCCCATGGGGCACTCAGCCTGATCTCTGAAGTAGGAGAACATGCCCATCTTCAACAATATTCAGTACATTATATTTCTCTAAAACTAACACATAATATCCCATTGTTTGATCTATTACCAATTAATTCCTTTCCTACAGCAATATTATCTATATGAAAATGTTTAATGCACTGTGGGGCCCTTTTTTCATTCTAATCCACATTAGAGGAACTTGAAATCAGATAAGTTGCCTGTCTCTGATCTAGAGGAAGGCATATTACTTGTAGACATGAAATTAAAAGATGTTTGTGTCAAGTCCAGGTTTAGGGGGCTCTGTACACCCCTTATTTCTCCCACTGTAGCACATCATTGAAGGAGAAGCAGAGAAATCAGACCAGCAACACCATTAGTTTAGTGTAGAGGCACTGAGCATTTATTTTGACAACAATGCCACATATTTAATCCATCCAGTAACCAATCCCACAAGAGTAATTATTATTCTCATATCTTCAAATTATCTTAAGACCAGGGTTATTAGCTGCTTACCCCACACTGAGCTAGGAGACTGAACTTCTAAGGATTCACGGTGTGCTCTCTTTCCTGTTTCTTATTCTCTTTAGGGAGTAATTAGAGATCCATTGTTTCCCCTGTTCAGGCACCTTACTTCTTCTGACCTATACATTCAGGAACTGACCCATGCTAGAAGGTAATCAAATGGCTTGTGTCCCCACACCGTCTGAGATGCCACAAGGCTACATCCATTTATGGTAGGAAAATGGCAATACGGAGGCCTTTTCCCATACTGTACTGGATTCCCTTATGACTAAGCACCCCACAACTGATGACCCCTCTGCCCAGAGACCCTGGCAATACACCTCACTAAACTCTCTAAGGAAAATGCAGCACATGGACACCAAACATGCCTGTGTACCCCCTTTGAATCCATAAGCCACACACACTGCTCTGTATAATATACATTATTTAGTGACCCCCAACATTACTTATGGAGGCCTACTGTACATTACACATAGCACCATCATGTCATATTTCTTAACAAGTCCCATGTCCATTACAATATTTAGCAATCACATGGGCTGAAGTTATATGTAACATAATCCATCATTCAGGTACCAGGTTCCCTTCCACCCTCACAAAAGTCCATAGCCCACAAAGTTCAGTGGGGGGCACTCCTGGGCATGACAGTTTGCTTCTGGGTAGGAAAGCTATGGACAAGCTAGTAAAAAGTAAAAATATTATACAATTAGCAAAGGTCTGCATAGTTAGGACTATGGTATTCCCAGTAGTAACATAAGGATGCGAGAGCTAGACCATAAAGAAGTCTGAGCACTGTAGAACTGACGCCTTTGAATTGTGGTGTTGGAAAAGAAGATCCAATAAAGAAGATCCAAGAAGATCCAATAAATAAGAACTTCGAGAAATCACGACAAACTGTTCACTGGGAGGTTAGATCATGAGGCTGAAGCTAAAATATTTGGGCCATATCATGAAAAGACAGGATTCTCTAGAGAAGTCTCTGATGCTGGGAAATATTGAAGGCCTGTGAAGAAGGGGACAGAGATGGATAGGTGAGTAATTGCAGTAATGGACATGAGCTTGATGGAGCTCAGAGGGTCAGTGACTGACAGATGTGCCTGGTGTGCATAGGTTCACGGAGAGTTGGACATGACTGAATGACTAAACAACAAACAACAACAAAGTCACCAAAACTGCTATGCATTAAGTAGAGGCATGGAAATGTTGTGGAAAAGATGTTTAAATGTTTTCAAATGGTCATAAATGTACTTGGATATTGGTATTTTTGGTTTTGCTCGAATAAACCCTACAACCCTCTCACAAGAAACTCTCCTGTAATATCATTGCAGCTCTGTATAAAACACCACTCAATAATTCAAAACTAATTAGAGGATTAATGGTGCTTCTCAGATATACAATCAAAAAAAGGAATCAACTTTATTTGTTGGATAAAAGGAAATATCGACGCATGTTAAAAAGGAATATTTTATTTTCTAATAAATGGGGTCATTCACACACAGTATCCCCTCTATTTGGGATATTAGATACTTAAATTGCCAAATTCCCACTGAAAAAAAATCAAATGGATATTCTGATTAAGAACAAATATATTAAAAAACAGGTCACAATTCTTAGGGACTAAAAGCACTGTTTATACTTGCTAGTCCCCTTTATCTGCAGGCTGTAGCAATCTAACCTAGTATTTCCCAGGAATATTTGATTGCCATTCAGGAACCTCACAGTCTCTGGGGAAATAGATCACAAAGCTTTCTTTATAAATAAATACAGTTCCAATCTCTAAGCCTAATGGCCATTTTCACTACTCAGCATAGCTTTATCAAAGGCCATAATCACAGCCTTTACTCTGCATAAAATAGGCTCACTCAACTCTGTATATTACATGTAGCCACATACAATATATGTAGCCATGGGTGTAGGACCCCCAAAAATCCTGAGGGGGCAATTCAACTCTACTCCCAGGACAGGAAGCAGGGGAGGATCTACCACCGGTGAACCCGGTGCAATGCACTGGGGTCCTGCTCTGGCGGGAAGGGGTATTGTTGCACTGCTCCTCAAAAACTTTTTTTTTAAATTTCTTTGTTTAAATTCTCAATGCCCCTGCCACCGACAATAAAATGAAAACATAATTTTATATATAAAATATATATATATATATATATATATATATATATATATATATACAGTATCTCACAAAAGTGAAGTACACCCCACACATTTTTGTAAATATTTTATTACTCGAGTCACGCTACCCCCCCCCCGTGTCACTATTTCCCCTTGTGTCTCTCTTCCCCCCCCACCAGTGTCTCTCCCCCCCCCCCCCGTGGCTCTCCCCCCCCGTGGCTCTCTTTCCCCCCGTCGCTCTTTCCCTCCCCCTCCCTTATCATCCTCAACCCCCCCATCCTCATCCTCAACCCCCCCATCCTCATCCTCAACCCTCCTCCTCATCCTCAACCCCCCCATCCTAAACCCCCCTCCTCATCCTAAACCCCCCTCCTCAATTTACCCCTCTAAATACCTTCCCCTCTCCTTTTCCCCTCACTTACCTCCATCTGTTCCTCCGCCCCTCCGCACTCCTTCTGTCTGCGTCGGGACCCGGCATATGTTAATGACGTGACGTCACATGTGCGTCACGTCATTAGCATTGGCCGGGTCAAGACGCAGCCGGGAGGAGCGGAGAAGCAGCTGCAGATGTAGTTAAGTGAGTGGAAAGGGAGAGGGGGAGGTATTTAGAGGGGTAAAGTGAGGAGGGGGTTTTAGGATGAGGAGGGGGGTTTAGTATTAGGAGGGGGGTTTAGGATGAGGAGGGGGGTTGAGGATGGGGGGTTGAGGATGGGGATGGGGGGGTTGAGGATGAGGAGGGGGGGTTGACGAGGGGGGATTGAGGATGAGGATGGGGGTTGAGGATGAGGAGGGGGGGTTGAGGAGGGGGGATTGAGGATGAGGATGGGGGTTGAGGTTGAGGAGGGGGGCTGAGGAGAGAGGTTGAGGAAAGGGGGGTTAGGATGGGGAGGGGGGGTTTAGGATGAGGAGGGGGGTTGAGGATGGGGGGTTGAGGATGAGGATGGGGGGGTTGAGGTTGAGGAGGGGGTTGAGGAGGTGGGTTGAGGAGGAAGTTGAGTAGGGGGTTTGAGGAGGGAGGTTGTGTGGCATTCTCAAACAGAAGGTGGGGTAGTGCAAGGTCTCTTAACATCCACTAGCTCTGTGATGTCATCACGGAGGAGTGAAAGAGGACTCCAGTGGCAACCTGTGAAGCTCTGGTGAACTCCATGCCTATGAGGGTTAAGGCAGTGCTGCAAAATAATGGTGGCCACACAAAATATTGACACTTTGGGCCAAATTTGGACATTTCCACTTTTGTTGCCAACGGTTTAGACATTAATAGCTGTGTGTTGAGTTATTTTGAGGGGACAGCAAATTTACACTGCCATACAGGCTGTACGCTTACTATCTCTACATTGTAGCAGAGTGTCATTTCTTCCGTGTTGTCACATGAAAAGATATAATAAAATATTTACAAAAATGTGAGGGGTGTCCTCACTTTTGTGAGATACGGAATATATATATATATATATATATATATATATATATATATATATATATATATATATTAAATATATGTCTTTATGCTAACTTTTATATATATATATATATATATATATATATATATATATATATTACGGGTCAAAGCTTTCATGAGAAAGACATACTGCTCCAAAGCTAGTGGCTAAATCTGGTAATGCATTATTAAGTATAATTTTGCTATTTTTGTGTCCCCTATTCATTTAATCTGGGGGGATTTGTCTCACCCAGTTTCCTTTCCCCTGTATGTAGTAGAATATTCAACATGACCAAGCAACAAGTTTTCATCCAGGAGATTCTAATGGATACCTTTCATAATCATTTACATTGCTCTTTAATCAAAAATTATTACATTTCATTTATTTTTAATGACTATGGCCCTCATTCAATTGCGATTTGGCCAATTGAATAGGGGTCTAAATAAGCACATAACATATTTTTTTTAAAGAAGTTTTTAGTTAGTGAAAACCTTGCTTTTGGATAGATGTTTACTAACTAAACACTTCTTTAAAAAAAAGATGCTATGTGCTTATTTAGACCCCTATTCAATTTGCCAAATCGCAATTGAATGAGGGCCTATGTGTTTTCCAATCAGAGACATGGAATTCTGTAACTATCAGAATGTGTTGTCTTGTCCAAACCAAGCATGTCATGGTCAAGCAAATGACTCCACATGTTTACCGTAATAATGATGATTTAAGTGTCTCTGTCTATAGTAATAACTTTATTTGTCACGTTTGGTCCCTGCTGATCTTACCACAGACTACTTCTTCTTCCCATTGTGACAGTGTGCTCCAAATTCTAAAATTATTATTATTAACTTTTTAATAGCGTAGGCCGTATTCAGTTTTACATTAAATTTATCAACTCAATTTCTCATCTCTATTTGAATCCAACTTGAGTTGCTTGAAAAAACGAAAATAAATAGCAATACATGGCAAATGCTAAAAGTCACGTCAGATACTTTTTCCACGCAACTGTTTATAGCTCTTCCTTGAGTAATTTCCATCACTGAGATGCTATCTAGCTCTTCTCTCAAATTACCTCCTTTTGAATGATATACTGTAGGTATTGAAAATAGTTTTTAGTTAAAGCTGATAATAAAAAATAAATGTAAAGTACAGAGTCACTAACATATCTATGTACTGTTGCTAACAACAACCAACAATATCTAAATGTAACAGCCAATAGAATAGTCTGGCAGCTTTTATAAATCTCCAAAAGCAACTCCCTGCAGTTCAAAGAATTTCACTGCAGTTCAACAACATTACCCATTAGACACTATTCATGTTAGTATGGAGCCAGTTTCCACTGAGCCTGTTCATTTCTTGTAAATAAATCTAATAGCAGAGCAACTGAAAGTAAATCTACTAATGGTACCAATGTAAAGTCAGCAATATGAAAACAATTACAAAGTGTGGATTTATTGGTTATATGTTATTAAGCCCTTAGTTGGCATGTTAATTCTGTTGGTGTGATGTTCAGTCCAAAACTTAAATTTAAGCATATTAAACACTTAATGTGGTGCTCTCTTTAGAGAAACAACTCTTTTTTTGAATTTTGTGGTTAAAAACTTTCTCTGTTTTTACTATGCCACATTTTGTGAAGGGTATGTGGTAAAACATGTTTCCTTCACAAAAAATATTAGTTTTAAGTAGAAAATAAAAATAGGGAAGGACATATGTTTTGACTGCTGTACAATTTGTTGAAGTTGTTGCTTGTGGTTTACAAGGTTCTGCACAATATGAAGCCTACGTGCCTTGCTGACCTAAAATGGCACCAGTTGTTTTTAAACAAAAATATGTGACAGAGATTGATGGGGGCTAATTTGTTATATTTTCAATATAATAACTGTGGTATGTTTCTGCCTACGCCCACAAATTATTTTTGCTGAAAATGTCCACTTATATCTCACCAAAAAGTCTTTGTGATAACACCCCTGAGATTGTATCCCTATGTTTCATATGCTTAATACTACTTCCAATGAATATATATGAAGTGTTGCTTCTTTAGTAAATATAGCAGGGGGCTAAATTTGTTTTTAGAGTTTGGGTGTAACTCATGCTCTATTGTTTGGGAGGAATAATCCAAGTATTATATGTTGGAAGTACAGCTATACAAATCTAGGTGCATTCCCCTGAAGCAGTGATAGGGTGTTTCCAGGTATAATGTAGGTAAACCATGGGTCTAAGTGAAGGAGGGGAACAGGTGGTTACTATCTATATAAGAATTCCTAGTGCTTTATTCAGAACCATTGCAATTTAGGAAAAACATAATGTTTGTATGGTCTGTAGCAAAAAAAAAATACTCATAACTGTGTAGGCCATAAAGTATTAATTGTACCAGTCTACTTGTGTCTGAAGGCTTCCATTTTGAACCGTAGCGTTTCTCATAACTGGAGGGGCTTCTACTGGAACCTAATCTTATTGTTAAGTGGCTATTTTATATGGTAGTTATTAATTGTTTAATTTACACAAAAGGACTCTTCCAGATATGTTTTTATAGAACCAAGCTAGTTGTAGCACCAAAAATTAAACAATGGTTCGAGTTGGCACATAAAAATACAGGTGGATTTCCCCACAGAAAATAATGCATTGAGTGTAATATCCCATTAAATATCTGCTGACACATAGACAATCAGTTATGAGGTAAAAAAAAGTATATTTAATAAGGGCACTTCTCAACCTGAGATTCAGTAACATAGGTTAATATTCAAATGTTTATCACGATCGTAGACTATTGATGGAAGTATTCAATCAAAAGAGATAACATTTTATACATAGTACTGTATTACCTTTAGATTTACATTTAGAATATTATGGGTCCCTATTCGATGCAGGGGACATCTTACCTGAGATGCAGGAAGATAAAGTGACTTTCCAAAAGTCATACATAGTAAAATTGAGGTTTTCACATACCTCAACACTAGTTGTCTACTTCTTAGCTTACACATTGTAATGACTAATCTCATATGCATTCTCTAACTCCAATGATAATTAAAAAATTGAAGGCAAATAACAACATACATTAACAAATTAATTATCTCAATACAAACATTTGCAAAATAATTGGATAAATAAAATGATTATTTTTTTATTATAAATTACAGCAGTGTTTCCTAAACTGTTTCAGCCATGGAGCACTATTTGGGCTCCAGAAATATATATGTAAACCTGGGGCTCAGAAATAGAACCCTACAATCCCTCCCTTGTACCTCAGGATCCCAAATCAGGTTATAAGACCCCATGATCCCTTCCCAGAACCTCATAAACTCTTTCCAGGAGCCTTTAAGGTTACCACAAGGCCTTCCACAGAGTGTAACATTTTTGGAGTAATTGTCTTCTAGTCATACAAAATGGCACCAAGAGTTTCATGGAACAAAGTTTGAGAAACACTGAATTAGCGTATTTTACGACAGTGCAGAAATTTCATGTTTGAATTCTACATTCTATAATTTTGTGTGTGAAAAAGTACGATGAATACAGATGTTCAATAATATAGATTATTTTTATGATAGTGGTAGATTCTCTGTGATAATAAGGGAAAATAATCAAATTACAGGTCTGCTTGTAGCAGATACAGATGCTGACTGATTTTTAGAGACAGAATGATGTACAAAATACTAGAAAATGGCATCAGTCAGATTTTGACAAGGATAAATAAATTGAATTTAATTTATTTGATTGCTCATGGACTTTATGCCATTGTCAAAGGTAGTTGTCTCAAATAGTTCATGGTCATTGGCGATTCCAGTTTGGCTTTGATATCTTGCTTTGGGACTTGTTCCAGATATAATTATCACACTTGTCATTTCTGGTAGTTATATCTTAGTTCTCCAAAAAATGTTCAAAGTAAAGGTGATAGTAATGTAGATTTACCATCAACTATTTTCCTGGACAATGTCCCGACCTCTTGATGTTTTCACAAGTTGTTTCAGCGGGGTGGCAAGTAAATAGAATATCTTCATGGGAGTTGATGTCATCTAGGCAAACAGTTACTAACAGCATCTGACACTCGGGGTACAGTCACAAAGTTCACAGGACAATGTAGATAAGGACATATCTGCTCATGGTCCTTCAACACCTGACTCAGATGCTTCAGTTCATCAGTTAGTTTCCCTATCTCCTTTTTCAAAGAAGAGTTTTCCTGCTCAAGACATTCATATTCCTGTTAAGAAAAGTAGAAACAATGTAAAACAGTTGCAGGAGATTTCAAAATGTGTTTTTATAAATATAATTTAAAAAGCATGAACTAGTGTTTCCCAAGTGGTCCATAAGGCTCATTACAAGATCATTATGAAACAAAATTAGATAAATTACCAAGTAAAAAGACAGTACAAAAGTGTCTATATAATAGTTTGTATGGTTTGTAAGTGCACAGATTATATGCAAAGTGCATTATATTTGTTAAATAGCAGGCAAACCTTACAAAAAAAAAAGGTAGACGCGCTCAATCAGAAAATTAACTAGCCTTAATCGGTTATCTATGGACATGATAACCCACTCAGAGAGCAGCCTCTTTTATCTCACTTGTACCGTTCACAGGGAGAAATTTCCTGTATTATATCAGTAGAGTGATCCAGACCCCAAATACCAGGAATACCCGGTGAGCAAGGAGTCCACGTCTGGAGCCCCCATCACCCTTAAGGAGACTAAGCCACAAGGGTCATTTAAATAAACAAAAAAAAAAGTCAGAGGCTCTCAATCAGAGAACTAACAAACCGTAATAGGTTAGTTCTATGGACATAATAACCCCCTCTGAGAATTTGGGGCTGGATCATTCTTTTGAGTGAGACCAGACTGATATACTACAGGATATTTTGCCCTGGGAAGGGCACAAGTGAGCTAAAAGAGGCTGCTCAGAGTTGGTTATCATATTGCATAGAGCTAACCTATTACGGTTAGTTAGTTCTCTTACTGAGCACCTCCAATTCGTTTTTTTGTTTTTTTATGTTTTGTTTTTTTGGGAACAACCCCCTGGCCAGATCCTTTTCCCTGAACACTTAACAGGGTGAGAGAGGCGGAGTGGGTAGCAATAATGCTAATTTCAAATGGAAGTTTTAAAAGCTATATTGAATTTTTTTCTTCAAATATTCAGTAACTAAACAAAATTATACCCTATTGCATGACGATACAGAGGCTATTTAAGCCTGCAGTTAAAATATTGTAAAATCATGGCCTGTTTGTTCCCTAGTAGACCATGATTCCCCACCTGTCAACAAATACAAACAAGGATTTCGTCCATAATCAACACAGCAACTCGTATTTTTATTGAACGCCCTCAATATATTCATTTCTTGCACTATGAACTACGTGGGGACAAATGTTCCTCATTTCTCTAAGCTCATGATTTTGTTCAGAATCACAAGGACACCCCACAGTGAGAATGACTTCAATCAGCAGATGTGGTTTGATTTATGGAACAGATATTTGACATTTGTACAAACATCTCCCAAGCAGAAACCAACCAGAGGTTAATTACCCAATGTACTGTGATCAGGATACAGTATAAGATAATAGATAGGGTTAACTTGGAAGTGAAACTGCATATTAAATAGCATCAAACATACCAGAGTCACGAAATGTGTACCCACTAGCTTGTTCCCTGATGAAGAAAAACTTGAAATGGAGGTTTCATTTATTTATTTAGTAATTGATGAGCAATAAAAAAAAGTATAGAAAGAAATAAATTTAATGTAACTTTTAAAACTTGCACTTGAACTTCAGATTTCAAGAACTGGCGGAACTGCTTCTCTGTACTCCCTATTAGGAGCCAGGATGTGGGAGAGAATCTGCTTAGGAGGCTGTCTTAAATGTTATTCTGATTAAGCTATGTTTGCCCGTAGTAACAAGTGCAGGCAAAGAGGCAGATAAATATACCTATCAGTCTGATTGATACGTGTTCTCACAACCCCCCTGATCCGGATTTGCTGAATATGAAACAGTTACATTCACATGTAAGTTTTCGAAGTTAAAATGGATTTATTTTCTTCAAACACTAATTTTTATAGCTAATGAATTACTAAATAAACATATTAAACCATATTGTATGAATACTGCAGTACTCATAATGCTATAGCCCCTTTATATATACAAATGTGCTATTTATTTACTGTACTACTGTAGGGCCGAGGGCTTCTATCGCTCTTTTGCCCACCATAAATTAAATGATTGTTGGGGTAAACTACCTCCCCACAAAATCTACTTGAAGGAGCTGGAGCAGTTTTGCAAGGAATGGTCAATAATCCCAGTGGTAAGATGTGGCAAGCCCATAGAGACTTATCCAAAGCGACTTGTAGCTGTGCTTGCCGCAAAAGGTGGCTCAACAAAGTATTGACTTTAGGGGGTGAATAGTTATGCGCATTGACTTTTTCTCTTATTTTATCCTATTTGTTGTTTGCTTCACAATAAAAAAAAACATCTTCAAAGTTGTGGGCATGTTCTGTAAATTAAATGATGCAAATCCTCAAACAATCCATGTTAATTCGAGGTTGTGAGGCAACAAAACATGAAAAATGCCAAGGGGGGTGAATACTTTGAAAGGCACTGTATTTACATTGATAATTACTATTTAAAGGGACATGTAATTCATTAATACTGCTATGAAAATCAGGTAATAAAACTTTTAAAATGTCTTAAATTGATGCATATTTCAGTGTTTCAAAAGAGAATTTATATAACTCAATTTCTAGTTAACAGCGGTGTGGATTTAAAGTTTGGCAGGTTCTGCAGGGGCCAAAAATTACAAGCACCCTCAAAAGGCAATACACTATGTTTGTTGTAATCAAAAATGGTCTCCTCATTCCTATGGCTGTGTAGATAATCCTACCTCAAATAGAAAGATATGTGGAAATTATTATCTCAGTAAGATAAATATAAGCAATGGCAAAACAGGTGCCAATGACTGGTGCTCACAACATGTTACTGGCAGTAGCCTATGATAAAGGGGGACTCTTAATGTATTAAAGAAGAGGGGCAGATAATTATTTTTATAGAAAGGTGATCTGTTGACCATAAGGGTGAGCTGACCACCTACATATATTTTTGGATTTTTTTATTGTCATTATTTCAAACAGAGAAGCTGCGAGGGAGGGTCACAATTATTTTGTACTAGGGCCCTCCATACACTAGCTCTGTAACTGTTTAGAGGTAGCTTGTAATTTATGATCCATTCAGGAAATTAAAAAATGTGCAAGTTAAATTAATCATGCGGTGCAGCCCAATCCTTTACTCATTTTCTATTTGATTTTAACTGCTCTATATGATGTTGTTTAATGTGTTCAGTGTCACTTTAAGTCCACACATTGCTAAGGTGGGATGGCGGCACTTATATTTTACAGAAAGTGTCAGTATTTACCTCATGTAGTTTGTCTGCTTTCTGAGTCTGTTTCTTGCGACTTCTCTGCGCTGCCACCCTGTTCTTTTCTCTCCTCCGCACCTTTCTGTCGCTTACATCTGAGCCCTGAAAAAAGGAGCAGACAGAGACTACTAGTTTATGAGAGAATATACACTTTTTTACAAGATATCCTCAAAAATCACTAACAGAAGGTTAAATGGGTTTTAAAGAGAAGTCCATTCTTAAAATAAGTATAACTGTATTCTTAATGTATGTATTTATTTTCACTTGTTACCTGTTTTTTTTTTTTGTGGCGGGAGGGGTGGATGAGGAGCTAGAAGGCTTTGTTAGATAATTGGATCTGTCTGAAAATTACATTGTAGCGTAGATGCAATATTACACTCAATATCTCCAATGGTAGACTGTAAAATATCCAAGAGAAGCACTGTACAGACTCATAATCCCAATTTCCCCATACTGGACGATACACAGTTGGGTGGAAAGAAAACACACATTTATTTTCTCACACACAGATATATATATATCCTGGGAAGTAAACACATGCCCATATTTGGCCACACCATACAGAGAGAGAGAACAATAGTTGCGGTCACATCACACATCTCTGTGCCTAGCTGGCTACTCTTACACAATAACAGGCATTACCATATACAGAAATTGATAAGAACATCCCTCTCTTTGCCCTATCTGTCTCCACGAGGTCTACCAGATAGCTACCAAGTAATCCCCCATGACTCTGGCAGGGCAAAGGTTAACCCTTTCCCTGCCGTACCCTCTAGTTCTGTGTGTTACACCCTGCTCTCTGTATATTAACACATATCAATCATACAACATCTTTGTAATACGACTAGGTGGCTGGTTTTTGCCACATCCATCACACCCCTTTCCTCTCACAGGCCATAATATAGGCTGTTTGTATCAAAAGATGCAACTATTTGTCTCCAACATGTAAATGCTCCTCTCACACACAACTCCCACCAAAGTATCATGGATACCTCCATGTTCCATCAGAGACATCAAAACTTTTTTCTCTAAGTAAATTCTAGTGTTATGACTTTTTCTCTGCTTAGATATGTCCTTAAAAGGAGTCAAAGGTTTCAAATATTCATAAAGTGCCACTGTAATGGACCAGTTGTCATAAACTCCAAGCAGTACAGATCAGTATAGACTTTTGATTTTATTACAAGTTCATCTTTTGTGAGAAAACTTACACTGAAATTAGATTATTTTTCTCACCATGATAGTTCTACTTCCTTTTTTTAAGATGTGAGGGGTATATGGTAAATAGATAATAAACATTAGTAGAACACACCCACTCAGTCTCTTAGGCAGAAGGTTTGTAATACACAAACATGGCATCAACCATTGTCTACTACAATAAAATAATAAAATAAAATAAAACATTTTCAGGTCACAACTGCTAAAGTTATTAATATCTTACAAAGTTTACAAGCATTTAAAGTTTTTCAAGATTGAAAGTGCTCCTTTAAGACTGCATAATGTGAGATCTTATACATATACTCAATGGTATATTTCTATAGGTAGTGGAACTGATGAGTATCTGCTAAATTACATCCACAGGACTACCAGTAGCTCCCAAGTAAGCCATTGGAGAAACTAGATATTTTAGTGTAATTGTGTCTATCACTGCTGCTGATTGGCTACTACATAAACAAATTCACTCAGTTTTTTTTAAATACTCCAATCCTAAACTATTTGGGAATCCATTGGGATGTCCAGTGATGTTTCTTCTGGTGCTTCTGCATTTTCAATACCAGTATTAAAGAGAAAAAAAAAAAGAGATGCACAAAATGTATATGAGGAACCTGATGACAAACACTGTACTTGCAATTTCCTGAAAAAACAAGTGTTATCAAAGTGCTAAATGCAGCGATGATAGTGAGAACAACCTTAAAATATATGTAGTGCGGTTAAGATCCTAATCTATGCTTACTGTCCCAGTGAAGTACTCTCATTTTAAATAGAAATGTAAAAAGGAGACGTCTCTATTGGTGGCTCTCAACCTTTTTTTTTTTTGCCTAGGGGCCAGCTGGTTACTATTTAATGCTCATGGTAACTTCTTTAACAGGTCGGTGGACACACTTTTCATATTAAACCTATTTTGTAGTTCACTGTTAAGTAAACAGACACAAACAAAAGCCATAAAATATCATTTAAAACACAGTTTACCTAATTAATGGCCACTGAGGTACCTTTCCCCACCTTTCTCGCTGTCCTGGATATTACTGAAAGGAAGTGCAAGATTTAAACTGAGATAACATTCTTTGGGCTTCTTGACAAGGCTTGAAGAATGTCATCTCAGTTGAAACCTTCCACTTGCTTTCAGTAGAGCTCAAGACAATGAGAGAGGCGGGAGTGGTAGAGCAGTAGCCATCAATAAGATAAACTGTGCTTTTAAACTATAATTTCTTACCTATACTTAATGGTGAAGTATTTAACACAAAAAGTGCCTACAGTGGAACTTTAAGATCCGAAACAATTTTAACAGGGTGATACTACATAACGCACACAACTTTGAATAAAGTACATTTTAACGGCAGATAAGTTAATCAATAAACTACATATACCCAGGGATGTGTTTCTGCCTAGGCCCAAGAGGCTGTATATTAAAATATGTTTCTATATGCACAGAAATGTCTATATGCAGTGATATTTCCTTCGTAAGTGTACTTGACACTTTCTGACCTACTATATATATATATATACATAAACTTATAAAAGTGTTAGGCTCTCCTAATCCATCTTGGTTCCTGAGGATCCAATAAGGTCTCAAGGACAGGCACCAGTCCCAGGACTTGCAATTGAGAACCACTGAGCAAGATGACATAAGAGCCATGAAATAACAAAGTTTGAATTATAACGCATGTGCTAAATCCCGTTTGGGCACCATGGAGACTAATTAGTATATTGCCACTACTTACCATAAAGGATTACATTTCCACTCAAGCAAGAGGGAAGATAACACAATAATTATTTAGGTATTTACTCTCAAACTCTCTACCACGCTCTTTCAGAGGCCCCTAATTGGGACATTTTTGAAGAGAAACTAAAGACCATGCTCTTTGCCCAGGCCTTCCAATAAGTTACAGCTCTCTCTCTTTTTGGGAGAAAAGTGCTATATAAACTAATTTATCATTGTAACGGAACCCATCACTGTTTTACCCTGTTTTATGGTTGTTATTATTATGGTTAAAATATGATCCTACTATTATACTGTATGTATGTTGGTTTATGCTCTGCAGAATATTAGCCCAGACTATTGCAGACCTTGGCATAAGAGATAATCCTATTACAGAGACTCCTCATAAGATAAGGAAGTCTATTGTATAAAGTGTTTTCCTTCTCAGACATAAGAACAAAGAAGGATGATCTAATCCATGTCTGATTGTATCAAAGTTGCCAGGTAGCCTCAGGGAGGTGTGACCCACCTATTGTCCCTATATCTGTATTTTGTGGCCAACTATGGGGGATATGTGAAATATCTGTGGGTTATGTGTAAAAGGTGACTTTATGTATTTTAAAGTGGTTTATGTCTTTTTGCAACCATGTGCTCAATGGAGTCTGCCTCTATCCCTGGATAATTGGATTACTTCCCCCATTGTCTCCAGTACAGAGGCCTCTGTAAAACCTGTTTGAGCCAGATTGCCATGCTGCCAGTCATAACCCAAAATATACTGTTACTAACGTTTGAACCCCTGGTCTGATTCATGCCATTTTTTAATATGTTGTTCCACAATTTATGTTGTTCATAAAAATGTAAGATTTATTTATGTACTATGTAAAATCATAAAGTTATAAAAATGTATAAAAATGTGTAGGTTTTAGCTGGGAGATAATGGAGTAGATGCAGTAATAAACTCAATTATCTCCCAAACAAAAGGGAGGTAAACTGTGGGCGTTACTATTGTGTTATTGATTGTTCTATACCTCCCCCTGGGTGTGTTCTGTTTGTACCTGACTGTAATAAAAACCAGGCTGGGTGTGCCAGCAAGAGAGTTCTACTTGACCCTTCAAAACGTAGCCTCGTCTCGTTCTTGGAGGGGATTGCTATATCATACTGGGGATTGCTATGCTTTGCATACTCCCTTGAGCTTTAAACTACTGAACCCTTGTTCCTGATGTACTCTCCTTGGAGGAGAGGTCTTCCCCACACAATCCTGGATGCTGGAGATTCATACAGGGTGGAAGGAAGACGGCGCGGCTCCAGTTAAGCTACGGCGGTTGTGGAGTCTGTGGTGGTTGTGGTGTCCGGTGCGGTGCTTGTAGTCCTCGGCGCAAGATAGGACGCGTCCATCAACGGAGGTACCCGGTCGGGGTGCCAGTAGATCCGTTACAATCATTATTTTATTATGGTTTGGAAAAAATATCTAGTCACATATATAGTTGTGAGCGTACGGGTTGTTGCTCACGCTTGCGGGCTAGCGTATCGAGCCCGCGGCCCTCGCGAAGCGAGCCGCGGCCCTCGCGTAGCGAGGTCACTGGGCAAGGGCCTCAGTTGCTGGCGAGGTCACTGGGCAAGGGCCTCAGTTGCTGGCTACTCTTACACAATATCAGCCATTACCATATACAGAAATTGATAAGAACATCCCTCTCTTTGCCTGATTTCTCTCCACAAGGTCTACCAGATAGCAAACAAGTAATCCCCCATGACTCTGGAAGGGCAAAGTTTAACCCTTTCCCTGCCGTACCCTCTCGTTCTGTGTATTACACCCTGCTCTCTGTATATTAACACATATCAATCACACAACATCTTTGTAATAAGACTAGGTGGCTGGTTTTTGCCACATACATCACACCCCTTTCCTCTCACAGGCCATGATATAGGCTGTTTGTATCAAAAGATGCAACTATTTGTCTCCAACATGTAAATGCTCCTCTCACACACAACTCCCACCAAAGTATCATGGATACCTCCAAGTTCCATCAGAGACATCAAAACTTTTTTCTCTAAGTAAATTCTAGTGTTATGACTTTTTCTCTGCTTAGATATGTCCTTAAAAGGAGTCAAAAGTTTCAAATATTCATAAAGTGCCCCTGTAATGGACCAGTTGTCATAAACTCCAAGCAGTAGAGATCAGTATAGACTTTTGATTTTATTACAAGTTCATCTTTTGTGAGAAAACTTACACTGAAATTAGATAATTTTTCTCACCATGATAGTTCTACTTCCTTTTTTAAGATGTGAGGGGTATATGGTAAATAGATAATAAACATTAGTAGAACACACCCACTCAGTCTTTTAGGCAGAAGGTTTGTAATACACAAACATGGCATCAACCATTGTCTACTACAATAAAATACTAAAAAAAAAAAAAAAAAATTCAGGTCACAACTGCTAAAGTTATTAATATCTTACAAAGTTCACAAGCATTTAAAGTTTTTCAAGATTGAAAGTGCATTAAATAAAAGCATTATGTGAGATCTTATACACATACACAATGGTGTATTTCTATAGGTAGTGGAACTGATGAGTATCTGCTAAATTACATCCACAGGACTACCAGTAGCTCCCAAGTAAGCCATTGGAGAAACTAGATATTTTAGTGTAATTTTAGTGTAATCACTGCTGCTGATTGGCTACTACATAACCAAATTCAAATAACGTTTGTCTCTCTCTGTTTTTTTTTTTTAATACTTCAATCCTAAACTATTTGGGAATCCATTGGGATGTCGAGTGATGTTTCTTCTGGTGCTTCTGCATTTTCAATACCAGTATTAAAGAGAAAAAAAAAAAGAGATGCACAAAATGTACACGAGGAACCTGATGACAAACACTGTACTTGCAATTTCCTGAAAAAACAAGTGTTACCAAAGTGCTAAATGCAGCGATGATAGTGAGAACAACCTTAAAATATATGTAGTGCGGTTAAGATCCTAATCTATGCTTACTGTCCCAGTGAAGTACTCTCATTTTAAATAGAAATGTAAAAAGGAGACGTCTCTATTGGTGGCTCTCAACCTTTTTTTTTTGCCTAGGGGCCAGCTGGTTACTATTTAATGCTCATGGTAACTTCTTTAACAGGTCGGTGGACACTTTTCATATTAAACCTATTTTGTAGTTCACTGTTAAGTAAACAGACACAAACAAAAGCCATAAAATATCATTTAAAACACAGTTTACCTAATTAATGGCCACTGAGGTACCTTTCCCCACCTTTCTCACTGTCCTGGATATTACTGAAAGGAAGTGCAAGATTTAAACTGAGATAACATTCTTTGGGCTTCTTGACAAGGCTTGAAGAATGTCATCTCAGTTGAAACCTTCCACTTGCTTTCAGTAGAGCTCAAGACAATGAGAGAGGCGGGAGTGGTAGAGCAGTAGCCATCAATAAGATAAACTGTGCTTTTAAACTATAATTTCTTACCTATACTTAATGGTGAAGTATTTAACACAAAAAGTGCCTACAGTGGAACTTTAAGATCCGAAACAATTTTAACAGGGTGATACTACATAACGCACACAACTTTGAATAAAGTACATTTTAACGGCAGATAAGTTAATCAATAAACTACATATACCCAGGGATGTGTTTCTGCCTAGGCCCAAGAGGCTGTATATTAAAATATGTTTCTATATGCACAGAAATGTCTATATGCAGTGATATTTCCTTCGTAAGTGTACTTGACACTTTCTGACCTACTATATATATATATACATAAACTTATAAAAGTGTTAGGCTCTCCTAATCCATCTTGGTTCCTGAGGATCCAATAAGGTCTCAAGGACAGGCACCAGTCCCAGGACTTGCAATTGAGAACCACTGAGCAAGATGACATAAGAGCCATGAAATAACAAAGTTTGAATTATAACGCATGTGCTAAATCCCGTTTGGGCACCATGGAGACTAATTAGTATATTGCCACTACTTACCATAAAGGATTACATTTCCACTCAAGCAAGAGGGAAGATAACACAATAATTATTTAGGTATTTACTCTCAAACTCTCTACCACGCTCTTTCAGAGGCCCCTAATTGGGACATTTTTGAAGAGAAACTAAAGACCATGCTCTTTGCCCAGGCCTTCCAATAAGTTACAGCTCTCTCTCTTTTTGGGAGAAAAGTGCTATATAAACTAATTTATCATTGTAACGGAACCCATCACTGTTTTACCCTGTTTTATGGTTGTTATTATTATGGTTAAAATATGATCCTACTATTATACTGTATGTATGTTGGTTTATGCTCTGCAGAATATTAGCCCAGACTATTGCAGACCTTGGCATAAGAGATAATCCTATTACAGAGACTCCTCATAAGATAAGGAAGTCTATTGTATAAAGTGTTTTCCTTCTCAGACATAAGAACAAAGAAGGATGATCTAATCCATGTCTGATTGTATCAAAGTTGCCAGGTAGCCTCAGGGAGGTGTGACCCACCTATTGTCCCTATATCTGTATTTTGTGGCCAACTATGGGGTATATGTGAAATATCTGTGGGTTATGTGTAAAAGGTGACTTTATGTATTTTAAAGTGGTTTATGTCTTTTTGCAACCATGTGCTCAATGGAGTCTGCCTCTATCCCTGGATAATTGGATTACTTCCCCCATTGTCTCCAGTACAGAGGCCTCTGTAAAACCTGTTTGAGCCAGATTGCCATGCTGCCAGTCATAACCCAAAATATACTGTTACTAACGTTTGAACCCCTGGTCTGATTCATGCCATTTTTTAATATGTTGTTCCACAATTTATGTTGTTCATAAAAATGTAAGATTTATTTATGTACTATGTAAAATCATAAAGTTATAAAAATGTATAAAAATGTGTAGGTTTTAGCTGGGAGATAATGGAGTAGATGCAGTAATAAACTCAATTATCTCCCAAACAAAAGGGAGGTAAACTGTGGGCGTTACTATTGTGTTATTGATTGTTCTATACCTCCCCCTGGGTGTGTTCTGTTTGTACCTGACTGTAATAAAAACCAGGCTGGGTGTGCCAGCAAGAGAGTTCTACTTGACCCTTCAAAACGTAGCCTCGTCTCGTTCTTGGAGGGGATTGCTATATCATACTGGGGATTGCTATGCTTTGCATACTCCCTTGAGCTTTAAACTACTGAACCCTTGTTCCTGATGTACTCTCCTTGGAGGAGAGGTCTTCCCCACACAATCCTGGATGCTGGAGATTCATACAGGGTGGAAGGAAGACGGCGCGGCTCCAGTTAAGCTACGGCGGTTGTGGAGTCTGTGGTGGTTGTGGTGTCCGGTGCGGTGCTTGTAGTCCTCGGCGCAAGATAGGACGCGTCCATCAACGGAGGTACCCGGTCGGGGTGCCAGTAGATCCGTTACAATCATTATTTTATTATGGTTTGGAAAAAATATCTAGTCACATATATAGTTGTGAGCGTACGGGTTGTTGCTCACGCTTGCGGGCTAGCGTATCGAGCCCGCGGCCCTCGCGAAGCGAGCCGCGGCCCTCGCGTAGCGAGGTCACTGGGCAAGGGCCTCAGTTGCTGGCGAGGTCACTGGGCAAGGGCCTCAGTTGCTGGCTACTCTTACACAATATCAGCCATTACCATATACAGAAATTGATAAGAACATCCCTCTCTTTGCCTGATTTCTCTCCACAAGGTCTACCAGATAGCAAACAAGTAATCCCCCATGACTCTGGAAGGGCAAAGTTTAACCCTTTCCCTGCCGTACCCTCTCGTTCTGTGTATTACACCCTGCTCTCTGTATATTAACACATATCAATCACACAACATCTTTGTAATAAGACTAGGTGGCTGGTTTTTGCCACATACATCACACCCCTTTCCTCTCACAGGCCATGATATAGGCTGTTTGTATCAAAAGATGCAACTATTTGTCTCCAACATGTAAATGCTCCTCTCACACACAACTCCCACCAAAGTATCATGGATACCTCCAAGTTCCATCAGAGACATCAAAACTTTTTTCTCTAAGTAAATTCTAGTGTTATGACTTTTTCTCTGCTTAGATATGTCCTTAAAAGGAGTCAAAGGTTTCAAATATTCATAAAGTGCCACTGTAATGGACCAGTTGTCATAAACTCCAAGCAGTACAGATCAGTATAGACTTTTGATTTTATTACAAGTTCATCTTTTGTGAGAAAACTTACACTGAAATTAGATTATTTTTCTCACCATGATAGTTCTACTTCCTTTTTTAAGATGTGAGGGGTATATGGTAAATAGACAATAAACATTAGTAGAACACACCCACTCAGTCTTTTAGGCAGAAGGTTTGTAATACACAAACATGGCATCAACCATTGTCTACTACAATAAAATACTAAAAAAAAAAAAAAAAAATTCAGGTCACAACTGTGAAAGTTATTAATATCTTACAAAGTTCACAAGCATTTAAAGTTTTTCAAGATTGAAAGTGCATTAAATAAAAGCATAATGTGAGATCTTATACACACCCTCAATGGTATATTTCTATAGGTAGTGAAACTGATGAGTAGCTGCTAAATTACATCCACAGGACTACCAGTAGCTCCCAAGTAAGCCATTGGAGAAACTAGATATTTTAGTGTAATTTTAGTGTAATCACTGCTGCTGATTGGCTACTACATAACCAAATTCAAATAACGTTTGTCTCTCTCTGTTTTTTTTTTTTTAATACTTCAATCCTAAACTATTTGGGAATCCATTGGGATGTCCAGTGATGTTTCTTCTGGTGCTTCTGCATTTTCAATACCAGTATTAAAGAGAAAAAAAAAGAGACGCACAAAATGTACATGAGGAACCTGATGACAAACACTGTACTTGCAATTTCCTGAAAAAACAAGTGTTAGCAAAGTGCTAAATGCAGCGATGATAGTGAGAACAACCTTAAAATATATGTAGTGTGGTTAAGATCCTAATCTATGCTTACTGTCCCAGTGAAGTACTCTCATTTTAAATAGAAATTTAAGAAGGAGACGTCTCTATTGGTGGCTCTCAACCTTTTTTTTTTTGCCTAGGGGCCAGCTGGTTACTATTTAATGCTCATGGGAACTTCTTTAACAGGTCGGTGGACACACTTTTCATATTAAACCTATTTTGTAGTTCACTATTAAATAAACAGACACAAACAAAAGCCATAAAATATAATTTAAAACACAGTTTACCTAATTAATGGCCACTGAGGTACCTTTCCCCAACTTTCTCACTGTCCTGGATATTACTGAAAGGAAGTGCAAGATTTAAACTGAGATAACATTCTTTGGGCTTCTTGACAAGGCTTGAAGAATGTCATCTCAGTTGAAACCTTCCACTTCCTTTCAGTAGAGCTCAAGACAATGAGAGAGGCGGGAGTGGTACAGCAGTAGCCATTAATAAGATAAACTGTGATTTTAAACTATAATTTCTTACCTATACTTAATGGTGAAGTATTTGACACAAAAAGTGCCTACAGTCGAACTTTAAGATCCAAAACAATTTTAACAGGGTGATACTACATAACGCACACAACTTTGAATAAAGTACATTTTAACGGCAGATAAGTTAATCAATAAACTACATATACCCAGGGATGTGTTTCTGCCTAGGCCCAAGAGGCTGTATATTAAACTATGCTTCTATATGCACAGAAATGTCTATATGCAGTGATATTTCCTTCGTAAGTGTACTTAACACTTTCTGACCTACATATATATATATATATATATATATATATATATATATATATATATATATATACATAAACTTATGAAAGTGTTAGGCTCTCCTAATCCATCTTGGTTCCTGAAGATCCAATAAGGTCTCAAGGACAGGCACCAGTCCCAGGACTTGCAATTGAGAACCACTGAGCAAGATGACATAAGAGCCATGAAATAACAAAGTTTGAATTATAACGCATGTGCTAAATCCCGTTTGGGCACCATGGAGACTAATTAGTATATTGCCACTACTTACCATAAAGGATTACATTTCCACTCAAGCAAGAGGGAAGATAACACAATAATTATTTAGGTATTTACTCTCAAACTCTCTACCACGCTCTTTCAGAGGCCCCTAATTGGGACATTTTTGAAGAGAAACTAAAGACCATGCTCTTTGCCCAGGCCTTCCAATAAGTTACAGCTCTGTCTCTTTTTGGGAGAAAAGTGCTATATAAACTAATTTATCATTGTAACGGAACCCATCACTGTTTTACCCTGTTTTATGGTTATTATTATGGTTAAAATATGATCCTACTATTATACTGTATGTATGTTGGTTTATGCTCTGCAGAATATTAGCCCAGACTATTGCAGACCTTGGCATAAGAGATAATCCTATTACAGAGACTCCTCATAAGATAAGGAAGTCTATTGTATAAAGTGTTTTCCTTCTCAGACATAAGAACAAAGAAGGATGATCTAATCCATGTCTGATTGTATCAAAGTTGCCAGGTAGCCTCAGGGAGGTGTGACCCACCTATTGTCCCTATATGTGTATTGTGTGGCCAACTATGGGGGATATGTGAAATATCTGTGGGTTATGTGTAAAAGGTGACTTTATGTATTTTAAAGTGGTTTATGTCTTTTTGCAACCATGTGCTCAATGGAGTCTGCCTCTATCCCTGGATAATTGGATTACTTCCCCCATTGTCTCCAGTACAGAGGCCTCTGTAAAACCTGTTTGAGCCAGATTGCCATGCTGCCAGTCATAACCCAAAATATACTTTTACTAACGTTTGAACCCCTGGTCTGATTCATGCCATTTTTTAATATGTAGTTCCACAATTTATGTTGTTCATAAAAATGTAAGATTTATTTATGTACTATGTAAAATCATAAAGTTATAAAAATGTATAAAAATGTGTAGGTTTTAGCTGGGAGATAATGGAGTAGATGCAGTAATAAACTCAATTATCTCCCAAACAAAAGGGAGGTAAACTGTGGGCGTTACTATTGTGTTATTGATTGTTCTATACCTCCCCCTGGGTGTGTTCTGTTTGTACCTGACTGTAATAAAAACCAGGCTGGGTGTGCCAGCAAGAGAGTTCTACTTGACCCTTCAAAACGTAGCCTCATCTCGTTCTTGGAGGGGATTGCTATATCATACTGGGGATTGCTATGCTTTGCATACTCCCTTGAGCTTTAAACTACTGAACCCTTGTTCCTGATGTACTCTCCTTGGAGGAGAGGTCTTCCCCACACGATCCTGGATGCTGGAGATTCATACAGGGTGGAAGGAAGACGGCGCGGCTCCAGTTAAGCTACGGCGGTTGTGGAGTCTGTGGTGGTTGTGGTGTCCGGTGCGGTGCTTGTAGTCCTCGGCGCAAGCTAGGACGCGTCCATCAACGGAGGTACCCGGTCGGGGTGCCAGTAGATCCGTTACAATCATTATTTTATTATGGTTTGGAAAAAATATCTAGTCACATATATAGTTGTGAGCGTACGGGTCGTTGCTCACGCTTGCGGGCTCGCGTAGCGATCCGCGGCCCTCGCGTAGCGAGGTCACTGGGCAAGGGCCTCAGTTGCTGGCGAGGTCACTGGGCAAGGGCCTCAGTTGCTGGCGAGGTCACTGGGCAAGGGCCTCAGTTGCTGGCATGGAGCGCCTTCGGCGCTCCATGCCAGTAACTGAGGCCCCTCGCGAAGCGAGGGCCTCAGTTGCTGGCGAGGTCACTGGGCAAGGGCCTCAAACCCTCGCAAACTTCACGTCGCTACTCAAAAAACACGACACACAAATTACGACACTCGCTAAATTTTACGAGGAACGCAAACAACCTACGAAACACGTTACCACACATTACGACCTCGCAAACATCTGACGCAACACGCCGACATACAAACATTTAAAACACAATACATACACACAGCACATACATAAAAACCTTACCTACACCAAGAGGGAGCACCCAGGACCTCAAAAATGCAACTTAGACCTCGATTTTACTCGAAATAAAAGAGTTTTGAGACTAAAAAAAAATCTAAGAGACAGAAAAAATGGCCGCGGAACAAAACGAAAACGAGGCTACAGCACTCTAAACTCGCAAAACACCACAAGAAACTCGCAAAACACCACAAGAAACTCGCAAAACGCCACAAACCACCTACGGATATTCATACCACACAGTGCACACATTCAGCATGCTTACACAGCAGCTCCACACCACTACTGCAGCAACATCAACACAGATTGCCAGCTCTTCATCACAATGCTTCAAAATAGGTACAGTATATTCATTTAGTAATGTATTACATATTTCATTATTATACACCAAACAGCATTAGCTACCTTACAATTTCATTGCCGTCATTTTTTGACGGGCAATTCGCTAGTACAATATAAAAAAATGTTTTAATTAGTTCTTCTACAATACCAGTTACTCAGTTTCATTTAGGTGGACGAGCTCAGTGATTCTCAGCCTCTTTGATGGCTTACTCCCGAAACTGACATGAACTGTCTCTGGTTAGGATCATTATGATGCTTTGTACTATTATTATTACAAATTATTTATAAAGTGCCAACATTTCATGCACACAAAATACACTAAGTGCATGGGATATAACAATATTAATTTTACCATTTTGATCCTATAGTTGATATCACTGTTATGTTTAAGGAAAAGTATGAGATATTATACTTTTTTGTCATTGCCATGTCACATTTATTTAATCCTATTACTCATTTGATTAATTTATCATTTTATTTAAATAATATTCTACTTTATTCCTCTCTTTTTATAATTTAATTGAGATTGTTGGATATTTGATGAGATTAAAACTTTGGCAAATAAAAATAAATGAACTGGATCTATATTTATTTTTACAATAAATGCAAAATGATAAATTTACTTATTCATTTCAATGTTTGTTGTAGATCACATAGGGCACCGAAAACCTTTGGACCAGCGCTGGAATAAATTTAGTGTTAATAACAGTAAAATTCTAAAGACATCTACTTAACTTGACCTCCTGTATAAAGTGGAAAACCCTTTTCAAGATACCTATTTTATATTTGTGTTCAGAAGACTTTCAATTATCTTTTCTTCTGTCTTAATTTCTTGAGTGATTGATACTTCAGCCAAAAGACTGAAGGAACCTCTCCTTGCTATAGACTCAGACTACAGAAAGCTTCCCAATAGTAACAAGTCAAAGATGTATTTAAATCGCAAGTTCTAAGTGCCTATAGTTAACATGTGATGGAGCTGAGTCTTCTGTTGCTGCCAGCAAGCCGTGTTGACTAAAGGAGCAATCAAATCAAGCCTTCCAAAGGAGCTTTGGAAGAATCTCAGTCAGTCAAGTAATCTGCATGCCGTAACCTGACCATGAGTGATTTATTTTTGTCTCTGCATGTTTTATTTGATTATCCAAACTAATGTCTGATGTTTAGTTGCCACTGAAGAAGTGTGTTTCAATTCTGGTGTCATTATGTCTAGGCATCACAATAAGAAGACATCGATACCTTGTCCAGTCCACTGTTAAGGTGGGGTTGGTGTATTGTTGCGCCTCCCCAGGAGGCTTCTTGCCAGCTGGCTTTGGAAACACTGTTCAGCTAACAGGTCTACATTGTAATGAAATACCTTACCTAAAATATATAGTAAACATAAATAGAATATTAATATATGAAACCTAGACCTCCTAGATTAGAGGCCCTTTTTGGACACATATATGAAACTCTCCATTCCCCCAAAAAACATGACCTGAAGCCCTGATGGGACATTATATTGGTCATCACAACATGGAATCTCATTTTTGTTCCTTGTCATTATTTTTGTTCTTTGTCATTATTTTTGTTCCTTGTCATCTGTTCTATAATTTCATACTCTCAGTTCCCCCTTACATATTTTTCAGTAATGTATTTTAATCCAGCAGCTTCCATTTACTTGCAGATATATCTTTCACTAGTCTTTCACCTCAGATTCCTCCCCTCTTCCACTAAATAAATCTCTTTCTATCTTTCACTTGCTTCCTGACCCTTGCTATTCCTTATCTGTTACTCTTCCCCAGTTCTCTGCCCTTTAATTCCCTTTAGATTGTAAGTAGCAAGTTTTCAGTCTTGTAGGTGCTTTGGGATAAAACACTTTCTGCTAAGATTCTAAGCTCAAAACACAGCCCTTCAACTTCTGAATTTGTTAAACTTGTATTTCCCTTGTTCTCATCTCCTGTGCAGCGCTACTGATTATGTTGGCGCTATACAAATAAAAGATAATAATAATAATAATATTACCCAATGAAATATATTTTACTATCTTCCAGGAATATTTTTTTAATTACAAAGGGCCTCATTCTATTAGCGGCCGCAGCCGTTGCGGGGCCGCAAGGACCGGCCGCAAGCTATTCTGCTATTCTATTCCCCTCCGGCCGGGGATTCCGGCAGGCTTGCGGCCGGTGCCTTGCTATCTCCTGCGGCCGCTCGCGCCGGAGGAAATCCTTTGATCTAAAACGGCCGCAAGGAAATCGGCCGTAAGAAATTCCTATTTGCAATTCAATTGCTCCGGGAATCCTCTCTGCAAGGCTAAAAGCGAGCCGCAGCTTACTTGCAGGAAAGAGGTCCCGCTAGCACCAATTAAGCACATAAAATAGCTCAAATAAAGCCATCCTGCACTCTGAGGAGACTATAAAGTGATATTCGGTGTTAGCAAAAAATAGCACATAATTACCGTATACTCAAATCCGTAAAATATTTTTTTTTTAATATACGTAAAATATACATGTAAAAAGTATGAGCACCTCAGACACGCCCACGCCGCAGCCGGAAAATAAACAGTTAATTTGAACTCGGATTTGGGCTGATGTGCAAGCTTGAGAGTGGGTTCCTTTTAATCCTCATGTCCCCCAATATGATCCCTAGCATTTACAGAGCTGTACAGTGCAGGCTTGAATTTATTTTTGAGTTTTTAGATTTCTGAGCTTACGACCGGTTTCAAGATATGCGGCCGGCCGTAAGAGGAGATCCTTGCGGGGCCGTATAATAGAATCGCGAGTTAACTGAACCCCCGCAAGGAATCGCAGCCTTACGGCCGATTTACGGCCGATAATAGAATGAGGCCCAAAGTGTTCACAAATTTAGATTTCTCCCAAAATATTTTTTTAGCTGATAGCTGATGTTTACATTCCTAATCATTATAAAAGATAACTTGTAACCAGAGAGATTACATACAATTGCATCAATCCGTATCTCTTCATAATTTTGTTGTCTACAACATTCCCTGTTCACAGTGGCTTTTTCAACAGTGTAGTCATTCCAATGTGCATTACAAGTCTCTATATACTGCTCTTCTGACCTTAATCTTTCAGCCTCATTCAAGCCAGTTGTCATGGAATCTTGATATCAGTTAGATGCTTATAGTAAAAAATATAAATTCTTCAAATGTAATGAAATGATTTTGTCTCTTTTATGTATTGACAAGAAATACATTAGAAAATAGTTTTCTCTGTAAATTAATTTACTCTGCAATATGTGCGTATGGGACAATTACTCTTCAGGTTACAAACCTATGTGCTTCAGTGGGCAGCAGGATGTGGCTTTATTTTTTGCAAATAAGCCCAAAGTTTATGTGCCAAGATTTCTGAGAACTTAAAGAGGCCAGATATAGGTTGAGATTTGTGGGACTTGTGTTATGAATTATTTCTGTAAGAAACATTTCAGTGTAAGAACACTAAATAGTTTTTGTTACAGAACAAACTCACACATTTCACATTCTATGTTAACGATTTATTCTATCACATGATTCTGATCTAATGTAAATTATATATTTATTTTGTATATAGTTCACAATCTCAATAATATCACTATTTAACAAATGTTAAATCTCCAGGTAGCAGGGTTCATTGATACCATATATACAGTGGATATAAAAAGTCTACACACCCCTGTTAAAATGTCAGGTTTCTGTGCTGTAAAAAAAATGACCTATAATATGACCTATAAACTGTACAACACATTTGAAAAACAAACTGAAATCTTTTAGGTGGAGGGAAGAAGAATAAAAATAATGTGGTTGCATAAGTCTGCTTACCGTCTTATAACTGGGCATATAGCTGTGTTCAGAATTAAGCAATCACATTCCAAATCGTGTTAAATAGGAGTCAGCAAACACCTGCCATCATTTAAAGTGCCTCTGATCATCCCCAATTAAAGTTCAGCTGCTCTAGTTGGTCTTTCCTGAAATTTTCTTAGTCGCATCCCACAGCAAAAGCCATGGTCCACAGAGAGCTTCCAAATCATCAGAGGGATCTCATTTTTAAAAGGTATCAATCAGGAGAAGGGTACAAAAGAATTTCCAAGGCATTAGATATACCATGGAACACAGTGAAGACAGTCATCATCAAGTGGAGAAAATATGGCACAACAGTTATAGTTAACATTATCAAGAACTGGAGCTCCCTCCAAAATTGATGAAAAGACAAGAAGAAAACTGGTCTGGGAGGCTACCAAGAGGCCTACAGCAACATTAAAGGAGCTGCAGGAATATCTGGCAAGTACTGGCTGTGTGATACATGTGACAACAATCTCCTGTATTCTTCATATATCTGGGCTATGGGGTAGAGTGGCAAGACGAAAGCCTTTTCTTACGAAGAAAAACATCCAAGCCAGGCTACATTTTGCAAAAACACATCTGTCTCCCAAAAGCATGTGGGAAAAGGTGTTATGGTCTGATGAAACCAAGGTTGAACTTTTTGGCGATAATTCCTAAAGATATTTTTGGCGCAAAAACAACACTGCACATCAACCAAAAGAACACCATACTCACATTGAAGCATGGTGGTGGCAGCATCATGCTTTGAGGCTGTTTTTCTTCAGCTGGAACTGGGGCCTTAGGTAAGATAGAGGGAATTATGAACAGTTCCAAATAGTAGTCAATATTGGCACAAAACCTTCAGGCTTCTGCTAGAAAGCTGAACATGAAGAGGAACTTCATCTTTCAGCATGACAATGACCCAAAGCATACATCCAAATCAACAAAGAAATGGCTTCACCAGAAGAAGATTAAAGTTTTGGAATGGCCCAGCCAGAGCCCAGTCCTGAATCCGATTGAAAATCTGTGGGGTGATCTGAAGAGGGCTGTGCACAGGAGATGCCCTCGCAATCTGACAGATTTGGAGTGTTTTTGCAAAAAAGAGTTGGCAAATCTTGCCAAGTCAAAATGTGCCATGCTGATAGACTCATACCCAAAAAGACTGAGTGCTGTAATAAAATCAAAAGGTGCTTCAACAAAGTATTAGTTTAAGGGTGTGCATACTTACGCAACCATATTCTTTTATTTTTATATTTTTTCTTCCCTCTACCTAAAAGATTTCAGTTTGTTTTTCAATTGAGTTGTACAGTTTATAGGTCACATTAAAGGTGGAAAAAGTTCTCAAATGATTTATCTTTGTCTCAGCACAGAAACCTGACATTTTAACAGGGGTGTGTAGACTTTTTATATCCACTGTATATAGGGAAATATCTTCTTCTGCAGTGAATAAAAAATCTTTCCATTTTATTATCTTTTTACAGATTACAGTGTTTAACTATAGACTCTGAGCTATTTATTCACAGGGCACAATTTCTTGACCCCCTACAGCTTGGAGTACAACAGTGTTCCCAACAGAACCTATGGATATAACATAAGCCCCCAATTATATAAAAAGGGGCACCACACATGCTCTGCACCATCATTTATAGTGGATGAAAAATCATGTGGAAAGTTGTATACAATTAGTACTATTAGTATTTATCAACAAATTACTTATATTTTTTTCTGCAACGATTTCACCAAATATGACTCTTTTGTTCACATCCTCTAAAGCAACAATCTGAATGATTTTTTAATATTCTATGTAATTTTGTTGGTACCATAAACATTAATTAAGACTTGTTTCTAATAAATTGTAACTTCTGCAAATGTTAATTTGAAAAGCTAGACTTTTATCCCATTATGTATATTAATGCTCAGATCATTTTATGTGAAATGTGTATATTGAGTTTAAAAAACCACTGAACTCCTCAGTTGTGTTCTAAATTATCAGATATTTGTGAACATTTATGAAGTTCAGTGAAACTCATATTTGCATTTTAGTTATAAGCTGCTCAGTGTTTGAATCCCTCCCTAAACTGGAACCTGATGTGCATGGTTGAAAGATACAGTATATATTCACTCTGGGTCACATTGACAGATAACTTATTGCTGAAGCATTTGCCTGTAATGGTTTAGGTATGGGATTCAAATCTATTTGTAATCTCTCTCTGTCTTTTAGCTACAAAATATTTTTTTATCGAATTGACAGGAAAGGTATAAACTATGCAGAATAACCATTGTCTTTGTGTTGCATTGAGAAACCTGATAACTTATTCCCCAGCTACACACCTCCAAAGTATCAGTTTCCACAAATTTCAAAGCATTGCAGAACATCACTTGTCCCTGTCAGAAGCAACGGATAAATAACGTGTTATTTTTCAAAATTCATGGTCAGTTTTTAAAATTAAACTTCATTACTACATTATTTTCAAGTATATAAGTGCAGAGCGACTATATCCCCATCCCTATAATCCTTGTTTTTGCTTTTAGATTTTGTAGTCATAAAACAACAAGCAATCAATTTCGATTATAGAGGTCAATCAGCACCACTGTACAGACCATGGCCATGGCAAAGCCAACTATTTAAAGTATCGGGAGAAAATGAAGGAACGGAAAGTAACTGATGTTGAGAGATAAATACAATAAAATCCAGAGAACTGGTTTAAAGTATCTTAATCCACCACAATCAAAAGACAAAAATTGTGATCCAGTAGCATTTTTTGGATAGAAGAGACCAAGAAAAATATTACCAAATTGATTAGAAGATGTGTGTTGAATGAAAGGGATTGCAGATAATTCAAAGTATAAAGCATCATCGCACTGGGAAGAGGAACTGAAGAATCCAACTGTATAGAGCAGTGGTGGGCAACTCATTCCTACAAGGGCAACCAATAGCCCAGTTTCTATGCTGCCGTGTGGTTCTTTGAAACATCTTTCCAACTTGAAAAAAAGAGTCCATAAGATAAGATGGAAACTGGAAATCTTCTTTGAAGATATTCCTGCTATCACCTTATCGCCATCTTGTGATAAGTAACAGTTGATTAGTCACGTGGGTTACACATTACCTACCCCCACCCCTTCCTACTTCCACAAAGCCAAGCTTGCAGGGTGGAGCACATTATTTCTAAATGGCTCAGTTTGGAACACAATTTTAATACAATTTTCTGTCTGTCTGATTTAGATTTTAAACTCAACATGCATGACAAACTTATTATTTTGACAGTTTGTTTTCAGAACCATTTCAGTGACCTTTAAGGAGAAATTATATATGACTGACCCTCATTGTTGGGACTTATACTCCCTTACCAAATACTATTAAATAAGCGCTACAGTAGAACAGATCTATACATACATACCTTCATCCTATAACTTCACTGAAACATAACTTTGGCAGCAGGTAAGGACCAAAGTACCTGAGTAATCTGCATATTCTATATGCCTAAAGCTTAGCTTAATAAATCCTCAGGAGGGCCTTGTTTAAATTCATTTACTGTGTCAGTTCTTACCACTTTCTACCATTATGGAAGGCTGTGCTTCTTGTCTACTAGACTTTCTGTAACATAGCAGCTATGCCCCTTATATCTTTTACCCTTCACCTTCAATCATGACCTCTTTCTTGTATTCTACTTCATCTGGAAGATGCTTCTATCCTGAATTTTATTAAAGTTTTAAACATAGTTTAAAAAACAAGGTTTTACATTATTTTAAAAAAATATATTAAAGGACCACAATAGTTTTGAAAAAACTTCTCATTTGTGTGAAGTATAAAACAAATAAACCAAATTAGTAGCTATTTAACCCATCAGGATAAAGTGATTAAAATTAGCAAATTCTTCTTGCATCTTTGGACTTCCTTTCTATGGGCCTCATTCTATTAGCGGCCGTAAATCGGCCGTAAGGCTGCGATTCCTTGCGGGGGTTCAGTTAACTCGCGATTCTATTATACGGCCCCGCAAGGATCTCCCCTTACGGCCGGCCGCATATCTTGGAACCGGCCGTAAGCTCTGAAATATAAAAACGCAAAAATAAATTCAAGCCTGCACTGTACAGCTCTGTAAATGCTAGGGATCATATTGGGGGACATGAGGATTAAAAGTAACCCACTCTCAAGCTTGCACATCAGCCCAAACCCGAGTTCAAATTAACTGTTTATTTTCCGGCTGCGGCGTGGGCGTGTCTGAGGTGCTCCAAGCACTCTGGACTTTTTACATGTATATTTGGTGCTAGCGGGACCTGTTTGCTACAAGTAAGCTGCGGCTCGTTTTTAGCCTTGCAGACAGGGTTCCCGGAGCAATAGAATAGCAACCGGGCTTTTCTTACGGCAAGAGATAGCAAGGCACCGGCCGCAAGCCTGCCGGAGTCCCCGGCCGGAGGGGAATAGAATAGCCGTAAAGCTTGCGGCCCCGCAGCGGCTGCGGCCGATAATAGAATGAGGCCCTATGTCTGGAGCCTGACTGGGAAGGTCCTAGTATTATTCATAAGTGACTAGTCAATTCAACTGAATGGAGATTGAATCTAAACCTATGATCCCTCCCAGATGAATAATTATGTCAGGAATAAAAGTAAACAGTTTCCATTAACAATATATTTAAACATTTGCACCTTTATTTATTTTTTTAAACCATTTTGCCCATTATCAGTTGAAGTTATTCCAAGTACCATGCTATAAATATGACACTTTAGCAGTAGTTTATCTGCCACACATACAGTATGTGAAGGGCATTAAGAAACCTTATGAGACATTATGTTGGACTAGTGTAGAATACATTTAAAAAATAGGGGTGTTTCCCCTCACCAATCAATTGCGTCTGATGACACTGCTTATTTCTCAGCACACCCAGAAGACAGCCAATAGTTCCACATGTGGTTAATATACAAGTACAAAACAGCTTTTTATACTCTGAAATCAGACCGCGGTCTTGTCCACAAACAGTCATACCCTAAGAGTTCCCACAGTTCCAGATTTAGGCTTACAAATCATATATGTCCCCAAGCAGATTGTAGTAGGCGCCATCATCAATTTCTACACCATAAAAAATAATTACCTGCTATTAAAGGCTCTGCTTTACTCATACAGCCACCTGTGCACACCCTAAAAAGTACATAATTTTTATTCAAGAGCATTGCAACCCCCAGCCCCCACTGCCAGAAAATAGGAAAACTATCTAGTCCAAAAACATCTAGTCAAAGTCCAAGTCTCCAATCGCCTGAACCCCTAATGTGGAAGGAGCAAAGCAGGTCTGACAGCCCCATTAAATTCCCTCAACGTGTAAAAGGATTGCGGCTAATAAATTGGCCCCGTAAAGCAAGCCTGCCAACAACTTGTGGCTTAAGGGTGAAATTTGAACTCCGCGCCCGCAAATCCTTTGTTCTCCCAAGCCCATAACTGCTATGTTTTAATTTCGCTATTAAATCACAACAAATTTACTGGCGTCCAACCCTGTAACCCGCAAATGGTGCCAACGGGTACTAGATGGGACTCGCAAGGGGGTAAAAGTCCTATCCGTAGCTCTGTAAATACAAATAAACACACACTACTGTACTTATAATTCAAGGGAAAGTGATGTTAGATATTAAAATTAATAACACAACATTCTCAAGCTTGCAAATCTGCAATATAAAATACTTTTACTTCTCTTTAACTTCCGTGTTATATCAATCCCAGCAATCAATGTGTTAATACATATAATGGAACTTGCATGGACTTGAATATCATATTTACTGATATTTATTCATATTGCATTATTTCTGGAATGTGGGTCCGATCGTAACCCGTAATGGAGACCCGTAAGGCTGGAAATCTAACCTCCATTTTTCAGTGACGTAATGATGACGATCTCATATGCCATTGACTCCATCTAAACCGTAACTACAGGTTTGACTAATTCATCTTGTTCACGGCCGCTCATCCAACGGAGCAAGAATGGTTTACGGGCTTGCGTCTCTGGCCCGTAACTACCGGCATGGTTCAATTTAATAGCTCTGTAACGCAGCCAAATTTCAAGCCCGTGCGTGCTTGCCGATGCCGATACAGTTTTCGAATTTAATAGGGCTGTGAAACTCAGATGTACGCTTTAAAAACTATGCAAAATGAATTTTCTTCAAACAGCAATTTCATACTAAATAAATAAAATAAAACCCTGTTGTGTGAATGCTACAGTAGGATACAGTTGGTTAGTTTAAATATAACACTTTGCAATGCACAACTGAACCTCTGTATTCATCATCAAGCCGTTCCTGAGGGACGGACGGATCCTGAATCAGATGAATACAGAATCCATTTTTTTACATAGGAATTACGTAAAATTGTAATAATCCGTTGCCAGCCCGAATCTGATACATAAATAAATAAAAACGTAACCAGAACTTTATCTTTACTGAGGAGCGATGATGGCAGAAGCTGAAGAGGAGCAAAGGAATTATTATATAGAAGGAGAGTCAGCTTCCATTAAAACATAAGGTAACTCCAATTCTGGTGATCAATATCTTTTTTGTACACATACAACTTTTTTATTATAATATCACAATGAAAAATGTGATATATTTATTGCTGCATTGTGAAGTTATCATAAACAGTTACTTTTCACTTTTTCTGCAAAACTGTTCTTTTATAGATGGGTTTAAACGTACTCTCCTTGTTTGGGGGTTAATTAAACAGGCAGATCATTGGAATTGCCTATCACAATGAGATATCATAATGCAAAAACATGGTGGAGAGTAAACTGTAACCCATCTGTATATGTTCTAGAATCTGTATCGTATGTACCGGTATTTCAATAATTGTATTATAGAAAGAGGAAGATCAGATGGGGTCTACGAATTTCAGTGAGCTGTTAATCTAAAGGGCCATTGTAGTGCTATACGATAGGGTTGATTTTGTTTATTTAATAACTGATTAGCAATAACATCAATATTTAAAGGAAATTAATCCAATATAGCTTTTAAAAATTACACGTTTCAGCGAAAGGCAGAGCTGCTTCTCTCCACAGCCTGAAAGTTTTGACTAGAACCTATACAACCCTCCAAAGTAATGAGTCATTATGGGATGCCAACTGAGTAATTAGCAATGAGTAGCAATCATTAAACTCTAGCCCAACAAAAAACAAGACCTGAAGGGGAGATCAGACAGTATGATTGGACAGTCAAAATGCAATATTCAATGTTTTTTTTAAATAACATTTAATAAAAAAATGACTTCTCATTGCCTATGTTTTAATTAGACCATATATGAAACATTTGGTGCATTCTTTTAAACCACTGTGCTGCTCATATCTTTTTCATAGATGGCGAAATATATCTTGTCACAACACTTTTGCCACTATATTGAATTCAGTTTGGGCATATAAAACTAGTTGCCTCCAACAGTATGTCTCTTCTTCAACTTTTGCCAATGGCCCTAGCCAGTGGAGGGAGCTTAATTCTACAAGGTGTGTAACAGTCCAGTATTTCAATATATCTCTGCTTGAATACAGGTAAATCAACCCAAGAGAGCCATGAATACACAAGTAGAGAAATCCAGAAATGCTGGATCATTGCTGGCCCTTGTAGGACTAAATTACAATGACAGCCATCTTGGGAAATCCATCATGGTTCTTGTAGCAACAAATCCTTTAGAACTTCAGCACAATTTATTGAATTTGCCATAAATATGCTCATGGAATTTGCCCACCATACAAGTGAATTTTAAAGATGGCTGCTCATGGTACCTATTGAAGCTGCTTTTGCCCTCAGGAGAGGGGGAAGGAGATAATTGCTGATAAGATGACTTCTAAGCCAATACTACCGAAAACAGGAAACTTGTTCAGGGATCTCAGTATCTTGAATTTTCGATGTTGTGGGGATGCCCCAAAAGCTGCTAGACAGATGTTATCACTTGAACAGATATCATAAAGGTACCTAGGCAGATGACAGATGGTTGCGACAAGGAAGAGATAAGAGATTCAGTGGTAAGAAAATGTTTCCCTGAAATATTTCTTATCTGATGTTGTGTAGTCAAATGCCAGTCACTTAAATAAATAAATATATATATACATCTATATATATATATATATATATATATATATATATATATATATATATGTATATATATATATATATAATCCTATTTAATATTTATATGTTATAAAATGGAGGTTAACATTTATGGTGGGCAAAAGAGTGATAGAAGCCCTCCCTTTGTCTTCCCCCCCCCCCCTCTCCTCCCCAACGGTGTCTCTTCCCCCTCCCCTGTGTCTATTTCCCCTGCTCTCCCTCCTCTGTGTTTATTCCCCCCTCTCCCACCCCTGTGTCTCTTACCCCCTACCCTGGGTCTCTTTCCCCCTCTCCCTCCCCATGTCTCTTCCCCCCTCCCCTGTGTCTCTTTCCGCCCCTCCCTCCCCTGTGTCTCTATCCCCCTCCACCGTGTCTTTTTCCCCTCCCTCTCCTGTGTCTCTTCTCCCCTCCCCTGGCTCTCTTTCCCCTCCCTCCCCTGTGTCTCTTTCCTCCCCTCCCTCCCCTTTGTGACTCTAGGCTCTCTTTTCACCCCACTCCCACCCCTGTGTCCCTTTCCCCTCTCTTCCTTCCTCTGTGCCTCTAGTCTCCTTCCCCCTCCCCTGTGTCTCTTTTCAGCACTCTCCCTCCCATATCTCTCTTTCCCCCTCTCTCCCTCCCATGTCTTTCCCCCCTCTCCCTCTCCTGTATCTCTTCCCACCTCTCCCTCCCCTGTGTCTCTTTCCCGCCATCCCTCTCCTGTGTCTCTTAACCGCCCTCTTCCTCCCCCTCTTTCCCCCCTCATCCTCCCTCCTTCTCCTCCTCCTCACTCCTTCTCCATTTTCCCCTTTCCCTTCTCACCTTACTATCAGGCGAGCAGCAATTCCTTGCATTATCTAATACAGTGTTTAAGATGTAATGCAAAGCTAAACAAAATATAGTGCATGCAAATAAATGTAACCATACAACACTAATCCCCCTCTATCAGATGCATTCATAACCCAGCTCACTTGCATATACCTTTAAGTGTGCTCTTGGCCTGTTAAACTAAGCCTTGGCAACTGATTATACTGCAGTAACATCATCATTACTATAAAATTACTAGGAAAAAATAAACAATTAAGTAAGTATTTAACTTATAATTGCAAATTTGTTTCAGAGCCTGTGGCAACGCTGTTTCTTTCAACCCCTAAGAAAGTCATCAAGGGTAGGGAGTGGCTCTGGCTAGGAGGCAGGTCTAATGGCATTTCATATGTATCTGTATACACAGAGATCATATTGTGTCTAGACAGTGCTCTTCAATGGCAAAGCTGAAAACCTGTTAATTGCCAAGGGAAATTTCTCCCTGTATTCACTAAAAACTTGGTGCGAGTATCATTCCTTTTTACTATATTTAACAAGATGTCCTCTGTTTAATATGCTCTGCAAAAGCCTTTTATTTATCTGGGCCCTAATTACTAAATGATGTGTTGAAGAGCTCTTTCAGACCTCGAAAGCTTGAATTTACTAAGCTATTACATGGCTCCCATAGGGTAGCTCACATAGGAACTTAGGGATATGTAGTCAGGGTGTTTGTCTGTAAGGAAAAGAGCTTACAAGCACTTGAAACTTTCCTTACGTGTTACTAAAGCAGCTTACATATTGAATAAGAGTCAGAGCTAAGGACCCACAGCATCTCCTGTAGTAACTCTATCGAGAGAACGTAGGCAAATATTGCAACACTAGCTAATTGCCCGTCAAAAATGACGGCAATAAAATGCTGTTTGCCACACAATGCAAGGCTCTTCCCCCTCTAGCTTGTGGGCCTCGCGATGAACGCCTTTGGCGCTCATTGCGAGCCTCTCCCACTGTCTACTTTACATGCCTCGCGATGAGCGACTTCCGCTTCACCGCCTTGGCCAACCCGCCACTTTCATGACTCGCAATGAGCAACTTCGGCGCTCATCGCGAGCCTCTCCCAGCAACTACTTTACGGACCTGACTCGATGAGCGTCGAAGGCGATCACTGCGAGCCCTGCAATGAACGGCTTTGCCCCTCATTACAGACCTCGGCCAACAACCACTTTCATGCCTCGTAATGAGCACCTTCTGCGCTCATTGCAAGCCTCTCCCACATCTATGTTATAGGCCTTGCGATAAGTGCCTTCTGCGCTCATTGCGAGCCTCTCCCCACTCTCCCTTCCATGTGTCCTCTGCCCCCCTTCTCCTTACCATGATTTTTTCCCCCTTATTTCCCTCTCTCTCACCCCTGTGTCTCTTTCCACCCTCTCCCCCCTCTCCTTCCCCTGTGTCTTTCTCCTCTCTCTCCCTGCTCAAGTCTTGCGTGCCTCAGGATGAGCGCCGCTAAGTGTTATGGGCTTCAGCCTCGTTTTGAGCCTTTTTTCAAACATTTAAGTTTTTACGGACGACATTTATTTCCTTGCTTAGCCGATTTTCGATCTCGGGAAAGCGTCAGTTAAGCCTCAAATTAGCTTTCAACCTCGCTCGTCTGTTAAAGGCGTAATTTTTTCAGTCTTGCGTGCCTAAGTCCTTTGGCGTTGATTGCGGGCATCACCATTACCGCCTTCAGCGCTCATTTTGTTTCTGTTTCAAAGTGTTGAATGCCTAACGCTGACTGCAATAAGCGCCTTTGACGCTCATTGCAGCCCCTGCCATTTTAAAGTTTTAAAGTATTGCGTGCCTCACGATCACTGCAATGAGCGCCTTCAGCGTTCATTGCAGACCCCGTAATATTCAAATTGCAAAGTCTTGTGGGCCTTGCGATGAGCACTCATTGCAGCAAAATCGGGCCGGCCTCACGATGACCACCTATAGCTTGCGCAAACCCTTAACTTTAAACATGGCGTGACCGACAATTCGTAACTGCCACAACTTTTATAGTTGATTGATTGAGTCTACATAAACATGTGTTTCCCGCTCTAAAGTTGACTGTAGGAGATATGCTTTTTGTCTAAATATTTTATTACACATAAATTAACCCATAAAATATACACACTGTCCACGTAACGCCACATAATTATAATGAAATACGCCTTTACTAGGCCTTATCGCATTATTCCCCTGTTGTCTATACCCATGTACGGATGGGTCTCCCAAGATGAGGCAGTCATAGCAGAAAGGTCAGACAAATCTCGATCCACTGGAGAAGGAACTGGCAACCCACTCCAGTATGTTTGCCAAGATAATCTTATGGATATGAACAACCAGAGACATAATGATATGGCACCAGAAGATGAACCCCTCAGATCAGTGGGTGAGAACAAGTAGCACCAGATATAATGAAGTGGTTGGGCCAAAGTCAAGAGGACGCCCTGCTGCAGATGTGTCAGGAGGGGAAAGGAAAGTCTGCTGCTGAAAAGAACAATTCAGCATTGGAACCTGGAACATCAGAACTATGACCCAATGCAAACTGGACGTGGTCAAACATGAGATGACAAGTTTAAACAATGGTATCCTGGGAATCAGTGAACTTAAATGGACTGGAATGGGACAATTCATATGAAACAACCACCAGATCTTCTACTGCGGTCAAGAATCCAGCAGAAGAAATTGAGTAGCCATCCTAGTCAATCAAAGAGTGGCCAAAGCAGTGCTCGGTTACAACCCATTAAATGACAGAGTGATTTCAATTGGAATTCAAGGCAAGCCATTTATCATCACAGTGATCCAAAGATTTACCATAGACTATTCTAAAGCCTCTGACTGTGTGGATCACAACAAAATGTGTCAAGCTCTTAAAGAGATGGGGATACTAGACCATCTCATCAACCTCCTTAGAAATTTGTATGTGGGCCAAGAAGTCACAGTCAGAACCGAACATTGTACAACTGAAGGGTTCAAGGTCGGCAAAGGAGTGTGATAATATTGTATATTGTCCCTATTTATTCAATTTATATGCTGGTCTGAACAATTCCAAAGCCAGATTCAATATTGCTGTTAGAAATATCAACAACCTCAGGTATGAGGATGATACTACTCTGATGGCTGAAAGTTATGAGGAACTAAAGGATCTATTGATGAGGGTGAAAGAAGAGAGTTAAAAACCCGGCCAGCTGCTCAGTGTTAAAAAGACGAAGATCATGGCAAACATAGATGGGGAAGAAGTAAAGACAGGGAAAGGGTTTATTTTCCTGGGATCTCTTCAGATGGCGACTGTAGCCATTAAATTAAAAGACGCTACAATAGTTATAATAAGCTTTTAAAACTTAATTTTATTATTCAGTAATATCAGGCACCATCAGGTGTCCAGGTAGAAAAGGATCTGCCAAGGAGGCTGTCCTGATATACTTTATCTCTTTTACTCCTTCCCTACATTGGTTACTTTTGTTATACTATATTTTTATTTGGTTGTATGCAGTTCATAATCAAACACTGAATCATTACATGAGTAAACAAACTAACTTTAAGTTATAAGAATTAAAGGAAGAGAAGGGGAGGGTGAATGTTTTAGTTGGGGGTAGGTTGGTAAGTACATGGGTTAATCTCAGATATTCTGCACATTAGCATGATGTGTATATGGGCTTTCCAGACATGGCAACCACATTTGCATGTGTGTTTCAAATTTATAATTTGCAATACTAGATAACTTTTCATTTATAAATAGTTTGCTAATTATTTTTACTATATTAAATCAAGATAGATCTAAGTCTTTCCATTGGGATCCTATATCATTTATATTATAGTTAAACCAGTTACTACAAGCAACATAGGCCCTCATTCAATTGCAATTTGGCCAATTGAATAGGGCTCTAAATAAGCACAGAGCATATTTTTTTTACAGAAGTTTTTAGTTAGTGAACTTCTATCCAAAATAATAAATGAAACCCTATTAGGTGCTTCAATTAAAGCCTTAATGGCTATCCAAATGCAAGGTCTTCACTAACTAAAAAATTATGTAAAAAAAATATGCTATGTGCTTATATAGAGCCCTATTCAATTGGCCGAATGGCAACTGAATGAGGGTGCTAGACAGGAGATGGGCAAGTCCTGTGTCACTTGCTGGAAACCTAGGGCCTCATTCAATTGTGATTTGGCCAATTAAATAGGGCTCTATATAAGCACAGAGCATTTTTTTACAGAAGTTTTTAGTTAGTGAAGACCTTGCTTTTGGATAGCCATTAAGGCTTTCATTGAAGCACCTAATAGGGTTTCATTTATTAATCTACTTAGTAACTTATTACGGTTAAAACAGTATTACATTTGAATTTTGGCACTGTAGCTTCTATAAGATTTCTTGCTCTCTACCCCATTAGGGGCCTCATTCAATTGTGAATTGGCCAATTGAATAGGGCTCTATATAAGCACAGAGCATATTTTTTTACAGAAGTTTTTAGTTAGTGAACTTCTATCCAAAAGCAAGGTCTTCACTAACTAAAAACTTCTGTAAAAAAATATGCTATGTGCTTATATAGAGCCCTATTCAATTGTCCGAATAACAATTTAATAAGGCTGTTAAAAAGTTAGTGCTACAAGGGTAGAAAATGGGCTTTTAATCCCTGCAAACTGCTTTTGCAACAGGGTCAAATTTATAACCTAAATCTCATATTAAAACTAAGAAAGCTGGACAGAACGAGACTTCCACAGAAAGGGCTTCATGAGAGTTCCCTGACTAGTGAGAAGGTGATTAAGAGATGTTCAGATAAACAGCTAATTCTTTAGAAGTCTAATTGAGATAAATTATAAAGAATCTAACAATGACTCAGTGTTACTATAATGTATATAATGCAGATCTAATGATTACTTGATAAAAACAGACAGAAAATACAAAATATTGAAAGGTTACAAACCACTTGTAGGGCTAGTTATATATGGGGTTGGTTAGTGGAATGATTCACAGTCACTGCTGTTGTGTGACACAGGGTTCAAGGTGGACTTAACTGTGAAGAACTCTTGGAAATAAGCAGCTGCCTAGGGGCGCTTCCCTGTGAGGGGCGCCACTTCTTAAAAAAAATGGTTCCTGGCTTAAAATAATGAAATGTTGCACCTGATCGACTGGCTACTAGGGGGTAACCACCTAGAACAAGACAGTTACAACCGGGAACTTACACACACAGAAAAAAGCAAAAATGGGTCTGTGAATACCTTGCGTATTCACTCGCAGGGGCTCCCCCACTTCACTGCCTAGAGGCTCCAAAAAGGTAGATACGGCCCTGGACACACCATAACTTTTTTATATATTTACAAGAGAACCTCAAAACATATTATAATTATGGAGGACAAATATTTTCCATTGCTCTATGTGAAAGGTGCACTAAAATAGAGTAGGTACAATAAATGTGTTTGTGTTGTTTAGTCGTGTCCGACTCTCTGTGACCTCACGGAGATACTGGAGTGGATTTCCAGTTCCTTCTCATGTGGGCCACAGCATACAGCTCCTAGTATTCCTAGGTGGTCTCCCATCCATGTACTGACCAGGCCCAACCCTCCATGGCTTCAAGGTGGTGTGACCTCTTGGTTCCCTTACTTGAAATCAAACCCAGATTGCAGCGGTGAAAGCACAGAATCTACCAGGGAACCCACAATAAATAAATGAGATAACAAATTAGACAAAACAATTAAAGTAGACTATGGTTGGCAACAGATGGCCGTCAGATACTTTTCATGTGGCCCCCAGCCTGTTCTCTGAAGTGGGAAAATATTTCTGTCTTCAACAATACACAGCAGATAATTATAATACTATAATAAAATTAAATATTTCTCATTATCTATAGCTCTATTTGTAATAAATTCCTTTTACTACAACTAAAATAAATGATGACCTTTAAGGATTCTGGGGCACTATATGAGGCTCTTCAATTGAAATAGGTCACTGATCCAGTGAGTCAGGGGCTGTGCTCACGGGAAGTGGGTGTGGATAGTACATAATAAGGGTGTAGGAGATAAGCTCTCATCTCTTAGTACATATGGCCAGGGAGTTAACAGCAGCTATTTGTGTTAAGGGTTAAAAAGTGTTTAAAAAATGTGAAATGTGTTATATTCATCAAATAACACAATACATATTGGTATGGAACCCAGCAGAGCTCCTAGAGGCGTTAGAATCAATTATTCTTATATTTATTAGGTGGGAGGATATAATACTAGCCAAACATGGTGGCACGTCTTTTGCGCACTGGAGAACATTGCGCCGTCATTAGGCCGCCGAAAACTGCGCTCTGATGGCGCTCTGCGCTCCAGCCCGCATCCCATCTGCCCCATCTCATATTTACTGGACCTGCTTGCTGGAGGCTGCCAAGGCTAAGGTAGAGGGCTGAAAGTGTGCCATGTGGGACTGGCATGTGTCACTAGGAGCATATTGACGGGCTGGAGACCTACCCAGGCACTGGGTTCGGTCGGAGGGCCACGTGACCTGTGCAGGCCCGGGAGTATGGGAGAGTAGGAGGGGCTAGCTGGGGGCAGAGCCACCTAGGGGATTGGCGCCAATTTGGCCATTATGCCCCCAGCTAGCCAAGAAGTTAGATCCCACCCACCCATCCCTAACATTGGGAGCATAGGTGTTAATCTATTGTAAATGGAAAATTATGTGTAAAAAAAAAAAAAAAGGATTGGAAAGTATGTAAAAAAAAAAAAAAAAAAAGGATTGAAAAGTATGTGTAAAAAAAAAAGGAAAAATAAAGTAAGCGGTCAAGTATTTTAGTTTGATCTGTCTACGTCATTAACAGTTGTATATGCTTTCATTTTCAGTTTGATTTATGATGTGTTTGTATTTGTTGTTGTCACAGCGTGGCGGTGGTGAGGGGAGTCGCCGGGACAGTGGTAAAGTGGGGGTGATCCTACCCTACGGGGGTACGGATGCTCCATCAAGGTAGGCCCTGGACGTGGGTCAGGGCGCAGAGTGTACTGTCTCGGTCGTCAGGCTCCTCCCCTCTCTTTATGTATATTTAGACAAATGGTATTGTTATTATGTGAATTTGGGTTTACCAATAAACGCTGTGGCCAGTATCTCCCCAAAAAAGTGGTTGTGTCTAATTATTTGATTAGAGGGTTTAGGAAGTGTTTGTGCCTAACAAATTATTCAGGGAGCAAGTTATGCCCAAAGGGTCATACGGACATACCCACTGGGCCTTTCACGGGTCATGTATGTAATGTCACTGTGTGCATGTGTCACTAGAGGCATGTTACATTACATATAAGTGACATTACATACAGTATGCTCCTAGTGACACATGCCAGTCCCACATGGCACACTGTCAGCCCCTTACCTTAGCCTTGGCAGCCTCCAGCAAGCAGGTCCAGTAAATATGAGATGGGGCAAATGGTATGCAGGCTGGAGAGCAGAGCGTCATCAGAGCGCAGTTCTAGGCGCCCTGATGACAGCGCGCAGTTCTGCAGCGCGCAAAGGTCAGCGTGCCACCAAACATAAATGTAGTATTAGGTAGGAAGAAATAAATAGAGGGGCATCTTCATTTTAGTAATTAAAAATAAAACATTTGCTGCTAGTGTTTGTACAATTAAGATGAATATATATCCTCACAAGCATATAAAATAATAGGATATCCAAGAAGTGCAATGCAAAAAAGAAAGTATATACAACTATAAAAATATACAGATACCATCTGTGGGATATTACAAGTAAACTCTATCTATAAGGGAGGCACAGAATACAGAGGCTTCCAATTAATGGAGCTCCAGGAATACCTGGTGGCATTTTTATAGTTGTATATACTTTCTTTTTTGCATTGCACTTCTTTGATATCCTATGAATTTAATATGCTTATAAGTATATATTTATCTTAATTGTACGAACACTAGCGGCAATTTTTTTTTTTAATTACTGAAATAAAGATCCCATTCTTTTTATTCCTTCCCACACAATACTACATATATATTTGGCTAGTATTATATCCTCCCACCTAATAAATATAAGAATAATTGATTTATATTCATCAAAGTGGATTATAGTAGGATTACATGGGTTTAAATATCCCCATGCTGTTTTCAGTGTAACCTAATAGTTTATCACTATTTCATAAAAAGAATAAATAGAAAAGATAAGGATTGAGGATATCTTATTTTTTACCCCTGCTTCACCCACATTTTATTCTTCTTGGTAAATGTACCCAATATACTTTATATTGATACATGTATAATATACTTTTTATTTAATTTTTTGTTTGTTTTTAAGCAATAATTAGAATATTTTTTTTTATATATTATGGGACACCTTGCATTAAAAAAGTAAGATAACGTGTCATAAATTAAAACAAGGCAGGCAATAAAGTTTTCATTAAAAAATAAATAAAAAACAGGCCATTGCAATCAAGTAAAAAAAAAGATAATTGCTTCGCAATTCTTCGATAATTAATATGAATTAAAATGAATCAACATATGATAATAAAACATATTGTTTTTTTTTATGTTATACAAATAAGCATATGGCCATCATGAGGCTCAGGTAAGCCAAACATTTAGGTAGAAAGAATGAGCAGACTAGATGAAAGTTATGTTTCTATGTTTAACTAAATAGGACAATATCTTTGGTCATTACACGGACCCATAGAATAAAACAGAAAATTGCATTATTATGTCTGATATTTAGGATTTACTGAATCTATCAAATTTCCGGCCAATAAGCCATACCATTGATGCTGTTTGTCTCTGCATTGAAAATGTATTGGAATGGTCTATATAAATATATTTCATACTAAAGTCATCCGATTACTATAGAGGTTTATTTATAACATAGACCAACTTCTGAGATCCATTCTACAACTCCAGTTGCCAAATACTATTAGCCATTAAACAGGCAAAATTACTATCACGCTGGACATTGAATATTTCATAGTGTCTACTGGCACCAGAAGGTTTTATATGGAATAGCAACAATTAGTAAATATAGGTCTCATTTTATATATAAACTGAGCCAAAGTAGTATTCCATATAAATGGGAATATTATATACCGGTATATATATATATATATATATATATATATATATATATATATATATATATATATATATATATATATATATATATATATATATTAGAACATTAAATAATATATTTATGATACATTATATTATATACTGGTGTACCTGAAGTTCAATTAGTTGTACCTGTGCATAACTGCTTTATACATATTGACACTATATTTATTATATTTTTTGCATTTGGTGTTTTGCTTACAAAATACTTGCGCCTACTACATCTGAGTTTAGATAAAATGATAAATAAATATAATACTATTATTTTTAGTTCAGACATACTATAGCCCTCATGCAAGGTGGGATGGAATTTTAGCAAATAAAGAATATTTAATGCGCTAGACTGGCAAATATTCACCAAATGCCTGCACTGTGGTTGGCTTCAATGTCTGGTTTCAGTGGGGCAATTGGCATTGCAGCTTCAACAAAGTACACTATGGCTCCTGTAATCATTAGTAAATGGTGGCCATTGTTTTAGGAAAAATAGAGATATATCCAAAGAAAAATCAATTTCATGTAATGTCTCTCTCTCTTTCTCTCTATATATAAATAATCAGAGTATTGCAGTATATAGTGATACCTTTTTTACTGGACAAACATATTCTAAATAATAATTACGAGCTTTCGAGAGCTAACCTCTCTTTATCAAGTATGAAGTATAGCTAGATCACTGGACACTAATGGCTACCTCTCTCTCTCTCTCTCTCTCTCTCTCTATACACATAGTAAAACTTATATATGGCACAAACCAGGTACCAGCAGCAGACCTCACCAGGTCAGTCAACACATATGAAAAAGGTAACTGCAGCGCTGTTTTCTTTTATTTCAATACAAGATGTGGACGTATAACAGGGCTACATTTTGGATTACCTCACTCTTCGTATATATATATATATATATATATATATATATATACATATTTATCTATACGTATATAATATACCATAAATCCACTAAAAATACATTATATATTGCAATATTAATTTCTCAAATTAGTCTTCATAAAACGTATATATATATATATATATATATATATATATATATATATATATATATATATATATATATTTATATATATATACACTAATGGTGACCCTACCTGAGATAGTACATCTGCCTCTGATCCAGATGTGTTCTGTCCACTCCTCTGGAAGCTGCCACTTGTAGAAGGTGACCTGTCTGACATTTTTCCTTTTAGTTCAGCTCAGCAGCAAGAAAGCCACATGGGTCAGCTACAACCTGTCCAAGAGGGTCCTCAGCAGAGGTGGATAGAGATCTAGTACAGTTTAGTGTTATCCAGAGACAGGTGTCAAGCTGCAGAATCCAGATGTGGAGATGTCCTCTAAACACCTGGGGAGCACAGGTTCTCAACTAGGAGATTTCACTTTGAATCCTCAGTGCAGCTACAATCCAGATCAGGAAGTTGCTGCTATTTAAAAGCAAAAGTGAATGTAAATTGTGAATGATGTGGAGAGTCTGCAGTCTGGAGACAAACAAGAAACCTGAGCAGTGGGTCTTGGGTGTATCTGATAAGGATACTATACACTGCAGCACATGCAGACTTGTCCTCCCTTGTCCCCAGAGCCTCAGGTGTTGCAGTCTGAGAAGTTTTCATGTGTGTGCTCTCTGCTTTATGTATGTGGCTGGTGCTTCTTCTTGGAATGGTCCATATAGCTCATTTCAAGTAAGTCACGTGGAGACACTTTGAAACTTGGGAGGAAACTTGCAGAAAAACCACAGCTGTACTGTTCTGTGACTAGGGAACTGAGAGCAAGCACTGCCTGTAACCATCCCTGGGACACTGACATTTAGATAACTGGTTCACACATGATGATAGAGCTGCAAATTATTATTATTTATATTTATAAAAGGGGGGATTTATCCTGTTATGTGCACGCACGGCACAGGAAGCCTCCTGGTGCTGGACTCGCTCGCGTCCCAATGTACTCCCTAAGCCCCTAACCCTAACTCCCTACACCAGTTACCGGTCCTAACCCTAAACCTAACCCCCTAATCCTAACCCTAGGCCCTACACCACTTACCGGCCCTAACCCTAACCCCCTACACCACTTACTGGCCCTAACCCTAAACCTAACCCCCTAACCCTAAGCCCCTAATCCCCTACACCCCTTTCCGGCCCTAACCACCTAACCCTCTTAGCCTAACCCTAACCTAAGCCCCTAACCACTTACCGGCCACTTAGAGACACCTACATCGGGACTTCGGCAGTAGTGGCGAGCTTCCAGTGCGTACATATAACAGGATAGGTCCAAAGGAGGTTAAGGCAGAAATATCATTTATGTTCTTGGAGATTAGCATAAATACAGCATAATGTAACAAATACAACTGGTTTTCTAACATTAGACAATCATTTAATATCTTACAGCATATAAATAGTTTGGTTAGCAGATACAGTCCAAAAGACCCATCTAATCTAGTAAAATTAATTAGATTTTTTTATAGAGCATATGTTTTTTTATGTACACTTATGAGCAGAATATAACTTTTATTGGTTTGTTTATTTTTGTTGTAAAGTGGGAACAACTTTGGAAATTGAGGTTGTTAATTGTCCAATAAGAGCAGGTAGATGCAGCTTTATAATACAGGTATTCGACTTTATGCTTTCAAAGCTTTTGCAAACTAATTAGGTCAAAGTGCACTTGTCTTGTTGTGCTATACACATTAGAGATTTGTACCATAGAACGAAAGAAAAGAGAAGTGTGCCTGTTCTACAGTATATGTGTATAAATGGAGTGCAGGAATGTGTCTTTTCTGCAGTATATGTCGGTGTAGATGGAGGCCAGGGGTGTGTCTGCATTTTATATGTGTATAGATAGAGAGCAGAGTGTGTCACTTCTATAGTATATGTGGGTATTGATGTATGCCAGGGGTATGTTCTGTAGTATATATGTGTATAGACGGAGTGGGAGTATATGTGTTTAGATAGAGGCCTCAATGTGTCTGTTCTACAGTATATGTGGGTTTAGATAGAGTCCTCAATGTGTCTGTTCTACAGTATATGGGGGTTTAGATGGAAGCCAGGAGTGTTCATTTCAGCAGTATATAGGTGTAGACTTGGGGATTACGAGTTTGTCTGCTCTGCAGTATATATCTATAGATAGAGGACAGGAGTATGCGGTATTGCAGTATATATGTGTGTGTATAGATGGATGGCAGGTATTTATTTATTCTGCAGTATATATGTGTATACATTGAGGCCAAAAGCGTGTCTGTTCTTGCTGGAGGTAAGAAGTGTGCCTGTTCTGCATTATATGTGTGTATAGATGGAGGCCAGAAGTGTGTCTGCTCTGCATTTTAAGTGTATAGATGGAGGTAAGAAGCGTGTCTGTTCTGCATTATATGTGTGTATACATGGAGGCCAGAAGTGTGCCTCTTCTGCATTATATGGCTGTATAGATGGAGGCCAGAAGTGTATCTGCTCTGCATTATATGGGTGTATAGATGGAGGACAGAAGTGTGTCTGCTCTGCATTATACGGGTGTATAGATGGAGGCCAGAAGTGTGCCTGTTCTGCATTATATGGATGTATAGATGGAGGCCAGAAGTGTGTCTGCTCTGCATTATATGGGTGTGTAGATGGAGGCCAGGAGTGTGTATGTTCTGCATTGTGGGTGTATAGATGGAGGTCCAAAAGCGTGTCTGTTCTGCATTATATGTGTGTATAAATACAGGCCTGGAGTGTACCTGTTCCGCATTATATGTGTGTATAGATGGAGGCCAAAAGTGTGTATGTTCTGCATTATATGTGTGTATAGATGGAGGCCAAAAGTGTGCATGTTCTGCATTAGATGGGTGTATAGATGGAGGCCAGGAGTGTGTCTGTTCTGCATTATATGGATGTAAAAATGGAGGCCAGAAGTGTGTATGTTCTGCATTATATGTGTGTATAGATGGAGGCCAGAAGTGTGTATGTTCTGCATTATATGTGTGTATAGATGGAGGCCAGAAGTGTGTATGTTCTGCATTATATGTGTGTATAGATGGAGGCCAAAAGTGTGCATGTTCTGCATTAGATGGGTGTATAGATGGAGGCCAGGAGTGTGTCTGTTCTGCATTATATGGATGTAAAAATGGAGGCCAAAAGTGTGTCTGTTCTGCATTATATGGATGTATAGCTGGAGGCCAGAAGTGTGTCTGCTCTGCATTATATGGGTGTGTAGATGGAGGCCAGGAGTGTGTCTGTTCTGCATTATATGTGTGTATAGATGTAGGCCAGAAGTGTGCTTGTTCTGCATTATATGGGTGTGTAGATGGAGGCCAGAAGTGTGTCTGCTCTGCATTATATGTGTGTATATATAGAGGCCAGGAGTGTACCTGTTCCGCATTATATGGATGTATAGATGGAGGCCAGGAGTGTGTATGTTCTGCATTATATGTGTGTATAGATGGAGGCCAAAAGCGTGTCTGTTCTGCATTATATGTGTGTATAAATAGAGGCCAGGAGTGTGCCTGTTCTGCATTATATGGGTGTATAGATGGAGGCCAGAAGTGTGTATGTTCTGCATTATATGTGTGTATAGATGGAGGCCAGAAGTGTGTATGTTCTGCATTATATGTGTGTATAGATGGAGGCCAAAAGTGTGTCTGCTCTGCATTATATGGGTGTATAGATGGAGGCCAGAAGTGTGTATGTTCTGCATTATATGTGTGTATAGATGGAGGCCAAAAGTGTGCATGTTCTGCATTAGATGGGTGTATAGATGGAGGCCAGGAGTGTGTCTGTTCTGCATTATATGGATGTAAAAATGGAGGCCAAAAGTGTGTCTGTTCTGCATTATATGGATGTATAGCTGGAGGCCAGAAGTGTGTCTGCTCTGCATTATATGGCTGTATAGATGGAGGCCAGAAGTGTGTCTGTTCTGCATTATATGGGTGTGTAGATGGAGGCCAGGAGTGTGTCTGTTCTGCATTATATGTGTGTATAGATGTAGGCCAAAAGCGTGTCTGTTCTGCATTATATGGGTGTATAGATGGAGGTTAGAAGTGTGCTTGTTCTGCATTATATGGGTGTGTAGATGGAGGCCAGAAGTGTGTCTGCTCTGCATTATATGTGTGTATATATAGAGGCCAGGAGTGTACCTCTTCTGCATTATATGGGTGTATAGATGGAGGCCAGGAGTGTGTATGTTCTGCATTATATGTGTGTATAGATGGAGGCCAAAAGCGTGTCTGTTCTGCATTATATGTGTGTATAAATAGAGGCCAGGAGTGTGCCTGTTCTGCATTATATGGGTGTGTAGATGGAGGCCAGGAGTGTGTCTGTTCTGCATTATATGGGTGTATAAATGGAGGCCAAAAGTGTACCTCTTCTGCATTATATGGGTGTATAGATGGAGGCCAGAAGTGTGTATGTTCTGCATTATATGTGTGTATAGATGGAGGCCAGAAGTGTGTATGTTCTGCATTATATGTGTGTATAGATGGAGGCCAAAAGTGTGTCTGCTCTGCATTATATGGATGTATAGCTGGAGGCCAGAAGTGTGTCTGCTCTGCATTATATGTGTGTATAGATGTAGGCCAGAAGTGTGCTTGTTCTGCATTATATGGGTGTGTAGATGGAGGCCAGAAGTGTGTCTGCTCTGCATTATATGTGTGTATATATAGAGGCCAGAAGTGTGCCTGTTCTGCATTATATGTGTGTATAGATGGTGGCCAGAAGTGTGCCTGTTCTGCATTATATGGGTGTGTAGATGGAGGCCAGGAGTGTGTATGTTCTGCATTATATGTGTGTGTAGATGGAGGCCAGGAGTGTGCCTGTTCTGCATTATATTGGTGTATAGATGAAGGCCAGGAGTGTGCCTGTTCTGCATTATATGGGTGTGTAGATGGAGGCCAGAAGTGTACTTGTTCTGCTTTATATGTGTGTATAGATGGAGGACAGAAGTGTACCTGTTCTGCATTATATGGCTGTATAGATGGAGGCCAGAAGTGTGTCTGATCTGCATTATATGGGTGTATAGATGGAGGACAGAAGTGTACCTGTTCTGCATTATATGGCTGTATAGATTGAGGCCAGAAGTGTGTCTGATCTGCATTATATGGGTGTATAGATGGAGGCCAGAAGTGTGTCTGATCTGCATTATATGGGTGTATAGATGGAGGACAGAAGTGTGTCTGATCTGCATTATATGGGTGTATAGATTGAGGCCAGAAGTGTGCCTGTTCTGCATTATATGGATGTATAGATGGAGGACAGAAGTGTGTCTGCTCTGCATTATATGGGTGTGTAGATGGAGGCCAGGAGTGTGTATGTTCTGCATTGTGGGTGTATAGATGGAGGTTAGAAGTGTGTCTGTTCTGCATTATATGTGTGTATAGATGGAGGCCAGGAGTGTGCCTGTTCTGCATTATATGTGTGTATAAATGGAGGCCAAAAGCGTGTCTGTTCTGCATTATATGTGTGTATAAATAGAGGCCAGGAGTGTGCCTGTTCTGCATTATATGGGTGTATAAATGGAGGCCAAAAGTGTACCTGTTCTGCATTATATGGGTGTGTAGATGGAGGCCAGGAGTGTGTCTGCTCTGCATTATATGGGTGTATACATGGAGGCCAAAAGTGTACCTGTTCTGCATTTTATGGGTGTGTAGATGGAGGCCAGGAGTGTGTCTGTTCTGCATTATATGGGTGTATAAATGGAGGCCAAAAGTGTACCTGTTCTGCATTATATGGGTGTATAGATGGAGGCCAGAAGTGTGTATGTTCTGCATTATATGTGTGTATAGATGGAGGCCAGAAGTGTGTATGTTCTGCATTATATGTGTGTATAGATGGAGGCCAAAAGTGTGCCTGTTCTGCATTATATGGGTGTATAGATGGAGGCCAAAAGTGTATCTGCTCTGCATTATATGGATGTATAGCTGGAGGCCAGAAGTGTGTCTGCTCTGCATTATATGGGAGTATAGATGGAGGCCAGAAGTGTGCCTATATTGCATTATATAGATGTATAGCTGGAGGCCAGGAGTGTGCCTGTTCTGCATTATATAGGTGTATAGATGGAGGCCAGGAGTGTGCTTGTTCTGCATTATATGGGTGTGTAGATGGAGGCCAGAAGTGTGTCTGTTCTGCATTATATGGGTGTATAAATGGAGGCCAGGAGTGTGCCTGTTCTGCATTATATGGGTGTGTAGATGGAGGCCAGAAGTGTGTCTGTTCTGCATTATATGGGTGTATAAATGGAGGCCAGAAGTGTGCCTGTTCTGCATTATATAGGTGTATAGATGGAGGCCAGGAGTGTGCCTGTTCTGCATTATATGTGTGTGTAGATGGAGGCCAGGAGTGTGCCTGTTCTGCATTATATAGGTGTATAGATGGAGGCCAGGAGTGTGTCTGCTCTGCATTATATGAGTGTGTAGATGGAGGCCAGGAGTGTGTCTGTTCTGCATTATATGGGTGTATAGATGGAGGCCAGGAATGTGTATGTTCTGCCTTACGTGCAGGGGCATAGGAGCCCCAAAAAATCTGGGTTGATAAAGTTTAAAGAGACAAAAATCCTGTGACTCGGGGGGGGGGGGGGGGCTACCGGCTTATGAGAGTAGACGTGGAACTCCAGAGCTCTCCAGTTTTCACACTCAAAAAGCAACTGTATGCAGTTAAAAAAGACTTTTAATACCCCAGCTCAGTAGGCTGATGAATAGGATACCCGATATTAGAGGATCTGTCAAGATTAATCAAGGTCTATCTGCCACGAGGAAGAGGCCTATGCGGGAACGCCATTTTACACTGCCGAATAACGACCCCTCTACACCGGTGCTGGCATCCCCAGAGTGATCTAAATCAGCACCAGTGTGAGGAATTGACTCTGCTGGGATTCGAACCCTGGTTTGCATGTTGCTAAAACTTTTCCCTACCGGTACGCTAGCCTGCCTCTTGCAGATTTGCCTGAGACCTGATACCTTGACTCTAAAAGCAATGAAATCAGTGACAACTCTCTTTAGCTGTGTCTGGTCAGCTGTCCGGTTCTTGGCCTATATAAGGCACTTCCTGTCTCTGTATCCTTGCCAGATTATTGTGTTCCTGAACTCTCTAATCAAGCTTGTTCCGGTTTCTCCTACCTGTTGCTGAACTTGGATCGTTTTTGACTTTGCTGCTTCTCCTTCCCACTGACCTCGGCTTGCCTCACTAAGATTATTATCCTTCTGTTCCTGACTCCCATCTCTGCTTCAGAGCAGACAGACACTCAAGGCTCAGGGGCTCAACCACATGGGTAACGAGTGGCTATCTCTGGCAGGGAGTTTTTGCTGATCTGGCTACTGGACTCCAAACTTTGTACCACCAATATCATAACAACCGGAGTGAGGCACAAAGAACGGCAGCCCAGAGATCCGCTGTCTCGTGGGGAGACGAGTAGCCGGTCGGGCGCTCTGCACAGGGAGCAGCGCAGAGGAGGTGATCGCGGGTCGGTAGAACCGCCAAGGAGGGTGAGTGAGGGAAAGGGTGCTGATGCCCCGGAGAGGTGGTGAGGCAGCACCATAAATAGAAAGGACCCGAAGAGACATGCAGGCTCGCAGCCTGCTAAACCTCACTCCCAACGAGAGTACAAAGTACACGACCCAAGACGCATCTCACCCCCGCGATCACAGACAACACAGACATTACCCCGGAGCTCTGTATGACGATCTAAGCTGCACTACCCTGCACACAACAGCCCTGCTATAAGTGCCAAAGGAACAGGGAGACTTACAAAGGGGCAAGAGGGCAGCAAAGAGGCTATCCCCATATCCCAATCCGGAGCAGCCATTTTTTGCTTACTTGGCGCCAAAAAGCACCTCCAGGAAGGAGGGAGGCCATTTTGGTCCTGCAAGATAGGGGGAAATATGCATAGATTGCAAATATTTGAGCCGGGTTGGCTCCTAGGGGCTTATACTCCTTTGAAAGAAAATATAAACTCAGCTAACTTAAGTCTAAAAAGAATAAACAGCTTGATCTGGGCAAAGTGAGATTTATCTACAATGCATGCCCTAGGACAACACTAGCTGCGCCATTTATAGTGAGAATTGCTCTGCTGACATAAGACACTGGACTCGTAGGCGTTTAAATCTGCTAATAAGACAAACAAGCAATTGCAAGGAATACAGGGACAGGACTCCCTATAAAATGTATACAAAAGCTCAATATAAGATTGGTTGTACAACCAACCTCACATCAAATAAGGGCTGGAAAACTGTATGAGTATAAGCACACCACATTAAACACTGTACAGTTAAAGCGGGAAAAGCAGCTGAAGTTAATCAAAACAGGAGAGGAACTGGTTAAATATATTCAACTATCTCTCACAAACTTACATCACAGATCACATGCAACCCTGACAAAGCAAATGGTTCCTGACCAGGGGCGGCCCGTCCATTGGGGCGTCAGGGCAAACGCCCCCCCAAATATTTTCTTCACCCTGCAATAAAAAAACACAACAATGTATTAGTAATAACCCAAAAACAATTAAATATAAGGTGTCATCATTCAAGTCTTAATACAGTATTAAAATGAAGTAAAGTTAGTAAAGGGACACTGTCACTTTAAGATAACCCTTGCTCTACATTAACTAATGCTGTGTATCTATATTATAGCCCCCTGCACCCTGTGTGATCATATTACACTAGTACACTAACCTTTAGACTCTTCTCTTCTCTTCAATGAGTCCTGGCCTGGCCCCCTGACCGTTAATGCATGCCGCCCACCATCACAGTGACCATATGCATGGGCGGTCATAAATGTATCAATTAATGACTGACAGTCTTCCATCATTGACCAATCAATGATGGAAGGTTGTACAGTTACTAAGAGAACAATCTAAACCCACCCAGACCGTTAGCCCTGAGCGCCCGCCAGCAAATAGGGCCTCGAGTTTACATTTTGATTGACTGATACAGTCAATAAAACCACCAGTTCCCTGTCCCTTCCCCCTTTCTGTTTCCTGACCCTGCTCACGCTGAGACTGAGAGACCTCCCTGGCTGAATCTACTCACATCTGCTCTGCCTGCCTAACACAGTAAGTCTACCTGGCACCTGCCCTGCCCCTGGCCAAACCAAACCCCTAGTAGCCCCTAATAAAAGTTAGGGGTGACCAGTTACCCCACTATGCCTGCCTGGCCTGCCACCCACCAACTAAAACCGACGACCCTAGGCCTACAATGCCTGGTTCCACCCCCAGCCATCACCCCCATGTGGCCTGTGCCACCCCCGATCAGGCCTGCCCTATGCAATGCCATCATGCCACTGTCGATTACCCCGATCGGGGTAGTCGGGTGGTGAGCGGGATGGCACAGGCCCACATGGGGGTGATCGGATCACCCCCTTGATGAGGCCTGTGCCACCCCTGATCACCTCCATGTCGCCGCCCTATGCCACCCCCGAGGCCCGATCACCACCACCCCGATGCGGCCTATGCTATGACACCGCCCGATTACCCCGATCACGGTGATCGGGGTATTCGGGCGGTGAGCGGGGTTGCACAGGCCACATGGGGGTGGATGTTCACCCCCATGAGGCCTGTGCCACCCCTGATCGTGGCCTACGCGGTCACCGATGGGCGCCTGAGCGTGACCGACCCCACCCTGATCCAACTACCTACCTAGCACCCCCCCCCCCCCCCATATTTTTATTCCATTTTTAGAAGTAACAGGCATGTACATGTGCCTGTCACTTTTAAAGATAAAATAAAAATAAGGTAAGGTAAGGGAAAAACAATACAGTAAACACACAGTAACACATTATTATTATTACAAAAGTAAACAGCTTTAAACAAACATTAATAAAAATAAAATAAACAAGGAGCCCCTCCCGCGATTAATTGATTTTTTCCCACGGTCTGCTTTATATACTAATTTTTGAAGGACTCTGATTGGCTGAAAGTTTTGATTGACATCGATTTCAACCAATGAGAGTCTTTAAAAAATTAGCAAATCAGCAAGCAGGTATGGAAGCCTGTAAGGGTAAAAAAGGTTAGTGTGAACTTGTTTGACCCTATATGTATTATACATATTACAGGGCTATTTTATGTGATATACATGTTACAGGATAATATCCTGTAACATGTATAGCCAAAAAATAGCACTGTAATATGTATAAAAAATAATGTGTAATAGAAATGCATGAACAATATAATATAACAAGTAATAAAGAACATCAATTAATCAAATAATAAATATCAATTAATATATATTGTTTTATGTATATGTATATTTATGTGTATTTTTTATGCATATATATATATATATATATATATATATATATATATATATATATTTATTTATTGTGATATATTGATATCAATTGAGTTTAGGGTTTTTAAGGTGCGGTTGGGGCCTATTTGGTCCCAATTTGTTATTTAGGGTTTTTAAGGTGCGGTTGGGGCCTATATGGTCCCAATTTGTTATTTAGGGTTTTTAAGGTGCGGTTGGGGCCTATATGGTCCCAATTTGTTATTTAGGGTTTTTAAGGTGCGGTTGGGGCCTATATGGTCCCAATTTGTTATTTAGGGTTTTTAAGGTGCGGTTGGGGCCTATATGGTCACACTTGGTCTTTCAAGGTTTTAAAAGTTAAGGTTTGGGTCTTGAAAGTTCTAATGTTTTTTTTGTTGTTTTCTATCACCCCCCAGGTGCAAACTATCTGTGGAATCAGATTTGTTTGGACTCGTTGGTGGACTTACTGGACGTGAATACCCCGAGAAGGAGAGTCAACTGTAGGTGAGTATCATTGCCTTTAATTTTCTGTCCATGCGTATAGGTGCAAATTTGATGTTGATGTAGTCTTGTCACATGAGGGTTTGCAATCTGTAATGTATACCAATGAAATCAACACACTGTTATTTTAAAGTAATTTTGTGACATAATATAAATTAATATACCGTGATCTCTTTCTTCTATTGGTATCAGAAATGAATACTATTGACTCTCTACTTGTGAAGCCTTTCGGCACCCTAACCTATGAGGAAAAGGTGGAAGTAAAACGGTTAGGAGCTGACCAACCAGAGATAAATCTGCAGCAAATCGCAAGAGATAGAGGGAAGCAATATATCCGTAATTTCAATACTGAATGGTACAAGAACGACTGGCTTTCTGGAAGCGTTTCTAGGAAGTCCTTATATTGTTTCCCATGCATCCTATTTGGTGGTGACGCTGCTTGGACCAAAACTGGAGTGACTGACGTCAAACATCTAGCTGATAAATTGGCGAAACACAAAAGTTCTAAAGCTCACTTGGATAGCAGGATCAAGTTTGAGATGCTTGGACAGGCGAACATTGCTGTTCAACTGGACCAAGGATACCAAGTCAGCATTCAAAAACACAACGAAGAAGTGGCTAAGAACCGGTACATCCTTTCCAAGATAATTGATTGTGTTCGCTTTTGTGCCGCTTTTGAACTGGCATTAAGAGGACACGACGAGAGTGAAACATCGCTAAATCCAGGAGTGTTTAGAGGCCTGGTGGATTTGGTTGGCAGTATCGATAGTGCAATGGAACAGCATTTGAAGACTGCAACTGTGTTTAAGGGCACGTCCAAAACCGTGCAGAATGAGCTACTGGACTGCATGCATGAAGTTATTAAGGAAGTGATTCACCAAGAGCTTAAGGAAGCCCAGTTTGTGGCAATCCAAGCGGATGAAACAACCGATATTTCCGCTAGGACACAGTGCGTTGTAGTCTATCGCTACATTGACAAGAAGCATCAAGTGGTGGAAAGATTTGATGGCTTCACGGAAATGAAATCAACGGATGCAGACTCCATTGCTGCTGTTGTGCTGGAAACACTGAATACTGTTCTCCCAGAGCCAGAAGACAAGAAGAAACTCATAGCTCAAAGCTACGATGGTGCCAGTGTGATGCGTGGAGATCAAGGAGGAGTTCAAAGAAAAATAAAAGACGTGTACCCGAACGCACACTACGTCCATTGCTATGCTCACCAACTGAACCTAATAATGGAGAAAGCAGTTTCAAGGATTGGAAGAGTTCGAGTTTTTTTTTCCAACATAGGCGGCATACCATCTTTTTTTTTTCACGCTCTCCAAAAAGGACTGGAGTTCTGGATGAGGTAGTTGGTAGAAGACTTCCAAGAGGTGCACCGACACGATGGAACTTCAACGTTAGGACCGTGAACGTGATCTACGAGAACAGAGATGCGCTACTTGAGTGTTTCCAGACAATTGAAGCATGTCTAAACTTTGATCCAACATCTATACGTGAAGCCGCAGGTTTCATTGGAATGCTGGAAGACAGGGAGTTCCTTTACTTCCTTAAATTATTTCATTTAATAATGCCACATGTTGACATCCTCTATAGTCAGCTTCAGAAGCGAGACACGGATACTGTTTATATCAAAAAAGTCACAGAAGACTTTGTCGCCAGCATCCAGAAAATCCGTAATTCTGTGGAAGAGATAGAAGCAAGTTTGCCGAGCGATCTAACAGTCAACAGACGGAGTGCGGAGATCTCAACCTTGAGACAACTTTCAAGAGAGGTATGTGACATAGTGGTGGTTCATGCAAAAGAACGTTTTTCATTTTCAAATCACCTAGTCAGTGCCAAACTTGTTCAAAGTGACTTGTATAAAACCCATGACACTTGCTTTCCAACCCAAGCTCTGGAAGACACCGTGCAAGCATATCCAATACTGAAGAAGGAACAATTACGCACTGAGCTGTCACTTCTGTATGGGAAGACAGATTTTCATACTTGTACAAGTGCTGTTGCTCTGCACAAACTTTTCCATCAATTTAATCTGCAGAATGATTTCACAGAGACAGTGAAATTATTAAGAATCCTGATTACAACACCGATGACAACTGCAGAATCAGAAAGATGCTTCTCCACATTGAAGAGGATAAAAACCTTTTTAAGAAGCACCATGTCCCTGGAGCGGTTGAATGCATTGGCGATGCTCTCAATGGAAAAGCAACTGATTTCCGAGATCCCAGACTTCAATGAAAAAACCATTGAGAAGTTTTGTTCTTTGAAAGATCGCCGTGCAAAATTAAAATACAAGTGATTGAAGCAAAGAAGAATGCATACCCCCAAGGTGTGCAAAGATAAACTGCGTTAAGCAGCACCACCTCACACTACCAAACATAACTAGTGGTAAGTAAAGTGGGTGTGCATATGGAAGGAGCTATGAAAGGTGTGTGCATGGTCAGTAACAAGCCTTGGCGTGGTTTGAAGGAATTGGAGGCACTTCCAAGGGTAGCTGTCACTTGTGTACGGGAAGCAAGAATTCCATGTCTGTACAAGTGCTGTTGCTCTGCAGCAACTTTAGCATCAATTTAATCTACATAATTTAAGTGAGTGAAGCTATAAGGCAGTGGTGGCGAACCTATGGCAAGCGTGCCACAGGTGGCACGCCGTGCCCCTTCTGTGGGCACGCGGCCATAGGTCGCCGGCAGCATGCTGGGTCTGCTCATCGTGCGCGAGCACGGCGCCTGAGCGCTCTCCTGTCACTTAAAAAAGGAAGGGCTGTGCTAGCGTGCGCGCGCGGCACAGGCGAACAGACTCTCCTCGAGATCCGCAGGGGGAGAGGCAAGGGGAAGGTAAGAGTTATGGGGCAGGGGAGAGACAAGCGGTAGGGGAGAGACAAGGGAGAGGGGGAGAGAGAAGAGGGTTGAGACAAGGGGGAGGGAGAAGGGAAGAGACAAGAGTGGAGGGAGAGACAATGGTGTAGGGAGCCAATGGGGAGTTGGACAGATAAGGGAGAAGGGGAGAGACAATGGAGAAGGGGGAGACAAGGGGAAGTGGAGAGACAAGAGGGGAAAGAGAAGGGTGGGGGAGACAAGGGAGAAGGGGAGAGAGAGAAGGGGGAAGACAGTGGAGAATGGGAAAGAGAAGTGTGGGAGAGAGATAGAAGGGTGTGGGAGACAAGGGAGAATGGGAGAGACAAGGTTGGGTGAAACAAGGGGGTAGAGAGAGCAGGGTGGGAGAGACCAGGGGGAGAGACAAGGGTAATGGGAGACACAAGGGGAAGGGGAGAGACAAGGGGGGAGACAATGGGGAGGGGAGAGACAAGGGGGAGAGAGAGTGAATGGTGGGAGAGACAATAGTGAAGTACAAGGAGAGACAAGGGTGGGGGTAGAGACAAGAGTGAAGGAGATACAAGGGTGGGGGAGAGATAAGCAGAGAAAGAGGGAGGGAGGGAGGGAGGAAGAAAGGAAAGCAGAGAGAAGGGAGGATGGAGAGAAAGAAAATAGGGAGAGTCAGAAGGGAAAGGAAGACGTAAGAGAGTGAGATGGGAGAGAAGGTAGAGGCACATGAGAGGAAGGGAGAGGAGAGAGAAAGGAAGAGGGAGATGCAAAAGGGAGAGGTAGAGAAGGGAGAGTGAGAGAAGGGAGGAGTGAGAGAGAGGGGAGAGGCAAAAGGGAGAGGTAGAGAATGGAAAGAAAGGAGGAGGGAGAGACACAGGGAAGGAAAGAGACAAGGGGGGGTAGAGGCAAGGGAGAAAACAGAGACAATTGTGAGTGGTACAAGAGAGGAGAAATAAGGGTGGGAGAGAGAGAAGGATGGAGGGAAGAGACAAGGGAGAAGGGGAGATACAGGGGTGGTGGGAGACAAGGAGAAAGGGGAGAGACAAGGGGAGGGGAGAGAGAAGGGTGTATGATCCAAGGGGGGGGGGAGACAAGGGAGAAAGGAAGAGACAAGGCTGGAGGGAGAGACAAGGGGGAGGGGAGAGGCGAGAGAGGAGGGTGGGGGGAGAGGGAAAAATGGGGGAAGAGACAAGGGGGAAGGGGAGATACAAGGGTGGGGGAGAGACACGGGGGAAGGGGAGACATAAGGGTCAGGGGAGAGACAAGGGAGAATGGGAGAGAGAGAAGGGTGTAAGAGACAAGGGGGAGTGAGAAAGTGAGAGACAAGAGTGGAGGGAGAGACTGATGTGGGGAGACAAGAGGGAGTGGTAGTCAAGAGAGAAGGGGAGAGACAAGGGAGAAGGGGGCGACAAGGGGAAGCGGGCATATGCATTAAGGGAGCAATGTATAAAATTGCTATTTTTGGATTGAAAGAGTGAGGTGCATTGTATTCTCATTTGCATGGCCCTGCCTTTTAGACATGTGAATGGGCTTATTAATGTAATATTAATTTCCTCTCTCTAAAAATGTGTGTGTATATATATATATATATATATATATACATACAGTGGGGGGGGGGGGGGAGTTTTTGATCCCCTTTGGATTTTTTTTTGTCCATGACAAAGAAATGATCAGTCTATAATTTTATCAAAAATGACGGGAATACAATTGTAAGGCTGGCAATGCTGTTTGCCACATAATGTGAGGGTTTTGCTCCTCTGAGCACCATTTGCGTGGCGCGCACTAACTGCCATTTGTTTTATTTTCAACGTTCTGCGTTCCTGTCGTTGTTCGTCTAAGACTCAGTATTCAGGTTTAATTGCCGTGTTGGCCTTTCAGAGGGAAAAAAAGTTGGCATGTATTGCGGTTTGGGCACTCTGGCTCAAAAAGGTTCGCCATCACTGCTATAAGGAATCCTGCTTTCAACACCGAAGACTACTAAAGAACCAGAAAGATGCTTCTCCACATTGAAGAGGATAAAAAGGTATTTAAAAAGCACCATGGCCCTGTAGCGGTTGAATGCATTGGTTTGAAGGAATTGGAGGCACCTTCAAGGGTACGTTAAGTTCTCAGAAATGGCACCACCTCACTACCAAAAATAACTAGTGGTAAGTAAAGTATGAATGGTGTGTGGGTGTGCATATTGAAGGAGCTATGAAAGGTGTGTGAATGGTCAGTAACAATTGTTGAAGCCTTGGCGTGGCGTTACTGCTCATATGGTTATCCATATGCTAATTCAACGTGTTTGTTTGACATTGATTATTGTGTTGTCTAAACAGAAGTTAAATGTTGTTGTTTTCTTGAATCCCAAGATCCACTGGTTTGGGCCTATACAGTGCTGATTGGTCTTCTAAGGTATATTTGGGGCCTATGGTCACACTTGGTCTTCTAAGGTATGTTTAAGGCCTATATGGTCACACTTGGTCTTCTAAGGTTTGTTTGAGGCCTATATGGTTCCACTTGGTCTTCTAAGGTATGTTTGAGGCCTATATGGTTCCACTTGTTCTTCTAAGGTATGTTTGGGGCCTATATGGTTCCACTTGGTCGTTTAATGTTTTTTAAGTATGGTTTTGTTCTTGAATGGTCTGATTGATTTGCTTGTTTTCTTTCAACCCCAGGTGCAAACCCTATGTGGCTGCAGATTTGTTTCTACTCGTTGGTCAACTTAATGAACGTGAATACCCTGAGAAGAAGACCCGACTAATGGTAGGTGTCACTTCTTTAATTTTTCTGTTAATACGTATAGGTGCAATTATGATAGTGCTGTAGTCTTGTCACATGAGTTTTTTCAATCTATATTGTATACCAATGAATTTAACACATTGTTACTTTACTTCTTGACATTTCTGCATTGCTGATCATGTATTTCAATGGGCTTTACAAGTATAAGGTCATTGGGCGGGGCTTATAAAGGTCATTATGACATCAGGGGGAGGAGTTATAAAAATGGGTGTGGTTTGAAAAGGGGGAGTGGCTATGTTTCGCCCTGTCACCCCTCCAACTTGAAAAGTCACCAGCCGCCACTGTTCCTGACAATGAAGGTTCCTAATTTGTAGCCCCCAAATGAGTCTCTAAGACCGGCCGATTGACCCCCTGGACGCTGTGAATTGAGAGGCTTGGGCTGGAGGGGACACCCCACCTTGGAACAGATACCAGACATTATTGATATATCTTGGAGAGATTATAACCTCTAAATCATACCTTTAGAAAGTGCTGGATTGCATTAAAGATTGGGACTCTACCATGGGTAAATCAAAACAGAATCTACCCTCAAAGAGCATCCAGGACCACTTTAAAGCAACAAGCTTGTGCTTCCCCCGCAAGTATCTACAGTAGGCTCATCAGAAGGCTCAGATATGGAAGAAGATACCTCTCACAAAAAACAACCTATGAAACTGTCAGACATCTCATTGACAGATTTCAATAACTTACTTGGTTCTCATTTTGATAAGGCAGTGAAGAAGATCAGGCAAGATTTGCAAGACCTTGGGCACTGGACCCACGTACTGGAAACAATAACAGATCAGAAAGTGGACACCCAGCAAAAAGACCGTCTGGACATAACCCAAAACTGGGCACATATTGAGGTGCTAGAAAATAAGCTAGAAGACCTAGAAAATAGGTCCAGACGCAATAATATAAGATTCAGAGGGATACCTAAAACAGTGGGAGACCTGAAACTATATTTAAATGCGATTGTCCATAGCTTACTGCCTGATCTTGAAATTGAAAGGGCGCACAGGGCCTTGGGGGGCCCAAATACACCAGAGCAGCCGAAAGACGTCATAGCTCGTTTTCTTCGTCAAGGAACAAGAGATGTATTATTGGCAACATCACGAACGACGAAATCTATAGTTGGCCCAGATGGAGCCCAGATACAAATATATGCGGACCTAGCTCCCTCCACTCTTATAAAATGAAAACAACTAAAACCAGCCTTGGTAATCCTGATTCAAAAAGGTATTAAGTACAGGTGGGGGTTCCCCTTCAGCCTGTCATTTCAAGTAGGGACGACAAATCACACAGTCCACACTCTGACCGAATGCAACGCCGTCCTTGCAGATTTAAATCTTTTGCCCAGAGAAGGCGCTTTAGAACCTGCTCAAGATCAAAATCCGCCGGCGAGACAATGGACAGAGATCCAACGGCCAAAACGACAGAGCAAGCAAACAGATCCAGTCGTGGGATCTGCAACTTCGTCACCAGGATCCTCTGTAAAAATCTGAACTGGACACACATTCTGAGTTAGTGGAGAAAAAAGGTCATAGAGGAATACGTAAACAACGAATAGATGGATCTCTACAGGATATAAACCAGGAGCAACCAGAGCAATAGAACTGAGGGACACTCTGGACATTAGGCCCATGACTCCTTTAGCTCACGAAAGCATCGGAGAACTGAAATCATAGGAGCTGAGAACATTTGAAGAAAGAGGCTAAGAGAAATGACTATATACGAACGTTATACCAACCTACAGTTGGATCACTAAATCCACTAATACAGAGTAATTTATGCCCTCTGCAACACCATAGAAAGTTCTATGATGTTTAGATTTTAAGTTTATAGCTCAAGAAACAGAAATGCAATGATTAAGAGATTGTTAAATACGTTAGACAGAGAACCGCTATATAAGCTACCAGATAAAAGTCAATTTGGGGGTCAGGTCTTTAGATAGGGACTTTACGATGGGGCAGTTTTGGGTACCCCTTTAAAACTTACATCTGTTAATTTGTCAGATATTTCGTCCTTAGCAGAGGGGATTGGTAGGGAAATGGACATCTTCATTCCCCTCCCCTGGCACAAAAGTGCCTTGAGTAATTGCCTGAGGAAAAATCAATGTTTATGTGTTTTTACAGTTTGGTTAATCATGTTATGTTTTTTCTTTCCCACTTTTACAATTCTAAACGTCAAACTTTGCGAAGCGATTCCTCCACCTTCTCCAGTGTCAACTTCGCAAACCTTCAAAATCCAGGTACAGGGGGCGATATGGGGCGACGAAAGGTAATGCCCGGGATAGGCGCAATATCGGCAGTTTTATAGAGGTACCATGATGGACACCACATTTGTTTTTATCTCACATAACGTCCGGGGATTTAATTCCCAATTTAAATGCCGCAAAGCCTTTTTATCTTATAAACCACTACACCCAGATGTGATCTTCTTGCAGGAAACGCATTTTGCGCACCACAAGCTCCCTCAATACTTACACAATAATTATCCGTTATTTGTCGCTTCCACCCAGCCTACTAAAAAAGGGGGAGTGGCTATCCTGCTGCATCAACATTTCCCATTTATTATAGAGATATCGAAAAATTGACTTGGGGGGGAACTTTGTAGTATTGACAGGTACATTATGGGGAACAAAACTATCCCTAGTTTCATTTTATGCGCAAACAACCTCCCCACACAAATCATTGATAAGACTCCTCAAATATCTAAAATCGGTTGATGTCGGGAGGATAGTGCTGGGTGGGGGGAGATCTCAATCTAGTTCTAGATCCTAACCTAGATAGATCAAATAAAGATGGAGGGGGTAAATACTCAAACAAACTGAAACAAATTAACTCTTTGCTCAATGACCTGCATCTTATAGATGCTTGGATATTGCTCCATAAGGGTGAGAGGGGGTACACATTCTATTCACCAGTGCATGCCACATATTCCCGAATAGACACCATTTTAGTAGACTCCTCATTCTCCGATAATGTGGATAGGGCAGAAATCCATCCGTGCCCGTGGTCAGACCACTCACAGGTTAGTGCCTCCATAGATATCGGCCTAAAAAGTATACCCCCTTATAGCTGGAGACTCAACGAAAACATCTTATCAAACCCAACAGTGGGAAAACAAATAGCCAATGATCTGGAATTATTTTTTTCGACCAACATCACCCCGGAGTCGGATATGGGGTGGACATGGGTGGCCCATAAGGCCTTCATTAGGGGCTCTCTTATGAAAATCGCAAGTGGACTAAAAAAACAAGCTAAATTAAGAGAGGAAACCCTGGGGAGGGACTTGAGGGAGTTAGAAAGATTAAATCAATAGAACCCTTCCAATCGTCTACGTAAAAGAATAGATAAAATTAGATTGGAGCTTGATCTATCATTATCTAACCGCACTGAAAAAGCGATGATGTGGACAAATCACAGATTCTATGCCAAGGCTAACAAACCAGATAAGTTACTGGCCAAAAAACGTAGAAACAAGTTCTCGTAGTCAAAAATTTATAAAATAAGAACCTCTGCTGCGGAGGTCACTGACAGCCCTAATTTTATACAAAAAACCTTCCTGGACTATTTCCAGAAAATGGATTCATCTGGGCAACACCATACTCAGCAAGAGCAACAAAGACATAGGTTTTTGGAGTCATGTGATTTGCCCACTCTATCTGGAGAGGAAGCGGAGCTCCTTAATTCAAAAGTGGGGGAAGCTGAAGTTAGAAAAACCATTAGCAGTCTGAAGGGTGGGAAGGCACCGGGCCCGGATGAATTCACCAACTTATACTATAATAAATATATAGACGCTCTGGCCCCACACCCTACAACTCTTTTTAACCAGATCTTAGAGGGTCATCAAATGCCCCAAGAATTAAACCAGGTGGACTTGATATTCTTCCACAAGGATGGTCGGGACCCCCTAGAAGTCAAAAATGATCGCCCAATCTCGCTCCTAAATGGGGACATAAAAATTTTAGCAAAACTGATGGCCAATAGAATCGCCCAATTTCTCCCCAGACTTATCCATAAGGACCAAACAGGATTTGGCCCTTATAGACAAACAGGGGACAACATCAGACGCACTTTAAACCTGATTTCGTGGGCTTCCAGAAATCACACCCCAACCTGCTTAGTAGCCTTAGACATAGGACCATTCTACAGTAACAAAAGCCTTTTCTATCTCAAAGCGGTATTACTCAAATTTGGTTTTAGAGGGAAATTTATGGACCTAATTGAGACCTACTATAGATATCCCAAGGCCAGATTGAAATTACCAGGCGATACTATGGTGCAAATTGAGGTACAAAGGGGGACCAGACAGGGATGCCCTCTCTCACCCTTACTTTTTGCTTTAGCAATAGAGCCACTAGCGCAGTCAATAAGAGCAAATTCAAAAATCAAAGGGATCCAGATAGGCCACCATCACTTTAAATGAAGTCTCTTTGTGAAACGACTTCCTAGGCTCACTCACAAGCCCAGCCACCTCTATCCCAGAGCTTCTTTACACTCTAGACCACTTTGGAAGCCTTTCGGGGCTCACAATAAATGTAGTCGGAAGCACTAGGTATAGCTCTCACTCAAACGGAGACACAATATCTTAAACAAAACTTTAATTTCTCCTGGCCTAAATCACATATTAATTATTTAGGAGTATACATCACCAAAAGAATAACAGATCTATATAAAGCTAATTATATACCCCTATTCAAAGAGTTAATGTTAGACTTACAGAGATGGTTGAAAAATAGAATCACATGGCTAGGCAGGATACATGCAGTTAAAATGAATATTCTCCCCCGGCTACTATACTTATTTCGCACACTTCCGACTCCAATAGTTTATCTAGAGAGGTTTCAAAACCAAATCTTTACATTTATTTGGAATCACAAATCCGCAAGGATTTCCAAAGCTACCATGTTATAACTAAGACTAAGGGGGGTCTCTCTTGCCCCAACTTCAAACTGTACTATAAAGCAGCACAGCTCTCGTTTATCCCCTTGGCGCACTCCTCTCGACATCAACCCTTCTGGGTCTTTATAGAAAATTTACAAATGCCCCCATACTCATGGGACACCATCATATGGCTTCCCCTAGCCAAATAATTTAATGGGAAAAATAAAGAACCCAATAACCAAACACTCTCTGGGGATATGGACGTGGGCAACCCGACATCATCATGTAGCCCCTCCGTTAGCTAGTATTTATCTGATTATTCCAAACCCCCTACAGCTATCTCCAATGTCTAAACATTGGTGGAAATCCAAGGGCTTGTTGACTTTTGGGGCCTGGTATCAAGAGGGGACAATGGCCACATATGACTACATAAAGAATACATATAATTTACCTTTAATGGAGCATTATACCTATTGTAGAATAAGACATTTTGTAAATTCCACTATAACTACGCTAGGAGTCCCGGAAACCAATTGGCTAGTCAGAATTTGTAGAGATCTTCCACTATCGAGCAATATTATAAGCTTATTGTAAAACACATTTAATGAATCAACGAAGTCACAAAGAGTTAAATATATACAGCAATTCGAAAAAGACCTGGGGTACACACTGGACCGAACAATCTGGGAACAGAGCTGGCGCAGCTAACTAGAGGGTCCTTAAACTATAGTGTATTGGAGACGTCGATAAAAGTCCTACATAGAATTTCATACACCAGCTAAACTTTTTAAATGGGGACTAACCCAGGATGATAAATGCTTCAGAGGATGTGGAGACTCAGGGACATTCCAGCATACATGGTGGGTATGCCAAACCGTGAAAGGACTATGAGCAGAAGTATTCGAGATAGCCTCGAAAATGTTTAAAACCAAAATACATGAATCTATTGAAATTGGCCTTTTGGGCCTCTCCAGCACACTTCTGACATCCCATCAAAATAGGTTATTACAGTTCCTGATGCTGGCCACAAAAAGCCATATTGCTCGGCAGTGGAAATCCTCAAATGTGAGCATACAGGCAGTGAAAAATAAGATAAATTATATTTTAATAAATTAACGAATAACCCACCTCTTAGAAGATTCAATTCCTAAATGTATGGATGTGTGGTCTCCGTGGCTAATGGAACCCGATAGCATATCTTTAGAACTCAAAACAAGCCATTGAACCATGGATGGGGAGGGGGGAACAGTCGGCACTGGAGGAGGTGGACGGAGGTAAGAAACGCTTCAAACTAGTGGAGCGGAAAGGAACAGTTCTATGATTTATTTATTTTTATTTTCTTTTATTACTTTAGTTTGGTTTCTCCTTTCTTCTCTTTCTCTCCCCCAGCAATGTTATTTCCTTCTTGCTATCTTCCCCAGTTGGGAAATTGGATCGTATCAACATTGTAAGTTGAAATTAACTAATAAAGAGGGGGGGAAGGAAAAGAAAAAAAAAAAAAAAAAGTAGAAAAACAGGCATTGGTAGATGGCTTTCCAGGGAAGGTACTATTAAAAAATAACACTCAAACCTTTAGATACTATAAAATTCAGAACAAGTTTTGTAAGATACAAAGAGCAAGATGAAATTGTTTATATGAATAGTATACTTTCCGGATATGAATGATTAATGTTTGTAATGTATTATACCACTGCCTAATAAAACTGAATGTTAAAAAAAAAAAAAAAAAAATCCTGTGACTCTGAGTGGTGCAATTCAACTCTACTCCCAGGACAGGCAGCCTTGAAAGGAAGAGAAGGCAGGCCAAACAAGTTTTAGGAAAACATACATTAATGTATCTCTATACATTATAAACAAAATGTGTTAGAATATCAGGAAAGGTACTTATCCACAACCAATGGAAACAGAGATCTGAGGCAACACAGATTATCCATCAATCCTAATGGTATCAGTCCATGTCCAGTATGGATGATTGATTAGCGGCTATATTCAAGACTGTGAGAGACCTCAGCTTGTTGAAAAAGATATGGTGTAATAAGTTTGGGTTATTCTAATACATGCGTAAATATTGTACTTATAAAACATTAAAAAAATGTTATCTAATACGAAAAAAGTCAATTATTTGCCATAAAACATATTTTTTTATGTATGAATTATGGCAGATTATTTACACTTTTGTGAGCATTATTTAAAAAAAGAGGTTCTACAGATTTATTATGTCAGATAATCGACTTTACCGTAGATAACGTTTGATTCATTTCATACCATGTGGCTATAAGTTCTATTTATCTTAACAATACTTCTGTGTACTGTCTGATATTGTGGACATTTTTCAGTAGTTTTTATTATTTTGTAAGAACCAGCTTTCGTGTGTATTAAAATACACCTTTCTTTGAGCTCTTCTCCAGAATTTTTTTTTAATTTAATTTAATTTTTTAATTTAATGTAAAAGAAAGGCAAAGATAAGGTGTTGAGAAAGCATGGTGAATTTAAAGATTTATAGTTTTCCCTGAACTCAGAAATGCAGCAGGAGATGTTAACCCATAACTGACCTATTTGGATGATTTCAGCATTCCATATTCTACACAGATGAATTTGTGAAGGGTTAACTTTTTTTTTTTTTTTGCTTATGCTTACTTCACGGAGCTGTTGCTGTGGGCCTGTCTGGGGGCTTGAGAGTGACACATGTAAACACAGATTTAATTTATTAATTTCTCTGTAAAAAATGTATGTATTTAAAAAAATATTTCAACATTCTTTTAGGAGATCTTTACATTGGTGTGCTCCAAATTGCACTGAATTAAATGGCCCTTTAAGGAAGTGAAGCATGCCTGGGATAAACATAAGGTCAGTTTAAGGCTTAATAAGCCAGGTTTTGGGGTTAATGGAATAGGCAAGCTAGATGGGCCTTTTTAATTATCTATCATCAAATTGATGCTTCTATGTTTGAGGGAGGAGGCAAAAGAAAGAGAACAAAATATACAGATAAGGGAGTGAGAGAGAAGGGAGAGAGTGAAAGACAAGAAAGAGAGAGGGGAGAGAGCAAAAGACAAGGGAAGAGAGAAGGGGTTGGGGTAGGAGCGAAGAGGAGAGAAAAGAATATGGAAAGCAGAAAGAAATGTGAGGGAGCAATCATATATATAGTTGTCATAATTGCGAATTTGTCTGCAACGCTCACGAGGTCATCACGAGGTCCATAAGTGTTGCGTTTGGCAAGGCCTGCAACGAGCGGCAAAACCGCACATTGCGAGGCCCGTGATGAGCACCGATGGCAAGGTAGAGGGGGGAGAGGCTCGCAATGAGGCCCAGAGGGACAGACGAGGGCCGTAATGGGTGCAGGGGGAGGCAGGCAGCCCGTAAGTGAGTCGTAAACTAATTTTCTATTCAATTGGCGTCTTTTCGCTGCCCCCAAACGACTTCCGAGTTACGGGCTTAGAATTTAACCGCCTCTATTTTTTTTCAAGCCCGTAATGTAAGCCATTTTTTTCAAGCCCGTAACTCAGATTTAAATGCCTCCATTTTTTTTCAAGCCCGTAATTCTGAAGCCGTTGGGAGGCTACCAAAAGACGCCAATTGAATAGCAAATTAGCTTGCAAACTCACTTATGGGCTCCCTGCTTCCCCCTGAGGCAGGGAGCCCGTAAGTGAAGTTGAAAGCTAATTTGGTATTCAACTGCCGGCGTCCCAACGGCTTCCGTGTTACGGGCTTAAAAAAATGGCGGCGGTTAAACCTGTAACTTTTTTTTCAAGCCAGCAAGGCTTGTGCCATAGCGACTTAAGATTCAAGCCTTGCTGGCTTAAAAAAAGTTACAAGTTTAACCGCTGCCTAGCGCGCAAATGTTTGCAAACCCGTAAATGACAAATGAGAAACAAAGGGAGAAGGGGTCAAAGAGACAGGGGAGCTAGAGGGGGGGGGGGGAAGAGACACAGGGGAGGGAGAGAGAAGAGACAAAGGGGAGGGTGGGAGAGGAAAGAGACACAGTTGAGGGAGATAAGAGAGGAAAAAACAGGGCAGGGAGAAGGGGAGCAAAGAGACACGGGAGCGAGTGGGGGGGAAAGAGACACAGGGGAGGGAGAGGGGCAAAGAGAGACAGGGGAGGGAGAAAGGGGGAAAGAGACACAGCGCATGACATGGCCTACAAAGAGTGGCAAAGCAGCTCATTGTGGGGCCCGCGATGATTGCCGAAGGTGCTTATCATGAGGCCTGTGAGTTAGAAGGGTGGGGGGGCCTCGCATTGTGTGGCAAACAACAGCATTGTGAGGCTTCACATTTTTATGCTGTCATTTTTGATGGGCAAGTCGCTAGAATAAAATAAAAGGAAGGGAAGGATTAGGAGATGGTAGGGACGAGAGGCAGAGAACAGAGGGGAGAAGGTACTAGAATGGAGGGAGGGAGAGAAAAGAGGAAGTTAAACAAAAAGTGAGGAGAAAAGTCTAGAGAGTGAGAAAAGAGGAGAGGAGGGGAAAGACTAGAGAGAGGGAAACAGAAGAGATAAGTAGGAGAGAAGCCAGCAAGAGATGCTTCATAAGGGTTTATGATGCTAGACATGTCCCAAGTATCCCCTTGCTATTATATACATATTACTATACACATCTATATCATATATACAAAGCAGACAAAAAAAAAAAGATTCAGAGGAAAACACAGATTTTTTTTTGTACTGTAGTCATGGATGGCTTGGAATCTCCCACATCACTATCATATCATTGTATCACACAGATTTCTTCTCACCTCACTATCATATCACTGCATCACACATGCTTCCCCCACCTCACTATCATATCACTGTATCACACAGAATTCCTCCCATCTTACTATCATATCACTGCTTTACACAGGATTCTTCCCTCCTCACTCACATATTACTGCATCACATAAGCCTCCTCCTACCTCGCTATCATATCACTGCATAATACAGGCTTTCTCCCACAACACTATCATGTCACTGCGTGACACAGGCTTCCTCTCACTTCGTTATCATATCACTGCATGGCACAGACTTTCTACCTCCTTGCTTCCCTCCAATTTTAATCATTCAATGATACTGAATATATTGCAAGAGTATAAAAAATAAATGTAAAAGTAATGTATTGTGGAGCAAAAATACATGCCTTTAACTAGTAATTTGCAATTGCAATGTTGCTAGCAAGAAGCAGACAATGTTGTTCTGCTGCTTCTTGCAAGGTAGCCTTCTGAGTGCTGCCTGCCCATTGCTTCATGTCAGGGTTGATAAAAACTGGGGGAGCCAAAAGCTTTTCTGGGTCAAAGCTTTCCTCAGAAAGAAATACTGCACCATCTAATGGCAAATTCTGGTAATTCCTGATTACATTTAATTTTGCTATTTAGTGTGTCCCCTATTCATTTAATCTGGGGGGGGGGGGGGGGGCGCATCTCCTCATTTCCTATGCCCTTGATTATATGGATGTATAGAGGAAGGCCAGGAGTGTGTATGTTCTGAGTATATGTGTTTATAGACACAGGTCTGTTATACAGAATATATGTTTTTATAGAAAGAGTTCAGGTATGTGTTGATTCTGCAATATATGAGTGTATAGTTGGAGGCCTGGAGAGTTCTGGCTTTTCCATTGGGCTGAATAATACCGACAGTAGAAAATATTGTGTCTTTTTCCAATATTGTTAGAAGTTCAGCCTTTACAAAGTTTAAAATATGTTATTTTTACTGCATGATAGAAAATATGAATCATTACCTTTCTTGTAATTGACAAGTTACTGAGCAGCTGGTAATTATCTACATGTTGACATGGTAAAATGGGTGTTTTACCAGGGAATTATAGTCCTGTTAATTCCCAAACATCCCGTTCTACTTCATTTGTAGAAGGATTAAGATTTCCCATGTATTGTTTAGTGGTAGATGTCTGATTTTTTTTTATTTTTTAAATGCACTATTTTTTTGATTAATATAAACAGGTACTTTTCTCTTTTTTTAAAACATAGAAATCAGATTTATTATTTACTGTGCAGCCACAGATGGAGGAGCTCTATACAGTCAGCAAAAACAAGACCTGGAGCTGACTGCGACTCAGACCATGAGCTTCTTATTAAATTCAGAATTAAACTGAAGAAAATAGGGGAAATCATCAGACCAAGTAGATACACAATAAATAATATCCCTTGTATAAAGAATATATGTAAAGGACTAGACTTGGAAGATAGAATGCCTGAATATCCACAAAAGAAAGAAAACAAAGATGCAAACTGGCTGTCTGATGAGGCTTTGAAAGTAGCTCAGGAAAGAGGGAAAGTGAAAGATAGTGGAGATAAGAAAAGATTTGTCCAACTAACTGCAGAATTCCAGAGCACAGCAAGAAGACTATTCTAAAGGCTTAAGTTCTTAAAGAGTTGGGAGGACCAGACCCTCTCATCTGCCTCCTGAGGAAGCTGTATGTGGACCAAGCTCAGAAAACAAACATGGGACAACAGAATGGTTCAAGATCGGAAAAGGTGTGCATCTAGGTTGTATATTGTCACCTTATTTATTCAACTTTTACGTAGCGTACATCATGGGTAAGGCAGGGCCGCATGAGTCCAAAGCCAAAATCAATATTTACTGGAAGAAATATCAACAACCTCAGATACGCTGATAGTAGTAACATTCTGATGTGAGATCTGGACCATAAAATAGTCTGAGAGCCTTAGAATTGATGCCTTTGAATTGTGGTGTTGGCGAAAGTCCCTTGGACTTTCTTAAAACAAAGAAAAATATTGCACAGAAATTGTAGGAGCTGGCATCGTAAAATATAGTACCATCAACATCTCAAAAAAGGATTATTGGTTTTCATTGTGCTTCAACGCAAGCTTAGCCTGCTCCACAGTTACTTTCTGAATCTTGCTTTATTAATGATATACAGTACATCGCTAAATAATATAAATGCAGAAATGTTCTTTCTATGAAAAAAATAATTGCCTTGTGTAAATTATACTATGACTAAATTAATTTGCATTAGTGATAAACAGTCTATGAGAATCACTATGTAAGTTTCTATGATTATGGCAGCTATAAGGCAATGTGATCTATTTGCATTTAGATTTAATTACTACAGTATCCTTAACCAAATCTGTAAATACATTATCAGTTAAACTGAGTTTTTTTCTCTATGCCCTTTAGAAGGTTATTATAGTGAAATATGTGTGTATAGGGACAGACAATGTCAGTCTTGATGTGTCAAACACAGGCTAGGATTTCATTAATTCCCTGCACTCAGAGTAACTCGGAATGCTATAAAATTACTGTCCAGTATTTAGCACTCCAAGGCCAGCATTGCCTTTGACTAACATTAAAAGTAAAAAAAAAAAAAACATCTACCTTAACTAGTTCTCAAGACTTTATAAGCTTAAGAGAAGATTCTACTGTTTGGTGGTGCACAAATTTAGAGCATGGATGTCAAACGATCAGCTAGTTACTAATGAACAATTTAAAACTAAATTTGCATATGTCATCTAATAGCATCCTTGATAAAGAAATGGGGGTTACCATCACATACCTGATTCTCCAGAATTTGTGAACAAGCTCCGCTCACCAGAGGCATTCTGAGAGACGTATATGCAACTCTTAATTCACCACAAACGATTAAAAAAACAAGTATTGTAATAAGATGGGAACAGGATTTGGGTGTTTCATGGGACCTCCCCAAATGGGGGGAAAATATGCTCCAATATTTTTAAAGGCTCAATATACTTTAGCTATGTGGAAACAGCTGTCAAAGTCCTGCATAAGAAACAGGAACGTTCCGCCATATAGTACTGTCCTATAATACAAAATATGTGGATCTTTATCACCAAACCATGAATGACTATGTACAAGCGGATCGAAAATGTATAACCATCAAATGGTATCACTGATAACAACACATGTAATATCTATTGTAATTATAGGTTTAAACGGATAAGTATGTAAATGTTCTGTGTAACTCATGGATGCAAAGCAGCGATCTGTCTTTTCCCTCCATGACTGATTGGTGTCATCAGATTTTAGAACATATTTATGTTATTGCTATTGTCTGGAGATGGATATATCTTAGTGTTCTTCTTTCTTTCTTTTTTTTCTTTTCCGAGGGATCACCTCGTGGGATGGGTTGCCGTTGTTATTTATGGAAGAGCTGCTGAGAGAATCGAACAAGAACTATCATTATTTGTAATGAAATTGAATAACCAAAAGGATAGAGATAGAAAGTCACATAAAAAAGAGCCTTTTAGTCCCTCTCTATGAGCTTTAAAATCCTGTCCCAAAATGTTAGAGGAATGAACTTTCTACTTACCGTAAATACTCGAGTATAAGCCGAGTTTTTCAGCCCTATTTTTAAGGCTAAAAAGGCCTCCCTCGGCTTATACTCGAGTCACTCTCCCCCCCCCCCCCCGTGTCTCTCTAACCCCCCCTTGTGTCTCTCTACCCCCCCTTGTGTCTCTCTACCCCCCCTTGTGTCTCTCTACCCCCCCTTTGTCTCTCTACCCCCCGTGTCTTTCTAACCCCTCTTGTGTCTCTCTACCCCCCCGTGTCTCTCTACCCCCATGTCTCTTTCCCTCCCCCTCCTCATCCTCAACCCCTCCCCCTCATTCTAACCCCCCCATACTACCCCCCCTCCCCTCACTTACCTGCTCCGGCCTCCACTCCTTCTGGGTCTTGATGTGGGGGCTCCTGGTATATGCTAATGCCTTGACGTCACAGGCGCACCACATCAAGACCCGGAAGGAGCGGAGACTGGAGCAGGTAAGTGAGGGGAGAGGGTGGGGGGATATTTAGAGGGGTAGTATGAGGGGGGGTTAGAATGAGGGGGGGTGAGGATGAGGAGAGAGGTTTGGGGGTTTTAGAATGAGGGGGGGTCGAGGATGAGGATGGAGGTTAAGGAGGGAGGTTTGGGGGGGTTTAGAATGAGGGGGGGTTGAGGATGGGGAGGGAGGTTGAGGAGGGAGGATGAGGAGGGAGGATGAGGAGGGGGGGTTGAGGTTGAGGAGGGGGTTGAGGATGGGGGAGTTGGGGTTGAGGAGGGAGGTTGAGGATGGGGGGGTTGAGGTTGAGGAGGGAGGTTGAGGAGGGGGTTGAGGATGAGGAGGGGGGTTGAGGTTGAGGAGGGGGTTGAGGAGGGGGTTGAGGATGGGGGATTGAGGAAGAGGGAGTTGAGGATGAGGGGGTTGAGGAGGGAGGTTGAGGATGAGGAGGGATGATGAGGAGGGAGGTTGAGGATGAGGAGTGGGGTTGAGGAGGGAGGTTGACGATGAGGAGTGGGGTTGAGGAGGGAGGTTGAGAATGAGGAGGGGGGAAGAGAAACAGGGAAGGGAGAGGGGGGAAGAGACACAGGGAAGGGAGAGGGGAGAAGAGAACTGGAGAGAGAGGGGGAAACAGAAGGCACAAAAGGGACACAGGGGGCAGCACATTTCCCACCCTCGGCTTATACTCGAGTCACTCATTTTACCCAGTATTTTGTGGTAAAATAGGTGCCTCTGCTTATACTCGAGTCAGCTTATACTCGAGTATATACGGTAATTAAAAAAAAACATACATATTCTACATATTAAAAAAAACAGTATAATTAACCTGTCTGATAAATTGTATGATATAAAAAAAAATTCAAACTATAACTCAAAAGCCAGAGGTGTATTTATGTTTTTCAACCAAAGAAATATGTTATAATTGAAAAATATAAAGAAATTGATACAGAAGGGAGGTTCATTATCTGGGTTGGTAAAATTAACAATATTGCTTATACATTGACCAATTTATATGCTCCAAATATTAGTCAATATAAATTAAAAAAATGATTAAACATATAGATAAAAATCAAGATAGGCCAGTTGGTAATTTGTGGAGATCTGAACATCTAATTTCCAAAATTAGATAGAAAGTCAATAGTGAAGCCACTACCTGATCAAGTTATGTTAAAAGATACACAAAATATCCAAAAACTGCTCCAGACACATAAATTATATGATGGTTGGAGAACCTTATATCCAATGGAACTAGACTACTCATTCTACTCTACTAAGTATAAAACATATAGTAGAATGGGATTATTTTTTATTGGATTATAAATCTCTGGAATTAGTAGAGAGAATAAAATTTGACCAATTAGTTGGTCGGACCATGCTCCGATCGTTTTATCCCTTTAGATGAAAAAAATAAAGAGAGGGAGTAGATCAGCCCCCATTGATCCTACTTTATTTCTAAGAAGAAAATAGGAAAAAACTTACTTTGGAGATGAATAGGTTCTTCAAGGAAAATGAGAGCTCAGTTGATTCAAAAAATTCGCTCTGGAATACGCATAAAGCGTATATTAGGGGAGTATTACTTGTATGGTCAGCAAACAGAGCCAAGAATAGATACAAAAAAATCTGGGAAAGTTGGATTAACTCTACCCAATCCATTTCATTAGTTTATTAGCTTCACCTTATCGCTATAGGATCACACAGGGGGAGTGGGGCCTGGACTGCAGAGCCGGTCCCTGCATCTGACACTTGTGGCAAGGTTCCTGGACATCAATACTGGTGTTAAGGGGACCTAAATCCAACTTTAAAGGTACATATTTTTAGTTGTATTTGTTTTGTTATTTATGTTTAAAAAATAGGAGAAATACTGTGTGTTTATCCAAGTGAAGAGGTCAGACAAAATTAGATAAATACGACAACTACTGAACAACCTCTAGTTTGAAGGTTAATCTATTTGATATTGAATAGCTCCGTATAGGAGAAATTTTAAGAAAACCAAAACCGACCTTGTTAGTAATCAATTTATTGTTTTATAAGTAGAAAAAGGAAAATGGTGAAGGAGGAATCACAATGTAATGTATGTACAATGCTAGATCAAATACATTTATGTTACATACCATGAAAAAATGTTTTGACCTCCGGATAATGGAATTAAGTTTTACTGAAACGCAAATTTACATTTTTGATAATAAAAAGATTGAAACAAAAAATAATAAAAAAAAATTCTGTAGGTCTGTTTTAAATAAAACTATAGTCTATTTTATTTTTGCTATTGGGTGTCTCCACTAAAATTAGCGCCTTAAAGAGTGCCAATGGGTAAGGAGCTGTAGCTGCTAACTGAGACTGGGGACATGGGGTTAATTTGATGAAAAAGGGATAAATGTTTAGTTTCTATGAGGAGGTAAGTGTGTGTGTGAAGCCTATTGCATCTACTCTGCCAACTTTTGCCAGTGCACAGTGATACGTTATATCTTGTGCAACCGTAGTGTACAGTGACATAAAACAACACTTTTTTGACTGTAATAGATTGAATAGCAATTGCCTGCCTACAGGCGTGTGTGTGAAGCCTATTGCATCTACTCTGCCAACTTTTGCCAGTGCACAGTGACACTCATATCTGGTGGCACCTTAGATTGCACGCGCAGTGCCCCAAATTTGAAGTGGGAGGACCGACCAAGCATCTTTTTCCATCTCCCGCTTCCAAAAATCCATGCCATATACATGTCCCCTGATAGTGGACGTAACAGGGATTAAACCGATAGGAATAGTACTACTTAACAGTACACACCTTATAATAACGCAGTCAGAGGCAACGCGTATAATCTTCCATGCTGTGCAGTGGAAGCCCCCAGACTCTGACCTGTGTATAATCTTCCATGCTGTGCAGTGGAAGCCCCCAGACTCTGACCTGTGTATAATCTTCCATGCTGTGCAGTGGAAGCCCCCAGACTCTGAACTGTGTATAATATTCCATGCTGTGCAGTGGAAGCCCCCAGACTCTGACCTGTGTATAATATTCCATGCTGTGCAGTGGAAGCCCCCAGACTCTGACCTGTGTATAACATTCCATGCTGGGCAGTGGAAGCCCCCAGACTCTGGGAGTCTGAAGAAGAGGAGTCAGATGAGGAAGGTGGCTTTGAGGAGATGGAAGACCAAACACAGCAGGCGTCCCAGGGGGCTTGTTGTCACCTTTCGGGGACCCTTGGTGGCTGGGTGGAGGAAGAGACCTTCAATTACATCAGTGAGGACAAGGAACGGGGACATGGCTAGCTTGGTATCCAACCTTGTGCAAATGGGGAGTTTGCGGTTGTGCAAAGGGACTGTTTGCGGTTGTTTGCGGTGCATTAAACGGGGAGATTGGTCTGTTACTGTGAAGCGGGTGTAACCATTACACTACCTGATCGATACAACATCATATCTGATGTTTTAAAGCATGTTATTCCAAACAATTTAGGAATGTTAGGTGATTTATGCCCTTTATGGCTTAAAAGCAGACTCTGCATCAACTATGTAATTTTCCGTGGGAGTTTTGCCATGGATCCCCCTCCGGCATGCCACAGTCCAGGTGTTAGTCCCCTTGAAACAACTTTCCCATCACTATTGTGGCCAGAAAGAGTCCCTGTGGGTTTTGAAATTCGCCTGCCCATTGAAGTCTATGGCGGTTCGCCAATGTTCACCCATTTTGGGTTCGCGAACAGCGAACGCGAACTTCATCAAATGTCCGCGTTCGCTGTTGGCGAACCCAAAATTTGATGTTCGCGTCATCACTAGTGTAAATATGAATTTGCAAATAGCTGAGAAAAGTTTATCTTGAACAGTACGGATTCAGGGTAAGTCATAGATCAAATGAAATAAATTTGTACATGTTCCACAGTGTGACTTTTTCTCAGAAAACTAAATGAAGCAGATCATAATGTAACATTGTTTTTAATATTACAATATATAAGACCTATAAAAAATTATATTCATTCTACTTGCATTCTAGTGTTTGTATATTAATTTATATTTATACTTTTACAAGTACCGGTATTTTAAATTAAATTCTGAATATTAATTAGAAACATCACTATATCGGTCCAGTTTATCCCAAAAATTTTTTTACAATTTATTGTGATTTAAAAAAAAAAAAGTTGGTCTTTAATAAGAGTGCTTGTTTTCCCACCACATTTGGGCTTTTGCTCCTCCCATATTTTTAAAGCTATGGCAAAGCCTGCAGCTGTCTATTTACTGCACAGTTTTAATGGTAGAGCTTGGGGAAATGTGTTTCACTAGTGGGAGAACATGCCTCTCTTGAATAACACACCATCTATTATATATCTCTAAAACTGGAAAATAATACCCAATAATACTCCTAAATACGTTTCCACATTATCCAAACCTCTATTACTAATTTATTATTTTCCTATAACTATTTTAGTATTTGCTTTGGGCAATATAAAAAGTTTTAAAGCACCGTGAGGCCCTTTTAAGGGCACAGGGACTGAATATAAGGCCCTTCAAGTGAAATAGGTTGCCTGCTACTGTGCTATACTTTCCACTACGGCCCCAAGATGAAAAAACAGCACTTTTCAGTTTGTTTATTATTATATTAAAACAAGTACTGAATGGGCCCAACCCTGCATGGCTTTAGGGTGGTGTGACCTCTTGGTTCCCTGACTGGAATCAAGCCCAGGTCACAGCATTGAAATCACCATATCCTAACCACTGGACCACCAGGGAATCCTTGTTGTACATGACTCTTTCTTTTTTGTACTATACAAAAAATATATATAAATTGTTGCTATAAAAAAAAACACGAATATAAGACAATATTAATTGTTGGTAATATTCTACTACTGGACTGGTCAACGTGACCCACAGCCACTGATTTAAAACAGATTCAGACAAGTTTCTTAAATATATAAATAATAATATACACAGCTAAGAAAGCGTGACAAGAAACAGTTCAACGAGGTTATCTTAGAAGAAAAACCACAGGGGATTTTTATTTTAATCAACCTGGAAGCTTCTCAAAATCAGATAAAGGAGTTGATTAAAAATGGGTTTGCCAATTCTGCTAAAGCTTTGAAAACAGTATCACCTTCCTAAGAAAGCCAACTGCCTAGACAATTAAATCACCAGTGTAATATCTCGACAATAAATAAAGCCTTTCATTTTCAACTATTAAATTAAATTTTGCTTTTATTGCAAGGGACATTTGGATTTGTCACTTTGAGAGAACATGGATGCAAATAATATTTCAATTTAGTTCCGTTGAAAGGCTATGAAAGTGTTATGAAAAATCCTTCATGTAACAGCACTGCTTCTATGTTATGCCTTAGAAACCATAAGAATTCCTGTAAGGCTCACTTGTAGCTACAGCGGGGAGTTATAAGCAAGTAAGCTTTTCTGTGGGTTCCTTGGTGGTCCAGCGGTTAGGATTCTGTGCTTTCACTGCTCCGACCTGGGTTCGATTCCAGTCAGGGAACCAAGAAGTCACACCACCCTGAAGCCATTCAGGATTGGGCATGGTCAGAGCTTGTAGGGAAGACCACCTAGAAATACCAGGAGCTGTATGCTGTGTGCCACTGGAGAATGCTACACCATATGACTAAGGTATCCCTGGGATTCTCTCATCAAAAACCTCTACCCCATGTGCCCAAATATACCCTGAGATTCCTCCAACAATAATGGGAGGACATTGGGCCTCCTTACCTCGACCCATTGTGGGTTGGTGGTCCATTAACCGCATGAGGGTCACTATAAAACTCTATGTGACCTCTAACCATAACCATGGGGCTTCCTATGGATTCCCATGGCATGTAAAAGTAACCCGTTACAACGAGAGCTAATATTCACCTCATTGATTGGCTCTTTCTATAGTAATCAGTGAAACGTAACACTAGACTGAACTCCTATTCTGATTGCCTGACATTTAGAGCTATCAAAATAAGGGAAAATAGAGCCCTATGATTGGTTAAAGGTTAACCAATCAGAAAGCGAAGACTTCAATCATTGCATTCTGATAGGTTAGACTATTAAACAATCAGATGCTCCATTCTAATTGGCTGAAATATGATTGACACATATTTTAGACAATCAGAATCCATAAAAATAGGATATAAAGCGAGGGCATTAGAAAGTGTGGAGCTTCAGCTTTTTCTCAACCTTAGTAAAATCAGATTTTAGGTATTTTAATTATTTGTGTCATATAGGAACAGGTAGCAAAGTGTGGCTTCGGGTGAGATTTGAATGGTGCGCTCCGTTCCAGTGTTGTTTTCATGCTCAGCAACCAGGGAACCTAAAGGCTGAGGAGTCAGCCCACACTATATTTCTGTGTGTTCCTGGACTTTGGAACTGTCAGCAGCTAGTCCCCTACATATGTGGCTATAACTAAAGCATATAAATAGGGAGACAGACTGGGCCTTTGTGCTCAGTCATTGTGATTCTGCTCTTGATATAGCAATTTATGGTACACTTGTTTGTTTGATTCCCTGTTTTGTCTGCTGCTTTCACCTGATCCCTGGACAGACTGACCACAGTTTTGCTTCACCCTATTGATACATCTACCTTGAATCCTCAGCTTTTGCTCAGCCTGCTCCTGCAGTCTCTCCAGCCGGACCTCCTGCTCATGTGGTCCCTGCTCTTGCAGCCTATCCAGCCGGACCTCTACTCTTCTGTTCTCTACTCCTGCAGTCTGTTCAGCCGGACCTCCTGCTCATGTGGTCCCTGCTCCTGCAGCCTGTCCAGCCCAACCCCCTACTCTTATGTTCTCTGCTCCTGCAGTCTGTCCAGCCTGACCTCCTACTCTTCTGTTGTCTGCTCCTGCAGTCTGTCCAGACGGACTTCCTGCTTATGTGGTCCCTGCACCTGCAGCCTGTCCAGCCGGACCTCCTACTCTTCTGTTCTCTGCTCCTGCAGTCTGTCCAGCCGGACCTCCTGCTTATGTGGTCTCTGCTCCTGCAGCCTGTCCAGCCTGACCTCCTACTCTTCTGTTCTCTGCTCATGCAGTCTGTCCAGCCACACCTCCTGCTTATGTGGTCCCTGCTCCTGCAGCCTGTCCAGCCGGACCTCCTACTCTTCTGTTCTCTGCTCCTGCAGTCTGTCCAGCCGGACCTCCTACTCTTCTGTTCTCTGCTCCTGCAGTCTGTCCAGCCGGACCTCCTGCTTATGTGGTCTCTGCTCCGGCAGCCTGTCTAGTCGGACCTCCTACTCTTCTGTTCTCTGCTCCTGCAGTCTGTCCAGCCGGACCCCCTACTCTTCTGTTCTCTGCTCCTGCAGTCTGTCCAACCGGACCTCCAACTCTTGTGTAAATTCATCCAAAGACATTCAAAATCGGAATTTAATTTAATCTCCCATGGGGTAAGTACCGTATTGACCCAAATATAAGATGCACTTATTTTGCGATTTGCAGGCATTGAAATTACTGGTGCGGCTTATATTCACAACCGCAAAAAATTATTGCCGATTTGTGGACTTGAGACTGTTGTGCAATTAATTCTAATGTCATTCATCCCTTTTTCGTATTCTACAGTGCAGCATTGATTTTTAATTTTCATTTACAGTGCTACATTTTACCCACTTGCGGGTCCAATTTTGAACCCGTATGATTTTCTTTTCCATTTGCCGTTTACGGGTGTGAGTGCCAGCGGAATTGTAGCGATTTGCGATTTTAGAGATGGTAACGTTTTGTGAGCTACAATTTTCGGCCTGTAAGCAGTTACCATAGATACTGATTAGAAAGCCTGTTTCTCGCAGTTATGGCTAATCACTTAGAGAGAAAAGTATCATCAAGCCTAGGAATGAGGGGTAGTTATGATGCAAATTTCAAACTTTCAGTTGTTAATTATGCTAAAACCACAAGCAACAGAGAGGCTGGAAAAAACAAATTCGACGTTAGGTTGCTTCAGAGCAGGAGAACAAAACATGGTAAATATCCAGAACTTGAAGCTGTTTTTTTTTTCCTATGTGCAAGATATGAGAAAACATGGGATGCCTATTTCACGAGAAGTAATCCAAATGAAGGCTTTGGAAATTGCAAGAACCTTAAAAATACAGAAGAGGTTGGTGCCGTTGATTAATGCAGAGAAATGGTCTCGCTCTTCGACGAAGCACTTCATTAGCACAAAAACTGCCAGCAGATTTTGGGGAGAAACTGACTAGTTTCCAACGGTACGTCATCCAATTGCTTCCACTCATACCCATTACACCAGATCTGCAATGCTGACGAGAAGCCAGTATTTTTCAACATTCCAAGCAATACAACAGTAGACCAGAAACCGGCAATGAAAAACTTAGAAAAACTGTGATATTTGCTGTTACTGCTGACGGAGGAAAGTTACCCCCCCCCCCCCCACATGTTATTTTGAAGCAAAAAACTTTGCCCAAAGCAAACATTCCTGAGGGTTAACCAGTGCCGGATTAAGAACCTGAGAGGCCCTGAGCACTTATAAGATTATGGTGCCCCCATATATATGTGAATTATGTACCTTGAACAGCTCGAGGTCACATTCGAACATGCAGCTTACGTATATTCCTTCCTGTCTTACATAGATGTGAACACATTCAAACACAAGGGAAATTTTGCTTGTACGTCCTTTCCCCACCGTGGAAAGTAGAAGTCTGGCTGGCTTGGTACACCAGGGTTGCCAACTGATGTTGGTAACAAAAAGCTAGAACCCCTGCAAAAAAGCCAAATTCCTATTCATTACATGTTATAAATTTCACTTTTTATGGCCAAATCCCATTTAAAAAAAAAAGCTAAATGCCTATTCAAACAATGTTATATTTTTCAAACAAAAAAAAGCAGAGGCAAAAAAAGCTAATTAATTAAAATTTCTATGGTGCCCCCTTATCTTGATGACCTAAGTATGTGCTTATTTTGCTTAATGGTTAATCCAGTCCTGGGGGTTAGTGATTTGTTGCCAGGAAAAAGGCTGGATGACGACAGAACTGATGGCTGACTGGCTGTCTGTAGTTTGGAATTGCAGACCTGGAGCACTGCTCACTAACAGAGCCATGCTAGTCTCAGATGCTTTTAAGGGTCATCCCACTCCTGGTGTTATACCCGGGGGCATGACTTCAAATCTACAAGTGCTTGATGTCATTGTGAACAAGTCGTTCAAAGACAACCTCCGAAAACAGTATTCAGATTGGCTTTGGGAAGGGGATCATGCTCTCACACCATCTGGCAAGATTAAGAAGCCGTCAGTTACACTTCTGTGCCAATGGATTATCACTTCATAGTCAAGAAAATCAAAGTCCATCATCAAAGGGTAAAACAAATGCTGCGTGTCATATGCACTGGATGTTAGCGAGGACAACTTACTATCAGAGGAAAGTGACGAAAACAGTGAGAGTGATGAAGTGAATACTGGTAGCGAAGTCAGTAGTGACAACAGTGATGACAGTGAATAGGGCCAATTACAGTAAAATGTGTTACCTGACACAAGTTTGCTTGTTACCTTACTTGTTACCTTACTTTTGATGTTACTGTACCTTACATTTGATGTTACTGTACCTTACCTTACTCTTGATGTTAATATTTTTTTTTTTTTTTTTAAATCCTTTATTTCAAAGTTTCAAAACATTACATAAAAATGTAGAATACATGGTTGATCTTTTTAATCACAGCACAATATTATATAAAATCACCTGATAAATTGTAATTTTAAATAGAAAATTCATTCTTTCTTCAATAACGGTAGCCTAGTCTATTTTCTAAGAATGTTTCACATATATAGAAACAAGAAAAACAAGAGAAAAAAAAACCCAGAAAAAAACAAGAAGAAGAAATATCATAAACATTAGTATCACTAGTGGATACCAAATAACCATTAATTCAATTTTCCACGCATATCTTGTTGGTACTTTTACTTTATGCATGTTTTAAGAAATATTGAAACAGAAGAAACAAAAGCAAAAAAAAAAAAAGAAAAAGAAAAGAGAGAACAAAGAGAAAAGAAGAAAAAAAAAAAAAATTGGCCAGGAAGTGAGTCGGAGGAAGGGGGTGGTGTCGAGGAGAAGGGGTATTGTTATAACACCCTTTGGAAAAAAGAACCTCTCCTATCCTTTATAATTCTGGTCCCATACTTTCCATTTGCTAAGTGGAAGATGGGGTATCCCGATTTCCTCTGTATCTCTTTCTAGATAACGCGTTTTATTTATTTTTATCAAAATTTCCGACCAGGATGGAACTTTTTCTTGTTTCCAATATAAAGCTATGGAGTTTTTAGCTGCCATAAAGATATGAATCAAAAGAGCTTTATAGTCCATCGTAATTTCCTTAATAGAGATGTGAAAAAGGGGCATTTCCTTCTTGAGGGGGCGATCTAGGTCAAATGTGGTTTTTATTTTAGAAAAACATTCTATCCACCATTTTTGTATAAACGGACAATCCCACCAAATGTGGATATGTGTGCCTTTTTGTCCACATTTACGCCAACAAAGTTGACTTTCCTTGTTTTTGGTAATTTGAGATACTTTAAGGGGAACAAAATACCACCTATTTATTATTTTAAAATAAGTTTCTTTATGGGATGCATTTTGAAGGAACTTATCTGTAATAGAGAAGGCCGAGATCCATGTCTCTAGTGGCCATTCTTCTCTTGCTTCTGTTTCCCATATTTTTATACTAGATGTTTTAATTGGGATCTGCTTGTTTTTAATCAGATTGTGGCATTTAGCCATTAAGTGAGATTTTTTTTATCATCTAGGATTAATTTTTCACAGTCGGTCAGACTTCTTCTTCTTTCTAAAATATACCCTTGTAGCTTCAGCTTTTCACACATACACAAATATTCTAGCCATAATGAGCTATGTAATTTAAATTTACCCACTAACTCCTCAAAGGAGATAATGGAACCATTTTGGAAAAGATCTCTTAGATACATTGCGCCTTTTTTGGCTACGATTTCCAAGAGAGGGATATTCATGTCTCTGGCTAGACTTTCTAGCGAAATTATCAGACTTGGAAATGGAATTAGGGTATATTTTTCATTCAATCTATCCCAATATTTAAAGTTGTTTCTTAATGTTTCTCCCATGGATTCTACCCTTATTAAGTTCTTTATTTTATTTTTTTGTAATATTATCCTTTGCAAATCTATATTTGTCGACATTTTTTTTTTTCAATTTGGAACCAGTGCCTGGATTCCCCCTGTTCTGTCCATCTAATAATATGTGCTATAGTAATAGCTTCTTGAAACGTCTGAATAGAGGGATATGCCATGCCACCCTTTTGAAAAAATGTTGTTAAATTTATTATTTTGATTCAAAAAATTTTACCTTTATGAATAAAAAAAATTGAAAAATTTTTTGTTAAATTTATTATTTTGATTCAAATTTTTTTACCTTTATGAATAAAGAATGTTTTGAAATATTTTTATATTTGAATTTGGTAGATGAAAAGGTATACTTCTCATTAAATACGTTATTTTAGGAACCAGAAACATCTTTGCTGCTATAATCCTTCGCGACCATGAGTCATATGTGTTTCTCCATCTTTCTATGGGAACTTTCAGATTTAAAATAGTTTGCTTAACATTAATATCCATCATCTGTTTAAACTCTGGATGTATTACTATGCCCATGTGTTTTATACTATTTTGCCAGATAAATGAGAAATGAGACTTTAGATATAAAATTTTCTCTTCGTTCTGGTTTATTATCAAAGCTTCGGATTTAATTTATAGTTTAGTTTATAGTTAGAGATTTTACTAAATTCACGTATGGTCTGTTGGAGATTTTCTATAGATTTGAACGGGTCCTCCAGAGAGAGTACAATATCATCTGCAAACATAGTTACCTTGTGTTCTATTTCTCCCACTTTTATACCTTGAATACCGTTATTTTCTCTAATCAATGTTGCTAACGGTTCCATAATAAGGGCGAAAATCAGCGGGGACAAGGGACATCCCTGCCTGGCACCATTAGAGATTTTAAAGCTTTCTGATTTAAATCCCAGACCTACAACAGAGGCGGAAGGAGAGCCATACAGGGCCTTAATTGCTCTAGAGCCAAATTCACCTAGACCCAGCTTAGACAGAACTAAGTCGACAAACCTTCCGGGGAAATTCTTGGCATATGTATATGATCCAGAAAGTTTTTAATTTCTATTCCTTTAATTTGGGTTTCCGATTTTTCTGCTAGATTATATAGATCTGAGTAATATGTTGCAAATGCCTCTGCTATTTTAACGGGATTCATAACAATTTCTCCATTGTATCTTATTTGATCTATTCTCTTATGAGAAGAAGTAACTTTATATTTATTTGCCAAGAATTTATTTGCTTTATTTCCTAGGTGATGTATACGTTTCTGTAGGGCCCATCTAGAATTATCTACTTTCATTTGCTCTACTGTTCTTATCTGTTTTTGCAGCATCTTAACCTGTTCCATATTTATTGAATTTTGATTATTTTTGTTTTCTCTATCAGCTTTGATTAAATTAATATACAATTCTCTAAGTGGCATACCGTTCTTTTTTTTCATTTGGGCTTGCATTTTAAAGCAAATTCCATGTATATATGCCTTATGGGCCAGCCAAATTATATTATTGGATACAACAGAGTGTCTATTAACCTGAAAAAACTCCTCGATTTCTTGTTTCAATTTTACTTTGCATGATTGATCTTTCAACAAGATGTTTTTCATTTTCCACGATGGAGGATCATATTCAGTGGAACCTATTTTAAAAGTGGCTGTTATTAGACTATGGTCTGAGAAGTTTTTAGGGTCAATTTAGGCTTTAATTAGCTATTTTAGTGCTAGATCATTAACCAATATATAATCTATTCTTGAATATGACGTATGTCGTGCTGAGTAGAAGGTGAAATTCTGTACCATAGGATTTAAGCACCTCCAAGAATCAAAAAGACCATATTTATGTAGAATTGTATTAAGCTTACTTGTTACTTGTGTTGTATCTTGAGTGTCTGTGCTTTGTATTTTCTTTTTTCTATCTATGCTGGGATTTAGAACCTCGTTATAATCCCCACAACAAATCAATAAACCAAGTATTTCTTCAAGGAGTTAAATGTTTTGTTTCCAAATTTTGTCTGACCTTTATTTGGGGCGTAAATGTTTAGAATAGTAATTTTAGTATTGTTAACTAGACCTGACCAGAGAGAAAAACGACCTTCTGGGTCTGAAATCGTGATGTCTTCCTTCCAGTTTAGTTTTTTGTTGAAAAAGATTGCTGTCCCTCTTGTTTTTTTCCCATACCTTGCATTGCTAACCGAAACATATTTATGGTTATTGTACTCCTTCCCTTTTCCTATCTGCCAATGGGTCTCTTGAAGGCAGACTATATCTGCATTTTTTTTATAAAAAGTATTAAAGAATAGAGATATTTTTCCCTGAGTGTTCAATCCTTGCACATTTTGGCTTATTATTCTCAATGTCATTTAACGTGTCTTAATTCTGCCTTCTAGTCCGAGCCCCTCTTTTTTCCCCCTTTATTTATTTATTTTTTTTTTTAACTTCTTTTCAATTATAGTGTCTTATTATATATTGTTTGTGCTATTTTGGCTACATAGTGAATTAACTAATTGATATTACGTGTATTTTTGTTAGTCTCTTCCTCAATTGTTCTTCCCTCTGAAAGTGTTATGGCTATTAACAATAAGTAGTGTAAGTGAGGTATTAATAATACGTGTCTTAATGAGAAGCAGAGTTAGTCTAATTTATTCCTATACTTTTATAATACATTTTCCATTTTCCTACAACACTATATGTAAAATCTTCTGTTATATTATACTGAAAACCGGAAGCAAAAAGTCAAGATAGAGAGAAATAGAGAAAAAAAAACAAAAAAAAACAATCAAAACGTATATTGAATAACAAGATAGCCAAAGCTGACCAACAGACTTCTCTCTATTTCAAATTCCATTCTTCTAGAAATGTTATCGCCTCACTGTATGAGTTAGCCACTATTCTTTTTGATTCATACATTATAATTAATTTTATGGGAAATCCCCATTTATATCTTATGTTGTTTTCCCTTAATATTTTGGTGGCTTCTGAAAATTCTCTCCTTTTAATCAGGGTTTCTCTTGAAATATCTGAAAAGATTATCAGATTTTCATAGGGATGTTCGAATTTTTGTGGCTCCAGGGCCTTTCTAGCAAGCGCTTCTCTATACAAAGAGGAATGGAATTTGACAATAACATCTCTAGAATGGACTCGTTCTATACTTCTAGGCAGTGGAATTCTATAATTTTAATCTACCATCTCTTCCAATGGAATATCTTTTTTGATCATACATGAGATTAATTTTTGTATATATTGCTTTAATTCTATCTGATTAATATTTTCCGAAATTCCTCTGATACGTATGTTATTACGACGTGAGTTATCTTCCATTCTGTTTATTTTAGTTTTTTAAGTTTAAGACTTCTGATTTTAATTCATCAGTCTCTGAAGTAATCTTTCTTTGACTACTTTCTATTTTGTTATATTTAACTTCCAAGCTGTCTATCTTTCCTCCTAGTTCGTTAATTGCACTTGAATTTTTAGCAATCTCCATTGTTATATCTATGAGTAGTGACTTCTTAAATTCTGCGAGTATGTTTCTCAAAATAGATGTTGTGAGTCTTTCTTCTTCTGGTTTATCTATAAGTAGGCTTTCTTCAGTTTCTATGGTTTCTTCTAAGCTAGACCGGTTATCTGACTGGTCTAATTTATTTGTAACTTCTGCTGGCATCTGGGATTTATCCAGATCTTTATTTTTATTACCTGGAGAGAGAAACATACCTGGAGGTTTTATCATTGTGTTTTTCTTTTCTCTAGCTTTTGCTTTAGGGTTATGAGTTTCTTTTTTCATTTTGAGTAAACTCTTGGAGGTTCTAATTGTGAGATAATAGGCCCTTTGGCTTTAATTATATCAATCTTAAGGCCCTATTTAGGTATATTCAGAATGTTTTAGCCTGATTATACCCTTGAGCTGTTGTAACTCTGTAACCGTGTCGAATAATATTAATCTTTCTGAGCCTATTCTTTCTCTCCTTATAACTATATATAAATTTCAAAGCAATCAATGATTTCTATAAGTTCACAAGATTTTTCATATTTACTTTCCCACTTCCTACCCCTCCTTCTTTTTCTCACTCTTTATTATTTCTTCCGTTTATTGTCTTTTATTGCTAAGCACACTTACTTTTAACTGTACAAATTGGGTTATTTGTTATTGTTAAAAAAATCCTTGTTGGTTAATCTTCAAGTTAAATCCATATAAGAGTTACAATGTTTGTCCCATTTCTATCCCTTAAACACCAAAAATCCTGTAGTTTAACACAATAAGGAGTGACTTAGTTAGAAGGCTTTACGGTTTTATAGGCATTGTCTCTCTATGTTGTTATATTTTTCTGAGCCATGAAAGATCCAGTTTTCCTTCCAAAATGTCTCCAGTTATGTTTCTTGAGAATATTTCCTTAACGAATCTCTCAGTTCTATTTAGGCTTGAAGTATTGAACAGGAAAGACTTAGACTAGATGTATAGCCGTGAAGTTCATTTAGATCCCCTTGTATTTTCCTTTTTCTTTCCTTGCTCTATAGTATGAAATTCCCTTCTGATTTTCCTCTTTCACCTTTCTAGTCTCTTTCCAGCTTTACAATGGCGGAATTAAACAGGAGGTCAGGAAATCACAGACTTTTATCTCATGAAGCTAAAATACACCTCTTATCTGTGGGTTAAGTAATAGATTCTTTCTCAGCTTTCTCAGCTTCTTGTATTAATGCAAGATTGTGTTATAAAGGGATCCTTACGAGGTCACAGCCATATTGACTCCACTGCTTAGCATATACTATGTTGATCTAGATAAACTCTAAGTTCTGTTATGATGGTAACAGCCACGTCTTTTATTTATGGAGCCCTCTCAGTCCTTAAATTCCAAATAACTATATAATTCAGCAGTATAACATCCTAGACCTTAAGTTGTCCTAAGGTGTTGATCTCTTGTTCTAGCCAGAGATAATGCTTAACCCAGAGCGCTAGGGTATCTTCTTTAATTTTGTTTTTTTATATCACAGTTCCAGATTAGGCAATGCACTTTAAAGTATCATAGAGGAAAATTCACAATCACACCAAAGTTTCTCCAGTGCTTAGTTGTAACTCAGTTGGTCAAAGTAACCTAAAGTGCAATTGTGCTGTGCTTGAAACTATATTTATCCAAGTAGACTCATAGTTCTATTGTGCTAGTAATGACCGGCCCCTTTAATTATGGAGCCCTCTCAATCCATACGTTCCATTTGGCTATGGCTGTATAATTCAGCCATGTATCATCATAGCCCTTGGATTATGCTATATTAATAATCCCTTGTTCTTACCAGGGATATTGCTTAGCCCTGGATAGTGGGATACTTGCTTCAATTTTGTCTTTGTGGAACTCAGTTCCAAATTTAAGCAGTGTTCCTTAGCAGTGTTCCAACACAGCTTCCTTAAACTGACATATGAGAGAATTCCCAATCACACCCACGTGTCTCCGGGACTTAGTGTTTGCTCACTTAGTCAAAATGACCTAAGGTGCAATTGTGCTGTGCTTAAAGTTTGCAGGCATTACTCCTTCTTTTCTTTCTCTCCTCTTTCTTGTCTCTTATTAGCCATAAAGAAATGGGTCTAGAGGAGTTTTTTAAACAAGTAAGGTTTAGAGACTTTATGAGGTAGCCGCTCTCACCAGTATTTGTAGCTTATTACCAGTCTTATGAACCTTGTATCAAGGCCCCAGAGTCTCTCATTTTAGTCCCAGGTACACGGCGGTACCATACATAAAATCTTTGTCCTACCGGTACTGGACACGCTGGTAACGTTCCTGGACGGGCAGGTAGCAGTTCCTCCCAGCGGTACTCCGTAGAGCTTTCCCTCTGGTACTAGGGTATTTATCTGTGTCAAACTCCTTCCAGTTTCTTTCCCATCGTGTATGCTAGGCTCTTGCTAGGCTCTTGCTCGACTCCAGTCCGTGCTGTGACTCTTTGACATAGATGCAGATAGCAACTGCGTTCTTTGCTGCTACCGGAGACACTGCTCTGCACTTCCTGCACCACTGAGTATTTAGGCGCCAAAGGCCCGTTAGCTGTTCATCCTAACAGCTTCCTGGGCGTGGACTGTCTTCCCTCTTGATGTTAATATTGATGACTTGCCTAAGGAGGTACAATGTTTTTGAAATACTAGATATACGGTATATGGTAAAATAAAATCAAAATTTTATTCCCTGAATCTAATTGACTTTTGTCTTTTTTTTTCTCCAATTTTAGGGGTGCGGCTTATATTCGGATATTATCTTTTTTCTTTATCCCCTTGGATTTTACAGGTGCAGCGTATATGCAGGTGTAGCTGATATTTGGGCCAATACGGTATAAAGACTACCACTGCTAGTATGGCTTCCCCTAAGGAAAATGAGCAGACACTGAGTATGTTGAGGTGGGTAGAAAGGTGACTGAAATATCCTCCATTGTATATCCAGCAAGGAAAGAAAATATAATTCTGAGTAAACTTACATGTCTTAAACAGGTAAAACTGAATAAAGACAACCCTTACAGTACAAAATATTGGGAAAATGACTAGCTCTCTTGGATATCAATCAGATCAATTAAAAAGACTGCAGTTGGGAAGTATGTAATAAACTAGCAACATTAGCAGCTGGGTAAGACATTTTTAGAGAAAATATGATTTTTTAAGTCTTTTTGTGTTTGTTAAATCACTTCCTGAGAGCTGGATCATGTTGGTGGGTTCTTTAACTATCAGTATAGGGATGGGTGAGTGAGGAGAGAACAGGGAGAAGTACAGTAGGCTTTTGTTAGATACCATATTTATCGGCATATAACATGCACTAGCGTATAACACGCACCTCATTTTATGAAGGAAATTTCAGGGAAAAAAATAAAAAATTCAAATAAAGAACTTTGAAGCAAAATCCTCAACCTCAACATCCCTCCTCATCCTCCCTCCTCAACCCCCTCCTCAAACCCCCCATCTCCAACCCCCTCCTTTCCCCCCATCCTCATCCTCCTTCCTCAACCCCCCTCCTCAACCTCAACCCCCATCCTCAACCCCCTCCTCATCCTGAACCCCCCTCCTCATCCTCAACCCCCTCCTCATCCTCAACCTCCCTCCTCATCCTCAACCCCCTCCTCAACCCCCTCCTCAACCTCCCATCCTCAACCCCCTCCTCAACCTCCCTCCTCAACCTCCCCATCCTCAAACCCCCTTCTGAACCCCCCATCCTCAAACCACCCTCAGCCTCTTTCCTCAACCCCCCTATCCTCAACCCCCTCCTCAAACCCACTCCTCAATCCCCCATCCTCAAACCCCCTCAACCCCTCTCCTCAACCCCCCCATCCTCATTCTCCTTCCCCAACCCCCCTATCCTCAACCCCCTCCTCAACCTCCCTCCTCAAACCCCCTCCTCAAACCCCCCATCCTCAAACCCCCTCCTCAACCCCCCATCCTCAAACCCCCTCAACCCCCCTCCTCAACCCCCCCATCCTCATCCTCCTTCCTCAACCCCCCTATCCTCAACCCCCTCCTCAACCTCCCTCCTCAAACCCCCTCCTCAAACCCCCCATCCTCAAACCCCCTCCTCAACCCCCCCATCCTCAAACCCCCTCAACCCCCCTCCTCAACCCCCCATCCTCATCCTCCTTCCTCAACCCCCCTATCCTCCACCCCCTCCTCAAACCCTCTCCTTAAACCCCCATCCTCAAACCCCCTACTCAACCCCCCATCCTCAAACCCCCTACTCAACCCCCCATCCTCAAGCCCCCTCAACCCCCCTCCTCAAAACCCCATCCTCATCCTCCTTCCTCAACCCCCTATCCTCAACCCCCCTCCTCAACCTCCCTCCTCAAACCCCCTCCTCAACCCCCCCATCCTCAAACCCCCTCCTCAACCCCCCCATCCTCAAACCCCCTCAACCCCCCCATCCTCATCCTCCTTCCTCAACCCCCTCCTCAACCTCAACCCACCTCCTCATTCTAACCCCCCCACCTCCTCAACCTAAGCCCCCCTCCTCAACCTAAACCCCCCCTAAATAACTCCCCCTCACTTACCTGCTTCTGTTCCGGCCTCCGTTCTGCTCCTTGACCCGGCGCACATGTGACGTCACAACATGTGCGCCACGTCATTAGCATAGGTTGAAGAGGGGTGTGGGGTTAGAATGAATATCAGCGTATAACACGCACCTATAATTTGATCCCTATATTCAGGGGGAAAAAGTGCGTGTTATACGCCAATAAATACGGTATTTGTATAACATTGCAATTTGCATGCAAGAAATGTTTTCAAGAGATGTAAATACCCCCCTCAATACACAATGTCCACAATGTATCATGGTCCGGCAGATGCATCAATCTTTATTTTTTTCCAACTCAAAACGAGCTTTATGAAATGTTTCCTGCTTATTTAAATTCTTAGTCAGACTCAAGGTTTTCAAACGTATGTAATTCTTTTACATTGCACAGTGTGGTCCTTTAACTAAGGTTAAACAACTAGAGCATGAGTTGTGAAGAATCCATGAAAATTTAGGGTCTAAAGACCTCCAGATATTTTTTGGAGATTATTGTCACGCTTTAAAGAACCCTATAATCCCAGGACACAATAGGATATACCGATTACATTGTACTCTGAATCTCAAGGAGTTGCCAAGTATCTTACCAAGGGATGTTATAGTCTGTCTGCATTTAAAAAAATTGTGCAAAAGCCGCATAGGAACAAAATTACTGGTGCAAGATTATAAAGAAATAAACATTTACAGTGAAAAGAGGATTAATCTCTCAGTTTACTACCAAACTGAGCACAACTAATATTCCATATAATTGTAGATCCCCTGTTAAGGTATTGGTTCTTACATATGTATTTATATATTTACTATAACATTATTTACTGTTTTCTCTTGTTACTAAGTGTAGACGCTAGCCAAGATGTGATATCATTTTAACATGTATATTTATTACTTCTCCTTTTTAGTCCTGGGTTTACAAGCAGTTTATGGAACTTCTACTTAGTTGAGAAATATATAAAGTGTATTTCTTCACATTTTGCATATTTGTAATATTTTGTTTTTAAACTAACTTTTTGGTAGCAGACAAAACGGACAATGCAGGAGCCCAGGAGCACCATGTTGTACTCTAACAATTCTATTTACTTACAATACCTATACACAACTCTGTGTCGCAGTAGAAGTATATAAAAACATCCATCTTGCAGCCCAAAAAATGGACATGCAATCAACCAATGCTGCTTTACATTATCAAACAGAGCTCAGAAACTCAAAGGACAAATAATAAATATTTTACTTTTTTGTAAGGGCTCTGTGCTACCTGAAATTTCCTTGGCTCTGCAGGTTCTCGAAGCACCAACAACCCATTAAATTTGAAGCCCGTAGCAGCATCGGCACAACTGCAGGCTGCGGGCTTGAAATTCGGCTGCGTTTCAGAGCTTTTCAATTCCACCATGCCGCGAGTTATGGGCCGGAGACGCAAACATAGGATGTGCAGAGATGAACATGATCAATTAGTCAAACCCGTAGTTATGGGTTTAGACGTAGCCAATGGCAAATGAGATCGTCATCATTACATCACTGAAAAATGTAGGTTAGATTTCGAAGCCTTACGGGCTTCAATTACAAGTTTCGATCGGACCCGCATTCCAGAAATACTGCAATATTAATAAATCAGTAAATATGATATTCTAGTACATGCGAGTTCCATTATATGTATTAACACATTGATTGCCGGGATCGATAAAAGACAGAAATTAAACATGAAAAAAAGTATTTTATATTTCCGATATGCGAGCTTGAGAATGTTGTGCTATTAATTGTAATACCTAACATCACTTTCCCTTTACTTATACGTGCAGTAGTGTGTGTATATTGGCATTTACAGTGCTATGGATAGGACTTTAATCCCCTTGCGGGTCCTCTCTAGTACCAGTTGGCTTTTTGGCTCCATTTGCTGGTTATGGGCTTGAATGCCTGTGAATTTGTTGCAATTTAATAGCGTGATTGGAACGTAACATTTACGGGCTGTTAGAACAATGGATTTGCGTCCTCGGAGTGCAATTTTCGACATCCAGTAGGGTTTTTTCGCCCTTACCCCGCAAGTCGTAGGCGGGTTGCTTTACACAGCCAATTTAATATCCGCAAGTCTTACAGGCTACGTTACGGGCTACAGTTTTACACGATGAGGGAATTTAACAGGGCTGCAAGAGTAGCAAACTCCCACCAGATATCCATGACCTTTTGTCTTTGCAACGGAAAAGAGAAAGCTGAAATGTATTACTGCAGTGAAGATATTTAAGCATTTAGAGGGAGCTTGTCATTCACAGTCTCTTCAGGAGCTGACAGCTTCTGGCTTTTTCAATATGGAGGGTGCAACTGAACTAGCACCCAAGGTAAGTAAATTGAGGGCTAACACTGAGCATTTGTAAACAAGTATAAAATAGTGAAAAGGGCAACAAATTAAAAATATTTTATAGCTTCTTCTCTTGGTTTTGGCTTCTTAACATGATAGTGCAGGAAGTATCCTTAAGTTTGGACTCCAAATATAAGTATAGTTAGAAATTCTGAACCTTTCCCTGTTTCTTATGGAAGTCACTAAGTTTAATGCCTAGAGCAAGATCTTCAATAGAGATACCCAAATACTACCCACTCTAAATAAGATGTGGGCAACAGGACACCCACCCAGGGGCTGTGTGAGACCTTCAGCAAGTACCCTATATATGTATAGAGAAAACTCCCGATTATCCGGCACCCAACTAACCGTGACTCTCAAGCAACCGCCACCTGCCTCTATTCCCTGTTTGACAAAAACTCTCACTTAATTGGCATTATCCTGCACAACCGGCATCCACATTTTTTTTTTTTTTTTTTTTTTTATTAACTTTTTTTCTCTTGTTTTTTTTAGATTTAAGGGACTCATATTAGTTAGCAGTAGCTGTTTAATAGACAGCTTAAGGGTTTTTAGGGGGGTTTAGTGTTAATTAGGCTTATAAAAATAGTGACTCTCAACCAACCGGCAACTACACTTATTCGGCAATAGGCAATCCCTGTGGATGGCGGATAATAGGGGGTTTACTGTATACCTTGGCTTTGCATTAAAGCTGTGTAATACAGCATGCTTAAGCTTAAAGGAAGCCATGTTTGATAATGGCTATGGATTGAAAAGCGAGGCATTTGTGGGCACATTTACATGTCCCAGCTCAGCTTCCCAGAATGCAGTGTAATAACTGTTTTTCTCGGAATTCTGGTCCGGAAGCAGATTTGTTTTACTTGTTTTAGACATTCAAATGTGAACACAGATGTAGTATTATTTACTATATATATATACTCTATATATATATAAATATATATATATATATATATATATATATATATAGATAGATAGATCGATAGATAGATAGTAAAAAGTATTTCCTCTACCGTTTACATCCTTGAGCTATTCAGTGTTGATTGTACATGTAGAATCCTTAAAACAATAAAATAATCTCATTCAATCAGATGTACAGACCTGCTATGTCTTGCCTGTACTATATGGTTTATGACAGATAGAGCCTATATATAAGAGGGGAACACGTTAAACAAGAAAATTCAGCGACCATGTACAAGCAAAATGCAAATAAGTGTAATTAAAGGTCATAATTATTTATTTAAAATTTTATAAAACATTTTTGTGTATTGCCAAGTCAGGTTCTTAGTAAGAGCATACCAATGTACTACAGTGCCTTGCAAAAGTATTCACCCCCTTGGCATTTTTCGTGTTTTGTTGCCTCACAACCTGGAATTAACATGGATTGCTTGAGGATTTGCATAATTAAATTTACAGAACACGCCCACAACTTTGAAGATGTTTTTTTTTTTTTTATTGTGAAGCAAACAACAAATAGGACAAAATAACAGAAAAAGTCAATGTGCACAACTATTCACCCCCCTAAAGTCAATACTTTGTAGAGCCACCTTTTGCGGCAATCACAGCTCCATGTCGCTTTGGATAAGTCTCTATGAGCCACATCTTACCACTGGGATTTTTGCCCATTGCTCCTTGCAAAACTGCTCCAGCTCCTTCAAGTTGGATGGTTTGCGCTTGTTACCAGCAATCTTTAAGTCTGACCACAGATTTTCTATTGGATTGAGGTCTGGGCTTTGACTAGGCCATTCCAACACATTTACATGTTTCCCCTTAAACCACTCAAGTGTTGCTTTAGCAGTGTGTTTGGGGTCATTGCCCTGCTGGAAGGTGAACCTCCGTCCTAGCCTCAAATCAGAGTGGTACAGGTTTTGCTCAAGAATATCCCTGTATTTAGCACCATCCATCTTTCCCTCAACTCTGACCAGTTTTCCAGTCCCGGTGATGTGATGTGTTGGGTTTGCAACAGATATAGCGTTTTCTTTGATGGCCGAAAAGTTAAATTTTAGTCTCATCAGACCAGAGCACCTTCCTCCATACATTTTGGGAGTCTCCCACATGCCTTTTCGCAAACTCAAAACGTGCCATTTTGTTTTTTTGCTGAAAGTAATGGCTTTCTTCTGGCCACTCTGCCATAAAGCCCAACTCTATGGAGCGTACGGCTTATTCTAGTCCTATGTACAGATACTCCAGTCTCTGCTGTGGAACTCTCCTCCAGGGTTACCTTAGGTCTCTGTGCTGCCTCTCTGATTAATGCCCTGCTTGTCCGGTCCGGGAGTTTTGGTGGGCGGCCGTCTCTTTGCAGGTTTGCTGTTGTGTCATGTTCTTTCCATTTGGTTATAATAGATTTGATGGTGCTCCTGGGGATCATCAAATATTTGGATATTTTCGTATAACCTAACCATGACTTGTACTTCTTAACATCATTGTCCCTTACTTGTTTGGAGAGTTCCTTGGTCTTTATGGCAGGGTTTGGTTAGTGGTGCCTCTTGCTTAGGTTGCAGCTTCTGGGGCCTTTCAAAAATAGTGTGTATATGTAATGACAGATCATGTGACACTTAGATTGCACACAGGTGGACATCATTTCACTAATTATGTGACTTCTGAAGGTAATTGGTTGCACCATAGCTTTTTATGGGCTTCATAACCAAGGGGGTGAATACATACGCACATGCCAATTTTCTGTTTTCTATTTCTAAAAAATAGTTTTATATCTATATTTTTTTTCTCATTTCACTTCACCAACTTAGACTATTGTGTTCTGATCCATCACTTAAAATTCAGATTAACAAAACATTGAACTTAAGGCTGTAATGTAACAAAATACTATATGCTGTTTTAAAGAACTGTGACCTTTCCTGCTGGCTGGCAGTGCACAGTGGTGGCCATCGGTCACTAGATGGCAAGGCAGAGGTGTCCGTGAATTTCTTAGGGTTCAGTGTTAGGAGTGTTAGGGTGAGGTGTGTAAAGGGTTAAGTGTTAGGGTAAGTGGTGTTAGCGTGAGGGGTGTAAAGTGTTAAATGTTAAGGTAAGTGGTGATAGGACGGTGGGTGTTAGGGTGAGGGCTGTTAGGGTGAGGGCTGTTAAGGTTAAGAGTTAGGGTAAGTGGTGTTAGGGTAAGTGGTGTTAGGGTGAGGGGTGTTAGGGCTGGGTGTTAGGGTGAGGGCTGTTAAGGTTAAGTGTTAGGGTAAGTGGTGTTAGGGTGACGGGTGTTAGGGTGAGGGGTGTTATGGCTGGGTGTTAGGGTGAGGGCTGTTAAGGTTAAGTGTTAGGGTAAGAGGTGTTAGGGTGAGGGTTGTTAGGATTGGTGGTTAGGGTTCAGGTACTGGCAAATTATATGCTTTACACATAGAAGAAATTCACAGACACCTGGGCCACGCCACCGATGGACGCCACTGCGCACAATAGCTAATAAACTAAAAGCTGAATTTGTATATTGTGGAGTTCTTCAAACGATCATATTTTAGATATGGGAATTCGGATTTTACTCTTGTACATGATCTTTTTTAATGATAGAGCATCTCCTTGTGGCAGAGAGGAGATATGAAATATGTATTTTTTTGTATTTTCATTGGGTGTTTTTGTCACTACTTTGCAAGCTTCCACCTTCACTAGACATGAAAGCGCAATTCCTTACATATATATATATACACACTAGTATCTTGCCCGTCATAATAGATGGTGTCATATGTTATGTTCAATTGTCTGTGCTGTCTCTCTCTGCGCTCTATGATTCTTCTCCCTCCGTCCCCCTTGTACAGATCTGCAAACAGCACACTGACTTAGTTACTTCTGTTTAATGTACAAATATAAGATCTGACGAAAGATTGAAAAGGAAAACCTTTGAGGTCATGTATTCTGTATATTGTCCTATAATATCTTTACTTAGTCTTTATTTCATCAAACTCTCTAAATAAAAACATAACATTTGTACTATTGTTTTACTGTACAGTGGAGGGCTTCTGTCATTCATTTGTCCATTATAAGTTAAGTTGCAGGACCACTGTACGCTTCATACATTTGAGTCTAAGATCATAATTATGTAGGACAATATCTTGAAGTCAATTTTTAATTAGGAAAAAAAAAATGTCATGCCTCTACTTGTCCCTGGAGACATCCATGATATTGCGTACGGTTACATGTGAGGGGTGTGTTTACATTTTTGCCGGACAGGGCTTGCATGCATGTTACGGTTACAGAACAGAGACAGTAAATCTGAGTAATGATGTGCAGGGAAAAAACTCCATGATTTTCCTGCAAATGCTTACTATTAGAGTAAAATTTGCACCTTTTTCTTTTCTTGGTAACCTTTCAGACACTCTATGTGGTTGCCACAAGCCATATTTTAAGAGAGCATTTATTGTGATCATAGCCAGTAGATTTAAGACAAGAGCAGTTGCTCAATTCATTCTTAAACTTTTTAAAGGCTCATTTCTAATGTGCCAGTGCTAATACCACCCAAAAATGTTAAGACTACTGTCCTGCTAATTTGTTTACTTAGTAATAAAATGTGTATTGGGGGAAAAATGGCAATGTAACTTTTAAATATTATACTTAACATTTTGTGTTCAGACTTCAACCGATATACTACTCACCACCGCCTATCAGTGGCCAGGAGGAAGAAGAGGATATGCCCAGGAGAACTTTTGTGACAGAAGACTTTTTCTGTTGTCCATTCCATTTTTTTATTTGCCTCCTACCCTGCAGTGGCTTTTACAGGCAAACATACTCTGGTAAGAAAAAAATGTTTAGGACAGCCTTCTGGACAGATCTTCTTTCACCTCCTGGATACCCAATAGGGATTGTAGAGAAACAGATCCCAGGAATTTACCAGGCCAATGTCAAATGTAAATTTTAATACCACTGTGACAACTTTGATGGGGGAGAATCTTGAAGTGGTTTACCATGGCAACAGTTACAATTGAAAAGCAAACTTTAGCTTTCTGCATGAGACCAATACCTGTTAGTCTCATGATCTGAGGTCAGAGAAATGGGAGTAGAACGTTATTGATTCCGAATAGCTCTTGTAGAAGAAGAAGGAAAAAAAAGAAGGAAAGAAAAAAAAGAAGGAAAGAAAAAAAAGAAAGAAAAAAAAAAACATCCACAAACCCGCATTCTACTCCAAAACCCAGTCATGATACCAAAAAAAAAAAAAAATCACATCTGTTGCTGACAACAAATATATACAAATCATAACCTTTTATAGTCGTTTCACATACAGAAAATAGTATATTCCATTATTACCTTCTAGGAAATGGTACATTCCACCACCTCCTATTTCAATTCCAGTAAGATTTTATTTATATTTACAATCCAATAATAGAGGAGACACATAGTTAGAACGCATCAACCATGCCTGATACGTCACATTATCTGCGCACAACACTCTTAAGTTGTAATATCTACGCATAGGTCAAGTTGTTGATCAGCCTTGGCTTTGTGGACTGCTGGAATACATTTTGTTTAAACTTTACGTATGAGCACATCTAGTTACCTTAAACATAATCAGAAGTCTTTAGACAAAGTATTTACATTGATTATTTGGTGACTATAAGTTTTAAGATGGTTTTGAAGTTCAATAGCAGATGGCTGTTTATTAAAGACTTCCACATGGGATGTGCTTCTTGCCCCCAGGACATTGCCATGATAATTAAATAAAAAACATATATAAGAATTGTTAGACCTTTTCTTTGTTCTGGTTAGACTTAATTGCGTCTATTTCTTTTCATAAAACTAGAGAAATAGCTTTCTTACTATTAGCAAATATTCATATAAAAATCAGTCTAAAGTAAAAAGGTTGAGTAAAAAAGTATAAAAAAAATAGAGCGAAAGGTTGCATATTTTCCAAGACTCAGGAGTAAAATATTAGAGCAAAAACAGGACCTTATATTGGTCTAGTCATTAAGCAGGCATGCAAGGACGCCAATTGACTCTTGGTTGTACGCCCACTGTTTGCAGTCAACAATTTGCATGTATTTTTTTTTTTTTTTTTTATTTGTTTCTAAAGCAAAATACACATCAAGGTAGTTAAACGCAACTTGAATTTAAAATTGATTATACTTCATTGTCTGCTGGCAACCTTTTTTTTGACCAAAGAGAAAAAAAAACAAAAAAAAAAAAAAACACAACCTCAAATTCTTTCAATTTTATTTTTTTTAAAATAACAAAGATATGGATATATACAAATATACAGGTGTACAAGCAAAACAAACAAACAATTTACATATACATATTATACACTTTTGTAATATTTAACAGACAGCATTCAAGCAAGAAATGGTTCAAAGTCTATGGCCAGTATTTGGGAATATGAGAAATTGCTCACTAGTGAGGAGGGACGGCATCAATCCCAATATAATGAATCATTTTGCACTGTGATTTTTGTGCGTGAAAATGTGAATCTTGGATTAGTGTATACTGTGAGCTTAGAGAACTTAAATATGGGAAACTCCATTACCAACTGCAAAGGATGCACTGGATTTTTCTATATATTGATCATAGCTATTTTTGAATGAAAACTCGTCGTAAAATGTAACTTCTAGAAAAAAAAAATGCTCACATGAGAATGCATCATTATTTTGAAGAAACAATTTACTTAAAGTACTCAAGTTCCATAATTACAGTCTGATATTTTGAACTGAAACAGATAATGGGCAAAAATAGCTTTTAGCAAATGGTTTACTACATGCAGCTCTAAGTTTTATTAAGACTTCCTCTGTTGAATTCAGCATTAGAGGCTCTCCCCCACTTAAGCATGTACATTTAAATGCATTTTTTATATGAAAATTTCAAATTAACACTAGCGCAACAAAGCAATAGATGAAAAGCAGCGCTTCAATCTGAAATGAAACTCTTGATGCAAAGCTGAGACAGAATCAGTGAGCCGGTTCTCTTTGTTTGCACACATTCAAAATTAGAATAGAAAAAAAAAAAACACAATGTCCTGAATTTCAAAATATTTCCATGGCTCCATACACCGCAGGTTCCTGTTACTTAGAAAGGAGAAAAAAAAGCCACCCAGACCCTGACCCATTTTAATGTTATATTCCCCCTACATTAGACAATTTTGCTACAAAAAAAATCCCATCTGCATTGTTTAAAACAGTCCACTTAATTGATCCTGGTTTGCTTAACAAAGATGGCGGCTTATTTTTCCATGAGATCAAGTGGGCCTCGTTCTCCCTTTTTGTAATCTGTGGCGCAGAATGAATACAAGCATAATTTTATGTTGCACATTATTTGCAATGCTTTCAATAATTTTCTAGCAAGCATGGCTTTAAAATACATATCCTTTAAAATAGATTATAATACATATACATACACGGGATACACTCACACCGTAGTAACATAACATAAAAAAGTAAAATTTAGTGGGATTTTCCATCTGGGTGTACAGGTAAAGTGGATAGGAAAGTGTGCTGCAGAAAACTAAAATTACAGCTGTACATTATTTCCATTATTTATTTATATACAATTGATGTTGCAGATGTTACGCTCAGAATTTAAAACTATACATTTAAACAAAACATAGTGCACTAAAATCAAAGCCATAAAAAAGGTATAATAACCACATTCTTACAAACATATACTCTAGATTTGAATATCTGCAAATTCAATGGACACAAAAAATGAAAGCTATTATTGCACATTTACTGCCAGCTATTTGGCTATTAATAGTTATCATCTGTATTAAAGTGAACATGTTAACCTAGAAAGTCATATTCCGAGGTATAGTAACATGGAAGTTGAGCGGAAACCATTAAATAATTGTCCTATGCTCACTGGGAAGTGCAAGTTCTTCTCCCAATAAGTTTATTATTTTAGAAGTCCAGTTATTTCTTGGTCATCTGTTAAGACTTATCTTCCTTTTTGAACGCAGTGGATATAACTTGCTTGACGGAGACAGAGATCTTTGTCTTTTCCTTCGTATTACAGGTGTGGTTTTTGTTTGGGGTTCAGTTTCTGTGGGAGTGCTTTCTGAAGGTTTTGGAAGTCTTTTGGCCAGGTCCTTCAGTTTGACCTGGCTACAGAATATTTCCTTGCGTGTTCGGGAACCTTCCAAGATGGGTTGGAGACTTAACACTTGGGAGAATCCTTCAGCCTTCTCTATCTGAGTTGGGAGGGCCTGGAAAAAAAAAACAGAAATTGGTAACTAAATGAAAGTGTGATTTTATGCAACATTCTAAATTAATATAGTTTCAAATTAAATTTGAAAAAGCTTATGGGGGGGGGGGGGGGGGGGGAGGTGAGAGACACAGGGGAGGGGAGGTGAGAGACACAGGGGAGGTGAGAGACACAGGGGAGAAACGTGGGGGGGGGGGGGAAGAGACACAGGGGAGAAACGTGGGGGGGGGGGAAGAGACACAGGGGAGAAACGTGGGGGGGGGAAGAGACACAGGGGAGAAACGTGGGGGGGGGAAGAGACACAGGGGGGAAAAGTAGGGGGGGGGGAAGAGACACAGGGGAGAAACGTGGGGGGGGGGGGGGGGGAAGAGACACAGGGGAGAAACGTGGGGGGGGGGAAGAGACACAGGGGAGAAACGTGGGGGGGGGGGAAGAGACACAGGGGAGAAACGTGGGGGGGGGGGGGGGGAAGAGACACAGGGGAGGGGAGAGACACAGGGGAGGGGAGAGACACAGGGGAGGGGAGAGACACAGGGGAGGGGAGAGACACAGGGGAGGGGAGAGACACAGGGGAGGGGAGAGACACAGGGGAGGGGAGAGACACAGGGGGGAAGAAAAGTAGGGGGCGGAGAGACACAGGGGAGAAGAAAAGTAGGGGGGGGGGAGAGACAGGGGAGAGAAGGAGGGGGGGGGGGAGAAGGGGGGGGGGAGAGAAGGAGGGGAGGAGAGAGGAGGAGAAGGGGGGAGAGAGGAGGGGGAGGGGGGAGAGAAGGGGGGGGGGGGAGAGAGAAGGAGGGGGGGGGAGAGAAGGAGGGGGGGAGAGAAGGAGGGGGGGGAGAGAAGGAGGGGGGAGAGAAGGAGGGGGAGAGAAGGAGGGGGGAGAGAAGGAGGGGGGAGAGAAGGAGGGGGGGGGAGAGAAGGAGGGGGGGGAGAGAAGGAGGGGGGGGGGAGAGAAGGAGGGGGGGGGGAGAGAAGGAGGGGGGGGAGAGAAGGAGGGGGGGGGAGAGAAGGAGGGGGGGGGAGAGATGGAGAGGGGGGAAAGAAGGAGGGAGGGGGGTGAGAAGGAGGGGGAGAGGGAGGGGAGAGAAGGAGGGGGGGGGAGAGAAGGAGTGGGGGGGAGAAGGAGGGGGGGGGGGGAGAGAAGGAGGGGGGGGGGGGGGGGGGAGAGAAGGAGAGGGGGGGCAGAAGGAGAAGGGAGGGGGCGAGAAGGGGTGGGGGAGAGAGGGGGAGGAGAGGGTGGAGAGAAGGAGGGGGGGGGGGAGAGAAGGAGGGGGGGGTAGAGAAGGAGGGGGGGTAGAGAAGGAGGGGGGGTAGAGAAGGAGGGGGGGGAGAGAAGGAGGGGGCATACAGAGGAGAGAAGTAGGGGGGAGAGAAGTAGGGGGGGAGAGAAGTAGGGGGGGAGGGAAGGAGGGGGGGAGGGAAGTAGGGGGGAGGGAAGTAGGGGGGGAGGGAGGGAAGTAGGGGGGGGAGACGCAGGGGAGGGAAGTTGCCGGGGAGAGACGCAGGGGAGGGAAGTTGCCGGGGAGAGACGCAGGGGAGGGAAGTTGCCGGGGAGAGACGCAGGGGAGGGAAGTTGCCGGGGAGAGACGCAGGGGAGGGAAGTTGCCGGGGAGAGACGCAGGGGAGGGAAGTTGCCGGGGAGAGACGCAGGGGAGGGAAGTTGCCGGGGAGAGACGCAGGGGAGGGAAGTAGGGGGGGGAGAGACACAGGGGAGGGAAGTAGGGGGGGAGAGACACAGGGGAGGGAAGTAGGGGGGGAGAGACACAGGGGAGGGAAGTAGGGGGGGGGAGAGACACAGGGGAGGGAAGTGGGGGGGGGGAGAGACACAGGGGAGGGAAGTAGGGGGGAGAAGAGGCACAGGGGAGGGAAGTAGGGGGGAGAAGAGGCACAGGGGAGGGAAGTAGGGGGGAGAAGAGGCACAGGGGAGGGAAGTAGGGGGGGGGGGAGACACAGGGGATGGAAGTGGGGGGGGGAGACACAGGGGATGGAAGTAGGGGGGAGAAGAGACACAGGGGAGGGAAGTAGGGGGGGCAAGAGACACGGGAGGGAAGAGGGTGGGGGGAAGAGACACGTGGGGGGAAGTGGGCGGGGGGGACGGGGGAGAAGAGACACAGGGGAGGGAAGTGGGGGGGGGGGGGGGGGAAGAGACATGAGCAAGTGGGGGAACAGACACAGGGGAGGGGGAAAGACGCACGGGAGGGAGAGGAGGGGGGAAATGAGACACAATGGAGAGAGAGGAGGGGGGAAATGAGACACAAGGGAGGAAGTAGACAGGGGGAGAGACTTGCAATGAACTCCAAAGGCGGTCATCGCAAGGACAGTAAAGTAGAGGGGGAAAGGCTCCCATTGTGTGGCAAACAGCATTGACTTTTATATAAAATTAAAAGGGGGGTTACCTTCATTGTTTCACTAATCTGTTTTGATATCGTAGTTGTCATAGCAGTTACATCCAACATACGTGATTCTAGAAAGGAATATACAAAACAATTTTAAAATCATTGCAAATGCAGACAAAAATATATATGTTGTGTAGATTCTTACTGGCAGTTCATTACTTTCAAACAAATAAAATTCTTTACTAACGAGGCACTAGAATACACATTCACACCAACCGTTTCATGTTGGTCGATGTTAGAACCATTTTCCCTCTTTTGAAACAAAAAATAACACAAACTCCAAATACAGAAGTGCTCTGGAAACCATTAGAAAACCCATAGACCTCAGAAACACTTGCTGGTTATGTTTATACAATCCCACCTTTACCGTCACAGCTTTCCACACAAAGGCAAATGAAAAGAGGAAATGAGACATTGAGTAAAAAAAAAACATTTTTTTCTGGTTAGTCCTGGGTTTACAAAGCTGAACGTTCCAGGTTTCCCTGGAAATATAATTAAGAAATAAATATTTAAAAAGTAAATCTCACATCACTTTGCACTTTACGTCCTTTAATCAGCTCATAGACTTTCTGCTGTATTAGGCCTACTTGTAAATGTTTCTACTCCTTTTAGGGCTGCAGGGCTAGCAGATGCTTACAGGGAATTCAGCAACTGGCAGGAAAGCTGAAATAAAATAGGTGTGTATGTGTATACATACCAACACTAATAATAATGTTTGTGTACAAATAAACACATTATCTGTAGCCATTATTAAACAAGCGTATGAATTTGAAATATTTTTTTAAATAAGTGTTCTATATTATCCATATTACAAACTGGGTTTATGCATCCAACATATTTAGCATGCATTTTCCAATTTAGTTTAGAAGAACCACTAGGATGCCTTAACATTAATAAAAATGATATGAATAGCAACATGAAATATTAAATTCACTTTAAATTATTGAGTGTATTAGCCTGCAGCTTCTTAGATAAGAGGCCAAACAGTCTTTCATAGACTGCACACATAACAAAGGTTTAATGCCAAGGGAAATCACTTTAATAGAGCAAGTCTCCAGTTCTTGGAGAGCACTGTATCGATACAAAATTTGTGCCTCAAAATTGTGCACTGCCTGATCTTATAGTGGAGACCTGCAGCAGACTACTTTCTGAAAAAGGAAAATCTAATATTGCTAGGATATTAAATAAGTCTGAATTTTATGAATGATCAATGCCCAATTAAAACATCTAGCTTCTGTTTGATGGCTTTAGTGGCCCTTTAAGTGACAAGACTAGAGAAGAAAGGAGCCTTTCAAATAAAATTTGGCTTTGTAAGATACAAAAGACCATTGCTACTAGTCTCAGTATCTGATGCATTTTACTTACCAAATTCTGAATTGAGCTTCAGTTCTTGTGGATATACAACAGGCTTGTACTTTCCCTTAAAAAAAAAACAGAAAAGAAAAATATCTGATGTTACCAGTGAGCAAAGGGGTGTGGGTGGATAAATGATGACAAGATGGAGAGGTGTTATGGGGTACATAGTTCAAAAGTATTTTTTGAAAGCTTCACTGAAATGTCTATTGTGATCAGCTCCTCTAGAATCATCCACAGTGGCTCACCATTTTGTCAAGATTATTATTAAAAATCCTTAGCCTTACTTACAAATCCCTTAACTACGTACAAACCATTGTCTCCAGATACACTACAAACTATTCTCTCTTATGTGCAGGATAGGCCCCGCTCATCCTTTACCATTACCTCCTCACATACTTGCCTGCAGGACTCTCAAGACCAATTCTTTGGAATTCTCCATCTCACTGAGTATTTGAAGACTAGCGGAGAGTCTTACAAACATTCACTGAAAACCCACCTGATCAGAGAAGCTTACCACCTCCCTCCTCAACATAATAACCCATAACTTTATACAAGGTTATCCGTACTGGTTTGCATAACTCTCCCCCAGCATTAATCTATGCAGCAGCCCCATTACCTCATGTATATCCCCTATCAACTCCTAGTTTGTAAGCTCCCGAGAGTAGGGCCCTCATCTCCCCATGCAACATTGTGATAGAGCAAGACAGCAATTTCGCACAATCGGCCTCCTAATTAATGTAAATATCCATTCTTTTGTGTTTGTGCTACGGAATCTGTTGGCGCTATAAGCTTAAATAATAATAATAATAGTTAGCTTCAGATACTGAAACCAGTTATGAAAAATACAAATAAAACCCTATAACAAGATTACTATAGTAGCACCTTAATTTTGACTTATTAGAATACTGTAAACTATGCACAAGTAAAATAAGAATATTGCAATCAACGTATATATAAACAGGGTTTGTTTTTCTATTCATACTCTAAGGCCATTTGCTTCTGAGGGTTATTCGGTAGACAAGGCAAAAGATAAGATGCTACTTTAGTTAAGTAACCAAATATACCATCAAAACTAACCATTGTGTATATTTCATTAATCCCTAAATGTTACAATCCAGCACCTGTTACCATAACTCCACCATAGAGGGAGTATTTATATGAGTTTACATGCTGCTCAGATACATACCAGCATTTTTCTCTCCTCCTTCAGCATTTTAACAACATGAACAAGGATCTTTCTTGGATACTTTTTCCGTCTCATTGCGGCATCTACAATTGCTTCATCAAGTTGGTCTTCTAGGGTTTTAATATTTGGTTCTGGAATCATAAAAGAGGTGAGATTAACACATGAGAATCATTTGTATATACTTTAACAATGATAACAAAATGTGTGTGTGTGTGTGTATATATAATATATATATATATATATATACATATATATATATATATACATACATACATATACATACATACACACACACACACACACAGAGAGAGTGTCTGCCTATAAATAATATTATATATACATAATCTTTATTGGCAGTGTTCTGTTAAAAGGTTGTTTTTTTTCCTTATTGTCAGGCAGCTTAGGGTCATCTGTCATATGCCATTATATAAATAGTAGGCATAGTTGTGATATGGAAATATGTATTAAGATATTTAATAAGATTCCTGTTAAAGCCCATGGAAAAAAAAAACTAAGTTATGTTACATGTAGATAAAAAAACCTAGGTACAACTCTGCGCACACACATAAAATAGCAAAATGTAACATTTTTGCAAACTCCTAAATTTAGAGCCATTTTGTCAAGCCCAGCTTAATTTGTCATTTCATTCATCATCATTTGTAAAAGAAGGAGATTAGAAAACATCTAAGATTTTAGTTAGTGACTGGCATGACTAATGAGATGGAAATACATTACGTACCATTCTGAACTTCTACCACATCGTGCCATCGCTCTCCATTAATACTGATGTTTTCTTGAAGGGCAGTCTCAAAATCCTAGAAGGAAACAATGTGACATTTGTCAAAAGGATCTATCTTTGCATGAAAGCATATTTTGTGGGAAACCATATTAAAACTGCATAAATATATAATGAGGGCCCAGTACATATTTATGCAGTTTAATATGGCTTTGAACATTGATGTAAATTATTTTAGCAAAGTAGTTGTGTTTTTGATTAGATATGGTTCTTTCTATTCTTTATGTAGTCTTTATAGCAGGGGTGGGCAAGTTCGGTCCTGGAGCGCCACACACACGCCTGGATTTGAAGATTTCCTTTCTGTGCACAGATGAGTCAATCAGGATGACTGAAGAAGAGATATCATCAAATCCAGGCATGTGTGTGGCTCCTCTTGTCCTGTCCTGTTTTATAGTGCAATATTGTGTTACAACTTAGAGGTAGAGAGCATGAATCAGAATAAGAAAAAAAAGAAATTAAGCATAAGACATAATTGAGTGCATGAAAACGTTACCCCTACATAATGTTTCAGATGAGAAGAGATTTGTAAAAATAAAAACTTCGATCAGTTTAAGACGGCTTAACCAACAGGGGTAAGCAACAATTGTACTGGAGTGCCAAACAAAGTGTTCTTGATTTCAGTATTTCTCTTATGTGCACACGTAAGGCAATCAGAATGTCTAAGGCAGCAACTGCCTGACCTCTGTGCTGTAGGAAAATACTGAAATCCAGGACTGGTGTCTGCCCATGAGCTCACACCTAATTCTTCACAATCTACCATAGCAATAAAATGAGGAGTTTACTTTTAACAAAGGTGTGCTTGATTACCTTTTACTAATCTTTTTGCCATCTTGCAGAGGACTTTTAAGTGGTATATTAATAAACATATGTACAGTTGTTGTTGACACAGTAAACAATGTATACACACTATTTTACTTAATTATTTAGCATACTATTGTGTATATCCCAAGTATAGGTTACACTAGCAGGCCATTTACATAACTGAAGCATCTTGATTTTCATATACGTAACAGTCACACGACCATATGAAAGTAGTATCTACTCCACTATCAAATATGAACGCATCAAACTTTATAAATAGCATGTTTCAGTCATTATAAAATACATTTTTATAAGAAAAACAAGCAATCTGCAAATTAAGAGAAATATAGCAACCTTGATCATGTCATAGGTGTCACTTTTTAGATGTAATAAGGAGAAATAAATAAAACAACTACAAAAAGGTATTTAGGCAGGGTATGGCAGGGTCTGCTATGTTTTATAATTGGAAGCAGACAGTTGAACAATGCAAATGAATGGAGAACTATTAATGCAGGGAGAGTTTTTTTCCATAATAATGGAGAAGTTAGCATCCTAGTGTTGTATCCATATGGTCACCGAGTCAGACACGACTGAAGGACTGAACAACAACAAACAACAAATAGAGGAAACGTATCGGAATCCATTAACACAAAACTAAATAATCAGTTACATATTAAAGTTTTATGGTACTTTTAATATAAATATTTGCCATTATCAAATAAATTATATATATATATATATATATATATATATATATATATATATATATATATATATATATATGTGTGTGTGTGTTATTTTTCCCTTTTTCTAATCGAACACGAGGAGTCATTCTGTACACATGGATATATTTTACTTAAAAAATAAAACTTGTGTCTCACATCCTAGAGCTGCTTACATAGGCACAGTGCACCTACCAATAGAAACAATGCATTTGGATACGGATGTTAACCGTTTACTAACCTTAAAGTCAACAGCAGCTTGATGCAGAGATCTACAGATCAGTGTCTGGCTCCTGCTACACATCCCATGATTCCTTCCTGCACATACTACCATCACTAATTGTTACAATGTATTAACTGCTTGTGATTGGCCAAAACAAATTATGAATTGTATGCTAATGCTAGCAGAGATATCCATGGATGGTAACTAACAAAGGCAACTGCTTGCAAACTAAATTTAGCAGACATCACTGTGAGTTTGTTAATGCTTTTATTGGTATATTTCCATGCAATGTGTGTTGTCTCACCCAGGCACTGGTCCGGTGCTCCTGCTCCTTCTTCCCCGGGCTCAGCAGTTGTTGTCCCCCCAGCAGCTCTTTGCTGAACTCCTCATACATGGTCAGGAGCTCTTCCATCAGCTGTTTGGAGCAGCAGCGCACCCTGCAGTCCCTGGGCAGGCCTGTGCTGTGACTAGAAGGCCCTGGCTGTGCTGGGTCACAGGCCCCGCTCTCCTTGGGTGCCCCTGCACCCTCATACCGCTTTGGCTGGCACTCTCCAGCAGTGCTTGGCTGCTCTGGTCCCGGTACAAGCCTCTCCTTGCAGGCCTCAGGCCCCCCATTCCCGCAGGCCCTGGCATCATCTGTATTCCCCTCTGTTATTGAGGTTTCCGACCTGTTTCCGGCCGCAGGGCTCCCCGTTTTTTTCCTCGCACTTCTCAAAACCGGGGTACGCCTGGTATTTGCCGCCATTTTCCAGGTTCGAAATAACACTTTAGCCCGCCCCCCAAAGTGACAGTCCCAAACATGACTCGGGCGGAAACTTCGGAGCTGGCACATTAGTTCCGGGATATTTAGTTCCGCTGAAAATGTCTTTGAAAAAAACAAGAGTTTATTTCCCCACAAAAATACTGCTAAATATAACCGATTTGCTGTGTTAAAAGACATACATACATTGGCATATGCAATACTCGTATAAATAATATAAATTATGGATATAATAAATCGCCATTTTTGGTACTGCTTTAGAATTATAAATATTACATTAAAAACGCGTGTGCTTTTAGTTTAAGGTTAGTCTTCTACTTTTAAACGAAAATATATGCTGTTGCATGTCTATAAAATATTAAAATACAGCATGCAGTTCTATAACAGTTGTAACACACACAGGGTGGGTGTAGTAAGATGGCGGTGGGTGGCATTGTACGCATGCGCAGTCTCATTCAGTTGCTTACAGCCATTGTAAAATTTGCACCCTTGCTGCTGACAACAGGAGAGGATTAAATTGGAAGGAATAAGGAGTTTCCTATATGGAGAGATCTACAGGACTGGTGGACTGTCACTGCCACCTCTCTGCAGCAGATTTTGACCATGTAAGAGCAGCCATGAATGAGCATGATTGTATAGAAAGCTTCATCCTGCCTGACCTGTATTAGTAATGTGTATTATGTGGAAACTGCAACTATCAGGGACTCTATCACCCCACAGGAAGCAGATTTTATTTTAAAGAGCATTAAAAACTGGCTATACGTTGTACTAGCGATTTTTCTATACAGTAAGTCATTTCTGAAATATTTAGAATTGATCTTGCACCTCCTGTATGCTAATATGAGACTCTGAGTGCTTGATAAGGGTTGGACAGCATTCTAGGACCTATCCTGTTATACGCACGCACGCACACATTTGGTGGAAGCACAATCCTGTTTTATGTACGCACTCATTTGGTGGAAGCACAATCCTGTTTTATGTACGCACTCATTTGGTGGAAGTGCAATCCTGTTATATGTACGCACGCATTTGGTAGAAGCGCAATCCTGTTTTATGTACACATGCATTTGGTGGAAGCGCAATCCTGTTTAACGCACGCATTTGGTGGAAGCGCAATCCTGTTTTACGCACGCACACATTTGGTGGAAGCGCAATCCTGTTTTATGTACGCACTCATTTGGTGGAAGCTCAATCCTGTTTTATGCACGCACACATTTGGTGGAATCGCAATCCTGTTTTATGTACGCACTCATTTGGTGGAAGCGCAATCCTGTTTTATGTACGCACGCATTTGGTGGAAGCACAATCCTGTTATATGTACGCATGCATTCGGATGTGTTCTGCACTCACCCAAGGCTGTGGATCTCACCCATGATCTATAACCCTCGGTCTGGACAGTGGATCCTAACCTATAGGATCAGCTCACCCAGTCCCCGGACACAGCTTGCAACTTCCCCCACCCAGAGCGCTATGGATCGGGGGAGTCTCCAGGGGGGATCCGGGGCAGCTGATCTACAGATCACTGGACTTCAAGACCCAGGAGGGGCAGTGCTACAAGGACAAGAAGTACCTGGAGGCGATCCGCAAGTACTACTGGAGCTGCCTGGGGAGCCAGAGCCTGACAGGGAGCCCCACAGGGGAGGTTCTCAGGAGAGAACACTTATAGTTGAGGGCATTGAGGTGGACTCCTACAACAGCCGGCAGGTGGGTGCAAAGTCTGGGTATCCTACATAATGGCATGGCACCGTTGGGTATATACTGCTGGGAGTCGGCTCTGGGATCCCTGTATAAAGGCATGGCACAAATGGGTACATTCAGCTGGGTGCAAGCTCTGGGTACCCCTGTGTAATAGGCATAGTGGACCTTTCCTTTCTTATGCTAGCACACGTGCATGCGCGCAGCTCGCTCATGCACAGCACTGGAAGTCTCCTGTTGCCGGGTGCACTCGTGTCCTAACCCTCTAATCCTAGCCCTAACCCCCTACACCCCTTTGCGAGCCCTAACCCTAATTCTTACCCCCTACACCACTTCCCGGCCCTAAACCTAACCTCCTACAACCCTTGCCAGCCCTAAACCTAACCGCCTAATCCTTACCCCCTATAACTAAGTCCCTAAGCCCCGACCCTAACACTAACCCTGTAAACCTAACCCGAAAAAAACCCTAACCACTTACCGGCCACAAGGAGACAGCTTCATCGGGACAGGGCAATTCAGCATGCGTGCGTGCACTTAACAGATGCACGTGCACGTGTGGTAGCATAAAACTGGAAAGCACTGTCATGGCTTCCACCAAATGTGTGCGTACATATAACAGGATAGGTCAGCGTTCTAACTTCCAGATAACATTACAGGTCTTTGTTTTGACCACTACAGAGACAGATAAGCAGACTGTAATCCTAATTAGCATATTAGGACCTATCCTCTTATGGTAGCGCAGCACAAGGCAGCAGCAGTGGCGGTGAGCATCCGCTAGATGGTGCTGCCGATATTCTGGTGCCATATCATAGAGTCAAGGCTTAGGTAAACTGTTAGGGTTAGTTCAAGGGTTAGGCTAACATTTTAGGCTTAGAACTTCTCTCACATATCGGCAGCGCTGCAAAATATCGGCAGCACGATCTAGCGGTTGGAGGCCGCACTGCAGCGGAGGACCTGTCCCGACACTATAACAGGATAGATCCGCACATTAAGCAGATAAATAATATACATGAGCTACTCATTTGCATATAAATACAGCAACAACATGTAATTGCCCAGGATTGATTCTGACACTTTAGAAAAAAACGGATAACACAACATATAGCCAGCTTTTCATTCTCTTTAAGAATAACCTAAAAATACCAACTTGATTTTGGGATGACAGAGTCCCTTTAAATGCAAGTTCTGTTTTCCTCAGCAGGTCACATCCCCTAACATACAGAGGTCTTGTAGTGATACGAGATACGTACTAAAATGTTTACACATATATTTGCACCCCATGTAAGGGAACTCTTCATATAAGAAATACTTGCGTTTTGCTGACACTTTACCTTGAAAAGAACAGAACAAAATTTGCAACAAGGACAACATTTTAAACTCAATATCAAAATGGAAATCGCCCAGACCGGTTTGATCCTGAGTGCCAAACAGAGGCCTGGATTTGAGGATTTCCTTTATGTGTACAGGTGAGTCAATCAGGATGACTGAGAAAGCAGGGATATCATCAAATCCTGGCCTGTGTGTGGCTCTCCAGGACCGATCTTGCCTACTCCTGTCCCAGACTGATAAGTGTAGAAAACAAATGTCATATATTGGGCAACAAAAGAAGTCCCCCTAAGCACACCGATTAACCAAGTATTAAAGGTACATGGAAGGTTTCTGTATTTCACTAGGAATATAAAGCACCTATGTATCCCTTTACCATTGTGTAAAATAATAAAATAAAGTACATACAAGTAAATAGATACAGAAGTATTATAGATTCCTAGTGAAATCCAGAAACCTTCCATTTCCATTTAATCTAGGGTGTAGATAAAAAAAGATTCTTCCCTAAATTATCCAAGTTATTACCAGATTGATGCAAGAGGATTTAAAACTTGCAATAATCGAAAACAAAAATGGAGTTAATGGGAAATGCTTAATACTAATGAAAATGAACAAGACGGTGTTCTGGCAGTTAAGAAACAGATAATCCCCCATTACATAGAATGGGACAGTTGGTTGTATTTCTAACAAATCTCCCCACTGTCTGTATTTCCATTAATTAACTGGCTTTTTATTCCATTATAGTGGATTATCAATCCAGGAACATTGTCCCATCAGCCACTTCTCAGTGGTGCTCATCTTCCAAACTATTACTTCATTAAACTTACGGGGTAATATAGCTATCTCCAGGCTGAATATTTAGCCTCTAAAGGGACAAGTTGCCTAACTGAAGTTGAAAATGTTGCTTGGGGTTCCCTCCCTTCCGCTGTATGAAAATGCATTTTTAAATATCAGTTAATATTTTTAAATTGAAAACGTTATTTTCGCCCAGTTAACAACCGTTCTGATCCTTCCTCTCTGCTCTAGCTCTGTTTTTTACATCTGCATAAGTAGTCATTGCTGTGCACATACTCAGAGGGATTTCAAACAAGTGCAGGGAGGATGAGAGCTCAGTTCAGCATTTCACTTGCCTTGTACTCAATCACCGACCATTAGTCTCTAGCACAAAGATATGAGCAGAACTTGGTGGGAGAATCAGAAAGGCTAATTAACCAACAACAACAAAAAATCTAAATTTAATATACTTGTGGATAAATTATAATCATATTTGAGAAGGTTTCAAATTGACTACATAGAGAGCTTGGAGATGATACTAAGGACCTCCTGTCAAAACATTCAGACTATAAATCATGTAGTGGAGTGCTAGCAGGACTATAGTGTGACACCCAGGGGGCCCACTGGACTTTTAGGCACTATAAACTGTTGCGGGCCCTGAGGGGAACCTGGTACCAGAACACAGCTCCTTCCCTTTCCCACCAAGAACAATGCCAAGCCCCTTTAAAAAGTACCAACGTACCTAGTAATGCTATAATATTTACAAAAGTGATATGATAAGTAGTGGGAATGATTGTAATGTTCTATCTTTAATAGTTGGATGGTAAATGTAAAAATATTATTTAAAAAATGACTAATGAGTATGCATTGTTGTTCTTTGGAGCCGAGAATTTGGGATGGAGGAAGAGGCCTCCATATTGTTATGTGTCTGTCATAACTGTAGTTAGCAAACATCTACTCAGACATTATGGTGCCACAAACCATTTGTCACCTCCTATCAGTTACTGAATTTTTAGATCAGAAGATGCAAAATAGTAAAAATGGATAAATTGGCTCGGAAATTACCCCTACAGGGTATAGAAAGCAGGAAAGAGAGAAAATGCTTATCCTCCTGGATGTCTACCCATAAAGTCAGGCTCAACATGTCAAAGACTGAGCTCCTAGTCTTCCCACCATCTTCCTCAGCCTCTACTCCTCACTTTTCACTCTATGTTGACAATGCCATCATCACTCTTACCTCCCAGGCTCGTTGTCTTGGGGTTCTACTGGACCCTGACCTCTCTTTCATTCCTCATATACAATCAATCACAAAATCTTGTCATTTTCACCTAAAAAAACATCTCCAAAATCTGTCGCTATCTGATACACAACACTAAAATTCTAAGTCACTCTCTCATCATATCCGCCTTGACTATTGTAACTCGCTCCTTGCTGGCCTCCCCATCACCCGTCTGTGCCAACTCCAATCCATATTAAATGCATCTGCTAGTCTCATCTTCCACGCTCAGTGTCTTCAGCTCCGCTCTGTCAGTCACTCCATTGGCTTCCCATGGCCTCCAGAATAAAATTCAAAATCTTGACTCTAACATATAAATCCCTCAATAACAGTGCACCCTCTTACATTAGTGCTTTCATCTCAAAATACTCTCCCAACTGCCCTCTTCGCTCTGCTAACAACCTTTTTCTATCCTCCTCCCTTATCACCTCCTCTCACTCCTGCCTCCAGGACTTTTCTTGTGCTGCCCCTATTCTTTGGAATTTCTTTCCTCACTCTACTAGACTATCCTCCTGTTTCAAAACATCACTAAAAACTCATCACCTTCAGCCTTAATATGTAGAACGCATCTATCACCGCTTTATCTCACACGTACCCTTTAGACTAAGATTGCGAGTTTTAAATCTTTTGGTGCTTTGGGGAATGCACAATGAATGTTTAATTTTAAACTCAAAACCAGTGCCCTCCATTCTTGGGCAATGCGATAAAAAAATGTTTTGATTTGTACTTAACCCCTGTACAGCGATACGGAATATGTTGGCGCGTTACAAATAAAGGATCACATATTATAATTCTCAAACTGTGAGTTGTCCTCACGCTTTGTGAGCTCGCAAAGCAAGCTCGCAGAACTGGGTCCCTCGCAAAGCATTTGGCATTTGCGGAGGTGGAGGCTCCCATGTTAGCTGCAATGAGCCAAAGGCTCATTGCATTTGCGAGGGTCCGCATTTGCGGAGGTGGACATGAACTGTGTTGAGCCAAAGGCTCATTGCAGGCCTCAAATGCGGACCTCGCAAAACACTAACTTGCAACTAATAACATTAGGATTCTAAAATGCCGCTTTACCCTAAACAAACGGTTTGCCCTCGCGCACGCAGCCTATTTACACTGCACACTTGCCACATTGCTGACTCTTTCTCCTCAGATGATCAACAGTCCAACTGTACATTTCCACATGCAGGAAAATCCAAATAGATTGTTAGCTCTTCAGGATATTGATTGCTGCATATTAAATATAAATAAGTAAAGTATATTAATTTATTAATTCATATCACTTTATTAATTCACTGTACTTATATATATATATATATATATATATATATATATATATATATCTTCACGATGAGCACCAAAGGTGATCGTTGCAAAGCAGGACACTTGAAGTACGCGAGGGGAGAGGCTCACAATGAGCGCCGAAGGTCCACAGAGGAGCAAAAGCCTTACATTGTGTGGCAAACAGCATTGCCATGGATTAAAATGTTATTGCCGTCATTTTTTACGGGAAAGTCGCTAGTTGTAATAATAATAAAATGGTTAAATCTCTTAGACTTTCAGACTCTTAAGTCCAGGGGATAATTAATAACCCTGACATCGTACTACTAATGGGACCGTTAATACACTTTGGTTTTGGACAATGTTTGTTGCTGAAAGAAGGGGACTGATGGGGGGACACAAGCCTGTCAATCAAAGTCACCTGGTCAGGCAAAAGACCTAATATGATTGGATATTGTTTTAAATATGTATGGTGTATGAAAATAAATTCAGTCTGTCTCTACACTAATCCATGGTGTGCGTCTTTAATTATGGGCTATCCTACATAAAGGTATAGGGAACCTTGATTATTATTTTTTTAATAAGTTACTAACCTTTGGGCTGAGCTTGTAACCCTAAATATTCTGATTTTCCATGACTGATATTTCTGAATTGGCAAGCTGGGCGCTGGGATAAACACAAAACCTCACCACTCAGGGATTGTTCCCGTAAGCTAAAGCAGGAGAGTTGGGGGTGTACGTGGTCCCCTCATGTTTGGGTTGTGACATATAGCTGCAATAATCTCTACTGGTAGAGCTTTCAGGTTAATCATCATCCAGTCTGTAACAATATACCATAGAAATAAAATAAAAAAATGCTTTTGGTTTTGATGGACCTTTTATTTTATAGAGTGGTCTTGTACATTAATTGCTTTTGTATATATGCCAGTAGGGTACACAACACTAGGCTACATACAATATCATAGAACCTTAAGAGAAATCACTAAATTCATGTACACCTAGGCCTTTCCATTATCTCTGGTACTATTATATTGCATGATCTTCTAAGATCTTCTTTGTACCATACTGCTTTTAATATATATTTAAAATCTGACATGCATAGAGACGTGTGCTTTATTCCAGCTAGGTCCCAGCTGTCATATAATAGCAGGCACTTGCAAGCATAATACATTTCTTTCTGTTGATATTCATCTATTTGATTTTTATATATTCACAGGACATCGACCAGGTTTTAGAAGAAGCTAAGAAAGTAAGTAACATTGGACCGATCCATTACAGAAATGGTGGCAGATCCATGGAATCTTCTACAAGACTCTAAAACAGATTTGACAGCAGATACCAAAATGGTCCATCTAGTTTGCACAATCTACCTACCTAAAGTGGATTTATGCATATCCTAGGCATGTTTCAATTCAAGGTAGAAGTAGTAATTATAATAGACCTAGTATCCTGTTGATGTTCTATAATAAGTCTCTGCTACCCGCTATTCACTCCCTCACCATGATCAAAATGCACAGGAAGCCATATGAATGTTTCTTTATGCTATTCCCACAGAAGCTTCTTAGAGCTTGCATGCTTCACTCAGACTCTAAAATCAAAATCTAATCTTATTCATCCAGTAACCACTCCACCAACTGATCTGTCGCAGATTGGACTTTCACAAAGCGTTTAGGCGTCCAAAGCCCCTGCATAGTCAGGGTGTGTATATTCCAGTCGAAGTGCCTGTGCCAGTATGGATATTACTGTAATTCTCTCTGCATACCATTGCCAAATAGTATTTTTCAGGGTTTATTGGTTCAAGGTAAGCTTCCTCCTTTAGATTCAGTGGGCTAAATTAACCAAGATGAGAGACATAGAGAACCTCTCCAGTCCTATGTTATCCAGTGGAATAACTTTACTAAACTCCAACACCTCACATTTTAACAAATGTAGCCCAGTGGCTTTACCAATTCATCTTTCATATGTCAGGGAGAATTAATTACAACATTAGACTCTGTATATACATTTTAAAAAAAATCTTTAAAATATTAGTTCGTGAAAACGAAGCAGGAATACAAATGGCAGGTAACATGTTTTTTTACTGTCTGCATTTTCAATCATAATTATATTTAAAAATCAATGTTATGATGTAGCAAACATACTGAAACATTAAAACATCACATATTCTTGTGTTCTGTGTTTTAGGTTGGCCTCCAGGGCCTTGTGGCTGTTGCAGAGCACTCTGGAGAATTTGAAAAACTAATACAGCTTTCTAAAAGGTATGGAGTAACTGTATTGTCAAAAAGTCCATGAGAATATCTACCACGTACCAAATGTGTCTGACTGATAATACTATTTGCCTCTTATTGAACACACAATATGAATGATTCCTACAGCAAGTTTATTTTGCACATGTATCTTAGCTGATTATTGGTTTATCCAGTGAACTTTTTGTGCCAAGAACAGGGGCGTAGGAACTGATTATATGAACAGGGGACACAAAAAATAGCAAAATTAAACTTAATCATGCATTACCAGATTTGGCCACTAGAGGAGCATTATATCTGTCCCATGAAAGCTTTGACCCATAATTTATTGTATATATATATATATATATATATAATTACATATAATAGTTGTCAAACTACGAATCGTCGTCACGCTTTGCAAGCTCGCAAGAACTGCGTCCTTCGCAAGTTTAGCGAGGGTCCGCATTTGCGGAAGGTGGAGGCTCCAACGTCGGCTGCAATGAGCCGAAGGCGCGAGGGGTCACATTTGCGGAGGTGGAGGCTCCCACGTCGGCTGCAATGAGCCGAAGGCTCATTGCAGGCCACAAATGCGGACCCTCGCGAAGAGAGGGGCCGCATTTGCGGAGGTTTAGGCTCTACGGCGCCTCACACGCGGTTACAAACACCCACACAAGCGTCACTTTACCAAAATAGATCTAACACGCAATCACTATATACGGACTTACACAAACAAATACGAACCGCAGGACTTAGAACGGAAAAGTTACGGACTTAGCATAAAAAAATAAGAGACGCGAGACTTAGGAAACAAAACATTACGACCTTAACACCCGAACCGCGCACACTTGAAAACATTAAAAACACAATAAATACACACAAAAAATACATAAAATGCTTACCTGCAGCAAGGTGGGGCACCCAGGACCTCTGCAAGTGAAGTTACACCTCAATTTAAGTCCAAATTCCTGACTTTATACACACGAAAATATCCTAAGTGAGAGAAAAAATGGCTGCCGAAGAAAACGAGGCTACAGGACCCTAAAGACGCAAAACACCACCAAGCACACACGGCTTTTCAAAAAAGCTGTACGAGGTACAAGATACACTCTTACCAAGGACACTACATCATACACAGTCGCGTACCACATACACATTTGCCGCCATTTTACAACACTAACTTACACAATGCGGAAGTACACAGCTACCCTAACGGATTTCCCTTGCGCACGCTGCCTATTTACACTACACACTGCACACATTGCTGACACTTACATCTTAGCTCCACAACACTGCAAACCTACATTGTATGCTGCAGGAACGTCAAAACAGAGTGTCAGCTCTTCAGCACAATGCTTCCTGCATATATTACTTCCAAATAGGTAAAGTATATTAATTTATTACTTTTTTCATTAGCATACAAAAACAAATATACACAAAATCACTCACAATAAATACAAAACCCATTCACCGCGCAACTCACAATGAGCGCCAACGCTGCTCATAGCACACAAAGCCTTGAAATAGGCGCAAAAAGCAGATCAGCGCCGACAAAACAATAACAGCAAAAGCGCCTATCAAAAAAAAAAAACAACCAACAGCCTCGCAATGAGCGCTGAAGGATCTCGGACCACCCAAAAAATTAATGTCTGGCCCAAACAGCATTACCTGCCTTACAATTTTATTGTCCCGTCATTTTTTACAGGCAAGTCGCTAGTATATATATAATGTAAACAAAGAAATTAAAAAGTTTTTAAGAGACACTGCAGCACTGGGGGGCCCCCAGTGCAGGGCCCCGGTGCATTGGCAGTAGATCCACCCCTTCTGCCTGTTCAGTTAGGGCCACAATTTGTTTGTCTTTTTTTTTTTTTATAAAATGGGCATACAGGGGTGTGTCATTTAACATAGAATAGATAGGATTTTGACCCAGAATATTCCAATTATTTGAGGAAGCAATTTACCTCTCTCCAGGTGAAACAATTAGATTTGTTTCAGTTAGTTTTCTTACTTTCCCCTGACTCCCATAGCACAGGGATCAGAGAAGATGAGAACATTTTAAAATGTTATGGCATTAAAGAGGACACACCGGTTGTTCCAAATGTTATAGTTTTAAAGCTATAGCTAATAATATCAGTAAGCAAATTGAATGTTATTAAAAAAAAATGTTTTCTTACAGTAAAATGAAATTTGCAGTTTTTATCTGTATAAGGATAGAGTGGCATCTCTTTCTAATGAGAGATTATTGCCAAAACCCCATGGGACTCTGAATCGGTCTAACATTATATGCAAATAAGCAATCAGACTCTTCCACCTCAGTGTGTTTCTTATATAAAGAGTCTTTTGATCAAATCGGTCCAGACTCAGAACTGTAATGTATAAGAGACACAAAGAATAATAATTAGTTTGCTATTTTTGTATAAAAGTAACTTATTTTTAGGTGAAACCACTGTAGTTCCATATTTTCAATCCAATACAGCAGACTCTCCGTTATCCGGCACCCATGGGGATTGGTAGATGATGCATAAATGTAGTTTCTGGTTGCTTGAGAGTTACTATTAAGAGAAGCCTATATTAGCTACACATATGATGCTCTGCTAAGTATATTGTCAGTGAGGGCTGTTCTAGCAGCAGCAGCTTTCACTCCTCACTTACACACAGCTACGTTCTGCTGGAGGGTGCTGTGCTGAGCCCAGGGAATGTAACCCCAACACTGCGCTGGCTCAGTCACTCATGTCTGTCTGCTTCCAGGTAACACTGAATTGCAGAGACGTACGGTGGATGAGATCTAGGTACCTGTAAGCATTTTGTGGCATGACACCCTGGCTCCCGGCATTTGTTGAGCCCTGAAAATGTAATTTGTAATTAAAGTACAGTATTCATTTTTTGTTCTGGTTAACTGAACGTTTTAGCTACTTTGGTTGTAATGTAGAAATCGCTAGTGCTACTGTTTTTAACTGTGATTAATAGAATTTTAATTAATTCCTGTTGTGCTCAACTAATCTTCCTCAAGAATATTGATGGCTGCTCAAAGTAAATAATATTTGCATATATTAGTAAAAAAAAAAATTGTTATATTTATATAATTTCAAATAAAATGTTGCTGGTTATTATGCCATTTTTCTTATTGATTATCCCACTAAACCAGGCTTGTTACAGGTATCAGGGACTGGTCTTCCCATGCTTAGGAGTTCATCCAGTACAAGGGACAGCACCAGACCCGCAGCGCAGTGCAACGCTAAAGGTAAATTCATATAATAAAGTAAGTGTGACCAGTGTTCTATATAGTAGGCAATCGGTTTACCATAATAATACCAAAATATTCTGCACAGTTAAAGCCATATCTAAGTTTCCTGGATTATGAATGCATCTGATAGAGGAGAATCCGAAGGGTATGAAAACATATTTTTGCATGAAGAAATACCAAAATAAACATTAACAAATTCACCATGATGTTTACTAAATCTCTTGTTTGCAAGCAAGTGATTTTCAGCGTTAACACTTGACATCAAATTTGCAGAAAATTCATAATTGGTTTTGGCCAATCACAGGCAGCTATTCATTGTAACAACCTCTAAAGCCAGTTGGTGCATCAACAAATAATGGGATGTGTAGTCCTGTGGAACAGGAAGCAGACAATGGCTTTAAGGTTAGTAATGAGTTAAAGTACCCAAATGCAGTGTTTTTATTGGTAGGTACTTTATCCCTATGTGAACAGCTCTGGGTGTGGAAAACAAGTTTTATTTTTAAATAAAATAAGTTTGTTTGTGTGTAGAATGACTCAGTGTAATGTGTGTTTCCGATATAAGCAGCTTGTGTTGGGTTAGAAAAAAGGCAAAAACAGGGAAACTTAGATATGCCTTTAACTATTTGCGATTGCCAATATTCCAGTGCCATATCATAGAGTCATGGCTTAGGTAAACTGTTAGGGTTAGTTCAAGGGTTAGGCTAACATTATATCACATATCGGCAGCTTCAAAATATCGGCAGCGCCATCTAGCGGTTTTATGCCGCACTGCAGCGGCTGACCTATCCAGCCACCATAACAGGATAGATCCCTGCGTTGTTTTGGTGGCATTATTATGCAAATGTGGAGCTCTCAGATACTTTAATATGCTAATTTTTGACACAACGTGCTTCTTTCTTTCTGTGGATAATTCATATGAACACAGGGTTTTAAAAGACTTAAAAGTAGGGAAAATGATTTTTTGAATGTAAAAATTAAATAACACCGCTCCTAATTTATTACCTTTTTTATAAGCAATTTTCTGAATTTGGGAGGGGACAATCTGCACAGAGTGATTGTGGCATCTACACGTGCCATTGCATTCATTAGGTCTAATGCAAACATCATTAGTTAACAAGGACAAGCCTTCCTGAGAACATAGTAAGAGTCAGCCTAGTGAAGGAAATGGAACCCTGTAGTAAAAACATAATTGAATGTAAAAATCTGCATTCAAAATGGCCAATATAAGGTTTAGTAAGTCTGATGAAAAAATTACCGCAGTGTCTCTTTAACCAAAATGACATTTTCTATTAGTGTGGTCTGTTATATTGTGAGACTTGTACCTTAAATATAAATTCTGACTTATAGTCACAATGTAATTATTCACTTTTCCAGGATTTGGAAGATGCCCTGCCTCTGATAGAACTCTACAAAGATGAGTTGGTGGCCATCGGAGAGGTATTGATCAGTTACTATTAATTATGAGATTCTTTACAATTAACTATCCTCTGTTTATCTATATGCACTTAACAGAATAATGTAATATTACAAAAATATAAATTTTATTGTGTTAAAAATAGCACCAAAGCAACACAACAAAATACAATACATGCTTAGTAATATTTATGACATTATTATGTATGAAAGCAACAGAAAATATAAACATGTCAGTAGCTTTATGTTTTAGGATAATTGAGTCACCGGATGCTGATAGATTAATCTCCTTACCTCTGCAGGTGGGGCTGGACTTCACCCCTCGGATCGCCTCCACGGATGATCAAAAGGAAGAGCAGAGACAAGTGTTCATCAGACAAATAGACCTGGCAAAGAGGCTGGATCTGCCACTGTGAGCTCCCTATATGATATTACATGTAATAAGGATACAAACTGGGACTGTGAGGAGAATATGAGCTGATTAGTGATAGCAAAAATAAATGTAAAGGGCCATTAAAGTCGCATATTTAGAGTACGTGGTTTTTAAGTGCTAGACTTGTTAATGGGCAAAATATTTTTATAATAATAATATCTAATTAGGCTGTAGTAGGATGGGGCATTGCTTTGTGAAGAGGAGTTGTAATTTGAAAGGTGATGTGGATGCTGACCAAGTTTTAATTTAGTTCCAATTGCACAAAAAAATTAAACTGGAACCTTTTAATAATATAACTAGTCATTTGCTAGTCAAAAATGATAGTATAATAAATGATCTGCTCTGTCTCTCTCCCTGAGCGCCCTCTCCCTCTGTGCACCCTCTCCCCCTCTCTTTGCTTGCTCCCCCCCTCCCGCCCCTGTGTGTGTCTCAACTGTGCCCCCCTTCCCGCCCCCCACCCCTGTGTGTGTCAACTGTGCCCCCCTTCCCGCCCCTGTGTGTGTCACCCTCCCCCGCCCCTGTGTGTGTCTCAACTGTGCCCCCCTTCCCGTCCCTGTGTGTGTCACCCCCCCCTGATGTGTGTGTCTCCCCCCCCTCCCCCCACCCCTGTGTGTGTCTCCCCCCGGTGTGTGTCTCCCCCCGCCCGTGTGTCGCTCTCTCTCACCCCCTCCCTCCCTTGTATGTGTGTTTTTATCCCCCTCCCTCCCCTGTATATGTGTCTCTCTCCCCTGTGTGTCTCTCTCCCCCTCCCTCCCCTGAGTGTCTCTCCCCCTCCCCGCGTCTCTCCCTCTCTCTCTCTCTGCCTCTCTCCTCCCCCTGTGTGTCTCATTCTGCCCTCCCTCCCCTGTGTCTCTCTCTCCCCTGTATGTGTGTATCTCTCTCTCCCACCCTCTCCCTCCCAGAGTCTCCCCTCGCCTGTCTCTGTATCTTTCTCTCTCTCTCACCCTCCCTTCCCTGTCTCTCTCACTCTCCCTCTCCTTCACTCTCACTCTCTCATATCCAAAATCCTACCAGGTTACAAACTAGGCTAACAAACAAAGTAGATAAAATACCAAAAATAGTTCTCATACAAGAGGGTTATACTAGTTTTGTTAGATAACTGCTTAGCAATAACATCAGTATTTAAAGATAAAATGTCAACATAACCTTTAAAACTTACATTTGAACTTTACTGTTTGACATGCTTCTTTCTACCCACTATCAGGTGTAAAAGTGGGGGATCTGCCCAGGAGGCTATTCTGATACAACAGCCTTTCGGACAGATTCACTCTGACAGAATGGACAGGTAATAGGGAGTAAGGAGAAATGTCCCTGCTAAAACCCTGAAAACTAAAGTCCAAATGTAAGTTTTAAAATCTACATTATACCGTATTATCTTCAAATACTGCTTTTATTGCTAATCTGTTTGTAAATAAACAATTGGACCTCTATTGTATGACCACTACAGCAGACTTTTAATAAATAGAAATCTCTATTTATTTATTTTTATAAAAAACATGTGTCTAGTTCTTCAAAGCAGCATTTATAAATATATGGTTCTTTGCTGCATGTAACATACAAGCACAAGCATTGACATATTACAAATATATAGGGCCTCATTCAATTGTGATTTGGCCAATTGAATAGGGCTCTATATAAGCACAGAGCATATTTTTTTTTACAGAAGTTTTTAGTTAGTGAAGACCTGCTTTTAGATAGAAGATCACTAATTAAAAACTTCTGTAAAAAAACATGTTATGTGCTTATATAGAGCCCTATTCAATTGGCCAAATCACAATTGAATGAGGCCCATAGTATGTATGAGATCTGTGCTTGTGTTACATGGAATGATCACACACAAGAAGATATTATTTCCAGCAAACTAAAAAGACTTTATTTCCCAGTTTTTTCTTTTTCCCTAGAAATGTTCATTCTCGCTCAGCTGGAAGACCAACAATTAATCTTTTAAAAGAACAAGGTATGTTTTCTTGTAACTGTTGTATCATTGCCTGGGTTTTATCTCTTCTGTCTTGCCAAGTTCTTTCAGTATTTATACACAATGAATATAAAAGCAGTCCACCGATAAGTGATATAATTCCACATCACAGGATCTCATCTCAACAAATCCGGGCAATCCTGCTCCTAAAAGTTTATATTTATTTCCTAAAATATTTAATTATTCTTCTCACATCTGAATCCATTTGTTCCTCTGGCTCCCATTGTGGCATTTTTTATACAGTTCTGTGCTCTGAGTTAGTGAATGTAGCTTGGAGATAACATACCCATCTGTCGTAATCTTCAGTGTAAGTTTTTTAAGATTTCCGTAAAGTTAAATTAAAGTTAATTGGTAAAAGAAAATGTAAAATATCAATATATTTAGATACTTTAGAGCACTCCTGCCTCTCCTGTCTTTTAAGTTTTTGATTTATCTCCATAAATCACTGCCCTGGTTCCCTGGGAGGCTGAACAAGTAGGGTGGAAAAGTATACAACAAGCAAATATTCACAGGCTGGGATCTAGAAAAGTGTACTTTTGGATGCCACTACATTATTATTATTATTATTATTATTATTATCATCATTAGCCTACATTAGCATACAGGTGTTGAGTAAAACTAAAAAAAAACAATTTTAACACATTGCAAAAAAATGGTAGGCCCTGCTATTGAGCTTAAAATCATTTGTACATAGAGTTTTCCCTAAAGAATCTTACAAGATTGAAAACTTCCAGACTTACAGTCCAAAGTGTTTGGGTATGGTACAGGAGGGAGATAGATGTGTTGTGCATGGTAAGACAGAACATGATAAGCTTCTTTAAACATATGCATTTTAGTTTTGAAGGTTTTGAGACGGAAAGATAGTCTAGTGGAGCGAGGCTAGGAGTTCCAAAGAACAAGGGCAGCATGTGAAAAGTCCTGAAGGTGGAAGTGAGAGGAGGTGATAAGAGTTGAGGAAAGAAGAAGATCAGCAGAGCGAAGAGGGAAGCTGGTAGAGTATTTTTTAAACAAGAAAAGATATATAATGGAGTGCACTGTTGTTGAGGGATTTATATGTTAGGGTCATGGTTTTAAATTTTATTCTGGAGGCTATGGGAAGCCAGTGGAGTGACTGACAGAGTGTTGAGTATGGAAGATGAGTCTAGCAGATGTGTTCATTATGGATTGGAGTAGAGAGATGGGTGATGAGGAGGCCAGGAGGAAGAGAGTTGCAGTAGTCGATGCAAGATACTACACAATCTGAATTACCTCCGACAGTTATTTGCTATGTCACATGGTGACCCCTCTCTACACAATTGTACAGAACCCTATACTTTTTGTCAGAACTTTCTGCCTGGTCTTTGTAGATTTTTGCAGGTGCTGTGAAGGTTCTCATTGGTCTATTTTGATTTTCCAGGTGCTGTTAAGGTCCTGCTTCATGCATTTGATGGGAAGCCCTCGGTTGCCATGGAAGGTGTTAAAGCCGGGTACTACTTCTCCATCCCACCCTCCATCATTAGAAGTGAACAGGTAATGGGCAGAAGAGAGGCACATAGTAACTGCAGCATTATCAATTAAGAATGTACTAGGGACCAGTGTAATTTGAAAACAGCTGACACAACAATAGCATGCAGTTAGAAGCGACAGTGTTTATTTGCAGCAATATATTCTCAGCAGCAATTCAGCAACATGTTGCCGATACACAGCCAGTGATTGGCTAGCACATCTAGTACTATAGACACACCGTGTGAATGATCTTGGCAGGGACTTGTTTGAAGGTTTCAGTGAGTAAAAACAGCTTGTAAGCACTTGTTAATAATATGATGTTTAAATAGGGAGATAAGTGGTTTATTTTAATACTAAAAACAGGAACCTGTCATATCTGTCACGACCGCTGCTAGCAGAGATAGAACCAAACCATTATTAGATCATCAGGACAATCACAGGAATTATCGGGCAGAGTCACCGGCTGTAACTCTTCTTTTAGGCAGATGTAGAATTAGTAACCCCTGTGATCAGAGTTAACCCTTGCCTCAACAATGAGCACACTCTTAAATTATGTATGACCACCTGAGCACTGTTTATTAGTCAAAAATTCAACAATCTTATACACATTGGTCACCCCTCACCACCACGTCACACCTCTTAGCAACAGTCCTCTTAGCCGATTCCTAACCCTTCTTCTTCTATCGATGTGACCCACCTGTCAATCACTCTGCCTTTCTAACCATCCCCTGTGGTGCTGGAGCCTAAAAGACTGAATAACTAAATGGGACCTTTTGTCCTGGGTAGGAAGATTCACACTTTAAGTTTACCGTCAGGACGGTTGCTTTCCAGGGGCCATAATTGCTAATTAGTTCTTCCTCACCCTTCTCTGAATGGAATTTCCTGGCCCCTCCATGTCTGACATCTGAAGTCTTCCCAAACTCCCTCAGCCTGTTACCCCATAATTCGGACCCTATTCCTCGAGGATTCAGGCGACATGCTTTATTATATTCCTTGGGGAAATCCAGTCATTTTGATACCAAGCATGATATGGGGATTCTCATACTTAACAGTACATATAAGTAATCTATGTAATACTTATACAACTATTAAACTACATATGACAGCATAGCAACTTTAAACCATACATCCAGGGGGTACCACAATTATGACCACCCTGCTCACAGGGAAATAATAGTCCAGATATAGTCCATATATTTATTTAATCCATGCAAGTTTGCCCTGGAAGGGGCTCCTTCTCCTATGCACCCCATGCCCTCCCAGGGCACAGGCTGATTGAATCACTCTCCAAGAATCACTACCAGTGGTACTATTATAATTTTATGAAATTAAAGGGAAACTTAATTCAGCACAGTTTGGACCACATCACTGTAAAGATCTCCTAAAAGCATGTTGAAATACTTCTTTAATTTTTTTAATCTGTGCATTTTTCACTAAGAAATAAAAATAAAATCTGTTTTTACATATTTAAAAGACTGCCTACAGGCTGCTGCGTTACTGCAACCAATCAGATTTCAGGGGTGTGTCCCCCATTCAAGTCAATTGGTACAGTTTTTCTCCAAATTCTTATCTTTCTTGTTTGAAAAGAACAGGTTCTATTTTATTTTACCAACAGAAAATTTTGGTTTCTGCGCTCTTGCCTCTCTGGAATTTGTGCAGTGCAAACCAATGCAGCAGGGCTCTGTGCTCCAGGCAACTCAAGTGCAGTGATCAAAACATGTAATCCTTAACAAATCTATATGTGCAGGCATGGAGTGCTGGATTTGCCTAAAACAGGACAGCTATGGGTTAACTGGTCAGTGCAGTGTAACCTGAGTCCAGGGATGCTGTGTTATAAATCATAGCCTTGTCCCATAGAGCCTCACATATCACACACTGCACTCAGCAATCTGTTATTACTCATGCAACAGCCTGTGGGCAGGATAGACTTGTATGTAACCAAGAGATTTGAAACTTGTTTAGCTGTTATTGGTGTAATTAAAAAAATAGATAATTTTATTGTTTCTCCAGACTAACAGCCTTATTAAATTGCAATTCTGCAAATTCTAAAGGGCTCTAAATAAGCACATAGCATATTTTTTTACAGAAGTTTTTGGTTTGTGAAGACCTTGCTTTTGGATAGAAGTTCACTGACTAAAACACTTCTGTAAAATAATATGCTGTGTGCTTATATAGACCCCTTTAGGATTTGCCGAATTGCAATTTAATAAGGCTGTATATTATTATTACATTATTTTGTAATTGTATACAACTGAATTGTGAATTCCAAATTAGAAAATGTTTCATGTTGATGGCATCTTAATATTTTTTTGTTTTCTTCAAGAAGCAGAAACTAGTGAAGCAGCTGCCTCTGGAAAACATGTGCTTAGAAACAGACTCTCCTGCACTCGGCCCAGAGAAACAGGTACAATTTGGGGCATCGCTGTTCTGATGTCATTGTGAAATCTCCACTACTGGTAATGGCTCACACACAAAATCACACAAAATCACACACAAAATCTGGAAAAAAGAGGAAGTAAGCTCAGAGTAGCCATAAAAGTGCCAAGGCTTTGTTTTATTACCAATACAGAATAAATGATAGCAGTAAAATGTATCTGATCAATGATTGCTTCCACCTGTCCCATTGTACATTCAACTTTTCAATATAATACATATTTTTCTACTAATCAGTAGCTGTTTATTAGGGCACATTTGAAACCCAGCTCACTTGCATATCCCTTTAAACAATGAACTGTTGCTGGATTAAAAAATGGCATGCATATCAAGAAAAAATATGCTTTTTTGTCACATATGTACAATGTTATATATTTTTTTTTTAAACTATCTTTTTTTGTTTGAGGACAGGAATCCATGTTGTGTTTGTTACATCACAAACGGTGAGTGTAAGTGATGGCTGTGCATGTTTGTATTTATCAGTGAAGGGAGAGGTGTGGGACGAGGGAACAGACAGAAGTTCAGAGACTTTGTTTGATAACAGGGTAAAAGTGAAATTGACACCACACCCTACCCCATTCTCTGGCCCAGAAGCAGGATATTGCATCAAAGGATGCAACCATAGCTCTCCTCACATACACAACATGCACCAATGGATGATAGACCCCCCAGGGCTCTGCAGAGCCATAGAAAATTAGTTTTTTTTCTTGCTGTGCCGTGTCTGATTCTAACCCATTAGTGACAATCTCTCTGCAACATTCTGTAACATGTTGCTGAGAGATGTAGTCCCTGATAGGCTAGGACACTACACTGCATATCCGGCCCTACAGAGTCAGTGTCTGCATACACTGTAGAGGGCAGACCCATACAAGGACTATTTGTTTGATTGTAGGCAGAAAAAAGAGAGCTTATAAACTCTTCTTAATAAAATAAAGGGTTCCCTGGTTGCCCAGTGGTTAGGATGCAGATGCTTTCACTACAGCATCCTGGGTTCGAATGCAGCCAGGGAACCAAGAGGTCACACTGGTCAGTACTAGGATGGAAGACCACCTTGGAATACCAGGAGCTATATGCTGTGGCCCACTGGAGAAGGAACTGGCAACCCATTCCAGTATTTCTGCCTTGAAAACCAAGTGGATCAGCATGGTTTGTTCTCCATGAGGTCACAGAGAGTTGGACAAGACTGAGCGATACCATTTACAATCAAAAAAAGTAAATAGATACACAGGTATAGTATATACCAAGTAAAATCCAGTAACTCTCCATATCCCTTTAAGTGATCAAGCCCTAAAACCAGATGCTATTTACAAGATCTCTACTAAATCCTATTTGCATTGCAAATAAACACACAAACAAATTGCTTGGTTGTTATTGTAAACAGGAACATTTGCATATTTACCCTGGCAGTGAGTGATTGTGAATGTTGTAGAAAGAGCTTGTGATTATTTCTGACTATTACTGGGATTGTGGAAACACCATGTAGGTACAATTATAGCATATAGAATGACGTAAACAAAAACAACTTTTTTTGTTCTCTTTAATATCTGATTAGCAAAAAAAAAAAAAATCAGCATTTAAAAGACCACAAATGTTTTTTATTTCTTAAAATAAAAAGAGACACAGGGGAGGGAGATGGGAGGAAAGGGGCAGAGAGGGGGAAGGGGGAAAGAGACATTGGAGGGAGGAAAGAGACACATGGGAGGGAGATGGGAGGAAAGGGGCAGAGAGGGGGAGGGGGAAAGAGACATTGGAGGGAGGAAAGAGACACAGTGGAGGGAGATGGGAGGAAAGGGGCAGAGACGGGGAAGGAGACATTGGAGGGAGGAAAGAGACAGAGGGGAGGGAGATGGAAGGAAAGGGGCAGAGAGGGGGAAGGGGGAAAGAAACATTGGAGGGAGGAAAGAGACACATGGGAGGGAGATGGGAGGAAAGGGGCAGAGAGGGGGAAGGGGGAAAGAGACATTGGAGGGAGGAAAGAGACACAGGGGAGGGAGATGGGAGGAAAGGGGCAGAGAGGGGGAAGGAGACATTGGAGGGAGGAAAGAGACACAGGGGAGGGAGATGGGAGGAAAGGGGCAGAGAGGGGGAAGGGGGAAAGAGACATTGGAGGGAGGAAAGAGACACATGGGAGGGAGATGGGAGGAAACGCGCAGAGAGGGGGGAGGGGGAAAGAGACATTGGAGGGAGGAAAGAGACACAGGGGAGGGAGATGGGAGAAAAGGGGCAGAGAGGGGGAAGGAGACATTGGAGGGAGGAAAGAGACACAGGGGAGGGAGAGGGAGGGAGACTGGGGGAAAGAGACACAGGGGAGGGGAAGAAACTATTGACCAATAAACTATTGACCACAGCGACCCTTTAAATAAGCAAGTGAAACTCTATTGTATGACCAGTGGCTAAGCTAATGAATGGAGGGCCCCTGTGCCAAATATGTTTATTTTTTTTTGTGATGGGTCTTTTCTGGTGGCAGTTCACTCACTATAACCTTCTTTTTTGCCATGCCCCCTCCCCCCCCCAAGTACCAACTCATTTAGTGCCCCTCCCCAAGACCCCTTCCCATAACTCCTTCCAATAAGATCTTCCCCCTCCCTAGTTTATAGAAATGTAAAAAAAAAAAACGTACTACCCCCTCCCAGAGGAGAGCCCCGGTGCTTTGCACCTCCTGCACCGGTGGTAGCAATGCCCTTGTGTATGACCACAACAGTGATGTTTTAAAGATGCAGTTTTGTGATACCATTGCATTAAATCAATCACTGAAATATTTTTTTTTTTTTCGTTTTCCAGGTTAGAAATGAACCAAAAAATCTTGTGTTTGCTGCTGAATATATAGCAAAGGTGAAGGGGGTCACACTGGAGGAAGTCATTGGGATCACAACAAATAATGCAATCAGATTGTTTCCAAAGCTTCTACATGCTTTTCACAAATAAATATTTGTTTACTATGTGGAGTTATTTACAGCAATCATTTTAAGACTTAAAATAATAGAATAAATATAAGGTATTAAATATTTAAAGCCAAAGCATGGGAGCTGCTGATGTGTTGGGGGGGTGTAAAGGACTGATCTGGGGGGAGTTTAAAATTTGGAAAAAAGTATAAATTAAATAAAAATAATATACAGTGTTTTAATTGGATGGGAGTATCCCCCCATACCCCCAAGCAGTCTGATCCCTCCCCAGTGAAGCATCTTGGTCCTGAACGCCCAAGAAGCAGATCCCGGTAATGTAACGTGACTGGCGCTCTGGGGGTTTGAAGAGCCAATGTAAGTATCTAACGTGCTAATTTTCCTCTGACCTCTAGGCTGGGGCTCCTCCCATCTTTTTTTAAACTGTGGCTGGTAGTGCACAAATATCCCTTGACATTACTAGTAAAGCTGTGCAGTAAATAGTCAGCAGTGGGGACGTTAGTTGCACACTTTGCTACAGTTTTAAAATGATAATAGGAGCTTCATTCTCATAAATGGTGAAAAACAAGCAGTTTTCAGTCTTACGTTTTCTCACAAAGGATCATATTTTTAAATCAAAGTAAACTTAAAAGAAATGTTTGCTACTACTTATGTAAAAAATATAAAAGCTGGATTATTCCAAGGGCCCTTTAGTTAGTTTTAATATGTGTTTACTGCACTGTGATCAGCCAGTGGCGGAGCTAGAGAATTTTTTGCCTCTGCACCCCCCCCCCCCCCCATTGGTAGCAAGTCACTCACTGCCACTCCCCACTCCTTCCCATGAAATCACCCCTCCCCAAGACCCTTTTTCATAGCTACTCCTCTTCCCATGCCTTCTGCCTGTGCGAGACTCCACTTTCCTGCAGCATCCTCTATGCCAGTGGTAGTCAACTTGGTCCCTACCACCCACTAGTGGTTGATTCAAGCTTTCATGGTGGGCAATCACTAGGTGGCATCGCTGATGAGTGACATCACACGCCGGAGCCCGCAGCACCATGATTGGCTGTTTGGAGAGCTAGTTAGAGAGCCCAAGAACAGCAGTCAGGACCGGGTCACTGTCTAGTAAGTACAGGGTGATACATAGCTAGGGACAGCAGTCAGGACCGGATCACTATCTAGTAAGTACAGGGTGATACATAGCTAGGGACAGCAGTCAGGACCGGATCACTATCTAGTAAGTACAGGGCGATACATAGCTAGGGACAGCAGTCAGGACCGGATTACTATCTAGTAAGTACAGGGCGATTCATAGCTAGGGACAGCAGTCAGGACCGGATTACTATCTAGTAAGTACAGGGCGATACATAGCTAGGGACAGCAGTCAGGACCGGGTCACTGTCTAGTAAGTACAGGGCGATACATAGCTTGGGACAGCAGTCAGGACCGGGTCACTATCTAGTAAGTACAGGGCAATACATAGCTAGGGACAGCAGTCAGGACCGGATCACTATCTAGTAAGTACAGGGTGACACATAGCTAGGGACAGCAGTCAGGACTGGATCACTATCTAGTAAGTACAGGGTGATACATAGCTAGGGACACCAGTCAGGACCGGATCACTATCTAGTAAGTACAGGGCGATACATAGCTAGGGACAGCAGTCAGGACCGGGTCACTATCTAGTAAGTACAGGATGATACATAGCTAGGGACAGCAGTCAGGACTGGATCACTATCTAGTAAGTACAGGGTGATACATAGCTAGGGACAGCAGTCAGGACCGGATCACTATCTAGTAAGTACAGGGCGATACATAGCTAGGGTCATATGATTTATGTAACCAGAAATGAGATACTGCTGAGTGGTAAGGGAATGTACCATCAAAAGTGGGCAGTAGTTATTAAAAGGTTAAAGACCCCTGAATTACGGGATGAGGGGCTGGTGCGGCCCAGGGGAGATATTTATTTATTATTTAATAACTTCATATTTTATTAATTAGGTTCCATAAAATAGCATAGATGTGAGAGGGCAGAATTATATGGAGGTTTGGAAGACTCTTTGTGGAGGGTAAACATCCTGATGGGGAAAATGTGATTTTATGTACAAACTCTGTTTCTGTCCTTCCTTTCTAGGAGACACTTATTTTTGCAAAAATGACACATTTAAAGTGATTCTTCCTCTATAAAATATAATATACTAGCGACTTGCCCGTCAAAAAATGACGGCAATGTGATGTATATGTTTGTGAAGTTGTTTAGTTATTTAAATATATTTTTGACCCTTGTAAGTATTGTGATATGAACATGTATTTTTGTAAAACGTTGATGTAATGGTTTTTTAAAATGAAATTTGTATCTGAAGAATTGTTCACTTTAATATACATAAAATCCAGAGAAAAGTAAAAAGTAAAAAGACTTTTTTTGAAACGTGCCAAATTTTAACATGAAGTTTAAAATATATGTAAGCAATAACCTTGAAAGTATATATTTTTAAAATTGAACTTTATTTTTTATGTAACTTTGTAATTTTTGCAAAACATTTGTCTAATTTTGAACATTATAAACAGGAACATAGTAAATACATTTTGTAACATCATTTTGAATTAAAAGTATTAACATTTGATGTTAATGTAAAACAGTTTAACTTTAAATTAATCAGTATTAACATGCAATTTATATCAGAATAATTGTTAAGTTTAATATACATTGAATGTAGAGGAAGGCATACAGTAAAAACTCTCCTTAAACCGTACGTAATTAAAGTAATTCATTACTGAGCACATAAACTGGCGATAAACATTAATGTAGGTAGTAATCTTAAGATAACAGAGAATATTTACATTGTGACTTAAAAGGTGCTTGAGCTCTTAACATGAACTTTGTAATATATTGAATGAAATAACTTGAAAATATTGTTTTTAAACTTGTAACATTAGAAACATTAACATAGTGACTTAACATTTTAACATAATTTTTCATAGAAATGCAAGGCAAGTATTTTGTGAGGCGAATTATCCATAAACATGACTTCCATTAATTATGACTGAATTAAACAACCAATTGTTTTGTATTTTTGAATGTTTTTCCAAAATGTTTGCATGGCTTTAGTTTGTATCCTGCAAAGTTATAGTACTTCATAGTAGACAATGTTTTTAGTAAAAATACGTCCATCTTCTAATAAATCACCTTGACTTTCATTGTTTTCAATGTAAACTTTAATAGCCTGTGGATTTTTGCAGCGTGACAACGCAACGTACAATTGACCATGTGCAAAAACTGGTTCTTCCAAGTAAATACCCACAGATTTGAAAGTTTGACCTTGTGATTTATTAATGGTCATGGCAAATGCCATAATAATGGGAAATTGTCTTCTTTGAAGTATAAAAGGGAGACTACTTTCACTTGGTGCTAAATCTATTCTTGGTATGAAAACTCTCTCTCCTTTATGGGTCCCAGTTAAAATTTCAGCATCTATAAAATGGTCCTTTAATTGTTGAACAATTAATCTTGTGCCATTGCATAGGCCTTTTTTGGGGTTCATATTTCGCAGTAACATGATAATTGCACCTTTCTTTAGCTGCAAAATATGTGGTGGCATTCCAGAAGGAGTTAAAGAGTTAATGAATTCAGTTGAAAAGTTTGCCTGACTTTCATTGTCATCAGCAAGTACAGAATCAGCACTGTGATAATTTCTTTGTGGTGCATTAATTTTTTTAAAGATTTCATTATTGAGGATTAATGCATCTTTATTTTTACACGTCAGTATAACTTGGTTGGCAAGCTCGAAATATTCTTCGTTATTTATGCTCCCTTCAAATATAGCCGATATAATATCTTGTTGACAAATCATATGAGGTGGGATCTCTACAGTGTCGTCAGGTAAATGTAGTATTTTTTCTGTTCTGCCTTCTCCAATTTTAATAAGCCAATCATTGAAATCAGTTTGGCCTTCTGATCTCATATTTTGTTGCAGTTGAAGATGGGTAAAATGTTTCCATACTGTACTTGACTTTATACATGTTTCAATAATGTCTGTTCGATTTCCATGTACAACGACAGGTAATGTTTGTCTAAAATCGCCACCCAACAACATTACCTTTCCACCAAATGGAAAAATATTATCCATGACTTCACGAAGCAAACGGTCAATACATTGGAGGGCATAGCATGACATCATTGTGGCCTCATCTATTATAATTAATTTACATTTCTTCAATTTCTTTGCTTGTAAGGATGTCATGCGAATATCTGACACAGAATTTTCCAAAATAGGCACTGGCAGTTTAAATCCACTATGAACAGTTCTTCCACCTTCTAATAAAAGTGCAGCAATTCCAGTAGTGGCAAACGCCATTGCTATTTTTCCTTGTGCTCGTACTGAACTCATTAATAAATTGTACAAATATGTTTTCCCTGATCCGCCAGGTCCATCAAGATAGAAATAACGGTCTGTCACCATGTCATCATCTATAGCATTTTTAATGGCATGACATGCTTGCAATTGTAGTGTATTTAAAGTTGCAAGTCTTTCTTCTGTTCTTTCTGCTTGTAGTTGAATGTCATAGTCTTCAAAGTTAATGTCATCTATAAGACCTGGATCAGGCAAATTAAAACTTGCACAACTTAATCCATGAGTTAAAAAGACTTCTTGAATTTCCATTAACGCTTTTAAGTGTGCAATGGGTTCATTGTATCGTCGCATAAAGTCTTCAGCCATATTACTTTTAAAAGTCTCCCACAAAGCTAATGCATTTGGAGCATTTGAGAAGATACAAATAAAAGCAAATTGTTCTCTCATCTGTCGTGGCATTTGACATTGTGCTGCTTCTTCTAAACATCTTTCCCACTCTGTATCATCAGCGAGTAAGTTTCTATGTCTTGCAGCTAAATGGAAGGATTCATATACAATGTCATTAACAGTTCTTAATTGTTCAAAACTTTGTGCTCCTGGAACATTTAAAAGTAATATCCGTAAGCAAAAACGTTCAACATCTCTTGGACTGACTGTGTAAATTCGTGGAATTATTTTATTGCCTCTGGTTTTTCTTGCTCTCCATAATCCATTCACAAAAACATAGTGATATGGAATTTCAATATATAAGTATTGTGTTGCTTCAGCATCAGTGGAATTTAATGCAAACCATGCAGTTAGTGTAGTGTGACTATCTTCACTTTGGGCCAATGCATTCATTTCATTTCCAGCATGGAAATAGACTAAATGTCGTTGTGGCAAATGTACTGCTAACCTATATACTGCATGTGATCTATCATGCATTTCAAATTTTAAAAGCCGCCACATAGCTTCTGGTGCACTGACATGGCGAGCATCTACATGAGATGCAAGTTCATCATGTACTAACTCACTACTTTCAGGGTTGTCTGCACTTTTGACGACTACAGTAGCTGCATCGTAACCTTTGTAAATATATTTGTAGACATATTTAATGGATTTGATGGAAGTGCAGGCTTCTACGTTGATGTGGGTGTTGTACTTCATGAGTAAATGTGGATTGTAGGGTACTACATATCTATTGTCCACTTTTTTTCCAAGAATAATGGCACTATCTCCTTCTCTTCTTTTATAAAGTGGATATCCATCACAATTTGCATATGTTTTGTCTCTATAATCTTTTGGAAAATCTTTTGAACATTGATTATTTTCCATACATGGTGATTGTGGATTAAGGTCTCCACAGGGTCCATGAATCATGCGATGAGTAACAATCTCATATAGTCTACCATATAGTTCTGGATCTGGTAGTTCAGCAACTATGACTGCATCCACTTTGTCCGAAGTATCTAATTTATCTTTCTCTTGAAGTATTATGAGAAGATGTGCATGTGGAAGGCCTCTTTTTTGAAATTCAATGGTATATACATAAGCAAGACATTTGCCAAATAACTGATTTATAGTGAAGTCACGTATTAATTCATTTAATTTGATCTTAAAAACTCTGGCTACTAAATCTGGTCGATCTGAAGCACTTTGTCCAAGAAGTAGATTTTGATTAATTTCTGGCCATTGTGGATTACATGTAAATGTCACAAATAAATCTGGTTTTCCAAATTTTGTCACAATAGCCATAGCATCATTGTATCTTTCTCTCATATTTCGAGGAGATCCTTGAAAGGAAGATGGTAAAATGATGGCTTTGCCAGCTGTCATGTCTCTGCTTGTAGCCACGTCAGCAACATAGTCCATGAGTCCACAATATTGTTCTACACGTAGTTTATCTTGTTGATATTTTATAAAGTTTAAATTATTTGCCTCAACTTGCAAATATGAATCAATAATCCATTGTTGTGTTAGTTTCCCACCACATAAAATTGGATTAAATTCATCTCTAATGGCAATTTGAGCAACTTTAAATTCAAGCATAGAAACATTATTTCGGATTCTCGCTTTAGCATTTGGGTAACTGGGAAGGGTTAATTTTGGTTGCCAACCTGCTTCTCCATGTGGGAAAAAGATGGGATATGTCATTGGATCTAAATTTGGACTTAAGATATTAATATTAATAAATGGTTGCTCCTCATTTCTGGGATATACTCTAATGTCTCTTTGAAATGGTGGTTCTCCTTCATCATTCTGAAAGACCATTGCAACCTCATTTGATGTTGGCAAGTTATAACAACGTTTATCAGTATGTCTGTCTCTTTTAAGCACCATATTAACCTTTGGCATGGGTAATTGATGTCTTTGTGCATGAAGTAGTTGTTCATTTTCTACTTCTGCCAATTTTTTGTAAGCTTTACTGTAGGGATTGTTGTCCATAATGTTATTTAGCTCTATAAAAACACTGGGTAAGCATTTTTTATTTTCTTCCATCTGCATACGTTGGTCAACAGCTTCCATTGTATCTAGGACATATAGTTGAGCGAATTTTCTTTGCTCTCCTTCCTCTGGATGTAAATGTGAAGTCCGATGATAAATTTGTCCTTGGACTTTAAAACAGTGAGGACCATGTCCTGGTACATTAGCAGCCAATGTTGCCCCCATAGATGCAAATGATATGGCACTATTGTAGGATCTTATGTTTGTCTTAAAATTTTTGTAATTTGGAAAAGTAGGTTCAATCATAATATTTTGTAAATAGGTTGGAAATTGTTTCCTTTCTGGAAGTTTGAACTTTCCTTTTTGACAACAACTAATAAATTGTCCATCTCTGGGTCTCTCCTGTTTAAAATAATAAGCCTCACAAAATTGACATTGAGTAGTCATGTCCCCACAACTATGAACCTCTACTGCTAAAGACTTCAGTAAAGGACAATTTGCAAAGCATATCGGATGTTGACTTTCATATTCATCAGATGAAAAGTCATGAAATGTTTCAACAACAGGTTCTAAATGTTTAGTTTTTTTCGTGGATTTTCTTGGTATATGTTGTCCTTGTTTGGTTGAAATGTCCTGTAAGTTTTTAGTAAAAGTTTGTAAATGCTTTGTTTTTGTAGTTGCTTTTTTTGGTCTGTCTTGACTGGTATCTTGTAAAATGTCATCTGATGTTTTAGGAACAGTTTGTAAATGCTTTATTATCTTTTTATTTTTTTTGGTTGTATCTTTCATTTTTGCAGCTGATATTCTTTTATTTGCAAGTCTTTTGCGTTCTTTTTCTCGTCGAATTTCTTTCTCCTCCGGTGTCTGCTGGGCGGCCCATCTTTCTTGTCTTTCTCTAGTTTGACGTCTTTTCTTCTCTTCTTTGGTCTCGTTATCAGCCATATTAATCTGTAAAGGAAAAAAAATAAATGTAATTGTGTATATTTTAATTTGTAATTCCTGTTAAAGATTCTTGTGCACAATTGGTGAAATAAAAGGCAAATCATTAATGTATCATTTATATTTAGTTAAATTTATAATTCCTGTCCTCACTGGCTAAGAATTTGGCCAATGGAATACTGCTGTAAATAAGCATGTAACATATTTTTTTAAAATAATGGTTTTATTTATTAAAAACGTTGTTTGTGGATAGATATTTACCACTGCAAAACTTCTTTGCTAAAAAAAAAAGTGATGTGGTTATTGAGCTATGTATTGCATAGTAGCAATTTAAATAAAATAAGGGAGATAGTAAATTAATTTTTTTATTTTTCTGTTGACACGGATGCAACTGAAAGCAGTTTCTTTAGTTTTATACCTTAGTACTTATTATACTTTACCTTGGTTGAAGTGTGATTTAAATCCGAATGTTTGTTGGTCCTCGGTTCAAAATCGTTGTCCAATGGTGTGGTCCTCTGTTGGAAGTCCTCGTCCGATGGTGTGGTCCTGTGGCGATAGCCCTCGTCCGATGTTGTGGTCCTGTGGCGATAGCCCTCGTCCGATGTTGTGGTCCTGTGTTGAAATTCCTCATCTGCTGGTCTGGTCCTGTGTTGAAATTCCTCGTCTGCTGGTCTGGTCCGAGTCCTCGTCCGATGGTCCGGTCCTGTGGAGAAAGTCCTCGTCCGATTGTCTTCGCGCAGTATCTGTTGTAATATAAAATAGAAAATGTTGTTTGAGTGAAATGTCTTTTAAATAATTTAAAAATTTATGAATTTGGCTGTATTGTATCAGTTATGGTTATTTTTTTCTATATATTTTTTTTTTTTACTTTCTGTACAATCCCACGACTTTTGTTATTCTTATTTAAGGTTCTTAGTAAGGCTTGTGGGTTGTGATATATTAAATAAGAATATAAATTTATTTTGCTATGTGTTTATGTTATTTTTTGTACAATCCTGTTTTGTGCACACCACTTGTGGTATACTTATTTAACCTTTATTGGGATGCTTATAGTTAGTGAAACATGAAATAATATAATTAATGTAGTTTGCTATGTGTTTGTGTTATTTTTTGTACAATCCTGTTTTGTGCACACCACTTGTGGTATACTTATTTAACCTTTATTGGGATGCTTATAGTTAGTGAAACATGAAATAATATAATTAATGTAGTTTGCTATGTGTTTGTGTTAGTTTTTGACAATCCTGTTTGGTGCGCACCACTTGTGCAAAAGTTATTTATTCTTGATTGTACTGGTTATAGGTTGTTAAACATTAAAGAAGAATGTTAATGTAGTTTCCTATGAGTTTGTGTGATTTTTTTGTACAATGCTATTAGGTGCGCAACACTTTTGTTATTCTTATTTTTGCTTCTTTGTAAGGCTTATAGGTTGTTAAACATTGAATAAGAAATTCTGTTTTGTGTGTAGCAGTTTGTGTCTCATTCAATTGCGATTTGGCTAATTGAATCGTGCCCTAAATAAGCACATAGCATATTTTTTAAAAGAAGTTTTTAGTCATTTAAAAACTTTATTTTGGATAGATTTTTAGTAACTAAAAACTTCTTTTAAAAAAATTGTTATGTTGTTATTTAGAGCCCTATTCAATTGGGCAAATTGCAATTGAATGAGGGCCTTTGTGTGTACCATATGTTGCTTAGTTTGCCCCTCATTCAATTGCATTTTTTACAATGTAATAGTACTCTAAGGCCGTCATTGAATTGCAATGTTGAAAATTGAATAGGGTTGTAAATAAGCACATCACATATATTTGTTAAAATAGAATAAGGGCCTAAAAGTGCTTATTTATAGCCATATTTAATTGTCCAAAATAGCAATTGAATGAGGGCCTTTGGTTACTGCATTTGTTATATTGTGAGCTCCTCATTCAATTGTGTTTTGGCCAATGGAATAGAGCTCAATATCAGCACAGAGCATATTTTTTTACGGAATTTTGTATTTAGTGAACTTGTATCCAAAAGCAACGTGTTCACAAAATAAAAAGTTCCTTTAAAAAATATGCTCTGTGCTTATATAGAGCCCTATTGAAATGGGCAAATCACATTTGAGTGAGGCCCTTGGCCATTAAAGATATATAGGTCCTCATTGAATTGCAATTTTGCCAATTGAAGAGGGCTCTATATAATCACATAACATATTTATTGAGCAAAGTTTTTAGTTATTGAAAACCTTGATTGTGGTTAGAAGTTCAGTAACTAAAAAGTTCTGTATAAAAAATATGTTATGTGCTTATAGAGAGCCCTATTCAATTGAGGAAGTCGCAATTGAATAAGGCTCATGGTTCTTTCTTGTTTATACTTAATACTTTACCTTGATTGAAGTTTGGAATGACAGACGGTCCCCTCCTGCCAATCTTAATCCGCCGGTCTTCTTGTAGTGTCTGTTTGAAAAAGAAAGTGAAATAGTTATTTGTATATTTATAATTTTTCATCTAGCAAAGCATGGCCTTTTGAGCATGTAATGTCTTGTTGTATCTTACCTCTTCTTCTTTGTTGGTGTTCTTTAAAAGGGATTGTGCTTCACAGTGCACGGTGCAAATTGTTGAGAGACGCTGTTGATGCAGAGTCTGTTTGAATATTAAAAGAAATAAAAAGATTCAGCTTTATATGATCTATTGAATTGCAGTAAATGAATGTCATTTAAATATACTTCTGTAATTTTTTTCAATTGACCTTATTTTTTGTTGGGGGCTACACACATATGTCACATACATGAAGCACATTCCATAGTTTAATGTAATTATTTTGTGTACGTGTGACATATCAGTATACATGACTCATATTTAAATGGTTAAATTAACCTTATATATTTTTTTTCCAACACACATAAATGTGTGTGTGTGAGATGTAACTATAGATGATACACATATATGTGCGTGTGACATATCAGTATACATGACATATAATGTAATTTAAATGTAGTTGTTTACTGATTTTGTTTTAAGCTAATTTTGTTGCAGTGGCAATACACATAAATGTGCGTGTGACATGTCACTATACATTATACACATATATGTCCGTGTCACATGTCACTATGAAGGGGAAATACACAGAAATGTGCGTGTCACATGTCACTATACATTATACACATATATGTCCGTGTCACATGTCACTATGAAGGGGCAGTACACATAAATGTGTGTGTCACATGTCAATATACATGATACACATATATGTCTGTGTCATATGTCACTATGCAGGGGCAATACACATAAATGTGCGTTTCACATGTCACTATACATTCTATAGATATATGTGCGTGTCAGATGTCACTATACATTATAGACATATATGTGCGTGTCAGATGTCAGTATACATTACAGACATATACGTGCGTGTCACATGTCACTATACATTATAGACATATATGTGCGTGTCACATGTCACTATACATAAACCTCTGTTTAATATTGATTTATGTTTTTTTGTTGTTTTGTTAAATGAACCGTATTTTTTTTTTGAGCCTATACACATAAATGTGCCATATATGTCACTACATAAATCCTATTTTTTTTTTTATTTGTTTGACCTGTCCTGATAATAAAATGTAATATATTATAGCTTACCTCTCAGTTGTAATTTGCACAATGCAAAGTAGTAAATTAGTAAAGAATTGTCTTCTCAAGTAAAAGCAGCAGTTATCTCAGAAGTCACTCCGTTGATCACCTGAGGAGAAATGTATTTTTTTGTTTGAAATAGGCAGTATTTATAAACTTGTAGAAAGTTCTGGAAAGTGAGACCGTTAGAACGCAATACGCATGCGCTATTTGCGTTCCAGCTTACAATTTGCGTTCCATCCGCCATTTTCTGCGTATTACTGTTCAAAATGGTGTTTAATATGATTGTGATACGTTCCGCATAGTATGTGTTTCATTATTGCGAGTAAGTGTAGTGTAGTTACGTCTGAAGCCTCGTTTTCGTTTTGTTCGTCGGCCATTTTTTCTGTCGCTTAGCGATGGTATTAGTGTCTAAAGTGTTTTATTTTGATTTAAATGTAGGTGTAACTTGTTTTTTTGAGGTGCTGGCTGGTTCCTCTTGCTGTAGGTAAGCTTTTTATGTGTTTGTTGTGTGTCTTTCTTAAGTTTTAAATGTTTGTATGTCGGCGTGTTGCGTCCGATGTTTGCGAAGTCGTAATGTGTGGTAACGTGTCTCGTATGGTGTTTGCGTGTGTAGCCTCGTTTTCGTTTTATTCGTCGGCCATTTTTTGTGTTGCTTAACAAACTATTTAGTGTCTAAACTCTTTTATTTTGAGTGCAATTAAGTTGTAAGTTGCATTTTTGAGGTCCTGGGTGCTTCCTGTTTGTGTAGGTAAGGTTTTTATGTATGTGCTGTGTGTATGTATTGTGTTTTTAATTTTGTAATGTTCGCGAGTTGCGTCCGAGTGTTGCGAGGCCGTAATGTGTGTGAACGTGTGTCGTATGTTGTTTGCGAGTGTCGTAATGTGTGTGAACGTGTGTCGTATGTTGTTTGCGAGTGTCGTAATGTGTTGCGACGTGAACTTTTTTTGAAATTTTGCAAGGGTCGCAGTTGCTGCAACTGAAGACCTCGCTTTGCGAGGTCCTCAGGTGCTGGCATGGAGCGCCTGCGGCGCTCCAAGCCAGCAACTGAGGCCCTCGCTTCGCGAGGGTCCTCAGTTGCTGGTAAGGAGCGCCTGTGGCGCTCCATGCCAGCAACTGAGGCCCTCGCTTTGCGAGGGTCCTCAGTTGCTGGCAAGGAGCGCCTTCGGCGCTCCATGCCAGCAACTGAGAACCTGGCACAGTGCCTTCGCTTCGCGAGGCCCGCGTCTCGCTGCGCGGGCCGCGGCCCTCGCTACGCGAGGCCCGCGACTCGCTACGCGAGCCCGCAGCGTTAGCAACAACTCGTACGCTCACAACTATATATGTGATAGTGGTACATCTGGGGCTTTATTGGTAGTCTGGTAAGATTCTTTATATCGGTTGATTTTTGCAATACCAGGCATATGGCACCAGATTCTAAAAGAAAAGTATAGTCTGCTTAAAGGATATAACTTTATTGATCACAAGGAGTGAGATAATCTGTTGATCCTTCCAATTATAAACAAAATACAAAAATTTAGCATTATAATAAATAACATGACACTAGAAATAAAGGTTAATAGAAAAGCAAAGTACTTTAATTAATCTCATATTAATGTAACTTCACCATCATCATGTCCCAAAAAGAACCCCCCTAATATCAACATGAAGGTTCCCTGGCGGTCCAGTGGTTAGGATTTCACCACTGCAACCTGAGTTCGATACCAGTCAGGAAACCAAGAGGTCACACCACCCTAAAGCCATGCAGCGTTGGGCCTGGTCAGTACTTGGATGGGAGACCACCTAGGAATGCCAGGAGCTGTATGCTGTGGTCCACTGGAGAAGGCACTGGCAACCAACTCCAGTATCTCTGCCATGAAAACCAAGTGGATCAGCATGGTGTGCTATGGTCCGTGAGGTCACGGAGAGTTGGACACAACTAAACTACACAAACACACAATATCAACATATCCAGATGCCTCATGTCTGTTTAAACTTACTTTAACACTCAAAGACACGGTAACTCTCAGAATACAGAGACACAGAAAAAGATTCCGAGAATAAAATGGATTCCACATAATGCGTAAAGGCTGTTTTTGCCAACCAAATCAATGTCTCTAAATAAAAACAAATGTGATATAATTGAGATACATTTACTAACCAGACCCCTTTTTTCACTGTATGCCATGGTACAGGATACCATACTTGTATACCATAATACTGTAGGCAGTATATACTTAAATACTGTAGATTTAAAGGACCACAAAGGTCGCCATATGTGCTCTGCACCATCAGTTAGTGGATGGAAAATCATGTGTTTACATTTTTTAAATTGATCAAGAATTGATTGAAGTATTGTCAATTTAATTTAGCCCTTGAAACCATTCAACAAGTGCAGTAAACTCCCTGTTATCCGGCACCCACGGGGACCCCCTATTGCTGGATAAGTGTAGTTGCCGGTTAATCGTGAGTCCCCGAAAAAACTAAATCCCTTTAAAAATGCATTAGCACCTAAACTGGGCAATTTAGGCCCAGAAAAAAACATTTAGAAAAAAAAATTGTATTTTTTTGGGCAGTCTTGAACTGCCGGATAGTGCCGGTTTAGCGGGAGTTTCTGTAGAACGGGGAATTGATACCGGTGCCGGTTGCTTGAGAGTGCCGGTTGGTTAGGTGCCGGATAACTGGGATTTTACTGTACCTGCATACATAATAAGGCTGGAATATGTAACTGTTATAATTGAATTATGGATTTATACTCACTTTAACAGCAGACTATGGTGGCGTAGAGGTAAGCAATCTGTTTTAAAGATTGTTTTCCATTGGTATGTCACAGGTTTGATTCCTCTGCCTTCCACTTGTTTTAAAATGTACTTTATACTGTATACATATATATATCAGTCATATATGTGTTAATAAATACATAAATTGTTATTTTTTTTTTAAAGTGGAAGGCATTGATTTTGAACCAAAGATTACTAATGAAAACATTTTGTGAAACAAACTGACCACTGCACCAACACTCTCTAACTTTTACATATAAACTTTTAAAGCAAACTAATAATATTATCTGAACTATATATATAAATATATATAAATGTGTATATTTGTTTTTGTATGGTAATAAAATAATTAATACATTAATAAATTAATATACTTTACCTATTTGGAAGTAATATATACATCAAGGAATGTGCTGAAGAGCTCACAATCTGTTTTGATGTTCCTGCAGCATACAATGTAGGTTTGCACTGGTCTGGAGCTGATGTGTAAGTGTCAGCAATGTGTGAAGTGTGCAGTGTAAAAAGGTTGCGTGCGCAAGGGGAAGCCGTTAGTGTAGCTGGGTACTTCCGCATTGTGTAAGTTAGTGTTGTAAAATGGCGGCGAATGTGTATGTGCTACCCGGCTGTGTATGATGTAGGGTCCTTGCTAATGGTGTATCTTGTACCTCGTACGGGTTTTTGGAAAATCCGTATGTGTGTGTTGGTGTTTTGCGTGTTTAGGGTCCTGTAGCCTCATTTTCATTTTTTTTCGGCTGCCATTTTATCTCTCGCTTAGGGGGTTTTTGTGTGTGTAAACTCAGGAATTTGGACTTAAATGGAGGTGTAACTTCACTTGTAGAGGTCCTGGGTGCCCCCCCTTGCTGTGGGTAAGCTTTTTATGTATTTGTTGTATTTATTGTGTTTTTTATGTGCACGCAGTTCGGGCGTTAAGGTCGTATTTTTGCGAGCTCGTAATGTTTTTTATTCAAAGTCCCGCGGCTCGTATTAATGGGTGTTAAGTCTGTAAATTTTCTGGTGTAAGTCCCACCTGCGGCTCATTGCAGCCGACGTGGGAGCCTCCACCTCCGCAAATGCTGCCCCTCACTTCGCGAAGGGCCATATTTGCGGGCCTAAAGTCGTAGGGGGTGGTAGGGAAGAGCACCTATGGCGCTCATCACCAGCGCAAGGAGCAGCGCGCCTTGCCAGCAACTGCAGCCCTTGCTTTGCGAGCCCGCAAGCGTTAGCAACGACCCGCATGCTCACAACTATATATGTGATATATTGAAAAATTTAATGTGAACTAGTTTTTAGTTTAAAATATATATATGTATGCGTTTTAAAAAAATTATATAAACTAAAGAACATATTTTTGATTATTTATTTTTTTAAACAGTAAAGACATTAACTGTGTATCACAGGCGCAGCTGTTACACTAGCTGATAGAATATAATGAAGTAGTTACAATGACTCAGTCACTGCTTCATTTAAACCTTTAACACCAAATTTGAATTAATATTCATTGTTCCGTGCGGTACATAGCTCATTATCATTCCGGCAGAGGCAACACACTGAAAAAGCCTGACTTCAACTGATCCCTGAATTCAGCATCAATTTTCAAAATGAAAACAATTTTTTTCCACATGCTTTTTCATGCTCTATCTAATTGTGGGACTTTTGTGGTCCTTTAAATACCCTAAGAACTACCCTACCTCCTTCCTAAAAATATTTTTGACTATGCGTTCCATATAAAGCCCATATTTACACATTTTCTTTTACTCTCTCCTCTTCCACTAAGTAGCAATGGATGATCTGAGCCACACTTCCCCCATTTCTGGGGCCTCTTTTCTACCCTATTTGATTCTTTTAATTCCCAGGTTGCTCTCTCTTGCTATAGAATTTTAATGACACAAATGTATTTTATAAGGTAAAATACATTTATGTAATTGAAGTTATTGACTATTAAATGCAATTATTATTTATTGTGGGTCACCCTTACCTTGTTTCAGCTGCTTTCTTATCAGGCTGGGATCTTAAATACTGGTAAGATTGATACTAAAACATTTTCACTATGATTGTCATATTTCAATAAAAGCAGCTGATTAGTTATGCTTATTTTGTTGTTTAGTCTTTCAGTTGTGTCTGACTCCGTGAACCTATGGACCGCAGCATGCCAGGCACATTTCAGTCACTGCCCCACTGAGCTCCATCAAGCTCATGCTCATTGCTTAAATTACCTCATCTATCCATCTCTGCCTCCCCCTTTTTAGTGTGCCTTCAATCTTTCCCAGCATTCGAGGTTTCACTAGGGATTCTGCCATGATATGACCAAAATATTTGAGCTTCAGCCTCATGATCAAACCTTCCAGTGAACAGTTTGTCTTGATTTACTGATGTACTGGTTTATTGGATCTTCTTGCAGTCAAAGGAATTCTAGGTAGTTTTTGCCAAGACCACAATTGAAAGTCATCAATTCTACGGCGCTCAGGTTTCTTTATGATGCAGCTTTCACATCTTTGTTACTACTGGGAATACCCCATCTCTTACTATGAGGACCTTTGTTAACTTTTTACTAGCTTGTCCAGATTTGTTTTCCTCCCCAAAAGCAAACGTCATTTAATTTCAGGATTACCGTCACCATCTGCAGAGATCCTGGTTCCCAGGAAAATAAAATCTGTCACTGTCTCGACTTCTTCCCCATCTATTTGCCAGGGATGGAGATTTCTGTATGCCATGATCTTCATACACCCTCTCAAACTGGTAAAAGCAGTTTAACAGAAACAACTGCTGCTCCCACTTCATCCCAACCACATGTAATAATAAATAAACATGTCGTCCATTATCAAGTGTAGTTCTTCAAAAGAGCATGTCCCAGAATCCTCGGCTCCTTGTTTATTGCTCTGCAATATCATATTTGGACCTTTCCTGTGTTATGCTACCACATGTGCACGGCACTGGAAGCCTCCTGTTGCCGAGTGCGCTCGTATCCCGCGAACCCTAAACCTAACCAGTTACCGGTCTTAACCCCCTAACCCTAAGCCCCTACACCCCTTGCCGGCCCTAACCCTCTACACTCCTTGCCGGTCCTAACCCCCTACACCCCTTGCCGGCCCTAACCCCCTACACCAGTTCTCGGCCCTAACCCTAAACCTCTAACCCTAAGCCCTACAGCCCTTGGCGGCCCTAACCCCCTACACCCCTTCCCGACCCATACCCTGTAAACCTAACCCGTAAACCCCTAACCACTTACTGGCCACAAAGAGACAGCTTCATCGGCGCAGGGCAGTGCAGCATGCCTGTGTGCACATAACAGATGCACGTGCACGTGCGGTAGCATAAAACAGGAAAGCATCCCATATTTTGTTTATTAAAACCCTTGTGTAACAGTAAACAACATATTGGTTATAACTGATATCAATTATGGAATAATTTCCTCTGCACATCCTGGATTATTACAGTACTTTATCTGCTGAGGATGTAACCTACAAAATGATAACACAACCACACCGCCTGATAGGCTAGCTATGAAACCACGCCCATTCACCGGGAAGCCTTACCCACACAGTATGCTTTACCTTTTAACCACGCCCACTCATGTTTAAGTCCCGCCCACATGGTCGCACAAACAGACAATTGAATAGCAAGCACCACATTTTTGCCGTCTCGAGTGTCACTGACCAATAAGCGGCTGGTTCACACAAGCCCCGCCCATGGTTGGCGAGCGGCGCTCTCTGCAAATGGCTGTGGGTTATGTGGACTGTCACTGTCACATCACAGCCGAGGAGTTCGTGCAGGTAATGACACTGACACAGAGAGCCATCATATAGAAATACATATCAGTTATAGTGTGCCTGTACCTAGTCTGGTCCCACGTGTCAGTGCTTGCTATCATGTAATTGGTTGGCTGCTGGTCACATGGGGTGTGAATTACATTTGTAGTACATTTCAACCTGAAGCCTCCAGAAGCAAAGGTACACTGTTGTGCATGGAGGAGGGTGCAGCAAAACAGCTCTGATTTGGGGGAAAACAGACAATTCAAAAAATAAGAGACAAATATTAACTTGTATTTATTTTAAAGTAGATACTGTTTTCAATAGTCAATGCCCAACAAAAATACAGACAAATCCTGTTTTCTGCCCACCAGCAGTTGCTGCCAATGAACACTAGGGGGTGCGGCCAATATTTTCTTGTTATCATCTGCCACTCTCCTAAATGTTTCCCTAACCCTAGCACCTAAATTAAACCTGAACACCTAGATATAATCCTAACCTCTAAATCTATCCCTAACCCCTAAATCTAACACTAACCCCCAAGTGTTGTTTGCCTTTTGCCACATACAATGCAGTATTATTACTCTTTATTTATAAAGCACTGATGCCTGGACTCGAGGACTTTTTTGAACTGGCAGCCGGCTTTTGATGTACACTAGACATGTGGCAACCTAGGATCTATCCCTCTTTGCCTGCGCATTTCTTCTGCAGCACTGTCAGCTGCAGTTACAGTTGACATCCGCCAGAGGGCGCTGTGAGTTTTCGGGCGCCGTAAAGTTCCAGGGAAGGCAAATAACTATTCTCCCTTCCGACGTGGTGCAACTTGATGGCGCTGAATCGACAGCGAGGCCATCACTATGTTCGGTGCGGGCATTCGGCTCCCAGGGCCTCGGGCGCTCCTCTCATAGCTCAAGGCCTCCTTGTATGCTAAAAATTGGCAGCGCCATCTGTCGGCCGGCAGAAGAACTGCAGCTGCCAGATTTTGCAATGGTGAAGAGGGAAAGGCCCGCAACCTATTCTAATGGCCAGAAGAGTTTTCTAAAGGACTGTGTCACTTGCTGACTTGTATTGTTATGTGATGTTTTCCCCTAAACCCTGTTTGTATGCCCTGGGCCCCCAGGACTGCTTTTACTAGGTCATTTGAGCATTTTTGTGAACAATTATTTTATGTGTAGAGTGTGTTTGGGGGTATAATTACTACATTAGGTGGTCCTATCCTGTTATGCTGGAGCAGCACAAGGCAGCAACAATGGCGGTGAGCAGCGATATTCCGGTGCCATATCATAGAGTCAAGGCTTAGGTAAACGGTTAGGGTGAGGGTTAGGCTAGAATTAAAAGCTTAGAACTTCTCTCACATATTGGCAGCGCTGCAAAATACTGGCAGCCCCATCTAGCGGCTGGAGGCTGCACTGCAGCGGCGAACCTGTCCCTATATCATAACAGGATAGATAATAGGTTTACAATATTCTGCCTCATGTCATTTGGCTCCCTGACAGCAGGTACAGGGGTGACACTAGTGTGTTAATCTACCTCAATTGTTAAAACAGAGCATCTCCTCAGACGTCTGTCCCTTTTGATGGCTAGGTAATCCATGCAGAGTATAGAGAGAAGCCAAGGTAATTTCCTTACCAACTTGTAGACTCTTACCACTAGGGGGAAGTTAATAGGACTCCCTATCAAGTTCAAAAGGCAAGAAGGAAAACTCTCAGGCTGGTTATGAGTAATCCGGTCATGACAGTAATTTGACCCGGTGGGAAGACTAACAAACCTCTCGTGATTGGTCCCTGTATGCTATAAATCCACTGCACTGTAGTTCAATAAAGTTTGTTGTTGTCAGTTTGGGTATACATAATTTATGTGTAATATTCATTCTGGGGAAGGGATAATCCCGGTCTGGGTTTATTCCTGCTTTCAGTGGTATCCACAATAGCTCACACAAGCCTCTGGGTGGGTCAGAACCATGTTCTGGGTGAGCCCAATAGAAGTATCAGTAGTGACTGTACCACTTTAAGGGCGACCAATAGACGATTCCAGTAACCAGCCGAGATACCCAGTTCGCTACTAGTCCTAGGACTGGTCAAGGGTCCTGGCCGGATTACAGCAATTGAAACACTTTATTTCAATAGATCAGAATCAAGTGGTGTCAAGTATTTTGCAAATTATACCCCTTTGGTCCTTTTGTTTTGTGGTTAGCCACAAATTAGGAAGTATTTGACCGTAATCATTGACCCCCATTCAATTTAATAGGGAGCCATAATTGCTAAAATTGTTATGGTAACCCCTAAAAGTGGGTGCACCCTGGAGCTGCTCCCACCCCCTAGCAGACTTCCCTCCAACTCAATAAAGGTATTGCTGTCCAAGAGTTGTCAAGTAGGTAGTGGCTAGACCCAACCACCAAGTATCACTACTCCCTACCTTATCAAGAGGTACCCTGAGCCCACTAATAAGCCCCATTACCCTCCGCTGGGTCCCCCGAATAGCCGAGAGCCTGTCCTCGAGAATCTAAAACTTGTACATTCCAGGTCTATGGTTCCCCATGTGGGATAGACCCCCGGTCCCTCACCCAGACACTCTGTCTCCAGCAGTTACACTACCTAATCAACATCTGCTGTGCCCAGATCTTGCCCAGAGGTAACGAATAGCTGGGGCCATAGACCCATTGGCACTAAGGTGGGGAAGGAGACGGGCTGGCACCTGGTCTTAGAGACAGACCTGGCGCATGTGGGGTAGATCTCAGAGGCAATAGGTGTCAAACTTGTGTTTACCAAGGAAAGTGGCCCATTGATGATTTGTGGAAAAACTGTATAACAATGTGTACTGCAAAATAAAGTTTATGCTCTTTTTGGGACACAAATGCATAGTGTGTTTGATTTAGAGGGAAGTAGTTTGTTATTTTTTTTTTTTTTATTAGAAATTAATTTCTGCAACTTGTCATGAAACTCTGCAACTTGGACCATAAAATTATTTGGAAAATTGGAAACTTGTCCTAGCATCCGGTTAAGCTATCGTGTGTGTGGGGATAAGGAACCTGTATAACCTGCAGGAAGGATTGGTCTTTTTGGCATTTTCAAGCATAACGAAGAGAGAGTTGGGACAACCAACATGAATCCAAGGCAGTATGTACTTACCAGATGATTTACTGTATGCATTAGTATTTGTGCCACATTTGGAGAATCCTTGATTTGGACCAGTTTTGTTCACTAGGTGTGGTAGGGCTATGTCCAGGATAATAATAGTAAATACCCTTAAAGCTGCAAACTTTGCGCCCTAAACTAATCCCTGAAAAAGCAATTATGAGTGCCCTAACTGCAGAGTAAACCCAATATATCTATGCTAATCACACATCCCTAAAACATTGCGAGCAAACTCCTCCGGGTCACTGCTCCGAGTGAACTTTATGACACAGATGAAAAGCAAGGCATGTATCTCCATTGAGTTTTGCACTGACAATAAATTACGAGTTACTCCCTGACACTTTGACACCTAAACCCTATGCTAATAAGATTTTACGGCTCACTCGGATCACTCCCACATCAGAACGAAGAGAACAAACAGAACAGAGATTTATGAGTACCAATCACCACTCATAAGTGCTTTGAAAACCTTTGCTGAGTCTCCCAGAAGCATTTAAAGGGACAGTATAGCACAAAAAACACTACACTTCAACATTATTTGACACGTAACAATCTGATATCAACATATATATATATATATATATATATATATATATATATATATATAATAAAAAATATGATATGTTGTTATTAAGCCCGTTTTATGATACAATATCCAGGGTAACAAACAACCCAGCACTCAAGGTGTTAATGCATGTCACAAAACTACGTTGGCTAGGAACAAACACACTAATGCATTGTCTATAAATATATCATATGTAAACACAAAATAAACACGTCTTTTAATTATTGTACCTATAAATAAAATTGTCATATCTTTTTTTAATATCAAAATATATTAATAAATAAAAAACAATTCAGGCTACTTATGGCAGTTGTTCCTGTACTTCACACTCATTATAAGATTTATGGCATTCACATTTCCTATTGGCTCCTGGGCCATCTCATCCGTAAAGCTTGGTCTGGTTGCTCTCTGCAGATATATCTGTTGCGGCAAATGAGCAAGAATAACAGATCCGGGCTCACTGCTGTAATCTGGGGGAGTGAATGATTTGAATTAGTGTATAACTTAGGGGGGTAAAAAGCTCCAGCAGACTTTTTACTGCATTCCTCACAGTTAGAGCCCCAGATTAACATAGGGCTCTTTGCCTGTTCATGTGACAATAATTATGTTTTATTAGTTTTTGTTTATTTAGACAGCATCAAGAGTGCCTTGGACCTTGAATAAATATATATTTTAAATGGATCACCTATTTGGACAAAAAGTGAAGAAAGTTTAATTTTATTCTCTCTATATCTATCTTCTTCAAGCATAGATGCATATGGCGAGTTCAGCTCAAGTTTCCTTCCTTTTTCTCTTTCCTAAGGAAAAGCTGAGCAAAACAGCCCGAATAACCACAAAGTCTGGGATTTTCTTATTGAGAATGCACACTGTGATGGGTTACTGATCAGTGCTATTTAGTGTTTTCTTTCTTTAGATCATATAGAACCCATATTTATCTTTGGATGTTTTGATGACTTTTATTTTGCTTCAATACAATTCAAAGGATATTGTGCTCAAAAGGCAAGAAGGAAAGCATCTGAATAGAGGCTGGTAATTAATAATCCTGACATGACAGTAATTTCACCAGGTAGGAAGAATAATAAACCTATTGTGATTGGTCCCTGTATGTTATAAATCTACTGTATTGTAGTGCAATAAAGTTTGTTGTTGTCAGTTTGGGTATACATAATTGACGTGTAATATTCATTCTGCGGAAGGGATAATCCTGATGCCATGGTTCCTTGGTCCTGTGGCTTGTTCCTGTTTTCATTGTTATAATTAGCTTTCAAATAACCTAAAAACAGTAAATGTACAATGTGTTTTATTTTTTATTTTAGGACACAGAAGATGTTATAGAGAAATCAAGAGAAGTAAGTGCATTTCTAGAAAATCATTAAAAATGAAAAATGTTCTGTATTTTGAAATTCCTTTTTTATTTTTTTCCAGAAAGGACTCCAGGCCCTTATATGTGTTACAGAAAATGAGCGAGAATTTGAAGGCCTTACTCATCTTTCTGACAGGTGTGCTTTTTCAACAAATATTAGGATTTTTGTCTTTGTTAAAGACTTCACATGTGTGTGCAGCATGTAACAAACTAAAGCTGGTAGCTGTGTAAGACATGGGCATAATTTTTGAAGTCTCCATCTATAGACCGTTCTGTTTTTATTGGGTTCAACATTTGCTGCTAACTTAGAGCCTGAGGGGTGTTTTTATCTTATCTATGAGTAGAGGGTGGGAAAGGACAGAGAAGGGAGCTATAGAATTGGAGTCTCTGTGCAGAAACATGGCTAGCTGTTTTCCTTGAGATTGCTTATTCAGAAGCAGTCTCAAGGATATCGGCTAGCCCTGCATCTGCACAAATGTAAACAACCTTACTCTCATTCTTCACTAAAGACATCAACATTATTTTTCAAATTAAGAACTAACTCTATGACATTTTCCCTGCCTAATTATGATATTAGATGAAACATTTTCAGGCTTACATGTTGTTATACATTATACAATATTCGTTTCATGCTAAAATAATGTATATAGAACAGTAGAAAAAATGCAACTCATTAACGGAGCTTGGCTAGTAATTAGTTTTATTTTACATTTCTATATTTTAGATACCCTAACTTTATCATGCCGTGTTTTGGGATCCATCCCATTCAGAATAATGCAGGTGACCAATACAGTGTGACCATGAAGGTGAGCAGATTGCACATTATCAAGAATTACAAATGATGCACTTTGTAGGAGTTCCTCTGGGTGGGGGCAAAACAGGTGCTCAGTATAAGCTGCACTTTATCAGTGTTTTTTTTTTTTTTTTTTAAGAATGTAAACTTTTCAATAAGTACACAATTGTATTAAATCGGTTAGTTTGCCGTTCATATATATCCTACAATGCTATTCATGTAATGCTCCTCTTTGAATTGAAAGTAACGTTAGATTTGCAGTAAGCTGTAATTTGTTAATTATCAACTGTAACCATTGGAAAAAGGTTTTATTTACTATGTAAACTGTAATATTTATTTCTCTATTTGTATCAAATGTACTGTTTTACTTTCAGAAATGCCTGATGTAGAGCTAATGCTCAATGTTGTATTAAATCTCTATATCTTTCAATGTGAATTTTCTATTGATAGGGAGATGATAAATATATTCACACCATAGGGTAGGTGGCAGCTCCCTCACCTGATGCTGCCACCCATCACTTTTTAAGATTTTTGAAGGCACAGGATTATTGGCAGAACAGACAACGTTCACATGTTTTTTGATTTGGCATGGCACGTATTTTTAAAGTGGAGGAATAACCTCCCATTCCTAGAATGGGGAGGAAGAACGAGAATCTTTTGGACTCCTTGGCCTGAGCCCAAAAGATCAAAGGGGTCCTCAAGCCTGAAGGCTTCACTGGAGCAAGGGCACAAGACTGCATGAAATGCACCGGCATAAAAATGTTTTTATTAATTGATGGTATAATTATAGGATGTTCTATGTGCTGTTTGATTCTTAAAATTTTATTAATATGACCATTTAATAAAGATATGGAAAATATATACTAGTCGCACTTAATTCTTTAGCGTATGAAAAAGCAAAACAACCACTACCCTTGCCCTCTGCACACATTTTCTAATATTGTTTAATAATGTGCATAATCACATTTTCACATACATTTTCCAAGTATTGTGTTTTAAATAATTTGTAAAACATGTTATACCATTCTTTCAAACAGTTATGTTTATTTATGCATATTGTTTTTTTTTGTGTTTTTTTTATGTTATTTTTTCTAAATATTCGTATTTTGGAAAACATCAATGAGAGGCAATATTAGAAGATTTTATATTGTTAATGAAATGGCATCTTTTGTTTCTTGTTATCTTATCAGTTTGATTTGATTACATTAGATTAAAAGGCCAGGGTGTTTGAAAATGTGTTTTCCTTATTGAAATTGTTGCTGAATTGATGTTATAGGCATTTTAGTTTGGGGATGAAATATGTTTAGCTCGCTCCCTTAGTTGCGGTGCATATAATGAGGATGCATTGGTTTCAAATGATTTAACAAGATAAGAAAAGGTATAAAATAAATAATAAAACAATGTACTTTGCTGGGCTGGTCACAGAGCTCTATTCAGTTCACTTTCTCATTTTTTAAATTAAGCTGCTCATGTGCTGTGTGACCAAACCTTATCCTCATTATCTGTGCTGCTGTTTTTTGGGAGAGGATATACCAACACCAACTAGAAATGCCTAAAACTACTTTTTTGTTTTTAAATTATTTAAGCATTACAGTTTCCAACATGATTATCAAGCCTTTATCTGATGGTGTAGAGAAGTTTTGATGAATTACCTATCCCTTTAATACAATATTTTTGCTCATTGTGGTTTTTATTTTGTAGGACCTGGAACCTGCTGTTGCTCAGTTCGACAAATACAAAGATAAATTGGTTGCTGTTGGAGAGGTACATTTTATATATATATATATATATATATATATATATATATATATATATATATATTGTGACAACTCTGCTGTCACACTCAGGATCCGTGCCTTGAGGACGCAGGAGCTCTTTAAATATTTAACCACACTTTACTGATTGTTTTGACAGCATATAACATAAAACTGAAGGCAGAAAAAAAACTAGCTTCTCTTGGAAGCCCTGCATAACTAAACTGTAGTTCCCTCACTGTCTTACATAGAATTGCAAACATACAGTCCAAACAAAGGCAACAGAGGTGTCTTTCTCTCTCACCTCTCTCTCGGGCTCTGTATCTCCGGCCTCTCTTGCCTAAACAGATCCCTCCTTCGGTCATCACCTTCAGGGACTTTCTGTTCCTCTTATCTGCAGGCTCTCTCTTCAAAGCTTCTGGCTTTGGTCCATTAGCTTTCAGTGCGGCCGCTGACAGCAGCCCTGCACACTTCCACAACACTCCACCTCTGTCAAACAACTCTCCACCTGGAGGCAGCAGCATGTCTTGATTGCAGCCACACCCAAGCTTTTTAAGGTGCTTCTTAACCATCTCACTCCTGGGGAGAAGTCTTGAAGGGCTCTCTACTGCCCTCTGGTGACACACTATTACTATATATTTGTCAAACTGCAATTCGTCGGCACGCTTTGCGACAGATCGCAGTTTGATAATGAACCGATTGCAAAGCCACCCATGCACAGAGCGCCCCCTTAGCAGCACATGCGCAAACGCGGCTTTAGCCACACATTGGGCATGCGCTGCGCATAGAAGAGGGGGAAGAGACACAGAGGGAGAGAGGGGAGGGGGGAAAGAGACACAAGGGGGGAAAAGAAACACTGGGGCGGGGAAAGAGACACAGGGGAGTGAGAGGAGGGGGAAGAGACACGAGGGAGGGGGGAACAGACACAGGGGGAGGGGGGAGATACACATGGGAAGGGGGAACAGACAGGAGGGAGAAAGAGACTGGGGAGGGGGAAAGGGACGCATGGGAGGGAGAGGGGGGAAAGATACACAGGAGGGAAAGAGACACAGGGGAAGGGGTTAGAGACACGGGAGGGAGAGGAGGGTAAAAACAAAGGGTGGGGAGAGGAGGGAGGAAAGGAGACACAAGGGAGGAAGTAGACAGGGGAAGAGACTCGCAATGAGCTCCAAAGGTGCTCATTGCGAGGCCCATGATGAGTGCCAAAGGCGCTCATCGCGAGGCCATTGTGTGGCTCCCACTGTGTGGCAAACAGCATTGCCAGGCTTCACTTTTGATTGCCATCACTTTTGACGGACAAGTCACTAGTGTGTGTGTATATATATATATATATATATATATATATATATATATATATATAGTAATTTAGTAATTATTAATCCATATATATATATATATAGAATAATAATGAGTATTGCAATATAATTTGATACCTTTTGTATTGGACAAACGCTTCACTCTTGAATATATATATATACATATATATACAGTATCTCACAAAAGTGAGTAAACCGATCACATTTTTGTTAATATTTTATTATATATTTTCATGTGACAACACTGAAGAAATGACACTCTGCTACAATGTAAAAGTAGTAAATGTAGGTCCAAACCATGACACTCCCACCACCAAAAGTATACATCTTTACTGAGGAAAGGTAGTTGAAATAATCCCTAAATTACAGATAAACGTATAAGACACAAAGAACCCAAAACACTGATATGAGAGGAAACCCTCAGTTTGAACGTAAACAGTGATCCGGATGAGTGGAGGAACACAATTACAGGAGGATTTTCCAAATTTTATATTCTCCAGTGTTACAAAAGTACACCAAAAGAAATCAAAGAAAACAGTAGGCCTACCTCCCTCAGGAGCACTATCTTTACTGATAGTTAGGGAACTGTCTATCTGCTCTCATCCAGCTAAACCTGGGTGGAGCAAAAGCATTCCAGTAGTTTTCACTGGTCAGTATCTTTAGATCGCTCATCAGCTCCAGGCTGCTGTGTATCTGTTTCTTTTCCCAGCTTCAGTGACCACCTTTCTGTGTTTCCCCAGCCCATAGTGACTTTACACTTCACTAATTAGCAGCCCCACCCAGACTATACCAGCAGTATTTAAGTCTTCTCTGATTAGGTGCATTTAATCAGCTGCTCAGGAAAGTTAACCTTGTATAACTCTGTCTCTTTCTGTCTCTGGGTATATATGTATGTGTGTGTGTATATGTATAGATATATATATATATATATATATATATATATATATATATATATATATATATACATACATACATACATACAAGGTGATACTTTTATTAAGCCTAGTTGTATTAGTACCTGTATTTTTCTTTCCTTCTTCTACAAATGTCTATTTACACACCCACACACACTTCAAATATACACCTATGTACATACTTTAAGTCACTCCTGATAATTCATTGTATTTCTGTGCAGATTGGTTTAGATTTCACCCCATGGCTCGCCTCGACCTCTGAACAACGGGAGGAGCAGATGAAAGTTTTCCAGGTGCAGCTGGATATTGCAAAAAGATTGGACCTGCCTGTGTCAGTATGAACTGTAACAAGCATTTTATTTCAGTTTAATATGAGTAAGATATCAATGTGTGTATATGATAGTAGTTACCGTACTTCTATAAAACAACTGCTGTTGTGGCATTTTCAACACTCAATGCTCAGTTGTGACCCATCAAAGACTGATTTAGGTGTAGTGTTTTTATTAAAGAGAAAAACCAAAGCAAAAGATGATTAATAGGAGAACTGGAGGGTTGTGTCATTGGGTTACTCTGATTATGAGGATGTTACACTTTTTGTAAGGGGCATGCATTTAAAAGATGTTTTAAACATTTTTGTGTACAATTAGTAGTCCACAGAGCAGAAAAAATACATTAAAGGGAGATGTGGGTGAGGTTGTTTCCCTTCCTATTGTCCTGAGATAGGGAGCCTTGTGAATCTCTGTATTGCAACAACCTTGTACTTGTATCCCCATTCATTTGAATGTAAATCTTGATAAACTAACACCTATAACAGACTCTTAAAGAGTACTTAGTTACACTTCATCTCAAGTTTCTTTCAGTTACCGTAATTGGTAAGGCTGATCAAACATATTGATTAATATCTGTTTCTGGTTTGCTTTAGTTATTTTCCTTAAATTAGTATATATTTTTGTGCAAGAAAGAATTTTGTAATGTATAAAATATACTCTTTATAAATGCACAATATATAATGTTTGGGACCTGCAGTGGCACAAATTATTATTTCCTTGGTACATAGAGATTAGTAAGTGTAATATATTATTTTAAACGTCATCTGCGAAATTTAATGTTGTAGAGAAGATCATTTTTGCGCAAGTGTGCAGAAGGCAATAAGTAGCTAATCTGGTATAGCTGGCAGCTGCTGTGAGGAGACCGCTACTTTTTATTCTGAATCCCCCATCCAGAGAACTACTTTTTGTTACACTCGTACAGAACTTTCTACAATGGTGGGAGATAAAGTGTAATATGTGTGCAACTTAAGTATTATTATATTCTATTTTTTTTTTTTATAACAATGAGTTTTATTGTCACTACATGTCATATAACAATTTACACCTTGTACCTTGGCTCACAGGCCTTTCTGGTTTTCATATATCCAAGAATCCCAACATACATGTATTTGTAATCAACAACATAAAAGAAAAACTCTGTAATAACGCAGCATGTACAGTCAAGATGAGTGTTCACCTGTTGCAAATCGAGCCTTAAGGCTATGGTACATATAAAGTGACTATCTCTTTTTTTCCATTTTATTTTGAACATAAATCTTTTAACAATGTGTTTCAAAACTGCAAACTTAAACTGCTTGCTGGCCTGGCCTGTCCCTTAGAGAATCCCCTAATACAGGTAATTTATGATGAGGATGTCCCCCCCTCCCTTCCCATACTACCTCCCTTGGCCCTCAGTCCGACCTATTTGGGGGAAAGATTCTACTTTTTAGCTAGACATTAGTCCTAACAGCCTAGGGCTAGGCCTATGTATACTATCCATGGGTCCCATATTTTCCTGAAGTTGTCCATAGAGTCATCCAGTAGGTGGGTAATTCTTTCGTTGATGGCAATATAATTTATCTTATGTTTGATCAGCTGGAAGCTTAGGTTACTGGATTTCCAGGATTTAGCAATATGACTCTTGGTTGCAAGGTTATGTATTGCAGCAGCCTGTTTTGGGGAGGTGTAAGGGTGTTAAGGGGGATCCCCAGCAGCATGTTGTCTATAGACTTATCCACCTGGGTACGGAATAAGTCCGAGGCTAGTTCCGAAACCAGGTCCCATATCTTTGCTACTTTGGGGCAGGATCACCATATATGGGGGAATGTCCCAACTACCTGGCATCCCCTAAAGCACAAATGGTTTTCTGACTTTTTCCATTTAGCGAGTTTTTCCGGGGTTATGTATACTCTGTGTAACACCTTGATGGCAGTTTCTAAAATGCTATAGTTCAGGGAGCCCCTATATATGTTGGACCAAGCTATCCTCCATTTACCTAAATCCCAATTCGTATTCATGTCAGATTCCCAGTCTACCATGTGTTTAAATTTGAGACCTACCGGTCTAGCATTAAATGTTTTGTAGAGCATCCCTAGGGTGCCTTTCGTTAGAGGTGCCACTTGGCACGTTTTTGATAGCCAGTTCATTTCCGGAATTTTATGGTTCTCTAACAAGGTTAATACGAGATGTTTAAGCCTGCAGAAATTGTAGTGTTCTGTCAAGGGTAGATCGTGTTTGTCCCTTAATGTTTCGAACGAGATGATTCGCCCCTGCTCAATCCACTCTCCCAGCCTATCTAGTTTTTTGCTCCTCCACCAGTGTTGGGAAGCCGAGTTTAGGCCAACTGACATCTGAGGGTGATTAAGGAGAGAGATCATGTAAGAAGGTTTGGGAAATAATTTTGTATGCATGTGGGCCCATTTCCAACAAGTGAGCGTGTGTTTTATCATAGGATTGGGAATATTTCTCAATTTGGGGGGAATATCTGGTAGCCACATAATTGTGTCCCAAGTCAATGGTCTCATTGACTGGTTTTCTATATAAACCCACGCTGGTTGATGTGATATTGAATGGGCGATTGGCAACCAGGATAGTTGAGCGGCTTTGTAATAAAGTTTAAAGTTAGGGCAGGATAATCCTCCATCTAGTTTGTGCAAATACATGATTCTTTTCGCGATTCTTGATGGGCCCTGGTTCCAAATGAATCTAAAGATCTGCCTTTGGAAATTAGACAACTCTTTGTTTCTTACCGGGATCGGGAGGGTTCTAAACAAGTAAAGAAGTCTGGGTAAAATGTTCATTTTTATTGTGTTAATTCTCCCCACCCAGGAGAGGCGAAATTTCGTCCATCGACCTAAATCTGTAATCAAGGTTTTTAGTAGCTTAGAATAGTTCTCAACGTAAAGATCCCCCAGGTTTGCCGTTAACCTTATTCCTAGGTAATTTATGTATTTTATGTCCCAATTAAATTTATACTTATCGTGTAGACTATTTTTTTCTGTTGCCGGAACATCTATGGCCAGGGTCTCTGTTTTCTCTAAGTTTAGTTTTAGGCCCGATAGTCGGCCAAACTTTTCCAGTGTTTTAATGAGTTCCGGAATTGAGTTAGTTGGGTTGGTTACTACGCATAGTAGATCGTCTGCGAACAGGCAGATCTTGAAGTGGTGATGTCCCACCTTAATTCCGTAGATCTCCGAGTTTGACCTGATTTCCCTGGCTAGGGGTTCCATAGCCATAGCAAAAATCAAAGGTGATAGCGGGCATCCCTGCCTAGTCCCCCTTCCTATTGTTATGTTCGGATTCACAGGACCTGGGAGTTTCAGTTTCGCCGAAGGGGAGCTATAGAGAGATTTCAGCAGGTTAATGAACTGTCCACTGATGCCAAATTTATTTAGGGTCGCGAATAGATAAGGCCATTCTAGAGTATCGAAAGCCTTTTCTATATCAAAGGCCATAAGACATGCAGGGGTTTTGGAGATTTTGGCTTCGTGTATGAGGTTAAGGACTTTCCTAATATTGTCTCCCGCTTGTCTGTGGGCTACAAAGCCTACCTGATCATTATGAATCAGTCTTGGCAAGAAAGAAGCTAGTCTGTCCGCCATGGTTTTGGATAGAATTTTCATGTCACAATTTAGGAGTGAGATTGGCCTGTAGTTTTTCATTTCTAGGGGATCCCTCCCTTCCTTGGGGAATAGAACAATTTCAGCAGTGTTAAGCTCTGCAGGTATTTTTTCTCCTGCTAAAATGTTGTTAAAGAGTGTAACTAGGTGTGGTCCCAACGTTTCTATAAATGTTTTATAATAGTTATTGGTAAAACCGTCTGGTCCCGGAGCTTTACCCTCTTTAAGTTTGTGAACCGTTTTACGCACCTTGTCTAGCGATATTGGGGCGTTAAGGGCTCCCAGTTCTTCCCCCGTTATGGTGGGGAGATCAATTGAATTGAGAAATGATTTCATCTCAATACGGTTGAGAGATGAGGATCCTTCATAGAGGGAATTAAAGTAATTGGTGAAGGTAGACTTAATTTTACTTGGGTTTGCTGTGAGTTCACCCTCCCTTGTTTTTATTTGGTGGATTTTATTCTGTGTATTTTTTGATTGTAATTTTTTGGCTAGGAGTGGGCCTGGTTTATTTGCTTTGTCAAAGAATTTTTGCTGAGTCCACCTTAGGGCTTTCTCAGTTTGGTCTGAGAGGACAGCGTCTAGATCCGTCCTAACCTTTTCAATTGCCTGTCTGTTTTTGGAGTCCGGTTTGGCTTGGTTTAGTTTTTCTAGTCTTGTTAGTTCTGCTTGCAGTTCAAATTCTTTAGCTTTTCTTTGTTTTTTGTGGTGAGAGGCAATTTTAATAAGGGATCCCCTGATATAGGCCTTGTGTGTGGCCCATACAATGCTTGCCCTTACTTCTGGGGTGAGATTAATCTGGAAGAAAAGATCTAGATCGTGGGAAATTTGGTTTTTGATCTCTGGGTTAGCTAGAATTCGTTCGTTTAGTCTCCAAGAGAATGTGGGCCTCCCCCCTGTAGCCCAGCTCAATGCCAACTTTACGGCGGCATGATCAGACCATGTACAGGGAGTATGTTCTGATCTCTTTACCTGGTCTAAAAGTGAGGAATCTGCCAATATGTAGTCTATCCTGGAATAGGTATTATGTACTTGGGAGAAAAAGGAATATTCCTTAGCTGTAGGGTGTGTTTCCCTCCAGACGTCTGTTAAATTTAACTTAAGGAGTAAGTGCTTAATTATCTTTATTTTCTTCGTGAACCTCTCTTGACCCCCCTTCCCCGTCCTATCTTGCGTCGGGTCCATCACCAGGTTCAGGTCCCCCCCTATTATTATTTTTCCGAGCCCTGGCTTGTCTAACATTTTTAGTACGTTTATTACCGTTTGATGTGGGTTAGATGTGGGGGCATAGATAGAAACAAGGGTTGTCCTAATGCCCTGTATTAGTCCTGTTATTATTACAAAACTACCTGCCGGATCTGTCTGTCTGTGTTCTAGCGTAAAAGGGAAGTTCCTGTGAAGGAGAATAGCCGCCCCTCCTTTTTTAGTTCTTTGGTTCGCTAGGAAAACCGTTGGGTAGTTCTTGTGGAGAAAATTTGGGTGGTTATTGTGGACAAAGTGTGTTTCCTGCATGAATATGACAGAGGGGTTACTATCTTTATAGGATAGAAAGGCCTTGCGTCGTTTAAATGGTGAGTTAAAACCCTTGACATTGTGTGTTAGGAATATTATATCTAAATTATTCAGATTTTCTGCCATGTGTGTGGAGAAGTGCAGCGATATCTTGACTTACCCCAATCCAGAGGAGGAGTCCCTAAAGCCCTGAGGCCTGGAGAGATATGCTGGGAGAGTGGATCGCCCCCTGACCCGGCGGGTATAACCCCTGGGAGTCTATCGTCTGAGGGACGGCTGTTTTCTAAACTGATGGAATTACCTTTGGGTTGTTTTACATTCAGGAATGGAGAGTAAGGAACAGCCAGCAAGCTAGTAAAACAGTAAGGAAATAATAAGACATAACAAAAAAACAAATGAAGATAACATGAGAACATTTCAAAGACAGTGATCCTCATTAAATTTTACCGATTGCACCTAGATGCCTAGGGTGGAGAGGAAAAACAATCCTCTCCCAGTCCCTAGTATGAGGAAAAAGTGTACCTTCGAGTAGTTCCTTAATAGGCAAGTTATAACTTTACCCTACCAAACAATAACCTTGGATTTGGCCTGTACCTGGGAAAACACTAGCAATGTAAGAAGAAAATATATCTAGATCTATATACTTTTTGACATGAACTCATTCTTCTCTAGGGTAATATCTAAACGTATGTGTTTCAATTCACAATATACAATGATATTTTTTTACATTGTTAGGCTTACTAACTAATATTAAACCTTTTGTACTTTGATTTGATATTTCTCACATATCTAGGTATTGCTAAAGTTCACCCTTCCTCCACCGGTAAGGGGGGAGTGTTTGGGGTGAGCCTGCCGGAAGTCCCAGGCTCGGGTTGTAGCAAACATGCAGTCTCTCTTTGGTTTCTTTGTTTATTGTGAACCGGCATCTCTGTCCACTGCCTTGATGGTCTGTCTTTTGGCCTCTCTGCTCGTTGTACACGAAACTCTTCGCTAGTGGCCAGTTTGAGCTGGATCAAGTGTTTTTGGCAGTCTTCCAAAGAGAGAGCAGAATAAGTGGCTCCTCCGGCTTGGAACAGTAAGCGGAATGGGAAACCCCATTTGTACGGGATCTTGTTCTTTATAAGAACATTTAAAGCTGGTTTCATTTCCCTGCGCTTGAGCAGAGTGGATGGGGCAATATCCGCAAAAATCTGTAGTTGGGATCCATCTGGGCCAACCACTCGTGGAGAATTTCTGGCAGCAGAGAGGATATTGTCCCTTGTTCTTTGTCGGAGGAATCGGACTATAGTGTCTCTAGGTAGACTCTGATTGACGGATGCTCCCAAGGCCCTATGAGCCCTTTAAATTTCAATCTCTTCATCTTCTCCTTCCGGCAGCAAATATCGAACTACCTCCTTGATGTAGGGTACCAGGTTAGTTACCCGTTTGTTGATCCCTCTAAAGCGAATGTTATTTCTGCGGGACCGATTTTCAATATCCTCCAGTTTGTTTTCCAGGATGATGATTCTGGCAGAAGTAGCCGAGATATCTTTCCTGTCCTGCCCTTGAGTTGATACCAATTGGTCCGTGAGGTTCTCTAACATATGGGTTCTCTGTCCCAGCTCTTGAATTTCTTTCTTAAAGTCCTGCACGGCCTGGGAGAGTTGGGTCTTTAGCAAGATTTCAAATCTTGTGATAATCTTGTCTATCATCTCCGGCTCCTGTAAAGTGCTCTTCTGTCCTCCCTCCATGTCTGAATTGTCAGATAAATCTGCAGCGGGGCTCTGGAGAGAGGGTTGACGTTTTGGGAGCGTTTGGAAGTGTTCTGGAATTCCTTTGGCTGCCGAGCTTTTGCGTGATTTACCCTTCATTTTCCATGCAGGTTGTCATTTGTAATTCACTGGGGCGCCGTTGTTAGTCCAGGTCCTGAGAAATGAGGTTTAGTAGTCTGTAGCGGGGTTTCCCATGTTCTTATCCCTTTCTTTTAGGTTAATACATTGCCGTACTGTATAGCTGTGCTGTGTTTTCCCTGGTAGGGCCTCCTCCTTCTTGTTAGTTTAACATTGCCATGGATATCCGTGGAGTCAGTTCAGTATGTATGCTCTGTGGAGGTTGTTTAACCTGCATTTATCCAGCTCCCATTTGAAGCCACAGGACACTGTAATAACTCTCCTTATGCTTTGCCAAGGGTGCTTAGCCTAGATCAGTCCAGGACCCTTTTAAATAGTCTTGCAAATTCCCGATGGACAAGGGGCCCTGCACCCCTCCAGGTTGGTTAATGGTGCTCAGTTTCCCCCACTCTAGGGAACAAAATGGCCGCCACCACCTGTATGTGGTATGTAAGGAAGGTTAGTTCATGTGCCCCCTCCTCAGATAAGATGGGAGGCTTGCCTGGATTTGTTTGGGGTTTCTTTGAGTCCCTCAGCTCCTTCAGGGCTTCTTGAGAAGCGGGGAGAGAGCCCTGCTTACTGGCAGCAGCCTTTGCTGTTATTTTTGGGTGGATGCGTGGTCTAAAATGGCGTCCCTGTTATTTTTCGCGCCCTTCTCTCACTTTGACCCCTAGATGGATCCTGGGGTCCCTTCTCCCGCTGCCCCTCTGGAGAATCACCCCTCTTCCTCTTTTTTTTTCTCCCTTTTGTTCCCCCCAAGGGATGGGATGCCGTTTCGGGTCGCCCTGTCTGGGCCCCTACTTCTGCTATCTTGTTCGGCGTTCCCTTATGGCCCCCCTGCGGTACTCACTTTTGGTGTAGTGTGCCGTTGAGAGGTGGGTCAGCGTAGCGTGGGGAGTAGTGTCTGCCGGGTCTTCTCTCTTTCCCTGCATGCGGGGGAAGAGTTCTGTATGGGAGGCTGTCCCTGCGTGCCAGCGCCAGACTGTGAGGCAGGTCTGACTAGGCCGTGGGCTTGTTCTCCCGTTCTCCCGGCCGGATCCGCCCGATTTTGGTGTCCCCGTGTTCCTGGGGCACCCCTATCCGTGTGTGTGCTGGAGTTATGGGGTTCAGCACCCCCTGGCTCGGGATATCTCCGAGAATTGGGGTAATTGTGTGCAGAGCCCAGCCGATGCACGTCTACCCGGTCTCGTCCGTTGGCCACGCCCCCATTATATTCTATTTTAATGACATTGTCTTTTAAAAGATGAGGTTTGCTGCCATCTTTTTTATTAAAAAAAAAAAAACTTTTTTTTTACATCCACAGGAATGTTCATTCCCGTTCTGCTGGAAGACAAACAATCACATTTCTTAAGGAACAAGGTGAGATTTTCTTAGCCTGATTGTTTGGAGAAATAATATATTATTTTGTATCAATATGGAACAATCTTTATTTTATCTCTTGATATCTTCGGAAAATGTTTCCTATAAAAGAGATTTGCTGCTTGTCTGATATATGTTTGGATCATTTGAACATTACTAACTATGGGATGCTCAAATATAGGTTGTTGGGAGACCTTGGGGTATGGAAAGCAGCAAAACACCCTGGGGTATGGGCAGTAGTGAGGCACCCTGGCTTACGGGCAGTAGCGAGGCACCCTGGCTTACGGGCAGTAGCGAGGCACCCTGGGTTACAGGCAGTAGCGAGGCACCCTGGGTTACGGGCAGTAGCGAGGCACCCTGGGTTACGGGCAGTAGCGAGGCACCCTGGGTTACGGGCAGTAGCGAGGCACCCTGGGTTACGGGCAGTAGCGAGGCACCCTGGGTTACGGGCAGTAGCGAGGCACCCTGGGTTATGGGCAGTAGCGAGGCACCCTGGGTTACGGGCAGTAGCGAGGCACCCTGGGGTACAGTCTGCTGGAAGACCCTGGGATATGGTTTGCTTGTACACCCTGGGGTACGGTTTGCTTGTACACCATGGGGTACGGGCAGTAGCGAGGCACCCTGGGTTACCAGCCGTAGGTCGGCGCCCTGGGTTACCGGCAGTAGCGAGGCACCCTGGGGTACAGGCTGCTGGAAGACCCTGGGGTACAGGCTGCTGGAAGACCCTGGGGTACAGGTTGCTTGTACACCCTGGAATAGGGGCTGCTGGGGCACCCTGGGATTGGGGCTGATGGGACACCTTGGGATAGGGCTCCTGGCACATCCCGGGTTATCGGCAGCAGCAAGGCACCCTGGGGTACAGCCAGCAGCGAGGCACCCTGTTGTACAGGCAGCAGCGTGTCATCCTGAGGTACAGGAAGCAGCTTGTCATCCTGGGGCACAGACAGAGGTGAGGCACCATAGAGTACAGCCAGCAGCAAGGCACCCTGGGGTATGACAACAGCAGGTCACCCTAGTGTACGGGCCTCTGGGACACCTTTGGGTACGGCAGCAGTGAGGAACCTTTTGGTACAGGTAGCAGTAAGGCACCCTGGAGTAGGAGCTGCTGGGATTCTAGAGGAGAAGCTTCTGATGATACAAAACAATATTCACAGCTAGGGAACCAACAATAAAGTCTGTTGAGAGATCTTTGGTTTGGTCTTCTGGGAGATGGATGGTATATGCTGTTTTGATATCCATGATCCACACAGGTGGGATAATTGTGACACATCAGGCTGTCAAAACATCTGGGACGCCCATAATACAGACACAACAAAAAGAGAAGAGGTGCTCATCTGAGAATGAACAATACTTAAGTAGGTTTGTCCCATATGTCTGGTTATCCTCTCAGAGAGCAGTCTCTTTTAACTCACTTGTGCCCTTCACAGGGAGAAATATCCTGTAGTATATCAGTCTGGTCCCACTCACTAGAGAGACCCAGCCCCGAAATACCAGGCAATTCTACCCTGAACAGGAGAAACCCGCAAACCCCAGACGTACGTTTTGGCCTCTCTTGGACCTTTTCATTGAGGTGCAGCTGTACTCATAAGGCATAGTGAGAGAACATCATTTTAAACCATTTAAGAAAGTTTATATCTTCACTGAGATATATTTTGTTATTATTTAAACTTGCATTTCATTATATTTAACTTTGTGTCCAACATAGCACCATTTCATTTTAATGTTATTGAATAGACAATATCTTCAGGAACAATCATTTACTTCAATTCAACTGCACATATAATTCTTATTAAATAATAGATCAATTTGGTCATTTTTTTTCTATATGATCTACTGAATACCAAAACTTGACGGTTGTTATAAATTAATAAAAACAATCACTGCCTTTCCATTTTAATGTTTATTATTCTTTACTCTTTGTAGTTTCTTTACTAAACAGCAGGGTGGCGCGTCTTTGGTGCGCTGGACACCAGCGCGCCTTCATCAGGGCGCAGAGAATTGAGCACTTTCAAACAGCAGTTTCTGCTCAACAGGGTGTATCAATGAAAAATAAATGAGCTTTCCATTAGATCTACTGATAGCACTGACAGGTAAAACTGCCACCTTCCCACTGTACCAATAAAAAAAACTTCCTTTTATTTAAAGTCTCCTCTCACATCAGGAAGTTGATTACTGCAATAATATCCCTGGCGCATGTTTGCGTGTGTCCATTAATAGTTGAATTGCATATCAGGTGTGTGTTGCATGTGAGACCACATGTGCTGTGTAATAGAGTATCCGGTTAACAAACACGACTTTCCCTGTGTGCATTTCAGGTGTGCAGAAGGTGTTACTCCATAACTTTGCTGGTAGGCCCTCCTCTGCCCTGGAGGGAGTCCAAGCTGGGTACTACTTCTCCTTCCCTCCCGCAGTTGCCCGAAATGATCAGGTAAGATAGTACTTAGAGCACTGTTTCACATGAAGGGTCTTGTATGCAGACAACGGGTCCTTAAATGGGCCTTGCAATGCTCCTAAATCTTTTTAATTTATCCAAAGTAAAATTGTAATATCACTGTAGGAAAGGAATTAATTGTTAATAGAGATATAGGTAAGGGTTCCCTGGTGGTCCAGTGGTTAGGATTCAGTGCTTTCACAACTGCGACCTGGGTTTGACTCCTGTCAGGGAACCAAAAGGGGACACCACCCTAAAGCCATTAAGGTTTGGGCCTGGTCAGCACTTGGATGGGAAAACACCTAGGAATATCAGGAGCTGTATGCTGTGGCCCACTGTAGAAGGAAATGGCAACCCACTCCAGTATCTCTGCCATGAATGCCAAGTGGAATTAGCATGACCATGGACATAAAGATGACTGAACGACAAAAAAAAAAAAAAAAAGTATAGATAATTAGAAGTATTTAGGAGCACAACTGGGTATCATTAGCTAGTTGTAGAGTGCATGAGGGCCGCAGGAAACCCCTGAGTCATCTTAAGCCCATCACTACCAGAGAGGATGTGCAGAATGTATATTTAAACCTTTTACAGCATGTTGGCACATGTGCGCATCACAATCTCCCACTACCATAAAATGAAGAAAACATTGAGCACATTAGGATTAGAATATCTTGTGAACCAGTAGGTGGGTGGCTTGCAACACTAGGAGAATCAGTAGGTGGGTGGCTTGCAACACTAGGAGAACCAGTAGGTGGGTGGCTTGCAACACTAGGAGAACCAGTAGGTGGGTGGCTTGCAACACTAGGAGAGCCAGTAGGTGTGTGACTTGCAACACTAGGAGAACCAGTAGGTGTGTGACTTGCAACACTAGGAGAACCAGTAGGTGGGTGGCTTGCAACACTAGGAGAACCAGTAGGTGGGTGGCTTGCAACACTAGGAGAGCCAGTAGGTGGGTGGTATGCAAAACTAAGAGAACCAGTAGGTGTGTGACTTGCAACACTAGGAGAACCAGTAGGTGGGTGGCTTGCAACACTAGGAGAACCAGTAGGTGGATGGCTTGCAACACTAGGAGAGCCAGTAGGTGGGTGGCTTGCAACACTAGGAGAACCAGTAGGTGGATGGCTTGCAACACTAGGAGAACCTGTAGGTGAGTGGCTTGCAACACTAGGAGAGCCAGTAGGTGGGTGGAATGCAAAACTAAGAGAACCAGTAGGTGTGTGACTTGCAACACTAGGAGAACCAGTAGGTGGGTGGCTTGCAACACTAGGAGAACCAGTAGGTGGATGGCTTGCAACACTAGGAGAACCAGTAGGTGGATGGCTTGCAACACTAGGAGAACCAGTAGGTGAGTGGCTTGCAACACTAGGAGAACTATTAGGTGGGTGGCTTGCAACACTAGGAGAACTATTAGGTGGGTGGCTTGCAACACTAGGCGAACAGTAGGTTTGTGGCTTGCAACTCTAGGAGACCCTATATGTATGTGGCTTGCAACTCTAGGAGAACCAGTAGGGGTCTGGCTTTAAGTAGTGGAAAGGAACTCTGTCCCCGTTGGACTCTCCCTCTCTCTGTTTTTTCATGGTTCTTTTGAGCATACCTTACAGACGTTAATAAGTGTTATTGAATAAATATGGGTTTAAAAATCTTTATATAAGTAATCCCTGTACTGCAGAAAAGTGAGTATTTTTCACCAATCACCTATAAAACAACATTTCCTCACAAGGCAAACAACATCTCCCAGATAACTTAACATCTCAAGTCCAGTGGGCACTTCACTTATCCTGACTGATGGTATTAATCACACTTGTAAACAAAATGGACTATAAATCAGAAAAATAATGATTATTATATTTTTATTTATATTTTTTCATGAATACTAGAGGGCAAAATTAATAAAACAGATCCCCTTGGAGAACATCTGCTTGGAGACTGACTCCCCCGCTCTTGGACTGAACAAACAGGTATGGGCAAGTGCCATTTTTTATATCTTATACATTTTTTTTTATATTTATTATATGTTTTTATATGTGTGTGAGAGAAGAGGGAAGGAATCTTGGAGATATTATTTCACATTAGTTACAGGGCCACTGTAATGCTCAAATACTGTATGCAAAAGGAATATAAACAACTTTGTAGGACAGTAACTTTATGACACTATTCAATAATGATACAAGTTGATATATTGATATAAGCTAATATGCTTGGATGGAGTGAGTGCTCTGATAAGTATAACAATGACAAGAGATGAACGTATTTAAAACAGAGTAAAAGGCAAAGTTCTACTAATAGGATGTTAAGCTCACAGAACTGCCACCCAGCAGCAGCGATATCAATTTAAATATTAAAGAACCAATGTGGTCAAACTTTTTATATGATTTTTTTAATAACTAGAGTTGATAATAAAATGTAAATTAACACAACCTTTGCATCCTTTATCTTTGTATGAAGTTGTTATGTATATTGGTGTTCCATTTTCTTCTCTGAACAGATTACGATTGCTACTTTCTCAGCAGGGTGTGTCGGAATAAACCAATGAGCTTTAAATCAGTCTAGTCAAAAGCAGTGGCAGTTTTTGCCACATTCCCATAGTGCAGATATAAGCTTCCTCTGAATGCAAAGTATCCTACCAAGGGCCTCATTCAATTGTGATTTGTCCAATTGAATAGGGGTCTATATAAGCACAGAGCATTTTTTTTTTACAGAAGTTTTTAGTTAGTGAAGACCTTGCTTTTGGATAGAAGTTCACTAACTAAAGACTTCTGTAAAAAATGCTCTGTGCTTATATGGAGCCCTATTAAATTTGCCAAATTGCAATTGAAAAAGGCCCCAACTCGGGATATAGATCAGGAAAAAAAAATGGTAGAATGCATTACAGAGATTTTTTACAATTGGAAACATTTAGCTTCTTTTGAAAAGTATTTATTCAAAATAATATATTTTAAATATAGTACTACAGTGGTCTTTTAAGGGATTAAAAGATTCTTGGGATAATTATAGTTTTATCTTGATTATACGTCAAGTTCATGGTCCAGTGGACAAGCTACTGTAGATGAGCCTTGTTCACTTGTCCCTATACAGTATACAAATTCATACAAAGCTTCTGAATTGTCACATGAGGTTTATCTACTGCTAGGACTCGGTGAGGACTCGCGCATGTTTCTTCACTGTATTACAATATTGAGGGAATAATCTACAGATGATAGCTATTCACAAAGCATAGCAAGGATTACCTGAGCACCCACGTGGACTACTATTATTTTTATGCAAGACATTTGTGTAGGGAGGTTTATCAAAAGGAGCTTTTACCCAGAAGGTTGTGCTTATGTATGGTGGTTATCTACTACTAGCAACTTGCCCCTCTAAAATGACAGGGCAATAAAATTTGAAGCCATGGGAATGCTGTTTGACACACAATGTAAGGCTTTTTGTACTGTGAGGACCTTCGGCGCTCATGGCGAGCCTCTCGTCTCGACTATTTTTGCTCCTCTGAGCACCTTCGTCACTCATTATAAAGATATATATATATATATATAGATATATATATATATATATATATATATTTATCTATATTTACTTAATAAATAATAAATTAATTAGTTCTTGAATAAATTAATATATTTTACCTATTTGTAATTAATATATCCATCAATCAATAGCCTGAAGAGCTAACAATCTGTTTATATTTTCCGGCACCACACCAATGAGCGTTGTGGCCCTGATGATAAAGTGTAATGAATGTCCCAACTGTGCATTGTAAATTGTTTTTGTGCGCGAGAGAAATCCATTGGTGTAGTTGTGTAAAGCGCCATTGTAGATATTGGTAATGTTATTAATGTGTTATGCGGTTCGCAAGCATTTTCCGTCATTTGTAATAGTGTATTTTGTAGTTTGTTCATTCCTGTGTGAAAGTGCTACACGTTTGGCAGTCTTTTGGGCGGACCGGGGTCGTGTAGCCTCATTTTCGTTTTTTTTCGGCAGCCATTTTTTTCTCGCTTCGGTAAAGTCTTTGAAATCTTAAACTTGCGTTCCACCTCACTTCCAAACATCCTGGCTTTTCCCTCCTGCTGTGGGTGATGTTTTTGTATTTATTTGTATTTTCTTTGTGTTTTTTGGATTTTCGCGGTTCAGCCATTAACCTTGTATTTTTGCAATGTCCTATTTTTTTTTTTTTTCAAAGTCCCACGTCTTGTATTTTTTTTTATATAAGTCCCGTGTTTGTCAAGTGTTTGAAGGCTAATGCGATTGCACGTTTACTAAGTGTTTTGTGGCCCACATGTCTCATTGCCTTCACTGCTTGTCTCGCTTCGCCAGGCGAGCAGGCAATCAGCACATTTGGCGCTCATTGCCTTTGTGCTGCGAGTTTAATTATCAGCTCGCCTTGCAGCGATGAGCGGCTTTGTCGCTCATCCCCTAAGCGCTACGCGTTAAAGGCTCGCCTCTCTATGCAAGGCTCACTAGCGATGAGCGCATGCAGCGCTCATCGCCTAACTCGTACGCACCATGCAAAGTGTGACGACGTCTCGCAGTTTGACAACTATTATATGTGGTGAGGACTGCCTAACCCTAACAAGGGAACATTGTCATACATATGTGAGAGCACGCAAATTACTGATAAATCAAATACCAATGATAATCCATTATTATTAAATAATGCATAACTTATATTAAACTTTAGTTAGCTGCAGGCGCTTATTGCAATGGTGAAGATGAGCGCCGTGGAACGAATTTAACGGGCGAACCAGGATTCGAACGAACAACAAAAATATGTCTCAAATTAACTTACACACAGCACAGGGGGAGAGCCTGTGAGTGAGGTTGCAAGTTAATTTGAGCCATATTTGTCATTTTTAGACATCGCAAGGCCCCCAGGACTTTGGCTGCAATAAGTGATGGACTCTGAAGGTGCTTGGAGGGGGCGGAGCCTTGCATTGTGTGGCAAACAGCATTGCCATGGCTTCAAATGTTATTGCCGTCATTTTTTGACGGGCAAATCGCTAGTATTAATAATGAACGCCCTAGATCTTCTGAGTAAGCTGATCCCATTTATGTAGAGGTTTACCTTTATGAATGAGTAATAGAGTCCAAAAACATAAATATCCTCCACTAGAGTAAACTCCACTAGAGTTAACATTATTAGAGGGAGAGAGCACGCGCACAGAGAGAGAGAGAGGTGAGAGAGAAAGTGCACAGACAGAGGTGTAGCACATAGAGAGACAACACAGAGAGGGTGCACAGACAATTAAAGATAACATATGATACCGTCATTTATGAGTTATTAGTAAACATATAAAAGTAAATGGCAAATGAACTAGCACATCCTGCAAAAAACAGCCAACATGTCTTACTCTACAAAGTACCTGTCCACTAACTTTCACTAAAATGGTTTACTTTTCATAATTTTACTAAACAATTAGTAGAATTTCTTTTTTTTTTTAGCAAAGCCTCTGACCCAAGTTCATTGTTAGAAACATATGCCGTATTACATTTCAATGCCAAATATCTGTTAATTAAATAGACCCCAGATATGTAGGGTCTAAGCACCTCTGTGTCTATCAGAAACTCTGACTTACTAACAGTGCAAAAGTCAGGGAAACACAGGGATTGTTCTTTATGGCTAAAAACAAAATGAGGTCAAACTACAAAAGGGCAAAAAAAAAAAAACCCATCAAAGTATGTAGTTCTTGGAAGTGCAGACCCTAGACAATTTAAAAATAGCCAACAATTCTTGCTATGCAAAAAGACCAACTCACTAATCTTTGCTAAAATCAGTTATTTTCATATGTGTGTATATATATTGTGACAAGGATGGCCATTTACCACAAGAAGTCTTTGCAACAAAAGGTTCAGCAATACAGATTTTAGATGCAGAAGACTTGTTTATTAGTAGGTATAATAAACAAGGATGAGAAGTAGAAAAAATGAAAATAAAAATCTACATGTACGTTCTTACTTCACATACTGGAACACCCTGACTACACCCGGGCAGCTTCACTTCTCCAGAGAAATTATGTAAGAAAACAAATGAATGAAGTTCTACTTCCAACAGAAGTCTCTGCTGTGAGGGATAGTGCCACCTTGTGGCCAGGATACAAATAGTCTTTTATAGGTGGTGTAGTGCCAGCTTGTGGTCAGGATACAAACAGTCTCTTATAGCGCCAGCTTGTGGCCAGGATACAGATATTCTCTTATAGCGCCAGCTTGTGGCCAGGATACAGATAGTCTCTTATAGCACCACCTTGTGGCCTTTCCACGTCTTCACTTAAGTAACCGTGGATGAAGCATAGGGCCCGCCCTTCTCTCCCATATGCTTCACCCCAGGGACCCTTCCATATGCAAGATTAACCTGCAGCTAATTAACCGGTCAAGCACTCAGTCTCTTCCCTGGGGTATGAAGAACAAAAGTAATCTCGGACCTTATAGTAATTGTACTCGGCCTTGCAGGAGCCTTAAGTCTGCAGCACTAGTCCTCAGTAGATTGGACATGTTTCCAAACAGTAGCTTCCTTGGCTTGTATCTCAGCAGTGCCTCCAGAACTGATGCTTCCTGTGTCTGTCCTGTGTCTGTCCTCTTACTTCCCCCAGACTCCCTCCCCTTGGCTGTTAGTTCCTGGGGATTAAATAGTGTGCTCCACTTCAGGTGCATCTGATTTCTTTACTTCTGTCAGCACTGGACTAATGGATCTAATCAGCCTAGTGCTGACATATCTTCCTCCCAAAATATATCCATAGGTCAGCCTGACTTTGTGACAATATATATATATATGTGTATATATATATATGTATGTATATGTGTGTATATATATATATATATATATATATATATATATATAGTACTATTGGTACTATTTCATATGCATTTTATTATTTTTTTATCTACACATATATCTACACATATATAGTAATTTAGTAATTATTAATCCATATATATATTTATAGATTAATAATGAGTATTGCAATATAATTTGATACCTTTTGTATTGGACAAACGTCTTATTTATAATGATGAGCTTTTGAGGCTTAACCTCTCTTTATCAAGTCTCAAGCAATACTACATGAGATGGAACCCTCAGTTTAAATAATAAGAGCAGATGCAGAGAGTGGAAACAGCATCTGACATCATCAGGTAAATACATATATGGGGAATAAACACAACATAGCAAAGGAAACATATATACACATAGGGCCTCATTCAATTGTGATTTGGCCAATTGAATAGGGCTCTAAATAAGCACATAGCATATTTTTTTTAAATACATTTTTAGTTAGCGAACTTCTATCCAAAAGCAAGGTCTTTGCTAACTAAAAACTTCTTTAAAAAAAATATGCTATGTGCTTATTTAGAGCCCTATTCAATTGGCCAAATCACAATTGAATGAGGCCCATACTATATACACATATACATTAATATATACATGAAAAAGCAGAGCACTGTAGTCCACTAAGAGTGCTAAGTCTGTTATAGTATAATAAGAAAACAAAAAATCATATGAAATTCTGATAATGTGTTAGAAAACCCAAGTTTATATTAAGTCCTGTGTTTTTACTTTTGAAGAATGTGATCATCTTCATGTCAAATGCTTTTCTCTCTTGGATGCTTTTACATTTTTCTCTGAGTATTTTGACTTTTAAGTTTTGGATGGAGTGATCATTCTGGCTAAAATGGTGTCCTACTGGGCTACAATAACTGCCTTCATTACGTTTTCTTATTGAATGCCTGTGTAAATTCATCCTTAAATGCATTTTTTGGCCGGTTTCTCCAATGTTACAGCCTGTGTCACATAAAGTACATCACATATAATAGTTGTGAGCAGGAGGGTTGTTGCTAACACTGCGGGCTTGCATAGCGAGCCTGCGGCCCTCGCAAAGCCAAAGGCGCTCCTTGCCAGCAACTGCGTACCTTGCAAAATTTACGGACTTACGACAAACAAATACGAGACCCATTACGACCTCGCAAAAATACACCTTACCGCCCGAAACCTGCCCACATGAAAACATGAAAAACACAATAAATACACACAACAAATACATAAAAAGCTTACCTACAGCAAGGGGGGCACCCAGGACCTCGAAAACTGAAGTTACACCTTAATTTCACTATAAATAAAAGAGTTTAGACACCCGAAAATCCCCTAAGCGAGAGAAAAAATGGCCGCCAAAAAGAAACGAAAACGAGGCTACAGGACTTTAAAGACGCAAAACACCACCAAAGACCTACGGATTTTCCGAAAAAGACGTACAAGATCCGAAAACAAGGACGCAACCCGCGTGACCCGAAAAACATTAGAAACACAATAAATACACACAACAAACACATAAAAAGCTTACCCACAGCAAGGGGGGGCACCCAGGACCTCTGCAAGTGAAGTTACACCTCCATTTAAGTCCAAATTACAGAGATTAGACACCCGAAAATCACCTAAGCGAGAGAAAAAATGGCCGCCGATCAAAATGAAAACTAGGCTAAAGGACCCTAAACACGCGAAACACCACAAACACCTACGGATTTTCCGAAAAAGTCGGACGACATACGAAAACAAGGACGCTAAATCAGCCACAGCCGCATACCACACATTAGGCGCCATTTTAGAACACTAACTTATACAATCCGGAAGTACACAGCTACCCTAACGGATTTGCCTCGTGCACGTACACTATTACACTACACACTGCACACATTCATGACGCTTACACAGCAGCTCCACAGCACTCATGCTACAGCAACATGAAAACAGATTGCCAGCTCTTCAACACAATGCTTCCTGCATATATTACTTCACAATAGGTAAAGTATATTAATTTCTTATTTTATTCATTGCCATAAAAAAAAAACCCAAAAAACAATGCTTCTCATAGCACAGAAACAACCAAGAGCCTCGCAATGAGCGCCGAAGGCTCTTGCAACACCAACAAAATTAATTTTTCACACAAACAATATTACCTGCCTTACAATCTTATTGCCATAATTTTGGACGGGCAAGTCGCTAGTTGTATTATATAAACCACATTTGACGATGTACATGAATATGATCCTTTGTTATAGGTTTTGTTGTTATGTGTGGCTGTGTCATCATTACAAATGTGTTGACATAATTTTCAGGCACGTTTGTTATATGGTTTAGTTCCATTTTTTGTATTCAGTTGTTCATTGGCCAATTTTCTGCTGACAAGTTTTTGTTTCAGGTTTGGTGGTTGTTTAAATGCAAGGATGGGAGGTTTTGGGAATATATATTTTAATTCAGTATCTTCAATTAGTAATGGCTGTAAATCTTTGATTATTTTCTGAATTTTCTCTAAAATTGGATGATATGCGGTCACTAGAGGTATACGTGAAGTAGTTTCTTTTGTTTTGTAGTTTAATAGGTGTTCTCAGGGTATTTTGATGGCAGTGGTTATTTTTTGGGTAATAATACAGGGTTTGTATCCCTTTTGTTTGAAAGATACAGACAGTGTTTTTACATTTTTATCACGGTCTCCAGTGTTTGAGCAAATCCGATGGTATCTAATAGCTTGATTATGGGTGGTGGCTTGTTTTTTGTGGGAGGGATGGAAACTGGAGCTATGTAGGTAATTACATCTGTCTGTAGGTTTCCTATAAATAGATGAGTGGAGAGTGCCATTGGTGATGGATATAGTAGTGTCTAGAAAGTTTACCTGTTCTGTGGAGAAATCCATTTTAAGTTTTTTATAGATGAATGGAAGGTGTTGAATGAACTATGAAAGTCTCTGAGTTTGCTTTCTCCTTCTGTCCAGATGATGAACAGATCATCTATGTAATGGTAGTATTTGTATGGTTTGTAAATGGATACAGATAAGAATGTTTCAGTTAACTCGCGATTCTATTATACGGCCCCGCAAGGATCTCCTCTTACGGCCGGCCGCATATCTTGAAACTGGCCGTAAGCTCTGAAATCTAAAAACGCAAAAATAAATTCAAGCCTGCACTGTACAGCTCTGTAAATGCTAGGGATCATATTGGGGGACATGAGGATTAAAAGTAACCCCCTCTCAAGCTTGCACATCAGCCCAAACCCGAGCTCAAATTAACTGTTTATTTTCTGGCTGCGGCGTGGGCGGATCTGAGGTGCTCCAAGCACTCTGGACTTTTTACATGTATATTTTACATATATTAAAAAAAAAATATTTTATGGATTTGAGTATAGGGTAATTATGTGCTATTTTTGCTAACACCGAATATCACTTTATAGACGCCGCAAAGTGCAGGATGGCTTTATTTGAGCTATTTTAGGTGCTTAATTGGTGCTAGCGGGACCTGTTTGCTGCAAGTAAGCTGCGGCTCGTTTTTAGCCTTGCAGACAGGGTTTCCGGAGCAATAGAATAGCAACCAGGCTTTTCTTACGGCCGATTTCCTTGCGGCCGTTTTAGATCAAAGGCTTTCCTCCAGCGCTTGCGGCCGCAAGAGATAGCAAGGCGCCGGCCGCAAGCCTGCCGGAGTCCCCGGCCGGAGGGGAATAGAATAGCCGGAAAGCTTGCGGCCGGTCCTTGCGGCCCCGCAGCGGCTGCGGCCGATAATAGAATGAGGCCCTAATGGTTTAAGGATGTTTTCAACAAATCCAGATTTCTGTTCAGTCAGTGTGTCCATACCTGTAACAATAGGTCTCCCTGGGTTGCCTGGTTTATGGATTTTTGGCAGTAGCTAGAAAGTCCCAGTTGTAGGATTGGCGGGGATGAGTTGTTCTAATTCCTGATGTATATTTTTAGGGAATGTTTTGAGGAGCTTCTTAAGTTGAAGAGTATATTTTTCTGTAGGGTCCTAAGTCAAAATACTCAGAGGAAAATTTAAAAGCATCCAAGAGAGAAAAGCATTTGAAATAAAGATGATAACATTCTTCAACAGTAAAATCACAGGACTTAATATAGACTTGGGTTTTCTAACACATTATCAGAATTTAATGTGATTTTTTTTTCTTCTTATACTATAACAGACTTAGCTCTCTTAGTGAGATGTTTGTCCAACAGGAAATATATCACTGTGGACTACAGTGCTCTGCTTTTTCATGTATATATTGATGTATATGTGTATATAATATGTGTATATATGTTTCCTTTGCTATGTTGTGTTTATTCCCTATATTTGAATTTACCTGATGATGTCAGATGCTGTTTCCACTCTCTCTGCATCTGCTGTTATTATTCAAACAGAGGCTTCCATCTCATGTAGTATTTATTGCTTGAGACTTGATAAAGGGAGGTTAAGCCTCTCGAAAGCTCGTCATTATAAATAAGACGTTTGTCCAATACAAAAGGTATCAAATTATATTGCAATACTCATTATTAATCTATATATATATATTATATATATATATATATATATATATATGGATTAATAATTACAAAATTACTAGATGACTGGACATTCAAGACTGCTTCACTCTTCAATTATATATATATATATATATATATATATATATATATATATATATATATATATATATATATATATATATATATATATAAATAAATATGTATATATATATATTTTTTTTGTACATATATATGTATATATATATTTTTTTTATCCCCAAGCTACAGCCCCACCTAATCTTCCCCAGCACCTCCCTCCACCTGCCCCACAAGTTAAACTGTTATTGATGACTTCTTCAGGGCTAGGGTGGTAATTGTCGAATATAGTTGGTACCCTATACAATTTACAAAAATATTTACATTTTTTATACAATAAAAGTAATTAAAAACAATACATCCAATTTATGTATATATGATTACACTAAACCATTCATTACAACCAAGATACAAATAAGATAAAAATAATTAGGGTTACAGTCTGCTTGTCTGTTGTGACAAAATAATACCCCCTAACATTATGATGCAGTTAGATCCCCTCCACCACACTTATTAAATACAAAATAGTATACTGAGCCACATATTAGCATAAAAAGCTGCAGAGTCAACGCTTATTATCTTATGAATGATTTACTGTACAGTTTTTGTTAGTCTTTAAGATGAAACGAACTTCTTGTTGGGGTTATCGTGTCACTTTATGTATTAAATAGTCCGTAGGAATTAATTTGCAAAGTATTGTGGCGCGAAATGACTAAAACCTGGCCTGCACTGGCTGCTGGTATCTAACCAAAACTTCATAAAAAGCAGTGTGATCAAGCCCTAAGATGTTTCACGCAGCTGTGCATTTATTAGAAGGTGTCATGCTGTCAGTTCTGTCTGTAGTCTGGTGTCCTGCTGTAATCGCCTGAAATGCAAGAAATTGGCAGACTCTTCAGGAAGTTGTATGGCTTAGAGATAAGGCACATGGCAAGACACATAACAAGTATGAGGGACGACCAAGCGCCTTAAAGGGAAGATAAAGTCGCAATATTCTCCAATGCATTTTTAAACATTATAAAAAAAAAGAATATTATTTTAATTTAAAGTTTAGAAAATGGCATTAAACAACACTGGAAATTGCTTGCTCCTCTGACATGAAAAGCTTAGGATGTACATTTAAAATGTTCTGAATAATTACAATATTTTTTGAATGCAAAACTAAGTACGGTAAGCAAACACTGCTAACTGATTTAACCAACTTGCAAGAAGGTTTCCTCCAAACTTTACTCTCATTGCTTAAGGGATAGAGGTGGATACACTTTTTACACTGTAGCTACCAAAGCAGAGCAATTACATATAAAATTAGACAGTTGTACCTTTTTTTTTTTTTCTTTTTTTTAAGTTAGCAAGTGTAGTTCTTCAAAAGACTCCATTTTAAATATGACTACAGTGGCCCTTTAAGTAGTAAATATAAGTTTAAGGGGATATGGAAGGGTCTTGGATTATGCTACGTATATAATATCCCTGTGTATCTATTTACTGGTATGTAATTTTGTTTTATTAAAAAGTGTATATTAGCTCTGTTTTACTGCTTAAAATCAAACAAATAGTTCCTTTATGGCACTGCCCACTGCAGCATATGCAGACACAGGCTCTGTAGGGCTGGATGTGTAGTGTAGTGGCCTAGCCTATCATGGAACATGTCTCAGCAGAACGTTGCTGAGAGATGGTCACTGATTGGTTAGTATGAGACACAGCATAACCATTACTACAGAATCTGTGTCTTCGTGAGCAGCAGAGGGCAGCCCTCAGCAGATATTTGTTTGATTTTAGGTAGTAGAAACAGAATTTAAAAACACTTCTTAAAAACTTTGTCAAATTAAGTATATAAAAGTAAATAGATAAAAAGGTATATTATATACCTAGTAAAATCCAGAAAACTTCCCCCATTTCAATTTATTGTGACTTCTTTAACTGATCTTTTGTGAGAAAACATAACCGGAAAATAGTATGGAGCTAATTTTTCTAAACTCTGCCACCCAAGCTGTGCAGTTGCTAGGCAGTTGTAGGGAAATGGGTTTCCCACTCTGCCACAGTTTGGAAATCATGGGAGGAGCCATTTCAGTGTATGATTTCTCACAAAAGATCATCACATATATAGTTGTCGTATTGCGAGTTTGTTGGTAACACTATGTTAAAAGATAAGCACTTGCTTATGCGCAATGAGCACCAGGGCTGGCGATGAGCGCCGCAGGCCAGGCTCAACTGACTTTGCTGCAATGAGCACCGAAGGCACTCATCTCGAGACACGCACCACTTTTATGCAATGAGCGCTGAAGGCGCTCATTGCAGGCTTTGCAATTGTGGCCTTTCAGAGTCCCTCTAAAGGTCATCTGTCCCGTCATCGTTGTTATTTTCCAGAGGACGTTCCACCAATGGAGGATGGAAACAGATTGAAGACGTACATGGCGATGGCCGCGATCAGCACCGAAGGCCGTAGGACTTTGGCGCTGATCGCGAGGTTTGCAAGACTTTGAAATAATCTCAAATTTAACGGCCGATATTTTCTTCAAGCCTTTAACTCGAAAGCCGTCGGAAGACCACCAAAAGATGCCAATTAATTAAAAAAATTATCTTACAACCTCACACACAGCACAGGGTGAGAGGCAGGGAGCCTATGAGTGAGGTTATAAGCAAATTTGAGGCTTAATTGTCGCTCAGCGCGAGGCACAAAGGTGACGCGTTGGCGAAGCCGCTCATTGCGGGGTGCTCATCGCGAGGCCTGTAAAGTAGGCTCGCAATGAGCCAAAGGCGCTCATCACGAGGCCCGCAAGTTAGAGGTGGGAGAGCCTTGTATTGTGTGGTAAACAGCATTGCCAGGCTTCAAATTTTATTGCCGTCATTTTATGTCAGGCAAGTCGCTGGTTTTATTCTAATCATAATTAATGTCTAAAAAAATTTTAAAAGCTGATCCAATACAGTGATCAGGGGAATTCTAGGGCAATTGAGATACACATAGGTCGTACTGACTAATGAGGTGACATTTATACAGTCCCTGTGTTATTCTCTCTATCTCAAACAAGAGGCTCAGTGGAATAACATAGGAGATCTTGCAGAATGTCGCCACTAATTGGTTACGATGAGACACTGCACATCCTTTTCTTAAGAGTATGTTGTCTTCATGTGCTGCAGAGGGAAGTAGCCAATTAGGAACTATTTGTAAGATTTTAGGGAGAAAAAACACTTCTTAATAAAATAAAGTACACAAAACAAAATAGATAAATATGTATATTATGTTCCTAGTGAAATCCATAAATCTACCATGTTCCTTTAAACCAACTTTTTTTGTAGATAGAATGGACAGTCTAGATGGACTTTATTATCTACCATCAAATCTATATATCTTATGTTTTTTTTCCAGGAACGAAATGTACCATGGAATATCCACATCTCCTGTGAATACATTGCGTCTGTGAAAGGATTGTCACCAGAGTCAGTCCGAGAAGTGACAACAAGCAATGCCCTGAGACTGTTTACAAAGGTTCACAATAAACTGAATAAATAATTATTCAGCAAATGTATCTTGGGTTAAAACCTGACTTACTGCACCAAACCCGAACCAGGCAAGTTTGGTTTGATTCCTACCCGGGGATAATTGTGCAGAAGGATTATTAGTGCGTATCTTGTCCGCAAAATAATATAGAGTATTGATTGTTGAGGAACTGGAAGAATCTCAACTCATACATATATTATTTGAATGTATCATATATTATTTGCCAACAAACTGTCCTGATATTAAACACATGTTTAACGGTTTGGTGCTCTTTTTTCCTGCTGCTGATGTGAGTATTTATGTTTTTTTTGTCCATCCCCTTGCTGGATTCACTGTAGCTCAGTACTGCTGATGTCCACTGCTCATTGCGCTCTTCATTATAAAAAAAAACAAAAAAAAATAGATCACTCTTAGAGAAAATTAACTATTTATTTAAATATTACGAAATCTTCCTAGTTTGCCATGCTTGTGGAGAGCGGAAGCTGCCATTTTAAAATTAGATATTTTGCCATTGACACTGAGCTTTATGAGCTGATTGGGTCCAAAGTTTAAGAGCAGCTCAAGAGCCAATCAGAGCAACATGTGTTTAGGTGAAATTTACACTTTCAATACATATGGTGACAATGATGGCCAGTGTACCATGCATCCACATCGCTTGCCATCTTGTTCATCTTTGTTACATCTGCTCCATTTCCATATATCTATACGTTAAGATAAAATTGAAGGGGTTAACATATTCTGCCAATGAAGGGGTTAACATATTTTTCTGACACATAGCCTAAGCATAATATCATGTGCCTATCCTTGAGATGTTTGTCGACCTTACTAAAACACAAAACATTTCTAGTTGTTCTAAGAAACAGAAAACACCTGATTATATGTCCTTGTACCGACTAACATGAACTGTGAAAATCGCTCTAATATCCGCCTTCTTTTGCAAGTATAAAGTCTATGCAATGACGTAGCAATAAACGGAATTAGTACTGAGACTGATTGTGTGTGTGTCTTACATCCAGTACGGTTCCACAGAATTCTGGTTGGGCCTGTGTTTCCAAGCTGCCAACTACCGATTAGGAAGCCCCAACAAACTGGTGTCAGAAGAGTGGGATACAGAGATCGAAGTACGACGGAGTGGGTGAGTAGAGTGAATTGTGTCTATTTGCACCTTCCTTTGCTCCCACTCTCGTCGTCCTTTGTAAACTGTATATAAGTATATAAGTTGGGCATACAATCCCTGCGGTAGGGAGAATTAAGAATTAAGTCTTTGGTAGACTGTAGGTATAATCCCTAAAGGTAGGGAGACTCTCTCTAAGGAAGAGAGTGTAAAATTAGGCCTCTGGAAGGCCATATATATATCAAGGAGATATATATATATATATTATTCCTAAGGTGGGAATAGAAAGGATAAAATTGATATAAATATATACTTGACGGCTTGGTTTACAGTGCCCAAAATCCGCTTTTGCTTGCTCATTAATTTTGCTGTATTGCTATGCTGTTTAAGATAAGAAATGTTTTTTTATTCTGTGTAAAAACCAGGAAGTAAGTAAGGTCTCTGGACACTGTAAGACGCACCGTCTCTCTGTCTAGGTGCAACCCGTTAACTCGAGAATATCTTTCGGTACTGTCCGTGCTATTTCAGCTCAGTACAGACGAATCCTGTTCTCGGATTAAAAAACTGTGATAGCAAATAAGGTTACGTTGTCTATTGAGACAACCACCTAAAGTTTTTTTTAGAAGGATAGTTGTAAATGGTTACTTCCCAGTCTAAACCTCCCAAAGCTGTCATATGTAATTATATACACAGCGTAACATCAGGTCCCGTGAAAGAGCAAATGAGATAAGAACACAGAAATATAAAGGAACTTTTTCTTCTCTTTACATACATTTATATAATATTCTGATTGCTTTTGTTTATAAAGTAGATGGATTGTCTTGTGTTTTGCTGCAAATAAATTTGTGAGTGTTTGCTGTACTTTATTTTCTTTGCAATACAATTGAGAAATGCAGGTTAGAGAATTTTTGTCTGTGTCTTTAAGGCTGTGTCCACCACTGAAATATATTTCTAAAGCCGGCATATATGTAAAAAAAGGAAATCTTTTTCCAGAAATATGTAACAGTGGAGGATTTATGGTCTATCTTGTTTGTAAGTGTAAGACAGTGTGTTTATTCTATTTTAAAGCTTGCTAACACTTATCTCTGCGTCCCAAAAAAAAAAAAAAAAAAAAAGGCTGTGAATTTCTGTCTCCTTGCAGAAAATTCTTAAGGTCGTATTTAGTTTGGATAAGATGTGTATGGAATGTTGTTGCTAAACTTTTTAAGGTGGATTCCAGTATTTGTAGTTAAATGTTTGTGGAGAGGTCTCAGGAAGAAGTGGAGTGTTAGTTGGGAATTATTGTAAGTTAATTACGGGACTGAAGTGAATAGTTCCTAGAATGTTATAGTAAGTGATTTGGAAGAGAGATTTTGTATGTGAATTTGATCCAAAATGGAGTTTGTTTTTGAATAGATTGCAAATAGTAAATACGGAAAGAGAAAACAGGCAGCCCTTAACCCCCGAATTAATCCTTCTACATATATGATGTATCTGAAGTGAATGTGTCAAGCTCAGACTGACATCAGACTTTTTATACAGACTTTTAGACTCTGATACAGAGTCAGGATGGAATTGGGCTAACATCCCTTCCATTACGTGACAATGACTTTAGATTTGTCCAGGATTTAAGGGCAATTCATTACTTAGTCATTCCAATTGCCCCGATTGTCCCTGATATCACTGCTCTCATTACGGCCATTTCCCATGACGCCACTATATTTATTATTATTGATTTATCAAACGCATTATTTTTGGTCCCATTGGACCTTGAGACACAACTACTTATGGTTTTCACTTTTTGATGGGTGCCAATTAATATGGGCCCGTCTTCCCCTAAGGCTACGTGGATTCACCAGCTGCTTACTCACTGGTGCTCCAATACCTTGCGGTCATGGACCCGTGTCATGGTTCTGTCCCCATTCAGTCCGTCACAAGGACCTACTGTTTGGTATGTACTCCTAACGGGGAAGCCAAAAAGACAGGATTCACTCAGTCTGCTACAGCACCTAGCAGCTGAAGGTCACAAGGTAACTAAAAACAAAATACAAATGGGGGCAACACATGTTTATGATTAATTATTGCAGGCAATGGATCCCTGAATGCTCACTATGACTCCATTTTACGTACGGCTGCTAAGGGGGACAGCCCAAAACATATTCAGTGGACTCCAGGCATGACTAAAGCTTTTGTGACCTTAAAAGTTAGCATTATGCAGGCTCCCATTTTAGGACTACCTGATTATTGTAAACTTTTTCATTTGTATGCAAGGGACAACTGTAAAACCATGGCCGCGGTCTGTGCCCAAGATCACGGAGGTAGTATGTGTCCCGTTGCATTATTTTCCAAAGTAGTATCTACTCCGGTCCAGGGGATGCTGGCGTGTCTCCAAAAAACATTTGGTTCAGTGTGACGTGGCCGTACAGAAAGCATTCCCCCCCCCTTTCCCCCGCTCAAGAGCAGGGACAGAGAGAAGCTGCAGCTGCAACCCAAACCCCCCCCCTGCTGCATCCAGTAGTACACACTGAAAACGAAACTAGTAATAACTGATAAAACATAGCAAGTACAAGAATTGCAATGATTTTATATCTAGAGGTAATGCTTTAGCTGACAGGGTAGCAACAGTTGCAAGTGTCATTTTTGCATCAGAATCTTAAAATCACACTGCCAGACATACATACAAAGATATATACAGTGTCTACAGAATAACTCTACAGTACCTAACAAAGCATTACATGATCATTTGCCTCCACCCACAGCTTCATTCACCCATTTACAAATTGATTTTACTCATATCAAAGACAGGATCAAAGCAATTGTACCTGTTGGTGATAGTAGACCAGTTCTCACGGTGGCCTGAGGCCTTTGTAACACAAAGAGGATGCTAAGACGGTAGCTAAAATATTAACTACCGAGGTAATACTGAGATATGGATGCCCATTGCAAATTAATTCTGATAATGGACCAGCCTTTATTAGTGCGGTAATTAAGGAACTGGTACAATGGCTACAGATAACCTGGAAATTCCATATCCCTTACCATCCTCAGAGTTCAGGCATAGTGGAAAGAATGAACCGCACTATTAAGGAGAAACTTACAAAGGCCACTGCAGGTACATGGGTGAACTGGCAGAAATACTTATCTGCCATTCTAGCAGAAATTAAGATGACTCCTAATAAGTCTACTAAATTGTCCCCTTTTTGAGATTCTAATGGGAAGACTATTTCCAACTCCTTGGGTAAAAGGCCCACTTGTAATTATGTCTGGTGATCTTGATCTTATAAGAGAACAATATGTGCAACAATTGATTGATAAATTGAATGGCATCTATGGTGATGTGTCTTCTCGCTTTTCTTTACTCTCACAGAAACCAACACATCCGTTCCAGCCAGTTGACCTCGTCTGTGTCCGATAACTGAACAGAGCAAAGAAGGGAGGCTTCCCATTCGGACCACCGACTACCGATGTAGCAGTAACCAGGACTGCCGTCCTCACTGACTCACAGGACATCTGGATCCACGCATCACGTCTGAAGCTGTGTCCAAAGAGGGGTGAAGCAGGTGACAAAGTCCCCGTGAAAGCGATTGAAGACAGCGATAATGAAAATGTCAAACCTACTTCTGCATCCACAGAATGCATGGAAGAACTTTCTCCTGTTGATGTGCATTATGCTCCTGATTTATTTACCCTTATGGACATTTCTTAATTGCCATTATGACCCAGACGAACTGGGACCATTAAAGTCTGTTTGTGGTAAACACAATAACACTCACACCAATACTAGTTCACCTCATAGGCACAAGAGATCCACAAGTGATAACACAATTATAAAAAATCATCCCTGGGAACGTAATATATTACAAGGATATGCTCACTCCTTTAACATTTCCAATTGCTGGGTAAGTGCGCACGTCTCTATACATGGGGAAATGGGTATGCCTCTATTTGGCCTTTCAACAGAAAACTTCACTCAAAGCCACATATATTACAATGGCAGTACACAACCCCGCAAATGGAATTTCTTTACTTATGTACAATCAGCCACAACACTTAACTCTATATGGATGCAACATGCACGTATTTCCCATCAAAATATAATAAGAGTGTATAATTTTATGTAACCCACACTAACCCAGGGTATAACTGTTTTAGGGCCCTAGGAAAATGTAAATCTGTTGGTTGGTCCACTTGCTCCAATACCACGCTTATTTTTATAGGACCTCCTTCCTTTCTGACCTGTACAAGAGTTGTTCACCTTAAAGCTGTAGTGGTCCCGGATGTCCCTACTTATTTTTTTTTTTTTACATATATATCAATTAATGGTACTGGTTGTAGCAACAGTAATAGGTCCGTGTCTAATCTCTTCCACCTTATGCCGCCTTCTCCAGCCATGAATGTATACTTTATCTGTGGCAGGTACGCCTATCGACGGCTGCCCCCTAATTGGGTGGGCAGTTGTTATTTAGGTCAAGTAATCCCATATATATACACAAACCCAACACTTCCACAAGGCTGCATCAGAACCATGATGGATATAGAGCAGAAGTGCGGGTGGAAAATATTTTTAGACACCCTAGGTATAACCTTCCCACATGCAGGCGTAGAGAGACTACAGGTAGAACTATCCATCCTTTCTCTACTAGTACAGAGGACCTTGATTAACTCTGCTGAAGCAATTGGGAAACTAAACTAGGAGCAGGTGCAACTTTAGAATGGTCACTTTGTAGAATAGAATGGCTTTAGATTATGTTTTAGCTTCCAAAGGCGGTGTGTGTGCTTTAATAGGTAAAGAATGTTGTTCTTATATTGATGATAATTCTGTTTACTGTCATTACTTGTATTCCTTTGTGCTTTTATTACATACTGCAAGGCTTTATTCCTAAGAATTTCCAGCTAAATACTGTGACTTAACACCACCCGGTCACAGGTATATCTCATGTACTGATACCCTGGAGGGTCTATCACCTTGCAGTGTCTCAGTTCGCTTCCTATCATATATATATACACCACTGCTTACATCCCAAATAAAGATCACGTTGTGATCTAAGAGGGGAAATGAAGGGGTTAACATATTTTGCTGACACATAGCCTAAGCATAATATCATGTGCCTATCCTTGAGATGTTTGTCGACCTTACTAAAACACAAAACATTTCTAGTTGTTCTAAGAAACAGAAAACACCTGATTATATGTCCTTGTACCGACTAACATGAACTGTGAAAATCGCTCTAATATCCGCCTTCTTTTGCAAGTATAAAGTCTATGCAATGACGTAGCAATAAACGGAATTAGTACTGAGACTGATTGTGTGTGTGTCTTACATCCAGTACGGTTCCACAGAATTCTGGTTGGGCCTGTGTTTCCAAGCTGCCAACTACCGATTAGGAAGCCCCAACAAACTGGTGTCAGAAGTGGGCGACACTCAGAATAAAAACGAGACTGACACATACGTAGAAACCAGAAAACACACACTGGATCAGCTAGCAATAATTTAACAATCTATGAAGAAGAATAAGTCATTAATAATGGGAAGGAGCATTATTGAACAGATATTCTGTGTGTGTATGTAAATCTTATTAATAAATAAATTAACTGTATACTGAAAACATTTCTCATATGAAGGCACCATTATCCAAATTTGTGACACTATAATGTGAAAATAATCCAGATTTCTGATGTTATCTATAGCACATATACTTACAGAAAGCAATAAGGAGACTGCACACCAGACTTGAAGAAAAGAGCAGGGGTTTATTATAGGGATGTCTGTTGAAGGTACATAGCTTGACTTAGTGTATAATTAAATTAGGAAATGCTAAGGGTACTTTTGAGGCAAATTGTAATTTTGAAATCAGTGCAAATTTTAAATTTCAGGCTCGTTTCAAGAATTAACCTAATTTAAATCTGGGCCTGTGACATTTTTTGGCTAAATTCCAACTGAAATTATGGGGTCTTAACATACTTTGAGGAAACAGTGTATAATATGCAGCATATTTGGTTATTTATTGCTTAGCGGTATCCTTGCTAAGAAGTATAAAGATTACAGCCATTTTTGCAAGTGTGCAAGCACCATAATTGGGCATATGGGTGCGGGTGTAATATGAATGTTCACGAAATTTGTGTTCGATTTGTTAGTAAGCCTACAGTATAAGATGCTAATCATACATTCATTTGAGGAATGTGCATTTAGGCTGGGTTTAGATTGGAAGGTGTGAAAGTTGAGGCCTAGATTTGATTTTTGTACCCAGTTTCTCCATGTTGTCTTTATAGGCTACAGCAGAGGGATGGATAGTATCCTCAAAACACTTAATAAATGGTTATTATGGTATTTAATTGGAAAAGATTTAAACATCAGCTGAGGGATATATCTCTGCAGTATATCAGTCGTCCATTTTGCCTGCAGTATCCAGCTGACGTGATGTTTACCAAGTCATGCAAGGTGTGCTTTATCTGAAAGAAAAACAAACAAAACCGTGTTATATATGTTATCTAAACCATTTCCTCCTAGATAAGAGTAATTAAGCTTAGTTATATGCAAATGATGGTTTGTGAGGTAAGTATGAGACGGTGGATAATTACACTAGGCCCGGAGAACGTCATGTGTTTTGGAGAACTGAAATATTTTGGTTGGCCAAAAATTAGTTTTGTTATTAAGCTATTTAAAATTGCAATATTAATGCTAAAGTTAAATTGCAGTGTCCTATAAAAGGACTCTAATCATTTCCTGTTTGTTTATAACCTGTTACAGCTTATAACAGTAGTCACAAATCGGAGAACAGATGTGTATTTTGCCATAAACTGACCATATGGATCAGGTGGTGGTCCAAAATATAATCCCTCCCTTTGACTCTTAGCTTTTCTGGCCCATCTCATGATGTCATCACTAATTGCTCCAATCAGGAACATATATTGGAATTTAAGTTTTTTTTTCTCTTCTTGATGATGTATCATTTTCTTTTTCCTCCTAACTCTTTAGAAATTGTAGAGATGGGCAGCTTATTCCACTTGAGGGACCTCCAGTGCTGTCCCTGAGTCATTGAAAGGGCCTCACAGTGCTCTAAACCTTTTCACTATCCAAAGCAAATGACAAAATAGTTGTAAGAAATTACTTAATTGGTAATAAAGGTATACAGTGCCTTGCAAAAGTATTCACCCCCCCTTGACGTGGATCAGTAGCAAAACATCCAAAATGGCTGCTGCTGCCCAGCTAAACTGAACAGAAATATAAGCAACATAGCTTTATATACTCATTTACATAAAAACAATGGTATAGCCCATCATCCCTTCTAGAAGAATGGGACATCTCATCCACACCCCATTGTTTAGACCAATGAATGATTATCAATATTAGTATATCCAATCAATAAGATGCATGTGCAGGTCATGCACTGAAAGCATGCCACTAGATGCACATAACACATTGTCAGATATGATATCCTGATCATCCTTGAGCTATGTCCTTGTACTATTGAAAAACATACTTTGTTTATGCTAAAAAGTTGTTTACTGTCTGTAGCTGAAACAGTTAAATCATGATTTAGTAATTTCATCATTTATATCTTAGAAAATGGAAAATACTGGTTCACAGTTTACATCTTAGCCAAATATAACACTTACTGAAAAAAGTAATAATTGTTATATATATATATATATATATATATATATATATATATATATATATATATACTAAAAATGTAAAGATATTTGTATTATTTCCACAACAAGGACCATTGTACAATGAAAAAATATATACATCATTAAGCAGGAAAAAGTCATATAACTAGTTTTTAATTAGAAAAAATAATACATTTGATGCTTCTGCTGGACATGATAGGTATCCATGATACTTTTGTGAAGTGTGTGTGAGAGGGTTGTTTTCATTTCTAGAGAGCAGTTCTTCCATCTATTAATTTAATTAATTTCCTCAATTGTTTAACATTCTGCTTGTGGGCCTTTGAGGGAAAAAGGGGTATGGTGTCAATTATAGTCTTATCCATTTATCTACTGACCTCTCCCTGCTCCCTCCTCCCCACTCCTCTCTCCATTATTAGATACAGAAAAACACCTTCATGGCTCAACTCTCAAGAAGTGATGTAACAGACAGAAATGGATCCCTGCGCTCATAAACAGAATTTTCAAAATGTTTAGTTTTCTCTAAAAATGTTTTTATGCCCATGGCTTACCCAGCTGCTAGTGTTGTTAGTTTAGTACATATATATATATTAAAAAAAAGCCTTTTTTTCTGGATCTACTGTGATCCTTTTACTTACCATGACTCACTGGGTTCCCCTCTCACTACCAGCACAGTTGCAGAATTGTGTAATTTGATGGAGTCAATCTAACAAACAATAGTGACATCCCAGACGTAAATACAGTGCCTTGCAAAAGTATTCACCCCCTTGACATTTTGCCTATTTTGTTACATTACAGCCTTAAGTTCAATGTTTTGTTAATCTGAATTTTATGTGACGGATCAGAACACAATAGTGTAAGTTGGTGAAGTGAAATGAGAAAAATATATAAATAAAACTATTTTTTAGAAATAGAAAACAGAAAATTGGCATGTGTGTATGTATTCACCCCCTCTGTTATGAAGCCCATAAAAAGCTCTGGTGCAACCAATTACCTTCAGAAGTCACATAATTAGTGAAATGATGTCCACTTGTGTGCAATCTAAGTGTCACATGATCTTCCATTACACATGATCTGTCACATGATCTGTCATTACAGATCATATGATCTGTCATCACACCTTTTTTGAAAGGCCCCAGAAGCTGCAACACCTAAGCAAGAGGCACCACTAACCAAACACTGCCACGAAGACCAAGGAACTCTCCAAACAAGTAAGGGACAATGTTGTTGAGAAGTACAAGTCAGGAATAGGTTATAAAAAAATATCCAAATCTATGATGATCCCCAGGAGCACCATCAAATCTATCATAACCAAATGGAAAGAACATGGCACAACAGCAAATCTGCCAAGAGACGTCCGCCCACCAAAACTCACGGACCGGGCAAGGAGGGCAATAATCAGAGAAAAGGACTTAGGTTCACCTTCCAGCAGGGCAATGACCCCAAACACACTGCTAAAGCAACATTTGTGTGGTTTAAGGGGAAACATGTAAATGTGTTGGAATGGCCTAGTCAAAGCCCAGACCTCAATCCAATAGAAAATCTGTGGTCAGACTTAAAGATTGTTGTTTACAAGCGCAAACCATCCAACTTGAAGGAGCTGGAGCAGTTTTGCAAGGAGGAATGGGCAAAAATTACAGTTGTAAGATGTGCAAGCTCATAGAGACTTATCCAAAGTGACTTGGAGCTGTGATTGCCACAAAAGGTGGCTCTACAAAGTGTTGACTTTAGGGGGTGAATAGTTATGCACATTGACTTTTTCTTTTATTTTGTCCTATTTGTTGTTTGCTTCACAATAAAAAAAAATAAAAAACATCTTCAAAGTTGTGGGCATGTTCTGTAAATTAAATGATGCAAATACTCAAACAATCCATGTTAACTCCAGGTTGTGAGGCAACAAAACACGAAAAATGCCAAGGGGGGTGAATACTTTTGCAAGGCACTGTACATAATCATAAGTATTTGGGAACACAATCGGTTATTATTTGCATATTTTAGAGAGATATAGTTTAAGAAGGGATTGCTCTCCCACTGCAGAGAACAGGCTGTGGGCCGTATGGGAATTGTTTGAGGGCCTCATGCAGCTCCTGGGCCATGCAGCTCCATGTTTGTTATATTTTGCTGTATAGTGAAATAATTATTACAAAATCTTGATGGCTCTTCCTAAGAATAAAACAGAGGTTCTAATCTCATGGTTATATATAAAATATGTTAGTTATTGTAAAAGTTATTTTATACATGTATTTTTGTATGTAGTTTTATGTATGTCCATTTTTATGAGAACAAAATCCTATTTATTATTGGAAAGTGTTCATCATGATTTTAAAGTGCAACTGATGTCACGTATTTAAAAGATACTATTTTCAAGAGCTACACATATGTAAAATTATTTTAGAATGCAAAATAAAACAATACAGCCTTATATATTATCTTTTATAGGCAATAATGCTGCTGTGTGATCTACCATTTTGGTTCAGTTTCCTAAGGAATAAGAGGGTTGTAACTGAGTTGGAATCATAAGTCCACTATCTCCGCTGGTATACCATTAAATATCCATATAGAAGCCCTTGCGCAGTCTCAGAAGCCCAGACCACCCATATTGGACGACACTCAATTGGGAGTCAAAGAATACAGTCTTTATTTTGTTATGCAGAAATATATATACATCTCTTTCCACAGGCAATACACATCCCCCATATTTGGCCACACAATACACATAGAGAGACAATAGGTGTGGTCACACCTCCCTGAGGCTACCTGGCTACTTTGATACAATCAGACATTGATCAGATTATACTTCTCTTTGTTCTTATGTCTCATAATGAAAACACTTTATACAATAGACTTCCTTATCTTATGAGGAGTCTCTGTAATAGGATTATCTATTAGCCTAGTAGCTGTAATATTCTGAGCCAATATATTCTGTAGAACATAAAACAACATATCTACAGTACAGCAATGTGATCATATTTTAACCATAACCATAAAACAGGATAAAACAGTGATGGGTTCTGTTACAAGGGTGAAGAAAGCCATACACCTAAACAACTTGTTCAGGTGGATATAGTATCAGAAGGGTAAAGCATTGTGGGTTATAGAATTCCCAGGATTATCTCTAACAGCTGTGGTGGAGTCACATTTTATCCATGTTTCTTGTACGGGTAGTACTTCTAGTTAGGATTACTGTTAAATATACTAATAGGCTAAACATAAAAAAATTAAAAGGACCAGTGTAGTGACTTATTTTAAATAAAAAACACACTGCCAGTAAGCAATGTAACCGTGCCTTTATTTGTGAACACCAAATTTATAATTCATAAATTTTCATGTGAATGCTCATTTCTAGGCTTCTCCATTTTTGTTGATCAGGGTCTCTGCGTTCCTCTTCCCTCCCCCTGAGTCACACAGGGAGTCTGGTATGTAACTTGGTTGGGCTTGTGCTTCATAGAACTTGTTACACAGTGTGCTGGCTGTCTGTTTTGGTCTATGGAACAAAGAAGAGAAAAGAAAAATCTTGTTTTTTACAACGTTATACTTACAAAGATAAAACAGTGAAGCTCTGTTCAGAGAAAGTGATCAAATTATACTCCAAAAACCATCTGGAACTAAAAGGAATAGTCAGAAATAATGTTCTGAAAGAGAATCTGAGTTTAATAAACACAGTTACAGAAATAAGATCAAGTTTGTAAGTTGAAATATTTTATTTTTCAGCTATGGAAAACCAAAAAAGGATAACAGACCTTTAATTACATTGTATATTATATATATACTAGCGACTTGCCCGTCAAAAATTACGGCAATAAAATTTGAAAGCTGGCAATGCTGTTTGCCACACAATGCAAGGCTCTTCCCCTGTAACTTGCGGGCCTTGCAATGAATGCCTTCGGTGCTCATTGCAAGCCTCCCCACCCCCTCTACTTTTACGTTGCTCATTGCGAGCCCCGCAATGAACGCCTTCGTCGCGATCCTCTCCCCTCTCTACTTTAAGGGGCTCGCGATGAGCGTCTTTGGCGCTCATCGCGAGCTCTACAATGAGCACTCATTGCAGACATTGGTGCCTCGCATTAAGCGCATTTGGCACTCATTGCGAACCTCTGCCGACTGTCTGACCCCTGTGTGTTTCCCCGTCTCTCCATCCTGCATTGTTTGGCGCTGTTTGGATAAGTGTTACAGGCTTTGGCATCGTTTTGATCCTGTTTGAAAGCATTTGCATTTTTACATCCGCCATTTTTTTCCTCGCTTAGCCGATTTTCGATCTACGAAAATTGGCCATTAAGACTCAAATTAGCTTTCAACCTCACTCACAGGCTCCCTGGCTGTCCCCCTGAGCTGTGTGTGTGGTTTTTAATGTATTTTTCTTTTTTTGGCTGTGTTTCGAGTTCCGTGCTTGATAAAATATCACCGTTAAATCCAAAATGTTTTCCTAAGTGTTGCGTGCCTCTCGTTCAGTAGCAAAGTGCTACATTCTGCATCTGTGACGGACCCGCTGGCACTCCGACCGAGTACCTCCGCCAATCGATGCTCCTAGTGCTTGCCGAGGACTTCAAGCACTCCAACCGACATCATCAGCACTGCAGACTTATCACATTCCCCCAAGCATGAGCCAAGGCTTCAAGAAAGGGTCAAGCAGGTCTGTTTTAATGAGTACCCAAAGCAACAGCACTCATACAGCCAGAGCAACTCCTCCTCAGAGAGAAAAAACTGACAGTTAAAAACAGACAGTGTTTGAAAATATGACCGTTATTAAGGGTTCTTAAACTGGTGTTCTAGGAGGGAGGGGAATAAAACAGTCAAACCAAGTCCATAAAACAGGATTTTTCTTCACACTCTGCATCCGAAGTGCATAGCAAAACTGCAGATCCTTTGTCAGAGCATTTAAAGGGCCAGAACCAGACTAATAAAATCCACTATGCTCAAATAACATACAGTTCAAATACAGGCAATAATCAATGCAAAAGTCTCTTCTGCCACAATGCTCCCCCAGAACCAAACATACACAGACTGATCCCAACGGATCTGCTTGGGGATGTCCAGAGGAGTGCTCACAGATCATTTCTCGAGTTCTGTCTGTCTGGACAACCCGTCGGCGTTACCATTTTGTTTCCCTGGGAGATGCTGGATCCTGAAATCAAATGGTTGTAGTGCCAAGCTCCATCTCAGTAGTCTAGCGTTGTCCCCTGACACCCGGTTTAGTCACACCAACGGGTTGTGATCTGTGAGCAAGGCAAATTGTTGTCCATATAAGTAGGGCTGTAGTTTCTTGAGGGCCCACACCACCGCCAGGCATTCCTTTTTTGATGGCGGCATAGCTTACTTCCCTGGGTCGTAGTTTCCTACTTAAGTAAGCGACTGGATGCTCGCCGCCATCGGCCCCAACTTGGCTCAGCACTGCTCCCAATCCAAACATAGAAGCATCTGTATGAACGAGAAAGCGTTTAGTTGGATCGGGAGCAGCCAGTACAGGAGCATGAATTAGGGCAGTTTTCAGTTCTTGGAATGCCTTCTCACACTCTGGGCTCCAGGTCACTACTTTGGGTAAGTTCTTTTTGGTGAGGTCAGAAAGGGGCTTGGCTAGGGCACTATATTTATGTACAAATTTACGGTAAAACCCGGCGTTCCCTTGAAAAGCTAAAACTTGAGTTTTCGTGCAAGGGGTTGGCTACTTAGCTACGCCCTCTATCTTAGCGGGTTCTGGCTTTTGCTGCCCACTGCCCACCCTGTGGCCTAAGTACTGCACTTCGGCCATCCCTACGTGGCACTTGCTGGGTTTTAACGTGAGACCTGCCTCCCTGATGCGGTCGAGGATGGCTCCTATATGGGTCAAGTGCTCGTCCCAGGAGTTGCTAAATATTGCTATGTCATCTAAATAGGCGCAAGCATATTCCTGGGATCCGTCCAGTAACCGGTCCACCATCCGCTGAAACGTTGCCGGCGCATTCTTCATCCCGAATGGCATCACCTTGAATTGGTATAGCCCAAACGGGGTGACGAATGGGGACTTTGGGATGGCATCCTCGGCTAATGGGATCTGCCAGTACCCTTTGCACAAGTCTATTGTGGTGAGGTACTGGCCCCTGGCCATTTTATCTAAGAGCTCATCAATTCGGGGCATGGGATAGGCATCTGAAATTGTTTTATCATTAAGTTTCCGGTAGTCGACGCGGGTGGTTCCGTCCCGCTTCAGTACCAGCACTACCGGAGAGGCCCATGGGCTATCTGAGTGTTCTATCACTCCTAGTTGTAACATTTCGTCAATCTCCCATGCATGTTAACGTGGAGCATGCGTTTACCGCCTGCTCCTGTACATGGGGCAATTATATAGGTGGTGTCACATACCTGTTCCACCACCTTATAAGGGCCTTGCCAGGAGGCCTGCAGTTTGTCATTTTGGACTGGCTTCAAGATTAACACCTTTTGTCCTATTTGAAAACTGCGGTCTCTGGCTCCCCTATCGTACCATCTGCGCTGTCGTTGCTTGGCCGCCTGGAGATTAGACCGTACCGTCTGGATTAGGGTCTCCAAGCGTTCCCTGAACTCTAGTACATATGGGACGATAGGGGTACCGTTACTGGTGACCGTTCGCTCCCAGTGTTCCCTAATGAGGTCTAAGGGACCCCGCACTCTCCTTCCGAATAGTAATTCGAATGGCGAGAACCCCGTGGACTCCTGGGGTACCTCTCGGTACGCGAAGAGCAGATGGGGAAGAAACCTTTCCCAGTCCTTCTGGGTATCCATGAAGGTACGGAGCATTTGCTTTAAGGTTCCGTTGAACCGTTCACAGAGCCCATTGGACTGGGGGTGATACGCTGAGTTTACAATAGGTTTCACCCCACATGTTCTCCATAACTGATGAGTGACTTCGGCTGTGAATTGGGTACCCCGATCTGAGATAATCTCTTTGGGGAACCCCATTCTGGAGAATATCCGGATTAGGGCATCTACTATAGTCTCCGCATGGATATTAGTTAGGGCTACGGCCTCTGGGTACCGGGTGCCATAGTCTACTACGGTTAGTATATACTTCTTCCCTGACGGGCTGGGTTTTGCTAGGGGTCCGATTATATCTACTGCCACTCTGCTGAAGGGCTCATCTATTATGAGTAGGGAGTGCATTTTTGACTTGTACCGGTCCCCTCTCTTCCCTACTCTCTGGCATGTGTCACAAGTTTGGCAATACTGCCGAATATCTTTGGAGACCCCTGGCCAAAAGAAGTTTTGGGTCAAATGATGCTTCGTCCTACTGATGCCTAGATGTCCTGATAAAGGGATGTCATGGGCAATACGTAGTAATTCTTGCTTGTACTTTCGGGGCACGGCTAATTGTGTGAGGGTCATGGGTACAGATCCTGCTACTACCTTCTCAGCATATCTATACAATAATCCTTTCTCCCAAGCGTATCTTTCCCCCTCCAACCCTGCCTGATTCTGTGTAACTCTATCCCGGTATACCTGCAGGGACGGGTCGGTGACTACTTCAGTACTAAATTCTAATCGGGGAGCCCAGGGGACGAAAGGTGGGTCAGTCCTATTACTTACCGGAGCCTCAGAGTGTTCAGAAGATGCAGTGGTGCGTGTCTGCTGCCGTATTACCACGGGTAGCGCTTCCTGCGCGGGGTGCTGAGAAACAAAAGCGGAGGTCAGCTCCCCCAAGTCGTTACCCAGGATGACATCAGCTGGTAAGTCTTGCATGAGGCCCACTTCCACATTCCCCGACCCCGCTTCCCAATCCAAATGTACTTTAGCAGTGGGAATTTTGTAAACTGCTCCCCCTGCCACCCGGACTGCCACATATTCTCTAGTGAGCTGGTGCTTGGGGACTAGGATGATTGCGAACCAGGGTTATGGTGGCCCCAGAATCGCGCAGACCCTGAAGGCATTTTCCCTCTACGTGTACCCCTTGGCGGTGTCCCTGTCACTTGTCTGCAGCTGCTTGTACTGGGTTAACCTCGTGGAGGGTGCCCAAAGATTCTTCATTAGACCGGGTCCCGAAGAAAGGTTGTCGAGGCTCACTCTGGTAGCAGTGTACTGCTGCCCGGTTTGCAGGGGAATTAGTTGGAGTATTACACGTGGAGCGGTTTCTGTTTATGGGACAGTCTCTCTGCATGTGGCCCTGCTGGTTACACGTGTGGCACCTGATGAAAGATCGGGCATTGTTGTACCGTGGAGGTGTTTGGTAGTTCCCACCACCCGGACGCAGTGCTGGGTGGGGTTAATGGTGGGAGGTGGGTTAGCAGCTCCCAAGATGGACCGTGCTTGTGCCCGCTGTGCCCTCCTGGCATCTTGGTACTCGTCTGCCCACCTGGCGGCGTCAGTTAAGATGCTCGGTTTCCGATCCCTCAGCCAGTTTTGTAAATCCGGGATTAACCCCTGGAAGAATTGCTCCAGTAGCAGTAATTGTAGCATGTCCTCCACTGTGGTTGCTTGTGCGGCTTGCACCCAACCTTTGCCCGCCCTAGTTAAGCGATGTGCCCACTCCATGTGAGTATTTTTCTCCGTCTTTCGGCTCTCTCGGAACCGCTGCCGGTATGCCTCCGGGGTAATTGCATACCTTTCCAGGATCGCCTGCTTTACTTTCTGGTAGTCTCTGCTATCCTCGTCTGACATGGTGCGGTAGGCTTCTGATGCCCGGCCCGCTAGCTTACCCACCAACAGGGGTACCTGGTCGGCGGCGTTGATCTCATGTAATTGGCATAACCTCTCATTATTATTATGAATTATTTTGTTATATTCAAATGTTACATATTCAAACGTATCCATATTACTATATAAATAAGCAGAAAAATAAAGCATAGCCATGGATTAGGGTACAGTGCCAGAACCCATCACAGATTTATAATGGGCATCATCGGTGTGGGGTTGATTGTGACGACTGTGAAATGATGCTGAGAGAGACTCTGAACCAAACACTAAATATGTTATGAGTTTTTTATTCTTTTTAGTTTAGAATTATAATTTGATCACTGTCCTCTGCACATACAGACCTAAAGCAGCATCATTGTTTTATCCTGTTTGTAGATATAAAATAATACTTTTCTTTCCTTTGTTTCTTAGACCAAAACAAATTGCCAACACACAATGTACCAGGTTCTCTGAACCACATACCCAACACATTTCCATACCAGGCTCCCTGTGTGCCATGTGGAGGATCACAGGGACCCTGATCAACAACATGAAGAAGCCTAGAGAAGGTATGATTTATATTTTTTTCTCAATTAAAGGCACAGTTACACTGCTTGGCATTCTGCCTATACAGGCAGTATGCATTTATTTTTTTTATATGTTGCTACAGTGGTCCTTTAACTCTATTAAAGAGCAACATCTGTTCTATTTCTGCAACTTTATATTCCTAATCTCTGCTTCCTGTGGTGCAAAGAATGACTCTCACACTTGTCCATATTTTTACACTCTTGACTTGTCTAATTAAAGACAACTGCAATGCCCTAACAATCATTTATCATTAACTAGCGAATTGCCCGTCAAAAAGTGACGGCAATGAAATTGTAAGGTAGCTAATGCTGTTTGGTGTGTAATAATGAAATATAAAATACATTAATAAATGAATATACTTTACCTATTTTGAAGCATTGTGTTGAAGAGCTGTGAATGTGTTTTGATGTTGCTGCAGCATTAGTGGTGTGGAGATGCTGTGTAAGCGTGGTGAATGTGTGCAGTGTAATACTGTGCGTGCGCGAGACGAAACCGTTAGCGTAGTGGTGTACTTCCGCATTGGAGTAAAATGGCGGGTTATCTGTGGTATGCGTCTTTGCGGATTATCCGTCAGTGCTTCGTGGTGGTTTTCGAGTTTCTTGTGGTGTTTTGCGAGTTTCTTGTGGTGTTTTACGTGTTGAGAGTGCTGTAGCCTCGTTTTCGTTTTTTTGTCGGCCATTTTTTCTCTTGCTTAGCGATTTTATTAGTGTCTAAAGTGTTTTATTTTTATTTAAATGAAGGTGTAACTTGTTTTTTTGAGGTCCTGGATGGTTCCTCTTGCTGTAGGTAAGCTTTTTATGTGTGTGTTGTGTGTATTTATTGTGTTTTAAATGTTTGTATGTCGGCGTGTTGCGTCCGATGTTTGCGAGGTCGTAATGTGTCGTAACGTGTCTCATATGGTGTTTGCGTGTGTAGCCTCGTTTTCGTTTTGTTCGGCGGCCATTTTTTCTCTCGCTTAGCAAATTTGTTAGTGTGTAAACTCTTTTATTTTGAGTGAAATCAAGGTGTAAGTTGCTTTTTTGAGGTCCTGGATGCTACCTCTTGCTGTAGGTAAGGTTTTTATGTATGTGCTGTGTGTATGTATTGTGTTTTGAATTTTGTAATGTTCGCGAGTGTTGCGAGGCCGTAATGTGTGTGAACGTGTGTCGTATGTTGTTTGCGTTGCGACGTGAAGTTTGCGAGGGTCGCAGTTGCTGGCAAGGCCTTCGCCCACTGCCCTCGCTGAGCGAGCCGCGGCCCTCGCTATGCGAGGCCCGCGGCTCGCTATGCGAGGCCCGCGGCTCGCTATGCGAGCCCGCAAGCGTTAGCAACAACTCGCATGCTCACAACTATATATGTGATAAATGTCATATTTATCAACTTAATAAAACCATATCCAATAAAAAACTTACTTTGAAATATCAAATTCAGCTGCCATAGTCTCCTCCCACTATAAAATAATTTGAAGACACAAAGTTGTATCAATAATGTGCCCTAGACTGGCTGCATTAGTGGTTTCCTTGGCAACAAGCTGTTGTTGGGGTGGAGAGTAAGCATATGAATGAATGTCTGTTGTCATGTTTTAATCTGATTGTTCTTAAATCCTTGTATACCAGTTTCCCAGTCAGATCTTTACACCCGCCCTTTATGACATTATAATTGTGGAGACAAACAGCTCAACTGGAGGCTTATACTTTAATATTCTACAGAACTGAATATTGCTTTTGTAAATCAATAAATACACATTTTATTAATGATCAGTACATAATTAACACGGGTAGCTCCTCTTGTTTTAGCAACACACATTCAAATATTGGCCAACACTTACCAGCATCAGGAAAATGCCTCTTTTCCTTGTGTGTTAGTGTTTTATTCATCCAGACGTCTCGGTCATACTGTAGTGGGATATAAGGACACAGGAACCTCTTATCGTACTCCTGTGGGAAGTGTCTTCTCTCGCAGTGATCTTGCTGTTTGTACTTCATATCCACTGTCTGGCAGTTCTCAGCTTCCTTTTTTGAATATTTTGCTTCTTCAGACATTTTCGTGTGTATATTTATATTTACAGTGTTTAAAGACAATATACTTTAGTGTACTCCACACGTAACACTTATGGACAGATGATGCTGCAGTTTGTTACCGAGCAGTCCAACGGAAGGAATGGGCATGGCAACCAGGTTTAATTCCAGAACAGAATTATTTAAATTGTACTAAACTTCCATAAAGTATAAGAAGATTCCATTGTACATACAAATGTAATGTATACATTAAAGGGCTATTGTTATATCCTAACAACTAATCAGTGTTTTAAAGGGATATCTAAATTTGCTGGATTAATACATTTCTGCACTCAATAGGCAAAAAGCACATTTTATTTTTATTAAAATCTAAAAATCCTTCTAATGAATGTGTCTACACAACTTCCTGATCCCCACCAAATCAGCATGCAGCATCCGGGAAGCAATATTAACCCACTTTTTACCTGCTGTTGCTTGCTCAGCCAATAGTAGAGCAGTATTGTCAGCCTCCCAGTCACTGCTGGGATATGACTCATCCCTGCTTCCTGTATATGCTGTGTGGTGTTGCCATAGCAACTAACAGTGCTATGTCTCAAATCTTTCATCTAACCGGATTGTCCATAACAAATTATGTAGGGGTTGTTAACCTTGATTTTAAGCTGTCAGAAATTACAATAGATTTTGCTAATTTCACAAGTGTTTAAATGTTTATTTTGGTATTTTTTCATGCAAACATTTTTTTCATATACTATTAATTCTCCTCTATCAGATGCATTCATAATCCAGGAAACTTACATATCCCTTCAAAAAACCACTAGGTTCTCAACCTTCACCTACATTACTTGTCTGCACTCTATAAAGTCAACAAGACGGTGGTAATGGCTCTGAAGGAGCTTATGCTAAATGTGTTATGCGTGTTAGTTCCTTTATGGTTTTAAATAGTGTGGCATTATCTTTCACGAGCAACCTCCATGACAGGTTTGTTTTAATTACATTATTTTAGAGGGGTTAATTTCTAGTTGCTAATCTCTAAAACCCGAGTGGCAAAAAGTTATCTCCTAGTAGATTACTCCAATTTCACAAGATGCTACAAGAGACTGTAATATTATTGTGGGATATTATTATATAATTTTGCCCTGCTTTAGATGTGTTATAATGATTTTAACTGATTAAAAGTTAAATTTTATTTACACCAATGATCTTTATATTAGTGCCTGTTATGCATGTCTTTGTGTCCTTTGATAATAGACTAATTCAATGCTTGGTACTCCAACCCTAGCACAATTTTCCTATATTATTTGGTGGGCAGAACAATTTCCAAGTTACACAGCTTTTCTAGTTTTCTAGAAATCATACCATATGATGATAAAACAAGGATTTATATATAGTTATTATCTACATGCAACCCTGTTCTTAAGGAAGTTATAAATATAATTAAAGACCTATAGTACATAATGATAGAGGATGTACATATATGAACAAATATTTCCCAGACTCCCAAATCCCGGATACAAATTTATAAACAGGAATCTTAACAATAGTATAAGATTCTTCCAGACTAAGCTGTCAAAACACAAGCAGCAATCTCCTAAAGATACCGGTACACATTGTATGACATCAAAGGGCCATATAGTAGCACTTCTAACAATATGGTATGTATGATTTAATGTGACAAACATCAGGTATACATTAGAAAATGTGATTTACATTAAAACTAGACAAGGTGCATAATAAAGAATAAAGCCACAGTACCCAGGTTCACCACCACAGCAAAAGTTCCAGTTATTAGCGAAGTGAAAAGTACACAAATAAATATAATTGCAGTTGGTGGTTCTTAAACATTGCAACTGGAAGTGTATAAATAATTGAGCTGGAAAGTTTGATATTTAGGCAACTTTATATTCCTAATTTCTACTCCCTGTAGTTCAGTGGATGACACACTATGTCCATATTAGTTCACTCTGTATTTGTCTTTTTAAAAAGCCAGGGGGAGCCAGAATTAGTCATTTATCATTAATAAATGACATATTTAAAGGGATTCTTTAGTCATGTTTTATTGTTTTATTTAAATGTTTTAACTAGAATAATTAATTGTTATACTCCTGTTAGACATAGATAGTATGAAGCTCATCTCATTTGGGCATGGCTTTAGGTCAGTGCTGTGCAGGATGGCACCTCTAATGAGAGAGAACAGGAAGAAAGGGGGAGGCTCCAGAAGAAGACAATCTGTTTCTTTTTGGGGCTTTTAGAAGTAAATAAAGTTCAGGTGGTGTCTGGTACCTGTAAATCTTTAGTCTGCTTTATGCATTTATGGCACTGCCCTGATTTGCAAGTGACCCGTATGTCAGAGTCTAACGGAGTAACTCATAATTTATTTTCAGTGCAAACTTCAATGGAGATTTATGCCTTGCTTTTTGGCAGTGTGGGAAGTTCACTTGGAGCAGTGACCCGTAGGAGTTCTCTCGCAATGTTTTAGGTATGGGGGATTAAGATAGCTAGGTAGATTTTTTTTGTGCCACTACGGCACTCACTATTGATTTTTCAGGCATTTACATAGGGCCCATATTTTGTTGCATAATTTTGAAACCGTATCGCCTACGACAGCTAATATGTTTTTACAAAGCCAATAAAGCAGTAAGTACTTTTAGAGAAAGTCATTCAAGTATAAAACACATTTTACACCCTGTACTTTATTGTCAAGTTTTACCTTTGTTACAGAAAACCATTGTGTCTAGTAAAGTTGAATTCCACTTCCAAGTTCCACTCATCTCAATGTTAACAGTAGAATAAAACACAACACAGATTACAAAACAGAGAAAATAATGGTAATGCTCTCTTTTTTCTATGTGATTGAGGATGCTATTATAACAATTTAAAAAGAGATTGGTAAAAAAAGACCCCGGAATTGATTTTATATTAGAAGCGGTTCCTGGCCAGTGTTGCTCCCAACTGCACGACAGTCTTCATGTCTCACGCGTGTCATCTCCTGTTGCTTCATCACAGTACTTCTTCATGGTGGTTGTTCCCAGTTTATACCAGATGTCCTTCACCTACAAGAAAAGTGCATGGTTAATTGATTTGAACCTTTTAATTTTACAATAACGAGTATGTAATTATTTAGCTGATTATCCTATTCAAAAGAAATGTGTGGTGCAGCTGAAAATGTCATGTTGGGTAAATATGAGCCTTTACAGTATATGTAGAAGTGGTTTTAGAATTTATCAGGTGTCAGAGCAACAGATATATTGTCCCTTTTTATATAATCACAAATAATAATTATCATGCAATAATATGACATTTTCCAATATGTTTGTTATATCACCTAATAAATACATAATTTGTGTGTGTATGAGAGGGGTGTTTACATTTCTAGAGATCTATGGTTGCATTAAATGATACAAGGTGTCCAATGAGGGGAAAGGTGTGGGATATCAATTTCAATTTTAGCGTGTTTCCTCCTCTATCACCTATCCCTCCACTAATAACTACAAGCACAACCCCATCATCTAGCTCTCAGGATGTGGTGTAACAAACACAAAATGGATAAACAGTGTTACAAATTTCAGGCTCCTGGCATTTGTTGAGCCCTGCAAAATGTAAATTAAATTTAAAGTACAGTATTCAATTATTTTCTGGTTGCTTGAGAGTCTACTGTATTATTACTATTATTGACTTTTTAAGCTCTGACATACATAAGAAACATGACAAGTATGCCTACTGATGCTGAAGGTGTAGAGGACCGCACTTTCATAAGAGCGTACAATCTAATCTGTTTATGTTTTTTAGAGACCACAAGTAGGGTGTTGTTGGTTGGTGGTCTGATGTGGCACCAGGATTTATGCACATCTGCCATTTACATGTGTGCAAGTTGAGGTAACATATGTTTCTAGTATCAATGAGGTGCATGGGCAGGTGAAATGCAACTGAAAATTTAACCCAGAGCCACTCTAGTGCAAGGCCCCCTTAATTCATTTGGAATGAGCCATCTGTTTTAATTAAATTGTTCTAATTTTTATGCTGGTTTCTGCAGCTTTTAGCTGTGTGCCATCAGGGCAGTAATGGTTCCACTTGTTTGTTTCGCCTTCAGGTAGAGTAATAATTGTATTATTATTGGCATTTATTTACAAATCACTCCATCTATTCACAAATCACTGTCATTTTCTGTGAGAATGAATGAGTCTTGAGACAAGCATATGTAATGTAATGAGACAACATGTGCCAATCTAATAATGGGCGCATTCAATTGGCCAAATCGCAATTACTTGAACTTGAAAAGCAGCTTGTAAAGGGTACAGATATATAATTGACTACATTAAGCCTCCAATTGCGAGTTACCCACCCACAATCATTATGGGTCAGCCAAAGACGTAAAGACGTTTTCAAGCGCGCAAAAATTAACAGTGCTTAAGAAGCAAAATCTATATTCAATTACAAAAGTTCAAAAGTATAATGAAATCTGACCCACAACTCGAAAATGTATCAAAAAATATTACGAGTACTAGATATGACTCGCAAGGGGGTTAGACACCAGACAACTGCAGCAGCTATTAAACACACTCTACTGTACTTTAAAGTATTGGAAAAGCATGGAAAGGCATTATAATTAATTGAACAACAGTATCTGTAATAAAAAATAACTATTTCTAACTTTTATTTTCTTGTTATATTGATCCCAGGAATCAAGGGGTTAATACATATCGTGGAACCCACATGGACTAGAACAGTTGCTTTAATGGTTTTTATTGATTTCTAAATTGCTGGATTGCGAGACCGATCACAAATTTTACTTCTAAACACTAATTAATTGTAGTATAAACTCCATGTTTTAATGATGTCATGATAACGGTCTCAATTACCATTGGCTGTGTCTAAGAAGTGAATTATGGGTTTACTTAAATCTTGTCAGATTATATGATCACGCTCCATGAGATCCTATTTACAAATGCATGATTTCCGTGTGGAGGCTATGACAGGGCAGTTGCGAAATACAGACAATTGAATGAGTTTCAATGTTTAGAAAAAATGTAACCCGCAGCCAATATTTTGTTTAAAGGCAATTACGGGTTTGCAATTGGATGGCCCCATGAGCATTAGGCATTTACTAGACCGAATTCTACTATATGCAGTCAAGGCTCCTAGACAAAGCTAAAGCCAACCTACAGTACCTTGCAAAAGTATTCACCCCCTTGACTTGTTACCTATTTTGTTACATTACAGTCTTAAGTTCAATGTTTTGTTAATCTGAATTTTATGTGATGGATCAGAACACAATAGTGTAAGTTGGTGAATTGAAATGAGAAAAATATATAACTAAAACTATTTTTTAGAAATAGAAAACAGAAAATTGGCATGTGCTTATGTATTCACCCCCTTTGTTATGAAGCCCATAAAAAGCTCTGGTGCAACCAATTACCTTCAGAACTCACATAATTAGTGAAATTATATCCACCCATGTGCAATCTAAGTGTCACATGATCTGTCATTACATATACACACCTTTTTTGCAAGGCCCAGAGGCTGCAACACCTAAGCAAGAGGCACCACTAACCAAACACTGCCATGAAGACCAAGGAACTCTCCAAACAAGTAAGGGACAATGCTGTTGAGAAGTACAAGTCAGGGTTAGGTTATAAAAAAATATCCAAAACTTTGAGGATCCCCAGGAGCACCATCAAATCTATCATAACCAAATGGAAAGAACATGGCACAACAGCAAACCTGCCAAAAGACAGCCGCCCACCAAAACTCACGGACCGGGCAAGGAGGGAATTAATCAGAGAGGCAGCACAGAGACCTAAGGTAACCCTAGAGGAGCTGTAGAGTTCCACAGCAGAGACTGGAGTATCTGTACATAGGACGACAATAAGCCGTACGCTCCATAGAGTTGGGCTTTATGGCAGAGTGGTCAGAAGAAAGCCATTACTTTTAGCAAAAACAAAATGGCACATTTTGAGTTTGCGAAAAGGCATGTGGGAGACTCCCAAAATGTATGGAGGAAGGTGCTCTGGTCTGATGAGACTAAAATTGAAATTTTTGGCCATCAAAGAAAACGCTATGTCTGGCGCAAACCCAACACATCACATCACCCAAAGAACACCATCCACACAGTGAAACATGGTGGTGGCAGCATCATGCTGTGGGAATGTTTTTCAGCAGCCGGGACTGGGAAACTGGTCAGAGTTGAGGGAAAGATGGATGGTGCTAAATACAGGGATATTCTTGAGCAAAACCTGTACCACTCTTTGCGTGATTTGAGGCTAGGACGGAGGTTCACCTTCCAGCAGGACAATGACCCCAAACACTTGAGTGGTTTAAACATGTAAATTTGTTGGAATGGCCTCGTCAAAGCCCAGACCTCAATCCAATAGAAAATCTGTGGTCAGACTTAAAGATTGCTGTTCACAAGCGCAAACCATCCAACTTGAAGGAGCTGGAGCAGTTTTGCAAGGAGCAATTGGCAAAAATCCCAGTGGTAAGATGTGGCAAGCTCATAGAGACTTATCCAAAGTGACTGAGCTATGATTGCCGCAAAAGGTGGCTCTACAAAGTATTGACTTTACGGGCGTGAATAGTTATGCACATTGACTTTTTCTGTTATTTAGTCCTATTTGTTGTTTGTTTCACAATAAAAAAATAAAAAAGTTGTGGGCATGTTCTGTAAATTAAATGATGCAAATCCTCAAACAATCCATGTTAATTCCAGGTTGTGAGGCAACAAAACTCGAAAAATGCCAAGGGGGTGAATACTTTTGCAAGGCACTGTAAGTTGACATTACAGTAGGGAGAGACCAGCAGTCGCTGAGTCTGATTTGTGAAGTAAAATATAATATTGATTAATGCTTTTTATATAATTGAAATTAATGTTATTAAGAATCATTGCCTAACAAAAACATCTAAGCAGATAAAGGTTTTTATTAAACCTATGTGGATTGATAAAAAAAATAACAAGTAAACTAAATACAGAAGAAGGGCTGTGAAAAAGCACTGATGAGTCGTGGATTAACATTACAAGTAATCTTGGCGCATGCCGGGGCCCACAATGGGCACAGAAAGTTGCGAGTTGCACATGCGCTCATTGCGAGGCTCGCAAGGGAGAGGGGAGAGAGGAGGAGGGGAGAAGAGGTAGGGAGGACACCGGAGGGGAGAGAGAGAGATTACGTGCTGGGACGGCAAAGAGACACAGGGGAGGGAGAGGGGGGGGGGGGAATACACAGGGGAGGGAGAGGGGGCAAAGAGACACAGGGGAGGGAGAGGGGTAGGGAGACACAGGGGAGGTAAAGGGGGGGAAATACACAGGGAGGGAGAGGAGGGAAGAGACACAGGGGAGGGAGAGGGGGCAAAGAGACACAGGGGAGGGAAAGAGACATGGGGAGAGGGGGAAGAGACACAGGGGAGAGGGGGGAAAGAGACAGGGGAGAGGGAGAAGGGGAAAAGAGGCACAAGGAAGGGAGGGGGCAAGAGACACGGAGGAAGGGAGGAAGGGAGAGAGGGCAAAGAGACACAGGGGAGGGTAAAAAAGGGAAGAGACACAGGGGAGGGTGAAGGGGGGAAAGAGACACAGAGGAGGGAGGGAAAGAGACACAGGGGAAGGAGAGGAAGGAAAAGAGACACTGGGGGGGATTAAATATTATTTGGGATGGGCAATTGACTTGTAACATATTATTAGTAGAACAGACTTATACACAATTGCATAGGTTTGGTGGAGCTGTGTAATTATTTACTTTTCTTTTAAAAACTTTCCAGCAGTTTAACCAAAGAAGTCACTGTAACCTGTTCAATTACAATATAGGAAAGATAGCTCACTACTAATAATAATGTATGGGCATAAATCAAGTACGTACATTTATGTTGTGTTAGATCACAGATCTGTCAAATGGTTTAGCAATAATATGTGGTGAGTGTCTTGGTCAAAATGAATATATTATGCATAATGTAGTTTTTAATTTATATGGGTCTGGATGATATGGAACATTTAAATAATATGTGGGGTGCATGGTTACCACCACAATATGTTAAAATAAAAATATGTGTAAGCCATCCTTTTAAGGGAATCTGTCCACACAAGCTATTCCTAAATAGCAAGTATTGGCTATGTATTATACTAGACACTTTTTTCTAAAGTAAATCATCTTTCAGCTGTTTTCGGCAGGCAGTTTTAGCTACCACATTCACATTGTGCAAGGTGGTACATTTCACTGCAGCATTGTATATAAAATACATAAGACACCGTATTAGGTTAGTAATTATTAAGTGTAGTTCCTCAAAAGAGTATATTTTAGATATAGAGAGATATAGGAGGTGGTCAAAATAACGGAAACGAATTCTCAATGACAAATGCAGCTGCATACGTGAGTCATAACAGGTTGATTGCTAATTAGATGTAGGTTTCAGCTATAAAACAAATTATGCAAATTAGCACTTTGATATGTTAGTTTTCAAAGCAACATGAGGCTATGACCAGAGATCCAAGGAGACCTTATGGTTGGTGCTTGATGCAGGTGCATTGGTTACAAAAAATCCAACATGATTTAATGTGACAAGGGGAACAATAAATAAACACAGCATATGCCAACATGGACACACTGCATCAGCATAGAGGACTAATTGTTGAAGCTCATCTACATGTGTACTTCACATGGTAATTGCTAAATGTCACAAAAGTACAGTGTAAAAATTAATTGAATCAGCAACTTTGTGACCCAGAAAAAAACATGTTGTGAGTTTCACGAATCTGGAATTTATGGCAGGGCTGTCATTTGGAAACCACTTGTATCCAAGGCCAACACACAAAGATGCTAATCCTGATGTAAAGAGAACAAAACCTGGGCTCCTGGGCAATGGAAAAAGTGGCCAGATGAGTCATGTTTCGCCCTACTTTTAGAGAAACCCAAAGAATGCCTTCAACCCACGCCATTTCATGGATTGAAGCTCAATGGGTCCTTGATATTAAATGTATATCAAAGTTTTTTGGATTATGAATGCATCTGATAGAGGAGAATCAGTAGTGTATGAAAATGTTTTTTCCCATGATAATAAACATTAATAAACTTACCCTAATTTCTAAAATGTATTAATTTTCTGACAGTTGATTTTGAAAATCCAAGTTAAATTAGCATAAAATTCATAATTCTTTGTGTCTCTGCATCAAAGCTTCATGGGATTTGTAGTGTTTGTTCTCAGCACCCACCTCCCTTGAATCATGCAACTAGGTACTGCTGCTCTCTATCTTGACTGTGCTGCTACTGTCTGGAAGGTTAGTATAGAGTTAAAAAATGTACCTGAATGCAGTTTTCTATTGGTAGGTACCAGATGCCTATGTAGGCACTTCTGAGGGTGTGGAAACCAAAAATTGTTTTAAATAGAATCAATCTGATATAAGGTGTTAGATTAGAAAAAGGGAAAAACAGGGAAACTTCCAAATACCTTTCAATATATTATAAGTGTTTCTATTATTGTTGTCCACATCTATCTATCTATCTATCTATCTATCTATCTATCTATCTATATATATATATATATATATATATATATATATATATATATATATAGTACATTTGTGTTCACATTTAAAAGCCTAAAAGAAGGTAAAAAACTTGTTCTATGCCCAGAATTCCAAGAAATACAGTTATTACACTGCATTCTGGGAACCTTGGCAGGGACATGCAAATGTGCCCACAAAGGCTTCGCCCTTGCAATCCATATTCATCTCAAACATGGTTTTCCTTAAGCATATGCCCGCTGTATCAAACAGCTTTGAGCAAAGCTAGGGTTAGATTATGCACAAACTAGGAATCCCACACACGTACAGCTGTTACTGCCTATCATACACACACTACAGATCTCATTGGCTGACAGAGGGCAAGCCCCAAGAGCAATTAAACGTCACAAATGATTGTGCTCTGAGACCTTTATTTGAAAATATAAAACACACTGTGCCAAATAATCAAATACGCTAATTCTTATGCAATAATTACAAAAATATATTTTTGATGTTCCTTTAAGTATTCTTTGACTATTGAGATTTTTATTATTATTGATTCTAAAATATTGGTTAAGAAATCTTTAAATGAAATATATATTTAAAATAGAAAACAGTTGACCCTAGTGAAATGTATATTTTCCAATACGTACCTGCATGAGAGAAGTGCCTCTTTTCCCTGTGTTTGGGGGTTATATTTGCCCATGTGCCCCTTTCAGTGGTCGCTGCGGGCTGCTGGCTCAGGACACTTTTGAATTGTTGAGGGAAGTGCTTCCTCTCCGCTCTGAGCCAGTATTGGGTTGGGTGCCGTTCCACCATGCACCAGGTCTCTCTTTGCTCATAGATCTGCTGTAATATTTGCTCTTCTGGACACATTTGACCAGCCATGTTTGTGTATAGGATAATACACAGATAACCTCTCTAGTGTCCTAGTGCCGGTCACTGTGGACAGCTGACACCGTGTCTGGTTTCCATGGCAGTGAAACATAAGACATGTCCAGGCCAACCTGCTTTCTATGCATGAACCAGAAAAGCACAATGTGCATAGAATGGCTCCATTATACCATCCAGGACACTTATTGGGAATCACCGGGGACAGATGTAATAAGCAAAAAGAAATCTAATGTTACCGTACAAAAGCATCCGCATCAAAAATGAGCTAAAACACAAATTAGTCTTGGATAAAATTAAGAAATAAATTGCTCTTTGTAGAGAAATCCTATTTGAGCATTTTACTGAAGGAACACTAATGGGTTATATTTATAGGATTATCAATAGAAGAGTTTGACTTCACAATGTTCAACTTTGATTATATTGTTTAAAATAAATAATTACAACTTTTCATTTTTAGTTATTGTATTCAGTTTTGTTTTAATGATGAGAGAAATGTTGTTTGGTTTCTAAACGGATTTGTAGATTCAGATAAGATATTCAATTCTGCTGAAAACTATTGTCTAGAAAACCTCCATAGATAACTCAACCCCTCAAGCTACAGGCAGACTAGCAAGATGGAATGCCCTTTGACACAAGTAAAGTCAGCTAAATACATTATTTTCTCTAATTCTTTGTATGCTCCTGTCATGCATAATTGCTAATGTTGTTAGTTTGTTACTTAATTCACAAGCATGTGAAGTTTTTCTTAAACTACAATTATCCTTTAATATAATAGTTTAGCATTGTCTGAAGCCCTCTTGGGTAAGTGGGAAAAAAAACAAGGAGGATTTTTATGTAAAATATATTACAAAAAAACATGAAAAACCCATCTTTTCATTGTTGAATGCTTTTTTAAAAGTAAAATAACTAAAAAAATAAAAATAAATAAAAAAAATTGGGCTAAAAATTGACAAAAGTGTTAAAAATGGAAAAACTGGCTTGGGTACTATGAACCTGATCAAAACCCAAAAAATTACATTCAAAATATATATGTCAACTAGTAAATTGCCCGTCATAAATTACTGTATAATTTTTATCTCCCTCTCCTTCGTCTTTCCCTCCATTCCCAGTGTCTCTCCCCCCTTCCCTCCCCTGTGTCTCTTCCCCCTTCCTTCCTTTGTGTCTCTCGCCCTCTCCTTTGTCTCTTTCTCCCTCTCCTGTGCATTTCTCCTTCACCCCTGTGTCTCTAACCCCCTTCCTCCCCTGTGTCTCTTCCCGCCCTGTGTCTCTTCCTCACCCTCCCCTGTGTCTTATCCACTCCCTTATCTCTTCCCCCCTCCCCTGTATCTTCCTCCCCCTGTCTTCCTTCCTCTCTCTCCTCCCATGACTTCCTCCCCCTTCCACTCTGTCTCCCCCCACCCCTGTGTCTCTTCCCCCCCTCTCCCCTCCCTTGTGTCTCTTCCCCACCTCCACTTCTCATATGTCTCTTCCCCCCTTGTGTCTTACTCCCCCTCTCCCCTCTGTTTTCCTCTGCCTTCTCCTGTGTCTTCCTCCCCCTCTCCCCTGTGTCCTCCTCTCTCTCATCCCATGTCTTCCTCCCCCCTCCACTCTGTCTCCCCCACCCCTGTGTCTCTTCCCCCCTCCCCTCCCTTGTGTCTCTTCCCCACCTCCACTTCCCATGCGTCTCTTCCCCCCTTGTGTCTTCCTCCCCCTCTCCCCTGTGTCTTCCTCAGCCTTCTCCTGTGTCTTCCTCCCCAATGTCTTCTTCCCCCTCTCCCCTGTGTCTTCCTCACCCTCTCACTTGTGTCTTCCCCCCCCTCCCCTGTGCCTTCCCCCCATCGTGTCTTCCTCCCCTTCTCCCATTTGTCTTCCTCCCCCCTGAAGTTTGATGGATTGCTTGCATTTGCAAACGTTTTTCTATCAATGTTGACACGCCCTGAAATTCCCAGGGAAAAAAGTCACACGATGTCAGACACTTTCCTTTCCTTTAGATGTCTGTGCCTTCATTCACTGATTGTTTTATCTACATCCCAGGTGATACTCCCCCCAGCCCCAGAGAATTGCCCCATGACTACCCCAAACCCCAGAGAATTCCCCCCCAGCCTCACACAATAGACCCATCACCTCCCCCAGCCCCAGTAAATTGCCCCCAGCCCCAGGGATTTGCCCCATGACCTCCCCCAGCCCAAGAGAATTGCCCCCAACCCCAGAGAATTGCCATGTGACCTCCCCCAACCCCAGTGAATTGCCCCCCAGCCCCAGAGAATTGCCCCTCAGCCCCAAGGGAATTGCCTCACAGCCCTAGAGAAATGCCCTGTGACCTCCCTCAGCCCAAAAGAATTGCACCCCAGCCCCAGAGAATTGCCCCCCAATCCTAGAAAATTGAACATGACCTCCCCCAACCCCAGTGAATTGCCCCCAGCCCCAGAGAATTGCCCCGTGACCTCCCTCAGCCCCAGAGAATTGCCCCCCAGCCCCAGGGAACTGCCCTGTGACTTCCACCAGCCCCAGAGAATTGCCCCGTGACCTCCCACAACTCCAGTTTCTTGCCCCCCAGCCCCAGAGAATTGCCCCGTGACCTCCCCCAACCCCAGTGAATTGCCCCCCAGCACCAGAGAATTCCCCTGTGACCGCCCCAACTCGTTTTTTACCCACCAGCCCCAGAGAATTCCCCCGTGACCTCCCACAGCCTCAGTGAATTGCCCCCCAGCACCAGAGAATTGCTGCGTGATCTCCCCCAAACCCAGTTTTTGCCCCTGTGACCTCTCCAACCGCAGTTTTTTGCCCCCCAGCCCCAGTGAATTGCCCTCAGCCACACAGAATTGGCCCATGACCTCCCTCAACCCCATTTTTTTGCCCCAACCCCAGTTTTTTGCCCCCCAGCCCCAGATATTTGCTCTGTGACCTCCCCCAACCCCAGTGAATTGCCCCCAAGCCCCAGAGATTTGCCCCCATCTCCAGAGAATTGCCCCGTGACCTCCCCCAGCCCCAGAGAATTGCCCCCCACCCCCAGGGAACTGCCCCGTGACCTCCCCCAGCCCCAGAGAATTGCCCCATGACCTCCCACAACTCCAGTTTTTTGCCCCCCAGCCCCAGAGAATTGCCCCGTGACCTCCCCCAACCCCAGTGAATTGCCCCCCAGCACCAGAGAATTCCCCTGTGACCGCCCCAACCTGTTTTTTACCCCCCAGCCCCAGAGAATTCCCCCGTGACCTCCCCCAGCCTCAGTGAATTGCCCCCCAGCACCAGAGAATTGCTGCGTGATCTCCCCCAAACCCAGTTTTTGCCCCTGTGACCTCTCCAACCGCAGATTTTTGCCCCCCAGCCCCAGTGAATTGCCCTCAGCCACAGAGAATTGGCCCATGACCTCCCTCAACCCCATTTTTTTGCCCCAACCCCATTTTTTTTTCCCCCAGCCCCAGATATTTGCTCTGTGACCTCCCCCAACCCCAGTGAATTGCCCCCAATCCCCAGAGATTTGCCCCCATCTCCAGAGAATTGCCCCGTGACCTCCCCCAGCCCCAGAGAATTGCCCCGCAGCCCCAGGGAACTGCCCCGTGACCTCCCCCAGCCCCAGAGAATTGCCCCGTGACCTCCCACAACTCCAGTTTTTTGCCCCCCAGCCCCAGAGAATTGCCCCGTGACCTCCCCCAACCCCAGTGAATTGCCCCCCAGCACCAGAGAATTCCCCTGTGACCGCCCCAACCTGTTTTTTACCCCCCAGCCCCAGAGAATTCCCCCGTGACCTCCCCCAGCCTCAGTGAATTGCCCCCCAGCACCAGAGAATTGCTGCGTGATCTCCCCCAAACCCAGTTTTTGCCCCTGTGACCTCTCCAACCGCAGTTTTTTGCCCCCCAGCCCCAGTGAATTGCCCTCAGCCACACAGAATTGGCCCATGACCTCCCTCAACCCCATTTTTTTGCCCCAACCCCAGTTTTTTGCCCCCCAGCCCCAGATATTTGCTCTGTGACCTCCCCCAACCCCAGTGAATTGCCCCCAAGCCCCAGAGATTTGCCCCCATCTCCAGAGAATTGCCCTGTGACCTCCCCCAGCCCCAGTAAATCGACCCCCAGCCCCAGAGAATTACATAGTTACATAGTAATTGAGGTTGAAAAAATACTTTTAGCCCATCCAGTTCAACCTTTTAAGATCTCCTCTGATCTGCAATATGCGGATTAGTTGTTAATTGATCCAGAGGAAGGCAAACAAAAAAAAAACAGTGAAACTTTGCCAATTGTCTCAAAAGAGGAAAAAAAAATAATTCCTTCCTGACCCCAGATACTGGCGATCAAATTTCTCCCTGGATCGATACTCCCTCTCTAATTAACCAGGATAACCCTGAATGCCCTTTTTAATAAAAAATATATCCATATATCCAAAGTTATCTATTGAATCAGTTGTCACCACCTCCCTTGGTAGAGAATTCCACAGATTAACCACCCTTACTGTGAAGAACTCTTTTCTTTCTTTACGGTGGAATCTTTTTAGTTCTAACCTCAAAGGATGTCCTCTTGTCAGTTGAAAACCTCTTGGCACAAAAAGCTCCCTTGACAAATTTGTATAATGACCCTGGATTTAATTATATAAGGTAATCATATCTCCTCTTAGATGCCTTTTTTCTAGAGAAAATAAGTGTAATTTGGTTAGTCTTTCTTCATAACTTAGCCCCTCCTTTCCCTTTATTAGTTTTGTAGCCCTTCTCTGTACCCTTTCCAGTTCTAAAATGTCCTTTATATGAATTGGTGCCCAAAACTGTACTCCATATTCCAAATGAGGGCGTACTAGAGATTTGTATAGTGGCAGAATTATATTTGCTTCCCTTGCTTCTATACCCTTCTTAATACATGCTAATAGTTTATTTGCCTTTGCAGCTGATGCTTGATTGAGCACTGTTACCTAGGTGGTTGTCCATAAGTACTCCCAAATCCCTTTCAATATCAAATACCCCTAGATTTGCTTCATTAAGTTTATAGATTGCATGGTTATTTTTCCTTCCCAGATGCATAACTTTACATTTATTCGTATTAAATCATTTAATTGCCCATTTCTCTAATTTATGCAAATCCATTTGGAGGGAAAGTACGTCATTTTCTGATTTAATTACCTCGCACAATTGCCCCGTAACCTCCTCCAACCCCAGTTTTTTGCCCCCCAGACCCAGAGAATTGCCCCCCAGCCCCAGAGATGTGCCCCATGACCTCCCCCAGTCCCAGAGAATTGCCCTGTGACCTCCCCAACCCCAGTTTTTTGCCTCCAGCCCCAGAGAATTGCCCCCCAGCCTCAGTGAATTGCCCCATGACCTCCCCCAACCCCAGAGAATTGCCCCCCGGCCCCAAATAATTGCCTCCAGCCTCAGAGAATTGCCCTGTGACCTCCCCCAGCCCAAGAGAATTCTCCCCCAGCCCCAGAGAACTTCCCTGTGACCTCCCACAACCCTAGTGAATTGCCCCCCAGCCCCAGAGAATTGCCTCACAGCCCTAGAGAAATGCCCTGTGACCACCCCCAGCCCAAGAGAATTGCACCCCAGCCCCAGAGAATTGCCCCCCAATCCTAGAAAACTGAACATGACCTCCCCCAACCACAGAGAATTGCCCTGTGACCTCCCCCAGCCCCAGAGAATTGCCTCCAGCCCCAGGGAATTGCCCTGTGTCCTCCCCCAGCCCCAGAGAATTGCCCCGTGACCTCCCCTATCCCCAATGAATTGCCCCCCAGCACCAGAGAATTCCCCTGTGACCTCCCCAACCCCATTTTTTTGCCCCCCAGCCCCAGAGAATTGCTCCGTGACCTCCCCCAGCCTTAGTGAATTGCCCCCCAGCACCAGAGAATTGCCGCGTGATCTCCCCCAAACCCAGTTTTTGCCCCTGTGACCTCTCCAACCGCAGTTTTTTGCCCCCCAGCCCCTGTGAATTGCCCCCAGCCACAGAGAATTGCCCCATGACCTTCCCTAACCACAGTTTTTTGTCCCAACCCCAGTTTATTGCCCCCCAGCCCCAGATATTTGCTCTGTGACCTCCCCCCAACCCCAGTGAATTGCCCCCAAGTCCCAGAGAATTGCCCCCATCTCCAGAGAATTGCCCTGTGACCTCCCCCAGCCCCAGTAAATCGACCCCCAGCCCCAGAGAATTACATAGTTACATAGTAATTGAGGTTGAAAAAATACTTTTAGCCCATCCAGTTCAACCTTTTAAGATCTCCTCTGATCTGCAATATGCGGATTAGTTGTTAATTGATCCAGAGGAAGGCAAACAAAAAAAACCCCAGTGAAACTTTGCCAATTGTCTTAAAAGGGAAAAAAAAATCCTTCCTGACCCCAGATACTGGCGACCGAATTTCTGCCTGGATCGATACTCCCTCTCTAATTAACCAGGATAACCCTGAATGCCCTTTTTAATTAAAAATATATCCATATATCCAATGTTATCTATTGAATCAGCTGTCACCACCTCCCTTGGTAGAGAATTCAACAGATTAACCACCCTTACTGTGAAGAAACCTTTTCTTTCTTTAAGGTGGAATCTTTTTAGTTCTAACCTCAAAGGATGTCCTCTTGTCAGTTGAAAACCTCTTGTTGCCCTTCTCTGTACCTTTTCCAGTTCTAAAATGTCCTTTTTATGAATTGGAGCCCAAAACTGTTCTCCATATTCCAAATGAGGGCGTACTAGGGATTTGTATAGTGGCAGAATTATATCTACCTCCCTTGCTTCTATACCCTTCTTAATACATGCTAATAGTTTATTTGCCTTTGCAGCTGCTGATTGGAATTGAGAACTATTACGTAGGTGGTTGTTCACAAGCACTCCCAAATCCATTTCAGTATCAGATACCCCTAGATTTGCTTCATTAAGTTTATAGATTGCATGGTTATTTTTCCTTCCCAGATGCATAACCTTACATTTATTCGTATTAAATCATTTAATTGCCCATTTCTCTAATTTTTTGCCTTCTCCCTCTGCCTTCTCCCTCCTTCCTCCTCCTGAGGTTACTGCTGCTTGCTGATTGGCTCAAATGCCAATCGGCATGCGCATGTGCTGCATATGTGGAGCCCAATATGCAAATCTCAGTTGCTGGGGGTGTCAACTTCACCCCCAGCACATTTTTTATTTTTGTGCAAAAACGGTTTGCATGTTTTCATGCAAACTATTTTGCTAGGTGGGTTATGATGCATTCTACTTGATGCATTCATAACCCACCTCACTTTAATATGCCTTTAAGGATATAACTCTCCCACTACAGTGCACAAAATACCTTGCAGAGAGACTCTAACGAATCTGACAACCACAATTTATAAAACAAAATACTTTACTGCTGTATATACTCGAGTATCCCATTGATTAAAATGTCAGACGGACTGAAAGGTTAAGGGCTTCCCAAACAGAGCATTTCAGAAAACAAAAGCAAAGAAAAAAACAACATTAACCTTAATTGGGGAGTGAATTCTCCTATTGAATGCATAAACACCAATAAGATGGATAGCTATACAGCTTGAATTAGCATAGCTCAATCAGAATAGTCCTGTGTTCGTGGGGGTAGAGATGATGTCACAGAAGGGTCAGCCCTCTCCTGGTCTGTTATCCAGCCATATGCCCCGGGCTCCATTTTGTGAGCTACTGGTGAACAAATATTACAATAGCAGTAAAACACACCATAATCTTTAAACATTACACATACCGTATATAATCGAGTATAAGCAGAGATTTTCAGCCCTTTTTTTAAGGCTAAAAAGGGCCCCCTCGGCTTATACTCGAGTCACTCCCCCCCCCCCCCCCGTGTCTCTCTACCCCCCCCCCCCATGTCTCTCTACCCACCCGGTCTCTCTACCCCCCCTGTCTCTTTCCCTCCCCCCTCCTCATCCTCAACCCCCCTTCCTCATTCTAACCCCCCTCCTTCTAACCCCCCCTCATTCTACCCCTCTAAATACCCCCCCTCTACCTTTCCCTCACTTTCCTGAATCTGAAGCTCCTGCTCCGGCCTCCGCTCCTTCCGGGACGTGGCGCGCATGTGACGTCACGGCATTAGCATATACCTGGTGCCGGCCCCCGGTACATGCTAATGCCGTGACGTCAAATGCGCGCCACTTCATTAGCATATACCAATTCAGTTGCACAAATTTAATATGTAATTCACATTGGAGACACACTGCTCCGCCTTCCTAGACCTCCGGGGTGCGGCCAGATGACGTCATTACTGTGAGACAAAGGAGGAAATGGCAGATGCGTGCGTTTCTCGTTGGCTTCCACTAGGGTATGCTGGACGTATTTCCATAATTAAGTTTATTCTTTTGAGGAGATAATATTATTAGTATTGACCAGGAATCTGAAGCAGATCTCTTCCTTATTCTTTGTATTTCTCTATCAATATTTATAATCATAAAGTTCCATATTCAGAAAACATGATAACAATAAATTCAGCCACCACTGGTTAAATCGCTAAAGTTGTTTTGTTGCTCGTCTTACCCCGACGAATTTGGGTCAAATGTTAGTCATGGAGTAAAATTTTGTATATATGTCGCAGATTTGCACAATCTTATCAGACTATAATTATACATTTTATGGAGCACACTGATTACAGTGTCCTTGTAACTATAGCAAGGAGTAGACTATCTGACATCTAGGACAGAGGTCTCCAGCTACTGCTTTATGAGAGTGTTTCCATTCAATAAAAATATAATGAGCTACTAGGACATAAAGTACATATATCTCTAACACAATGTAGAAAAAAAATTAACCAACACTCAAACTTACAAAACATGATAACTAAGTAATTATCAATAATAACAAAACCAGGTTTAAATGAAAAGGACAGAACAGAGACACAGTAGAATCCTCTCAGGGCAAAATTATGGTATCCACCAAATTAAAAGGTAAATAAAATTATCTCAGACAGGGTTGCACATACCAACAGAATTAGAATAATTACAAGTCTAAAAGTGCTCTGGTTTTCAAGTCAACTGGTAAAGTCTCTCAATGCAAGCCCTACTCCACATATCCGCACTACGCTAGGTTATCTAAAGCATGTGATATCATCGCATGAAGACATCACTCTTTTGGATTCATGCAGAGGTTGGATGTTGAGGTTGCCATGAGATAAAGGGAAACTACTTACATACAACTAGAACAATAACTACATCAGATTGCAAGCTTTTAGGGCAGTCTGCATTAAATGAAATTGATATCTTGAAAGTCTTGGTAACAATTTCCTGCTCCAACTCATCTACGTCTGATATGTCACTAATGTTTGTTAGATTGACTCCATCAAATTACACAATTCTGCAACTGTGCTGATAGTGAGAGGAGAACCCAGTGAGTCATGGTAATTAAAGGATCACAGTAGATCAAGAAAAAAGGCACTTTTTTGATATATGTACTAAACTAACAACACTAGCAGCTGGGTAAGCCATGGGCATAAAAAACATTCTTAGAGAAGACCAAACATTTTGAAAATTCTGTTTATGAGGGCAGGAATCTATTTCTGTCTGTTACATCACTTCTTGAGAGTTGAGCCATGAAGGTGTTTTTCTGTATCTAATAATAGAGAGCGAAATGGGGAGTAGGGAGCAGGGAGAGGTCAGTAGATAAAGGGATAAGACTATAATTGACACCATACCCCTTTTTCCCTCACAGGCCCACAAGCAGAATGTTAAACAATCGAGGAAATTAATTAAATTAATAGATGGAAGAACTGCTCTCTAGAAATGAAAACAACCCTCTCACACACACTTCACAAAAGTATCATGGATAACTATCGTGTCCAGCAGAAGCATCAAATATGTATAAATATAAGTATTATTTTTTTTCTAATTAAAAACTACCTTTATGACTTTTTCCTGCTTAATGATGTATATATAACAATTATCACTTTTTCAGTAAGTGTTATATTTGGCTAAGATGTAAGCTGTGAACCAGTATTTTCCATTTTGTAAGATATAAGTTATGAAATAGTTAAATCTGCATGACCCATGATTTAGCAGTTTCAGCTACAGACAGTAAACTACTTTTTAGCATAAACAAATTGTGTATTTCAATAGTACAAGGACATAGCTCAAGGATGATCAGGATATCATATCTGACAATGTGTTATGTGCATCTAGTGGCATGCTTTCAGTGCATGATCTGCACATGCATCTTATTGATTTGATATACTAATATCGATAATCATTCATTGGTCTAAACAATGGGGTATGGATGGGATGTCCCATTCTTCTAGAAGGGATGACGGGCTATACCATTGTTTTTATGTAAACAAGTATAAAAAGCTATGTTGCTTATATTTCTGTTCAGTTTAGCTGGGCAGTAGCAGCTATTTTGGATGTTTTGCTACTGATCCACGTTTTTCTCTAAAGAAACTCTAATAATGAGAAAATTATCAGAGGACTCTGTTTTTTGTTATCATGACTGGGTTTCGAAGTAAAAAGTGGTTTGTGTGTATGTTTTTTTCTAGAACATATTGGCGAGCCAGCCAGGAGTGCACTTCATTGTCTGTAAATACACCCTGAACGACAGGATTAGCGGGGGAGTCGCTTGTCAGTTAATCATGGCCATAATTACAGGTTTGCAGAGCCTATTATGAAATCTGTTTAGGATTGCTGTCATGTGTATCTTCCATGAAAACCGCAGCTTGGGAGTGAGGGCACAGTCGCACAAAATTACCTCACCCAGAATACCAGGAGCCTTGTATGATTTTTGTTGTTTGATTGTTGATAACCTAAGGATGCTAATTAGTGATATTAAGTAAAATAGTGCAATTAAGAGAGAAAAGGAGGACTGGTCTGTTTTTTGTTATCATGTCTGGGTTTTGGAGTAAAAAGTGTTATATGAGTATGTTTTTTTCCAGAACATCCTTTAACCCTCCCACTGGGGAGGTATAGTATGGGCTGGGGAATGTAAAGACAAAGGCTGTGGAAGGTGCAAATAGGTCTGGGGAATGTACAGTGGAGGTGCTAGGAGAGGTGCAGGGGAAGTGCTTGTGAGGGCTGAAGCTTAGGGATAAAAATACTTATGAAATACATATATCAAAATATAAATGTATAAAATATATGATTTACAAAAGGATGAAAGGGAACTTTAATATGGCTGTGTATAAATATAAGCCAAGAAGGCATTTAGAATCACAGTTTGTTTGGAAAAATGTTTAGAAAATTAAAGGGCTAATGTAAGCGCCAAATAAAGAATTGTGAGTATCTAGTTCACCACTTATTATTTCAAGAAATTAGTGTTTATAAAATCATTAATAAGTCATTTGTATAGAAAATTGTTTTAAAGTCAATGTTACCTGCCTGGTATGATGGGTCTGACTCCACCTTTCTCCTGTCACATGACTCAACATTGGTTTTGTATTAGCCATTGAAATCGTCTGGCAGCTAATTATTCAGTAGTTATCACTTATCTTTCACTATCCCTGTGCTGTGTGTATGTGTTACCATGTCCCTACCTGATGCCATTAGTGATATCAATGTATTTTTTCTTTGTTACCTGATTTTCTACGCAATGGCTAATTTATAGTTCAATTAGATTAAAGGGATACTTAAATCAAAAATTCCAAATAATTAAACAGTTACCAAATAACTTAAATGGCTTCTACAGATGGAGTTTGAGTTATATGACAGAAGGGAGGGGGAGATCATCCAACAACTCAGAGAGGTTAAGATTAATTTTTATACCCTTTTCTTTACAGATAGCTTTATTGTTGAATTTGTCAATACATATTAACAATTTGTGAACTAGATATTCACTGCCCTTTACATAGGCCCTCATTCAATTGCGATTTGGCCAATTGAATAAGGCTCTAAATAAGCGCATAGCATATATTTTTTAAAGAAGTTTTTAGTTAGTAAGCATCTATACAAAAGCAAGGTTTTCACTAACTAAAAACATCTTTAAAAAAAATATGCTATGTGCTTATTTAGAGCCTTATTCAATTGGCCCTAGTGCTTATGATGGCCCTTTAAGTTATAACTACTACATTTTGGTCAAGTTGATATTTCAATAAGCAATCTATTGCCTGAATGGATAATGTAATTACCATCCTGAAAGAGATGTTCTATTGAAAGAGGTAGCCGTGCTAGAGTTTGGTCTCACCATTGGAACAACCTAGATGTATTTTCTCTTTACCTTTGGGAAATATATAATAGCAATAATGATAACTTATATAGTGCTTTTCTTCTAGCTGGGCTCAAAGTACTTTACAATTCTTTCTCTGATATTATACTAGGTATATGGTCAACCATTTCAGCAGTCCTCTCAAAAGATCCATGTTTCACCGACATCACAGAAGCCAAATGTTGGCATAATGCTCTTTCAAACAAGTATTTTGGATAGAAACATACACATAATTTTATCATATTCATGTTTACATAGTCAGCATTGGTAATTAAGGCTATAAGACCCAATCGGGCAGTTGCTGGTGTCACTCAACCATCCACAGTCCAGGTTGGAAGGTCAAGTGGAATAAATAAAGTCCAAACTTAGCTACCCCAGGAATTAGTACTCTCTTAAAATAAGATTACCGTTGTCTGCTGATCCATCCCTGCACTGCCGCAAGTGTTTGAGGGTTAACATGGGAATTTATTCTCTTGTTAATCTGTGTAGATATTGAAGTATAATTAATCTCTTGTCTGATATCTTATTGCATCTACTCGGCTGAGCGGCTGATTTGGCAGGCACTAGGGGTTCCATCAGCCCCTATGTTCAGAACGCAAATACGGTTTTCTGTGCTCTGGCCTCAAATACATATTTTCAAGACAGATGGGATCAAGAGCTAGCTTGGGTAGTGATAGAGAGAGTGTGGGGTAATATAATGGTGAGTCGATGTTACCCCCTGCTGGTGCCTAACCCCTATGCATGTGTAACTCTTTTATGGAAGCTCCATTTTAGAAAACAATGGCTGTTATGAGATAACCCTAGGTGAGCCACCTCCTCCCTGAAAGACTATAATCATGGCTAGCCACAAGAGTTCTTGTTGTTAACCTAGCTCCTACTGTTATTAAGGCAGGGGTTCCCTCAACACAATGTGGTTGGACACAGTTAAGTTATGTTTTATGGCACACATTGATAGGGTGATGTGGTACTAAGTGCTGGGGGGGGGCTAGATGGCAGAAGCATGTATTTACAATAGATATTCAATAAAGGTTAGGCCCAGGAAGTGATTCATCTGTGTGCTTCCCAACTTCTCTGTGGCTACATGTCATCCATGTTGTATTGTTGTACTACCTTCCTCTATGAACCAGTCTATAGCCATCGCATATTTCTTGGAGCCTCCCTAACAGAATAGAGGAGTCTCATACCAATGGACACGACTGGTGCCTCCATCACTGCATGCTTTTCTCCACAGAACATCAGCACTAATCCTATTGGTTGGTTTGGAGGTCCAGGGCTTGCTGCCTGCTCCCTCATTGGATAAGGCCCCAGGCACATTACCCAATCATCAAAGTACCAACATTGGCTGTCTGCTACTGGACAAACACCAGAGGAGAGGTAAATTCAAAGTTGTGCAATTTTTTTTTTTTAAGTTAATGTTTGATATTTCCTGTTGTCGGGGTGGGCAATTCATTTATAAGCGTGACAGCTGTTGTTCTTCATTGGGGAACAAAGTACTCCTTTGGAGCTAAGCTGTTTTCCTCTATCCTGACCTCCAGTCTATAATCTCCAAGTCTGAGTGCAAAATACCCTTCATGGATCTGGAACCACAGTCTAACTGGCGGGATTCAAAAAGCATTGCTGGACTAGCTGTCTGGGTTCTGTGACAATGACTGAGATGATACAGACAGGACAAGCCTATAGAAGTTCCAGAATTATCTTGTGGTAAGATTACCAGGGCTACAATGATAAATAGATTAGGTGAAGGATTACAAGAATGCAAAATGGCAAATAAGAGAGGAAGAGGGAAAGATATATAGGGAAATATAGGAACAATTAATTAAAGTGAAAAGAGCTAAGGGGGAAATGATAGAAAAGACAAATTAGGGAAAAAGCAGTAGATGGATGGGAAGTGGAAGAAAGAGATGTTGGAAATGAAGACGAGAGATAAATTATTATTTGCTTTTAATTAAATTCTCTTATTTGTAATGCGCCAACATATTTCATAGAGCTATACAGGGGTTAAGTACAAGTCAAAGACAATTTGAACACGAGGTTCGTGGTTGTGAGGAGTCTGGCACTGAGGTATCTATGTGGTAGTTTAAGACATCAAACCTCAGCAGCTGTAAATACTGGACAAGTTGTAATAAGAACATATGTGAGCGAGGAGGAGGGAGTGGTCATGAGGGCGGTACCGGAAGTGGAATACACACCAGATCGAAGATGAGCTGGTGGTAGGAGAGCTGGGAGGTCATGTATAGCAGACAGCGGTCATCCGGAGCCCATACCGGATCCAAGGCCACAGATACTATACAGATGCCCTTGAAGCCTCGAGAAGGACCTCCTCATTACAATGCAGCTAAGTAAAGCTTATAAAAATATATAAATTATACGTACTCCGTTTATAAGTTTACCCTTTCCATCTCCCTTCTCCCGCCTCCCCTTATGCCTTAAAAAAAGTAAAAAGACAAAACCTCAAGGCTACTAGCAGGGATAAAAGTGGGGCTAAAAGCCAAAAAGTTTATTATGCAGAGTTTGGTAAAAGTCGGAGGACGGAGATAGTCCCCATGAAGATCACGCGTAATAGCGCGCCAAGGAGAGAGATCCCCGTGTAAGAATAGCGGGAGACAAAGTTTGGACTAATGATCAAACGTACTAGCTACAAGTCCTGAAAATAAAGGTGAGCGATTGCAAGAGGCATACTATGCCCCAGTAATATTAAACTGAAAACAAAAGGCTAAGAATCAACTAGAACCCGCTAGGGAGCTAAATTGGGGTATATAAAATAAAAGGATAATGGAAATATGTTAAGGCAGAGGGAGTAGAGGAGAAAGGGTTAAGGTAATAAAAAAAAAAAAAAATATATATATATATATATATATATAATAAGCTTTATGAAAATATGCAAGAGTCAGGAGGCTAAGGGCGAAGACAGAGAAAGTACCCTTTTAAGACATTATACAAGGTGATAAAACCAATACAAATTATATAAGACAAGTAAAACAAAAGGACCGTACAAAAAAGTTAAGTGGAAAAGATTAAAAACAAGAATCCACAGGAATACATCCCAAAAATAACAAGATGGCAAATAAGAAACCCCTAAATGCTATGAAAATAAAAAGTAAGGAACAGAAGACAGGAGCTCCAGAAACAAATCAATTTTTTTCACCAAAACAAAAAATTAGTACATTAGAAACAACACAATCAGAATCATCTTTTTTGGAACAATCTGTAATTTCCTCCCCGAAGAAAATAGTACAATCTCCCCTTGAAGATATTGAGGAACCATTAACATATTCAAAAATGAAAGATCTTCTATATGATTTCCAAAAAAAGATTACGATGGAATTAACAAAACAGATGTCAGAAAACACAAATTCAGTTAAAGAAATAAGTAAAAGAATAAATGAACTGGAAACTAAATGTGATAAATTAATCTTGGATAATAATGCATTACTGAAATACACAAACAATTTGGAATATAAAATTGAAGAATTAAATATGAAGATAAATCTTATGGAAGATAGATCAAGGAAAAAAAATATAAGAATAAGGGGAATAAACGAAAATATACTGGAAAAAGATCTACCAGGATACATTAAAGACCTATTTAACAATTTAACACCCCAAACTTCTAAAGATGACACCAAAATAGAAAATATTCACAGGATTCCCCTCCCTAGAGGACTAGACAAAAATATACCTAGAGACGTTATAGTCAACCTTCAATCCCTTTTTTTTAGAGATGCAATAATCAAAGCTAATTCCATAAAAAGACCGATGGATACTCCATATGATAAAATAAAAATATTTCCGGATCTGTCTAAATACACTCTGAACAAAAGAAGAGAATATATGGCAATAACACAAAGCTTAAGGAAAGCAGAAATTAAATACAGATGGAAATATCCCACGGGACTATATATAATGAAAGATAATATTTGGAACAAAATAGACTCGGTTAAAGAAGGAATCTTGCTGCTACAAAAATGGAATTTAGAAGAGGACTTCTCTACTCTTCCTAAAATTCACACCGAACTAAACTTAAAGAACCCTGAATGGGTCGTAAAATAATAGAGGTTAAGGAAGAGAGGAAAAGACCCCATAAGAAATGTGGACTACATATTGACGTATTTTTTACTGTTTTTTTTTCTTTTTTATATATCCTCCTTTTGGGACGGTTTACACACATAATTGGATTAGTAGTGATGGTTACAGTATATAGGGGAAAGGATACAAACATACCCCAAGAGATTACCAATACTATGGTGGCGAATTTTAAGCACTTTATTAGTATGCACTTTATAGAAATATAGAAGTTAAATAATAGAATATGAAGCACTTTAATTAATTACACAAAGGAGTAAAAAAAACTATATTATGGCGATGAAATATAAGCACTTTATTTGTTTGCACTTTATAGAGATATAGAAATGTAAAAATAGTACTTGAAGCACCTTAAATATATAAAGGAGTAAAAAATTGAAGATTGGATAGATTCACTAGTGGTATATAAAAGGTTGTAGAAAGAATAATAATATGAATTTTGAGAATTTAGAATGAATTATTAATACCTTATATAATTGAGATTATCGCTAGTATAAAATGATAGTTATGATGTAAAATGTTTGAGAGAACACAGATGTAACGGGGGGAAAATTAAGCACTTTATTAATATGCACTTTATAGATACGTAGAAATATTTAATAGATTATTAAACACTTTAAAACACATAAAGTAATAAAATCTTAAGATTAGATAATTAGCATGCTATGGAAATATAATCTTTTTTTTTTTTTTTTTCTTTTATATATATGTTTGTATATCGGAGGCTATCTGTAACGAAGGGAGTCCATATCATTCCTCTGGGAGTATAGGAGAAAAAGAGAGGAAAAAAAAAAAAAGAAAAAAAACAGAAAAAAGGGGGTATTTGAAAATACTACTATTAGGATTACTGTTAAACAGCTAAGTCTTGGTTTGAGTGGACTACACTATCTAGAGTAAATGGTATGGACCTCCTCTCGGATATAGCTATATAGGGGGAAATTTAGGTATTCCATTATTCTATGGTAAAGGTTAAAGGGTAATTTATAAAAATTTAAATAACTCTATTTGGTAAAGTCCTGACAGAAATTGATTAAAGAAGAGAAGCAAAGGTATATATTTTCTGAGAGTTATGAGGGGGATGAGGATGGAGGAGTTAGGATGGATGGGTCTTGTCGAAAGGAAAAGAGAAACAATAAATAATAAAATAAAATAAAAAAATATATATATATATATAAATATAATTACAAGGTTTAGTTGAATATAATACTAAATATATTAAAACATTTTCTTATATATTTGTAGGTTGGAATCATATAAAATATAATATAGGGGAATATTTCGGTCCCTGAGGCTAAGGAATTATTTCCCTATTTTTCATACTCCCCTATAGAGTGGTAGTTGGGCAAAAGATCAAAGGAAGATAAGAGGGGTAAACGAGAGCAAGTGGAAAATTAAAATTAATATAAAAAGGTATAATAATCAAGAATGGAAAATAATAGGGAAATAAGAATACATGATCTCCCAACTAATAAACTAGTAAGTTTATTAAAACTCCTAGCATTTCTTAAAATTGGCATAATAGCCCTAAAAAATAATATAAAAAAGGAGGGTAAAAATATGAAAACAAGTAAACTTGGACCTAGTTCAAGTCTAAAGAAGAATATGCCCAAGGTTTGTAAGAAAGTACGAATGAATGAATTTCCCAGGGGTACAGTTTATACAGGTACAATTAATGGCGAGAGGCGAGACAGAATTAGATTTATTAAAAAGAGACCACAAAAAAATACAAAAGAGGAAGGTAAATGCAATAATTGTAAACAATGGTTAAAATAATAACTCATAATGTCAACGGACTAAATTCACCATCAAAAAGGAAAATAGCTTATAATAATTATAAAAATAAAAAAAAGCAGATATTCTCCTACTACAAGAGACACATTGGGATAAAGACACCCTTAGATATGTAAACAATAAAAACTATAACATTAAAATAGATTCAACATATAATAAAAGATCTAGAGGAGTATCAATTCTTTTTAGTCATAATATAGAAGTCCTTGAGGAAACTAAAATTATTGATCCCTTAGGAAGATATATAATATGGTGTGGCACAATAAATCGAGTAAATATGACAATAGCCAATTTATATCTCCCAAATGTAAAACAAACCAGATATTTCAAAAAGATACTGAAAGAAATAAAAAAAGTTAGAAAGGGACAATTAATAATTGGAGGGGATTTTAATATGGTGTTGGATCCGGAGAAAGACAGAATAGGAACAATAAAAAAAAAAAATTCTGAAAATCAGATTAAAAAGACCTCTTAAGATTTTGAAAAAATAACATCTAATGATGATCTCTTTGATGCATGGAGATTATTACATCCATATGAGAGGGATTTTACATTCTTTTCAAATCGTTTTAATTCCTACTCAAGATTAGAATATTTTCTAACAGATATACATACAACAAGACAGATTAAGGATATAGAAATAACTACTGCTACATGGTCAGATCATTCAATGGTAAGTATTAATTTAAAAGAAGAAAAGATAAGTAAAAATAAAAAAAAATGGAAGTTAGACTCGATCTTATTTAAGAATGAACATACTTTGGATTTCCTAAAAAAGGAAACAAAGGAATTTTTTAAAATTAATAAAAATACCGTAGATTCATCATCCATGCTCTGGTGTGCATATAAATCAGTTATAAGAGGTCAAATGATTTCACGGATGGCAGTGATGCATGGGGAAAGGGGGAAACCCTTGAGATTACGATATATAGAATTGGAGAAACAAATAAGAGAAAATAGAGCAAACCCATTGGTGGAAAGATCAGAGTTGATTGCTAAAAAGAAAGCCCAAATAAATAAAATTTTACAAAATCAGGTTGATTCTCTGATTTGGAAATTTCAACAATCCAATTTTTTTATGGGTAATAAAACAGGTAAATACCTGGCCAATAAACTGAAAAGACAAAAAAATCAAAATAAAATACATAGTTTAAGAGGACCTGATAATGTTCTGAATACTCATCCTGATAAAATAAGTGAAATTATGAAGACGTTCTACAGCTCACTATATAATCTAAATAGTAATTCTACATTTAAAAAACCTAGTAAAGAAGAGATAAATACATTTCTGAGCGAAGTGACTCTACCAAAAGTACAAGAAGAAGATCAAAGATTTTTAGACCAAGATATCTCCTTGGAAGAAATAGAGGATGTAATTAATAAAGCAAAAGTTAATAAAGCCCCAGGTCCAGACGGCTTTGACCATCTATATTACAAATTGTTTCAAAAAGAAATTGGTGAACATTTGCAAAATATGTTTAATGAGATTAAAAATTATGGGAAAATGCCGTCAGAACTATCAGAAGCTAAAATAATCAATATCCTAAAACCTGGGAAAAATCCAGAAGAAGTAACTAGTTATCGTCCTATTTCACTCATTAATATACACCTAAAAATATATACAAAAATCATGGCTAACAGATTAAATAAAATTATACCAAAGTTGATACATATCGATCAATCGGGCTTTGTTCAAGGCCGTCAGGCACCAGACAATACCAGACGTCTAATTGATTTAATGTTCTCCATTCGGAAAAGAAGGATCCAAAAAACACTAATCCTGTCACTGGATGCAGAAAAAGCATTTGACAGGGTTAGTTGGGAATTCTTGGATGCAGTACTACAGAAGTTCGGGTTTGACAACTTCGCTTCTAAAACAATTAAAGCTATCTATAAGGATACAACAGCTTATATTGTAGGTACAAACTTCGAAACATAGAGGTTTGGGATTAGTAATGGAGGGATGCTTCCTTTCCCCATTGCTTTTTCTGTTATTTATGGAACCATTGGCCTCATTAATAAGGAAAGCTGAAAATATCAAAGGTATAAAAATATGAAACAACGATTATAAAATAATGCTATTTGCGGACGATATCATGCTAACATTAACAGACCCAATAGATTCATGTGCCAATTTACAACTTTTGCTAACAGATTTTGGTAGAGTTTCATATTTTAAAATAAATCCTCTGAAATCCGACACTATTCATAATTATATAGAGCAAGATACATTAAATAAATTAAAAAAATTATATGCATTTAATTGGAATACGAAGCATGTCACTCATTTAGGTATAAAATTTACTTTCCAAAACAATAAAATTATAGTAAATAATATAACAGAAATATTAAAACAGATCAGAATATTATTATATGATTGGAATACAACAAGATTTTCATGGTCGGCCAGAATAGCCATAGTTAATATGAGTATTGTCCCCAAAATAACATACTTACTTAGATGTGTCCCGGAAAAAGTTCCGGAATATATCATTAAAATAATTCAGCAAATAATAGATAAATTTATATATGCAGGGAAAAAAGTGAGAGTTAAAAAAACTATAACATATAGAAAGTTCGATCTGGGAGGTATGGGATCTCCAGATATGAAAACGATCAGTGAAAATATAGCAATATCTCATATAATTAATATGAATTTACAACATAGGATAATAGGATGGAAAAACATTGAGGAAGAGCTTGTGGGAATTACTCCAACAAGAACATTGCTGGGGAAATTTAATGGAAAAGAAGCAATATGGGAGAAATTACCAGAAGGTATTAGATCTATTATAAAATTCTGGGGGAAAAGCAAAATCAGAGCAGAGTTATTTCATATACCTTCTGCTTCTATACCTATAGATATACTAAGAGATAAATCATTTAATATAGAAGTGAATTTACTGGAAAAAGCCTCAATTTTGTATATAGCTGATCTATATCCAGTAGGCAGCTTATTAAAGCAAAGGGAACTTCAGGAGAAAGGTGTTTCAAAATCCTTCTCATGGATAAAATATGGAATAATGCTAGAAAAAATGAAACAAAAGGGATTGACATGTGATAAAATAGATAAATTGTACGACCTGGAAGCAATCATGATTAAAGGTCAGGTGAATCATTTGATATCTAAAATTAGTAAAAGTAGGATTAAACTTATGAAATTTGGGAAAACAAAGAGTATAAAAGATTGGGAATATAACCTTAATATAGACTACAATGAGCAAGAATGGCTAAGGGCCTTTAGGTTAATAAAGAAATCCTCTATTAATACCATGTATAGAGAGGTGTATTTTAAATTGACACAAAAGTGGTATATGGTTCCAGCAACTATGAAAAAGATTGATTCCCAAAATTCATCACTATGCTGAAACGGCTGTGGTAAAGAAGGTAATGCACAACATATCTGGTGGGAATGTGATAAGATAAGAAAATTATGGGAAGAATGTTGTGGACACTTGACTATAATTGCAGGGACAAGATGTCCGTGTTCCCCGGAGTTAATATTGTTCCATATAGGGATAGAACATTTTTTCCCCAGCAATAAATTATTGATATCCCATATATTACTGATCATTAAAGCAATGGTAGTTAAATATTGGAATAAATTGGAAATTCCTAAGTGGAATGAGGTCATCAATAAAAACAATTACAATAAAGATTTGATGAATGAAAATATTAACGAAAAGTCCAAGAAAATAAACACTATCAATTGGGCTATCTGGGAGCAGTATATGGACAAATATTAAACGGGGAACATGGATAAAGAAATAATCGTAGTCGATGGTTATTGAAGATTGTTAGATCTATAAATACTGTTATTTGGTCCAGAGATGAGGGGGGGGGGGGGGGAATATATATATATTTCTTATTGCTTAGTCTCTTTAGAATTAAATATTGGTCTATTGTGTCTATGGACTGTCTTTTTCGGTCACGGATCGCTATGCTGTACTTGTGTGTTTTGTATCTGCTGGGAAAATAATTGCTTTTTTTTATTATGATGTATGTATGTTTTATGAACAATAAAAAAAAAAAGACAATTTGAACACAATGCAAAGGAATAGAGGGCCCTGTTATTGAGATTAATGTGGAGATCCCAATTGTTGCTAGCCCTTAATATTCTGGCTCTCTAGGTTCTGAATTGTTGGTCCTTTTTGTGAATGTTGCCTCTGGTCCTTTGTAACATTATCAATAGGTACTGTCTCCTTTCCAGTGAATACACTACAAAGGTACAGTAAATGGGAGAAGATTAGTTGTAAAGAATAAAGTAAAGTAATGACAGAATAAATTGTGAGATTAGTGAAATAAATAAATACGAAAAAAGAACAACTCTCTGAATGGAATAGAGTAAATAATAATTTCAATTGTGGGTTGCCAGTAAGACTCTATTGATAAATATGTAGCAACAAGTTACAAAAAAACAAAAATAACTTTATTAAAGAAAAAAATAGTGAAAAGGATATTTTTACAGTGTGTGTAATAAAAGATATACTGGAGTATATCAAAATAGCAGGCTTATCAAGGGGGTACAGGCTAATAAGTTAACCCCAAAGTGACAGTGTGAATGCTCACATATGATAATATTAATTATAAAGCCAGCACCTGTCCATTTAAAAGGGCAGATGGCGTCTAACAGTTGCTGTAATTGCTAAACCAAGTGGATCTCTATGTAACCCATGGGAGAGAACAGTGACAAAACATTCACCATCCCATTGGCTGAAATAAATTCAGAAATGAGACAACATATATAATGTCCACTATAAAATACACTAACTGACTTGATTAAACAGCACAATGCTGTAATCAAAAGAGTCCCTCCATTTCAAAAGTGATAAATTATATGGACTTAATGATTAGTTTACTGCACCAAATATACTTAAAAGGAAAAAACAAAATATCTTATTTACCTTGTGATGGTGCAGGAATAGGCGTTTGTACATACCAATGGGGATAGCCTGACCCCTGTAGCCTGCTGCTATGTCCCGACGTACGTTTCCCCGCAGTTGTTAAAACGGATTCATCAGGGGATATGTAGTTCCTTATGGATCTCAGGTTTTTAAAGAGTCCCGCGATTCGCGGGACGCGATGACGTCACGGCATTCACGTTCACGCCGCGACGTCATCGCGCACCACGTAATCGCGTACTCGCGAGAGCAAGAAAGCATCGCGAAAACGCTATAGTTGCTCATTTTCTGAGTAATAGTGCCTCTACAGGGCAGTACCTGTATGAACTAATTTTTATTGCCTTATTATTATCAATTTGGGCTGTTCATTAAAGAACTATATTATGGTATTGTTACTAAACACCAAGATACAATTAGACCTGGTGTGAGATGCCCTAAAAAAGGGGGAGGGAAGAGGATATTTATGATGTAATAAGCTGAAGATAATTCTTGTTATATATTTACATTTACACGGACCCCAATGAGTGAAACCCTCCCATGTATTCTAAACAAGATGAGCAAAATAGAAATAGAATAAGGAGCTCAGCAATAATCATAATAACTAAGTAAACCCCTCTTTATGCTAGAATAAAAAGAAGGAAGTAAGTAGGTATTGTAGAAATATGGACTTTAGTTATAAAATACCATAGTGTATGCTAAAGCCCTAAAAAACTAAAGTTCTATAGAAATAATAAAGTTTAGGCTGTATTTTAAATTCTGTCCGAAGTGAGAAATATGAAAAATATACTAGGGACTCGTACTGGGATAGGATAAAGGGGAATAGTGGAGGGGAACCTGCAATTGTAGGCAAGAAGAGTAGAGAGGCTGATGCTAGATAAAAGGGGTGAAGGTAAATCCTTCATTGAGACCATAAGGAGATAGTTTTTTCTCGTTGGAGTAATTTGATTTCCATATTACCCCTTCTGGGGGAGATGTTAATTTTTTCAATACCCATGAATTTTAGACACATTATATTTCCATTGTGGATGGTATTCACGTGTCTTGCTACTGCCACGTCCTGTTTATTCGTTATACTGTTGACATGTTCAAGGACTCTACGTCGGAGCTGGCGCGTAGTTTTTCCTACGTATTGTAGGCCACAATGACATGAGATGAGGTAAACCACTGAAGTAGTTTTACAGTTTATGTGATCTCGAACTGAGAATTCCTTTTGGCTATAAAAGCTGGTGAATCTAGTTGTAGTGCATATATGCAAACAGGCTTTACACTTACCACAAGGCTTGGATCCAGCTGTCCGAGTTTGTAACCAGTCACAGCCTGAAGTATTTTGTGCCTCAAAGTGACTATGGACTAATTTGTCCTTGAGGCTTGGTGCCCGTCGATAAGTGATTGACGCAACGTCTGGTAGCCTTGATTTTAGTTCCTTATCCGCCAGGAGGATATGCCAATGATTTTGTAATATCAAGCGGATATTTTCACCAAATTTATTAAAAGTCTCAATGATTCTGACTGGTTGTTGCTCATTCGATTTAGGCAAAGTAGGATTGTACAACAGCTCAGTTTGAGAACGTTGTTTTGCTTTTGCATAAGCTTTTTTCAGGACATTATGAGAATATCCTCTCTGTTTGAATCGATTATAAAGATGTTTGGCTTGTTTCTCAAAATCCGTCAATGTTGTACAATTACGACGTATTCTCAAATACTGTCCAAACGGGATACTCCTAATCAAATGCGAAGGGTGGTGACTAGATGCTAGTAGTAGACTATTTGATGCCGTATCTTTTCGGTGTGTTATTGTTGTTATGGAATTGTTCTCTGTCTTAGAGATTAACAGATCCAAAAATTCAATCTGGTTAGTGTTGATGGAATATGTTAATTTTAGACCTATGGAATTCACATTGAGTATGGAAATAAAATCCATCAAACTGTATCTACTCCCATTCCAAGTCATAAACACGTCATCAATATAACGAATCCAGTGGCCAACCTGATCCGTGTATTTAGCCAGATCTTCTCCGAAAACGATAGTTTCTTCCCATAAGCCGAGATGCAGGTTGGCATATGAGGGGGCACACGGTGTGCCCATGGCTGTCCCCTTTATTTGTTTGTAGAAGCTATTGTTGTACATAAAGTAATTCTTTGATAATACAAATTCTAATAGCTTTAAAACAAACTCACTGTGTTTAGAATGTTGTAGGCCCGGGTTTGTAAAAATGTCTTTACTGCTTGAACACCTACTGTATGCGGAATAGAGGTATATAGGCCTTCGACGTCCAAACAGACAAGTAGAGATTCATCGTCTAGTCTTAAGTTGTGTAGCCTTTTTAAGACACTTTTCGTGTCTTGGGCATACGATGCCAAACTTGCCACAAAAGTTCTTAATATTTGATCGATGTAGGTACTTGTATGTTCTGATAGGCTATTTTTGCCAGATACTATTGGACGTCCTGGAGGGGAATTCAGATTTTTATGGACCTTTGGTAATGAGTAAAATGTAGGAATGGTAGGATGTTTATTAAACAGATAGTTATACTCCTGTCTTGAAATTATGTTATTCCAAAGGCCCTCCATCAATATCGCATGGAGTTCCTTTTTTTTTATTTATAATTAATGTTTTATTTAGGACAAGTCAATCTTATACAACAGTTTAGTATAACATAGTATAGAAAGGTCTATCATGTAAAACGCAAAATACAATCACAAAAAGAGTGAAGAACAGATTTGAGATATGCAAAAATCTAAGCATTCTATCCTACTCAGCCTGCTACGTTTTCGTGATCTAATAACTGTCCAGAATTTTTTAATAAAATGGTGTGAATGAAGCATATAAAAATAAACATGAAATACCAGTTCTTAACTCCCACACCACACTAACTTGGACCAACTGAAATCTGGCTTCTATATGACCTTCTATACTGTGATGTAGAAAGACGTCCTAACATTTTTTCTCTTTTTGATTATCAACCTGCATTCTTGAGTACACTTGCTCTTAACTATTTTACAAAATATTTAGCTATCATTAAACTTCCTCAACTTATGTCTACTTGTGTTAATAAATATAAAATATTCAATACCTGCGAGCTCCCTCATCATCACTCCAAAAGCCTCCATCCAGATGCGAACCAGCCATCCTCTCCAGCCGCCTCCATCCTCCAATTTCCCAAACTCTCCCATCCAATCTCTATCTAGATCTGTGTGCTATATTTGGACACCAACCAGGAAGCCCATGTGCTAGTAAACCTGGGCATTGTGTTCTGTAATGAATTCGCTATTCTCTCATTTATCATTATATAATTGATCTATGTAATAACTTCTTTGATTGGCAATACAGAGGTTTTCCAATTTTTGGCAATGCAATTTTTAGTGGCTAAGGTCCAAAATTGCCAGAGTTCATTCTGATCTCTAGATAAATCATGATATTTCATTCCCAGAAGGCATGTTTCAATTTCGGGTCTTAAGCTCCTGTTTGTAATTCGTGTAAACAAGTCTGTGAGTTCTCCCCATAACTTCTGCACAACGGGACATGTCCACCAGATATGTAGGAAATTCCCTTCTGTTTTACATCCCCTAAAACATTCTCCATTTATATCTTTACTAAATTTTGCCATTCTTTGGGGGGTGTAATAGGTTCTATGCAATACCTTAATAGAGGTCTCAAGTAGACTATATGTATATGAGCCCCTTGTCAGATTAGTACAGATTATTTTCCAGGCAAAGACATCTAATTCCTTTCCCAGGTCCTGCTCCCACTTTATCATAAATTTAGTTTTTTGTGTGTTCTGGAACTCTATCAAGTAGGAATATATGTAACCTAGGGTGCCTTTCATCGAGGGTATCTTTTCACAGATAGAGGACCACCCTGTATGTGCAGGAATCCCATAAACATGGACTAGCGAGGAGATCCAGTGTCTAAACTTCCGATAGTTCCATAACTCCTTCTCCGGAATTTGAAACCGGGATATAATAGAAGTATGTGTTAACAGAGCCTCCGTGGAAAACCATTCCCCTATTCTCTTTAGAGGGCTAGTCAGCCACCATATTTTGGAATTTGGGCTAATAGTGGTCTCAAACTCGGGGAAAGATGTCAAGGACATCAGTGGTGATAGGGTTGGAATCAAGGTGCTCGCTTTTTTAAGTCTATCCCAGGCCTGAAGGGTCGTAGAGATTATTGGGTTAGTATGTCTGCGTCTCGTGTCTATTTTTGCTTTCTCCCAGATCACCGTATCCCATGATTGGGGTTTCATCTGCCAATTTTCAATAAAAGTCCACAACGGTTGCAGTTTACTAGAATGGGTTACAGGGATGCACGCCAGCCGTGCTGCTTGTAAATAAAGCCTCAGATTAGGACAAGACAGGCCCCTCTTTTTGCCTATTCCTATACATCATTTTCCTCGCAATACGTGGTGGTTTATTACGCCAGATAAATCTAAACATTGTATTTTGGAATTTATCTATGTCCCTCATACATAGGTTAATTGGTAAGGTTCGGAAGAGATACAGAATTTTTGGGAGTACTGTCATTTTTATTGATGTTATACGTCCTGTCCATGATATTTGGTACTTAGACCAGGTCCTTAAGTCTTCAGTCAGCTGCCTAATTAATGGTGGGAAGTTAGCTTTGTATAGACCCGCCAAATTTTTTGTAAGCCTAATCCCCAGGTATTTGATTGAATTTTTAGGCCATTGAAAATTAAATGCCGCCTTCAATGTTTCTATTATAGGCCCTGGAACCCCCACCCCCAAGGCCTCAGTTTTTTCTTCGTTTATCTGTAGCCCTGACATGGCCCCAAATTCCCTTAAAGTAGACAATAATTTAGGAATAGAGTTTACAGGGTCCGTTAGAGTGCATAAGAGATCGTCTGCGAACAAAGAGCATTTCAGGTGGTGGTGACCTACCTGCAGACCCCTGATCCCCCCTTCTCCTCTTATCTTTTGAGCCAAAGGCTCAATAGCCAACGCAAAAAGCAGCGGAGACAGGGGACACCCTTGCCTGGTACCCCGCTATATGTTAACCAGAGCCTCTCCCGTCCCGGGCATCCTTATATGAGCTTCAGGGCATCTATATAGTGTTTTGATTAGGCGTATAAAGTTTCCCGTAATACCGAATTTAGCTAGCACTGCATATAAGTAAGGCCACTCTACTGTGTCAAATGCCTTTTCCATATCCAGCGCCAACACACAAAGAGGTGTCTTGCTTTGGGAGGCCAGGTGTATAACATTCATGGTCCTACGAATATTATCTACCGTTTGTCTATGTTGTATGAACCTGGTCTGGTCCTTGTGTATTAGGGTTGGGAGAAACCTTGCCATCCTATTTGCCATCATTTTAGTTAATAATTTAATATCCCCATTCATGAGGGAAATGGGGCGGTAATTTTTCGGCTCCAGGGGATCCCTCCCCTCTTTAGGGAAGATTACTAAGTTCGCTGTGCTGAGTTCCGGTGGCATAGATCCCCCACTAAGTATGACATTAAACAAAGAGCTAAGATAAGGGGCTAAAATGTTCCCAAATACTTTATAATAGGAGTTGGTGAAGCCATCCGGGCGTGGGGCCTTCCCTGATTTCAAACTCTTAATGGTTTCCAATATTTCCTCTACCCCCACTTCCGCATTCAAATCTTCCAAATTTTGCTCTGAGGCTTTAGGAAGATTACACGAATCCAGATAGGATCTAAGAGCATACGGGCTCGGGTTTGTTTTTGTCGAATAGATCGAGTTGTAAAAGTCCCTAAATGTGCGTTTGATTTCGCTCTGGCTCACTGTCATCTTCCCAGACCTAGTTCTAATCCTCAGAATTCTGGACAATGCTGCTTTAGACCGAAGCTTCCGTGCCAGAAAGGAATCTGGTTTATTAGCTTTGGAGTAAAACAGCTGATTCGTCCGTCTCAGGGCACTCTCAGTCCTATGCGAAAGCAAGGCATCAAGTTCCAATCTAGTGTCATCTATACTTTGGCGGAGTTTGGTGGAGGGGTGTGTTTGATTCTGTAGCTCTAGATCTTGTAACTTTATACTAAGTTCCTGTTCCTGACGTATACCATTTTTTTTTATGACAGATGCCATTTTGATACACATCCCCCTGATATAGGCCTTATGGGCCATCCACACCCATCCTATATCAGAACCCGGGGTATTATTTAACTCGAAATATTGTTGCAATTCTTTCTGTATCTGGCCCGTTAGTGCTATATCTGTTAACATACGTTCATTAATTTTCCAGGAATATGGAGTCCTTGATTCTCCACCAAGATCCATATCCAAGGAGACTGCCGAGTGGTCTGACCACGGGCATACCAAAATTTCCGAGCCCCTGGTTTGGTCAAAAAACTTGGAGGTTACCAAAATCGTGTCTATCCGTGAGTAGGTCCCATGCGTATGTGAGTAGTAGGTGTATTCACGACTATTAGGATGATGTCCCCTCCAGGCATCCACTAAGCCCATTCTGTCTAGCACCCCTTTAATCTGTTGTAGTTTCCGCGAGTATCTATTAGTGGCTTGGGAACTCGAACGATCCAGCCCATGCTCCAGCACAAGGTTGAAATCCCCCCCTATCACCACCAGACCGTCTGACCAGGGTTCCACTTTTCTCAGCATGTGTAGTAAATTTTTATGGGGTGCCACCGTGTCCGCATAAAAGGATACAAGCGTAAGCCTAACTTCCTGACTAGTTCCCCGCAAAATGACATAATGCCCATCTTTATCTATCAATTTGGAGTCAATCTGAAAGGGAAAGTTACGGTGAATAAGAATGGTGGCTCCCGCTTTTTTGGACCTTTGGGTTGAAGAGTGGAAAGTGGGATATTCCTTGTGTAAGTATGAGGGAATATGATTCTTAGCAAAATGTGTTTCCTGCATAAAAATGATGGATGGTTTCTTAGTTTGATAATACAGAAAAGCTTTCCTTCTTTTAAATTGGGAATTAAAGCCCTTAACATTGTGTGTTAAAAAAATATATTTCTCCCTCATAACTCTAGCCATGTCTGTCCTGCATCCCGAGATAATTTAGTCTAATCATCTTACCTTGTATCGGTGTGAGCTGGACTGGATGTGGCGACCAGAGAGGCGCTTGAGCCAAGACAAAAGGCTCCTTGAAGCTGTTGCAGTGATGAGATACGAGCACGCAATTCTGGGAATAAAAAAAATAGCAAAAAGACAAGTTAACAAATGAGGAGTTCACAAGAAGATCAATATCTTCGCAGTTATCGAGGAGTACTATCCTACATAACGTTTTTAATACACATAACTTCCTACGCCAGTCGTAAAATCTGGCTTCTAGTGGAAAGAGTAATGGACCCGCCATTCTCTAATACGGCCCCGTTAGGAAGGGGTAATAAATTTCTTTGAGGTACAAAAAGATCCAACTAAGGAGAGGGGGGATACCCTCGACAATGCAAATTATCTAACCAACATCATAACTAGCAGCATATTAACTAGCTGAAATAGAAAGAATCACAACTGTAAAAAACAACATTTTTGAAGATTAGCAAGTTCTCCAGACACCGAAATCCAGATAAAAAAGTCCCATGCAACCGCCAAAAGGATTCTCAGACCCCTCCAGCTTGGGGCTCAGGAGTCTTGGTATGTCTCTCAGGAGGGATAGTCAAGGCCTCTAACGTGTCAGCCTCTCCAATTCTATTTTTACTCCTAAAAGGAACCGAGGTCCACTGTCTCTTAGGGAGAGGATTCAGGGTCACACGCTGATTTTCAGGGTCTCTGTGGCCATCATCCGAAGTTATATGCAGCATTTATAGCAATGACATGCAGTCTTCCAGACTTTGGACCGTGTGAGTTTTCCCCTTATATTGAAAAATCAGGGCAAAAGGGAAGCCCCATCGGTATTGGATACCATGCTGGATGAGAATTCCCAATGCCGGTTTCATTTCTCTTCTCCTGGTCAGCGTGATAGGAGAGAGGTCTGCAAACACCATGAGTTGAGCATCATCTGGACCTCTAAGATCCGAGATCTTTCGGGTTGCAGCTAGTATTATGTCCCTGGACTGTTGTCGGGAGAATCGGACAATTACATCCTTAGGGATATCCATATTCCGAGAAGCTCCTAGCGCCCTATGCGCTCTTTCTATATCAATGTCCGCTTCTGCCCCTTCTGGTAAGATCACAGTGAGCAAGTCCATAATATATCTTTTCAGATTCATTATCGCTTTAGGAATCCCCCTTATTCGTATGTTATGTCTTCTAGATCGATTCTCTAGATCTTCATACTTGTCCTCCAGAGCCGCAATGCGTGACGCGTGGTGATGCGTCTCCCTCCTGTCTCTATCCTGCGCTTCAATCAGTTGGTCAACTGTTTCTTCTAGCTGGTGGGTTCTTTGATTTAGGTCCTGGATGTCTTTCCTGATTGCATCCACCGTTTTAGTCGTGTAAGCTTGAAACAGTTTTTCAATTTGTGCCAGCGCATTCTTGGATAGGTTGATATCAGCCTGGGTCGCTTTTTGTATGTCCTCCCCCTCTGATTCCTACGAGGGGTCAGATCTCACCTCACCAGGAGTTTCAGGGGGTTTGCAGTAGTCCGTGATTCTTTTAAGCGGAAGGGATTTTTTACTCTTTCCCATCTTGGGCTGCTGCGGACCTTTCACAAAGTATGGAATACTTAAGTTGCCGCGCAGATGTATGCCCCTTTCAGGGATGTGTTCTTGTTAGAGTTGAATTCCGGCTTGTTATTTTACAAGTTGTGACGTGCTGTGTTGCTATACCATGATCTGTCAAGGTCTCCCCCGGTGGATCATATTAGACCTACATTACTCTCTGTCCACATGGAAGCAGTGTTCAATAAGCAAGTAAAGTAATTGAATTGATCCTAGTAATCAGAGATCTAGTTGGTTTGAAAGTGAAGCCTGACAGTTGCAGCCCTGAAAAATAATGCCAAACTGCCGTGCCAATTATCACACTTGTCATGTGTGTCAGTCTCTATTTCCTGGGTATTACTTATACACTGCCACTTGTAGGTTCAGAGCAGTCAGTAGCACTGGCAGAAATAGTTGAAATGTAGATGTAGCATATATAGGGGTCTCTGGGCATGTAATGAAGCTGTTTACTCACAGTTTAGGATCAGGCTGTAGTTGTTCTTCAATTACCACAAAGTCCCTGTTGCAGTAATACTAAGGCCTTAGGTTCATCCCTTGGCTAGCAGCCTAAGATGGCCGCCACCCGTTTTCGCGGGCTTATTGTTGCTTAATCTTGCCGCCCTGTGGGCTCCAGGTCTGGGTACAGACCCCCCAGCACCCCTCCGGCCGGAACCAGCCGCCACCGGGCTCTTTCAGGGGGACACTGCAGGCTTGCAGGGTATATGCTGCCCCCAGGCCTCAATCCGGAGTTCTCTCCGTGTGGGGAGTCAAAATGGCCGCCACCCGGTCTCCCCAGGTCTATGCCCAGCCACTACCTGTTAGGGCCCCCTGTTCAGACCTCTCCACGCTGCCCAGTCGGATCTCCACTGCGTCGGACCTCTCCCCGGCGGTCTCTTCGAGTGCCTCACAGCAAGGGAGGCAGCTAGCTGTGTTGGGGGACGCTTCTCCCCTTCTGCCTCCGTCGTGGTGCCGCTGTGCCTCCCTTGGGCTTTAAAATATTACCAGGGGTTCTGGGTCGACCCCTCTGCTTCCCCAGCCACTTTGGGTCCGATTTTGGGATACTCAGGGCGTTTAATAAGCCCAATTGTGCAATTCTGTGCTGGAGCTCTGGACTAACACGTCCAGCTCCTTGCAGATACAAGCTCCGCCCCCATGGAGTTCCTTTTTAAACTCCACTGTGGGGTCAGATGTTAATTTTTGGTATGTACTCCTATCGTTTAGTAGACGTAGATTCTCTCGATGATAGTCAGGTTGTCTCAGGATAGCCGTATTCCCTCCTTTATCTGAGGGTTTAACTACTATCTGGTTATTCTTTTGAAGTTGAATTAATGCTTGCAATTCTGTTGCTGTAAGATTAGTTTCCTTTGTGTAGTTATTGGCTATGGTTTCCAAATCTTTGGTTACCAGTTTCACAAAAATACTAAAATTTGGTGTAAATCTACTTTTGGACTTGAGGTTGGTATAAGGTCCTTCACCCGGAGAGGGGGATACGTCAAGGTCTGCTTCCCAGTCTAGCATTATCTTCCTTAGTGCCTCATCTTCTGAAACACTCAATTTTAACGGATCCAATTCTGCATTGACTGTCTGCTTATGGTGTTTAATAAGTACTAGTTTCCTGGCAAAGAGATGGATATCTTTTACCCATTCAAAAAGGTTGAAATTATTGGTTGGGGAAAAATGATAGAAAAGACAAATTAGGGAAAAAGCAGTAGATGGATGGGAAGTGGAAGAAAGAGATGTTGGAAATAAAGATAAGAGATAAATTATTATTTTCCTTTAATTAAATTCTATTATTTGTAATGCGCAAACATATTTCATAGAGCTATACAGGGGTTAAGTACAAGTCAAAGACAATTTGAACACAATGCAAAGGAATAGAGGGCCTTGTTATTGAGATTAATGTGGAGATCCCACTTGCTTGCTGGCCCTTAATATTCTGTCTCTCTAGGTTCTGAATTGTTGGTCCTTTTTGTGAATGTTGACTCTGGTCCTTTGTAACATTATCGATAGGTACTGTCTCCTTTCCAGTGAATACACTACAAAGGTACAGTAAATGGGAGAAGATTAGTTGTAAAGAATAAAGTAATGACAGAATAAATTGTGAGATTAGTGAAATAACAAGTGGTATGAGAGGTGATGGAATGAGATGGATGTGTTATAAGTTTAAAGGACCACTGCAGTTCAAGTAATTAGACACTTGCTGGTCATGTATTTACCAAACCAACAATATGAGCCGCTTGGTAAGCAATGGAAATAAAGTGAAGAACAGTCCCACACTTAAAGAAAATCTGACATTTAAAATGTGTTGTTATTTAATAAGTATTTATCCTATTTGTATTTTAAATATATATGCTTGCCTTCTTACAGCATGTTAACACATATTTTTGACTTTAATAAAACTTATCTTATACTTGAACACTACAGTCTATTCTTATTAGTTATTTATATGTATGAACCAGCTACATTCTATACTTGACTAAAAGGAACCTACAGGAGAGCCTCCCAAAGGACTATCATTGTTTAAACTGTTAGAAAATTTGATATATAACACACTTACATTATTGAGGATAAAACATTATTACAACCCTTAAACCCCCCAAACCCCTCAAAATGCCTTTAAAAGGGCATTAGCTCCTAAACTGAGACATTGAGGGCCCTAAGAAACAATTAGAGAAAAAGGTAGCATTTTTTTTTGTTGCAGTCTTGAACTGCCGGATAGTTCCAGATAGTGCCGGTTATGCCAGTTTAGCGTGAGTTTTTTGAAAATAGGGAATTGATGTTGGTGCCGGTTGCTTGAGCGTCCCGGTTAGTTGAGTACCGGATAACCGGGAGTTTACTGTAATAGTCTTATTAAAAGTCTATCTTTGTGGGCGATCTTTCTGGAGCAGCTCTGATGATAACAATATATAGTGTCTAATATGAAATTATTAAATGTCCTTAAAGGTGCTTTAATTGTAAATGTCTGATAAGGTAAAATGTTTAGAAAATGTATTTCTGCTCTGGGATCTATCCCTCTTCACCTTCGCATGTCTTCAGCAGCACTGACAGCTGCAGTTACGGGAGCCATCCGACAGATGGCGCTGTCAATTTTCGGGCGCTGTCATGTTTGATGTTAGGCAAATAAATATTCTGCCCTCCGACGTGACGCAACTCAACGGCGATGAGTCAACAGCGAGGCCATCGCTATGTTCAGCGCAGGCACTCGGCCCCCCAGGGCATCGGGCGCGCCTCTCATAGTTTGAGGCCTCTTCTGTCGGTGCGCCTTATATGAAAATCGGCAGAACCATCTGTCGGTTGGCGGCGGGATTGCAGCTGTCAGATTTTGCGAAGGTGAAGAGGGAAAGGACCCTGCTCTGTATAAGTAATTTATAAAATGCTAAGGGATATGGGTGAGACAACACATCACTCTGACTGGTTCAGTCTGAGAGAAAATATGTAATGTTTCAATTTACTATCTGGAATTGAATGAGGCCCATAGTACACAGGAATGCTGAGGGTTTTGTTCTGTCTGCTACATATATTTCAAAAGTTAAGTAGAAGTTTTAAATGATAACATTTTCACCAATGTTAAAAAGGGACAAGCAATATAAAATGTAAAGAAAAAAAGCTACTTTGATATATTTCAGTGTAACTTCCATTTTAAGAAAATATTCAGAAAGAGCTGCACTCGTGCTACTGTGAGGTACTTCAAACTCGATAAATCCCGCCATAAAATCACGTGCTTCCAAACTCCGCCCATCTGAGCACCAGGCCCCATCCATTGAAAGGATACGATGTGAGTGACGTACCCGTTCTCCTATTGTCACTCAGCCCTGATATTACGCTGGGATTCCGTGATGGGAATATTGCGTTGTGTACTTGCTTGAATGTGATTGGCTCCTTGCTTCACGTGGCTAGTGTCTGATGGGCTGGTGGGAGCCGGCTCATTTTGTGTAGTGTGTGAGCTGTCATTAGGTAGAAGCCGGGCCCGGAGAGGCATGTACAGAGGCTCTGTCACAGACACCAATAAGAAATAGCACCATGGTGTCCAAGGACATCCCGAACCACCACCCCGGGCACATCTTACAGGCGGCTGACCGTTCAGCAGCGCCTGAGGATGCTCTGGAGCCGCTCAAAATCGCCACTAATGGGGACATTCAAGTGTGTGTGGCGGAGGGCGGCCGGAGCCCGGATACTGATGAGCGGCAGGCCATGCTGCCAGGACAGGACCAGCCCAAGCTGGAGACCAAGCTGTATTACAGGAGGTTCGTGATCCTGGGGGTGTTCAGTCTGTACTCTCTGGTCAATGCTTTCCAGTGGATCCAGTACAGCATCATCACCACCATCTTCACCCAGTACTACGACGTGACCAGTGACAAGATAGACTGGCTGTCCATGGTGTACATGCTGGCCTATGTGCCCCTGATCTTCCCTGCCACCTGGCTCCTGGACAAGAAGGGGCTGCGGGTCACTGCCCTACTGGGTGCAGGGCTCAACTGTCTGGGGGCCTGGGTGAAGTGTGCCAGTGTGCGCCCTGACCTGTTCGGGGTCACCGTGTTTGCACAGACTATATGCTCGGTGGCACAAGTGTTCATCCTGGGCCTGCCCTCAAGGGTGGCATCTGTGTGGTTTGGACCAAAGGAAGTGTCTACAGCGTGTGCCATGGCCGTGCTGGGCAATCAGGTACTGGCACAGATATCTACTGGGACCATGACTGGAGGGTGTGGGTCTGACTTATTGTAATATCTGTACTCCACATACACACACACACAGGTGTATGTATGTATATATTATACTTACCAGTCAGGTACTGGCACAGATATCTACTGGGATCATGACTGGAGGGTGTGGGTCTGACTTACTGTAATATCTGTACTGTACTCAACATCCACACACACGTGTGTGTTTATATATATATATATATATATATATATATATATATATAAAAATTATACTTAGGTACTGACACAGATATATACTGCCATGTGCCACCATGACTGGAGGGTGGGGATCTGACTTACTGTAACATCTGTACTGTACTCAACATACACACCCACACGTGTGTGTGTGTTTATGTATGTGTGTGTACCTGGGACCATGACTGGAGGGTGTGGGTCTGACTTACTGTAACATCTGTACTCAACATACACACACGTGTGTGTGTATATATATATATATATATATATATATATATATATATATATATAATAATAAATTATACTTCGGTACTGACACAGATATATACTGCCATGTGCCACCATGACTGGAGGGTGGGGATTTACTGTAACATCTGTACTGTACTCAACATACACACCCACCCACACACGTGTGTGTGTATATATATATATATATATATATATATTGTGTGTGTGTGTGTGTGTGTGGGGGGGGGCTTACCTGGGACCATGACTGGAGAGTGTGGGTCTGATTTACTGTAACATCTGTAATGTGCTCAAAATACACACATACAGTAGTATTTGTGTGTATATAGGGGCTTATCAATCAGGTACTGACATAGATATATACTGGGACCATGTGGCACCAAGACTGGAGGGGACATCATATAGTAACCACAACATTCCTTATTGTGACTTGCATTACATTACAGGCTTGCTTGTGGGGTGTGTATGTGTGTGTATTGGTAAATTATATATATATATATATATATATATATATATATATATATATATATATAGACTCTCAGTTATCCGGCAGCCACAGTGATTGGTAGATGTCGGATAAATGTAGATTCTGGTTGCCTGAGAGTCACTATTAAAGAGGCCTAGATTAGCTGCACATAGGATTCTCTGCTAAGTATATTTGTCAGTGAGGACTGTTCTAGCATCAGCAGCTTTCACTCCTCCCTTACACACAGGTACGTTCGGCTGGGGGGTGCAGTGCTGAACCCGGGGAATGTGACGCCAACACTGCGCTGGCTCAGTCACTCATGCCCCGGGAATGTGACGCCAATACTGCGCTGGCTCAATCAGTCATGCCTTCAGGTAAAACAGAATTGCAGAGACGCACAAAAATAATAATAATATATATATATATATATATATATATATAAGAGAGAGAGAGAGAGTGTCACTATTATATATGTATATATTATACATACACACACATACATTTCCTAGCTTATAAAAAAAATTTGTCTGGATGCACACAAGGCTGATAGACTCCATAAATGTATCAGTCCCTACTATATATGATCCTTATTTGAATGATATTCACAGCATCCCCCTGTGCTGGAGACTGATTTGCAACCCAAGATCCCTGGAGCACCGACAAAGGAATAATGTAAATGATGAGTATTAGACGAGGCTACGAGCATCCTCTGTATATATTACTGTGTGTGTATGGCACTTTGTATGCAAGGGTCTGCTCTCAGTTCTTATTAACATAAATCTAAAATATACAGCTGTACCTAAGATATACATACATACTATGCAGGGCGAAGAAATATATATACTGTATATATATCACAATATAGGTGATACCTTTTTTTATTGGACAAAAAACATATTTCAAATGACAAGCTTTCCAGAGTAGTATTTCTTTTTATTAAGACTTAATTTAAAGAGTGGCACTACTCTCGAAAGCTTGTCATTTGAAATGTTTGTCCAGTAAAGAAGGTATCCCTATATACTGAAATACTCTGATTAAAATCATCTATATTCATTACTAGATTACTGGACTCCATATATCTGCCATCAATCCCCATTCATCTAAATTCCTTACTTGTTGTTTGATTTATTTATAATTAAACAAACATATTCTCTAGAGCTAAGTACATGGGATACAGGGAATACATAAGTAGCGGTACGGAAGACATTGGGGTTGTTGAGAGGGGCTGCTCTCCGTCTTCGTTGAGCTATGTATGAGACGTGATGAGACTGAGGGCAGTCATTGCTTGCAGTGCATGTATATATTAGATTTAGGTGAAGGTGGGACAGAAAGCAGCTCCTTGTATACCATCTGTGAGGATTAGATGAGTGCACTGATGGAGGAACATTGTCTTAGAGTCTTAGACTGAGACATTAAGTGCATAGTGCTGGGTGTTTCAAGCTTTGATAAATGGTATAGTGACCATACCTTTATATCCTACCGTATGTTTCGAGCTAAGAATGATAAGAACTTTGCATGGAAGCCGATGTGAAACTTAGACTGAGTGTCTCCCGTTTTGTATACTTTCCATGGACTAGCTGCATCCCCTTGCGTACTATCTGTGAGTTACCATGCATAGGGAACAAGGAAAACCCCCACACTACTGAAAACCAATGTTGAATCACAGAGCAACATAGTGTAATAATGCACTTCTGCAATCCTTTATTTACACAAGAAAAGACCATTGGAGCCTATGGATATTGATGGAAAGTGAAACAATTGATGCATGTATCATTTGTGCTAATGCTTTTTCAGCTTCAGTGTAGTAATTATTGATATGGATGGAGTAGAAGGATACTCATGAACACCTTAAAGGGATACTGTCACCATAACATTCTAAAGAGCATTACAAACTGGCTGTACGTTGTGCTATCAGATTTTCTCTTCAGTAAATTAGTGGTTGAAATATTTAGAATTGATTTTGCAGCTCATGTATGCTAAATAATGTCTCTGAGTACTTGATAAGGGTGGAAGAGGGGTCTAACTGTCTGATAACATCGGGGGTCTTTATTTTGCCCACTACAAAGACAGATGAGCAGACCGTAATACTAAAATAGCACATCAAAATAGCTAATTAATATGCATGAGCTACTCCATTTGCATATAAATGCAGCAACAACATGGATTTCCCAGGACTAGTTCAGTTTAGAAAACAATTATAACACAACATATAGCCAGATTTTCATGCTCTTTAAAAATTTACCCTAAAAAACAACTTTAATGAACTTGAATATAAAAAGGTCTACTATATCAGACCATAATAGTTTATGGTCCTGGTCTGTGTGTGATGATAACTTTTAGTGTAGCTCCTTGTCTATAAGTTGATAGGCAAAGTACTGAAACGTGTAACATTTTATTTTCTTGGTGTCTGTACTGAAAAAAGGAAATGTAACTATGATTAGAACGATGGGAATCTGTTCAGTAAAACATGTACATTGTATAGGCCTGTTTTCTTTCCCTACATGCTTACCTTTAGTTTTTATCATAAATATTGTTATACATATATTTTACATACCATTGTTCCTTCCGTTTCTTAGTTAGTGCCACGGGTCCTCTAGACATTCATGTCATGTCCTTATACTGTTACAGACCAAATTTATTCTACACAAACTGATATGGTTAAGTGGGTTCATTCCATTGAAAATCTATAGTTAAAAATAACAGTGGTTTTAATATGGTGCTGTTTTTATAATAGTCACTTCCTTTTTTTCAGAGGTAATGATGCCCTGAAATGTTGCAAATCCTTTTTTTATATTTTTATTTTGCTCCTAGGTGGGGCTGCAATGAATTGCAAGCATTCCTGGCAGAGCAAGGCTTAACCTTAACAATGTGAGTTTTATATATAATGTAAAATACATCTGTAATCTGCAAGTTTATGGATACATAAATATATTATAATTCAATATTTCCACCACTGGACAAACTCAGTATTTGAATCTTCACCTCTCATTAGTTTTGCGAACTCTTTACAACTAGTTCGGCCCATAGCAAACTCTCTCATTTTGTTGTTGATCTTTAATGTAGTTGTTAAATTGTGCATTGTTTTGGATAGTTTTTGTCCTTTGTGTACACAGCTTGCTGGATTTGACATAACAATTGCTAATACTTTTATAGTTAATGGAACTATGTCGCCCCATAATCAAGACAACATTGTTCTTCTTAAAGAGTACATTATAATAGCCATTTTTTTCTAAAGGAGATGTTTGCTTATATACTCCGCAATAGATACTTGGGGAAATAATACCCAAAGGAAGAAGCGGACATTTCTTTTTGCTGCAGCAAACATAATGCTTTGCTATTTCTGGTCCTTTCTGAATCTGCAAAGTCTAGGACGCTCCACATAGCTGTTAGTGAGGGCTTTGTGAAAAGTAACTTGATTTATATAAAAAAAACTTTCAGAAAACACTGAAATAGATCAACTTGAAGCCTGCACCCATCAACACACAGAGCAAAATAGTATCCTGCATCCTGGGTTTTAAAAACGAAAGCAAAGAGCCCCTGTTTTTCAGTAAATATACTGCGTAAAGTATACAAATGTTGGTGATTTATACAATTGCAGTGACCATGCTAAATCTGTTTGTCTTTAATCAGTAAACCTCAGACTAATTTTCTTAGTAATGTTTGTTCACCTTGAACACATCTGTGTTGGTCTATTGTAATACATTGCAGCCACTAATCCATACCCTGTGAATAGTATAATAAGAGTATACCTTTTAGAAACAAACATTTTAAAGCAAGACAGACCTCTCCCTATTTTAAATGAGCTGCTGGTACGATACATACAATGCAGATATACCCCCTGCCTGCTGTTGATCTGAGGTTAGATCACAAGGGGGTACATAGATGTGCGTTCCATTTTAATCAGCTAAACATTACTCTCCATATATTACTGGATTACTCTGTTATGTACAATACTTCTCATAGCCTTTACAACGGCAAAATTATTTGAAAAATGTGCCACACAGTAGCACGACTTTAGCTCGCCTGACAAATGCGTGCCAACAAATGCTCGCACACAAGAATGCGCGCCCGTCAATAGTTCTGCCCATTGCATATCATGTGGACACTATACTCTTCAATCTATTTTACAAACTTGGACAAATATATTATGAATATAATCATTAAAGGTACTTGTGATGATGACAGTTAGTCCATATCCAACTGCAAATGTCAGGGGGCGCGCTATTGATGGGCCTGCTAAAGTCGGGGTGCCGTGCCACACAATACTGATACAGTTATAGAAAAAACTAAATTAACTTTGTCATCATTAATATACTTTTTGATTTTTGACTACTAGCATCAGAAAATCAAAAGATGACATTTTTACATTATTATTATTATCGTTTATTTATAACGCGCCAACATATTCCGTAGCGCTGTACATAAGATATGTTCAAGACAAAGATACATACAAATAAACACATAGTAAAACAAGGAGGGCCCTGTCTTTGAATTACATATTATGGTTCTCTTTATAGCCCTTTGGAAAGGTAATTTTGTTCCCAAAGTTATTGTTACATTCGAGAAGTTTAAACACTGTGTATAAAAATCTTGAAAATGTTTTATAGAAATTAAAAAATAAATAAATACAGCAGTGCCTCCGTACTTGTTGTTAATTGGTTCCAGAAGGCACGACGAGTGCCAAACACGATGAGTTCTAAAAAGGATTAATGTAAATTGACTCATACAGCCTTCAGCGAGTGCTAAGAGTACCAAGAAAGCGTTGAGTGTCAATGCAATTTCTGCTCATCGAAACTCGTCAAATACCAAATTTGATGAGTTCAGAGGCAGACAAGTACCAAGGTACCACTGAACTGTCTTTAATTTAACCGTTACATACAACTTTGCTGTACTGCGGGGGTCCATTGCATTTTGTTATATTAGTTGCCTGGTAGGGCTACCCTATTGTTCAACATACACGTGGCAGTATTTTGCGCATAACATAATGGAGATCTTATCTGCATCTAATGTCCAATTGTTTGTTTCTAAAAGGTTGAGCTGGACCTTTTCGTGGCTAGTGCAATGTATTGACAGTTTTTCACGCTCATTAAGAACCTTAAAAAAAATCTTTTTGATTCTGAGGTGACAGAGTCCCTTTAACTATTAAAGTATTCTGAACAACACATAACAAATGTATATATTCAGAAAAGTATAGCTGAATATAAAAGCAGCTTGAGAATAAGATTTAACTGTCCATTTAAAGAAACTGATTATTATTTCTCTAACACTCTTGTGTATTAGCGAATCTGGTGAAAACTTCAAAGAAATGACTCAAACCGGTACTGCTCTGAATCACAGCTATCTATTTTTTTCCTTAGTTTTTCAAGATTAAAACTCTTAACTCAGAAAACAGAGAAGAAAATATTTAATCTGTACCTGAACTTGAACTTGTAGGTGCTCTTGGAGTGATTGAGTGTAGTTCTCCATGACATGAATCTTGATTGGGACCTTAAATCTATAGGTCCTTTCTAAGTCTGTCTGCCTGCTATTTAATATAGAAAGAAATGTAATTGCAGATCTAGTCCAGCCATTGTAATGATTTAAGAGTGTGACTTAAGCATAATGATATTAGCTCAGGCATGCTTTCTTTTTCTACAACCTTTCTGTAAAATAGTGATTTTTGCATTTTTCCAATAAATCTTTCACCTTCTAACATCTTGCATACCTCCATTTTTTTCTGGAAGATACTCCTCAACTTTATTAAACCCTTGGATATGGTTGAAGGTTTCTATCATATGACTCTTTCCCTTCTGTCCCCTCAGCTATATATTGTAAAAAATATAGTATTGTTTTTCATGCAGCATGTTAGCCTTCTTATGAATTATCCAATATAATAACTCCCAAGTCCCCTACGTGTACTTTTCCATCATCAAAACACTAACAAATATCTCACACTGTCGAGCTATTGCATATAATGTGTGCTTCATAAGATGTAATCTTTTATTTGATTTTCAATATACAATGTTTACATATAGCCTTCTTATTATGCTTATTCTGTTAATTACATAATTTAATACTATTCCTGTTTCTTACAGTTGGGATGTGCAGTGGGTTTCCTCTTACCACCAGTGTTGGTCCCAAAGATAGACAATGATGCAGAACAGACCGGACACCATATCAGCATTATGTTCTATGGTACAGCTGCCGTGTCCACACTTCTGTTCATCGTGACTGTTATAGGTGAGTGAGTCCATACATCTCTACAGACGCATGTTAAATTGATAAAATCCACAACAAATATCCACTTTTTATACATTCCTTAAAGGAACACTGTAGTGGTCATACAATAGGGGTTCACTTGTTATGTAATAACGGATTACTTGAAAATCTGTATTTCGAGAAAATAAATAGTGTATCTTTTAAACATTGCGTTTAAACAATGCTGTTTTAGAGACCAATAGAGCTGCTTCTCTCCACCCCTGAATGGGATATTAAACATATGTATTTCAAGTGACCTCCCCAGAGAAACCTGGCTGTCATCTTGTGGATGGGATGTGGTGCATAAAGCAGGGAGTGAGAAGAAGTGGTCACAAAGTGCTAAACCAGAGATGAAGACTCCCTGGCATCTACAAGATAGGTGTCAGTGAGGGCCGATAGCTATAAGCCATCTGATCTCCCCCTGGATTGTTCAGGTCTAAACATGCCCCAGGCCATGCCAATTAGAAGAACATCAGTCTGTATTGATAAACTATGACCAGGTTTCCATCTTGCTGCAGGCCAGGCCCTCCCCTGGTATACTGGGTGGGATTTTTAGATTATTATTATTTTTTATTAATTTAGCTAAGGAATGTACTAATTGCCTACTTAAGTCAGAGAATGGAATAGAACTCATGCCAATGGTATAACCCTTTATCCACCTAAATCAATGTCCTATAGATGTTTCCCATTTGACTTCTGCAACTATAGTGTTGTATTTATTGACTAATTTGTATCTACTCTGACTTTAACTCCCTATGATCTCCTGTATAAAGGTTATGAGTGGGGTGATGTCATTTCCACTTCATGGAAACCGAGACAGGAAATATATCTGGTGCTATCTCCAATTTGTCGTCAACTGCTTTGATTACTGTTAAATAAAGGCTGAATTGTCTCCTGAAAACACGTTTGCAAAACAATTGTCACACTTGAAAGACGCAGCTAATGGTATCAGGAAGTATCTGTTGAAGATTTTATTAAAATTTTTAAAAGTTAGAATTAAAGCAACATCCAACTTAGCATGTTTACCATTCAGTTAAAGCAGCTCAAGTTTTGAAAACTAGCATTAAATGCAACAGAAATAGCTCGAGAGAAAAGTGTTTGCCCCTCCTCTGGCTTGATCAGTTAAATTAAATAAAGATGTGGAGTGATTGTAAGCCCTCTACCACATCACAGCCTCTTATTACTGTATACTACTTATACTCAAAGATGTTTCTCTTCCAAACTTTATGTAATCCTTTTTAACATAAATATTGCTTTTTAGCTTTCTATCAACAAATTAAATTTGTGCCGCTTTGTTGTATCTAGTCATTATGTTTCTGCAGGCAATCTGAATTCTGATTGAACTTATTCTAGTAAAACCCTGAAGATCATGACATTAACATTAAATAAAGCAGGGTCAGATCCCAGTGATGTTCCTTTTATTCTTGGCAGGTCACATTATTTCTTCAGCAAACCAAACATTGATTGTGAACTATTTTGGAACTGTGTCTCTAAATAGTTTTCCTTGTTCTGCAACTTTGGTGGAAGTGCTTTAGTCAACGATACTAGTTTTAGAAACCAACAGTCATGACAATATAATTTAATTAAACAGATTAAAATACTGGGGCCCTCATTCAATTGCAATTTGGCCAATTGTATAGGGCTCAAATAAGCACAAAACATATATTTTTTAGAGAAGTTTTAAGTTAGTGAAAACCTTGCTTTTGGATAGATGCTTACTAACTAAAAACTTCTTTAAAAAATATATGTTATGTGCTTATTTAGAGCCCTATTCAATTGGCCAAATTGCAATTGAATGAGGGCCTGGGGCAGTATTAATGAATTACTCTGTTCATTTAAAAAAAAAAAAAAAATGGCCAGGACATTCTCATAGCTATTTTGTTGTGGAATCAATTTTTTAGCAAATTTTTTCTTTTACATTAATTATTTTTTAAAAAGAATTGCATGTGCCCATTGTAGTAATACAAAAAATGTTTGTGTGTGTATGTATGTATACGCATGCACACGAATTGCCCGTCAAAAAATGACGGCAATGAAATTGTAAGTGAGCTAATGCTATTTGGTGTATAATAATAAAATAACCAATACATTAATAAATGAATATACTTTACCTATTTTGAAGCATTGTGTTGAAGAGCTGGCAATCTGTTTTGATGTTGCTGCAGCATTAGTGGTGTGGAGCTGCTGTGTAAGCGTGATGAATGTGTGCAGTGTAATAGTGTGAGTGCGCGAGACGAAACCACTAGCGTAGTTGTGTACTTCCGCATTGTTCTAAAATGGCGGCTAATGTGTGGTATGCGTCTGTAGCGCAATATCCATAGGTGTTTCGCGTGTTTAGAGTGCTGTAGCCTCGTTTTCGTTTTGTTCGGCGGCCATTTTTTCTCTCGCTGAGAGAATTTTTGAGTGTCTAAACTATTTTATTTTGAGTTAAATTGAGGTGTAACTTCATTTTTTGAGGTCCTGGATGCTCCCTCTTCCTGTAAGTAAGCTTTTTATGTATGTGTTGTGTGTATTTATTGTGTTTTTCATTTTTTCATGTCTGCGGGTTGCGGCCGATTTTTGCGAGGTCGTAATGGGTAGTAACGGGTCTCGTATGTTGTTTGCGTTGCGACGTAAAGTTTGCGAGGGTCGCAGTTGCTGGCAAGGAGCGCCTTTGGCACTCCTTGGCAGCAACTGCGGCCCTCGCGAAGGCGCTCCTTGCCAGCAACTGCGGCCCTCGCTTCGCGAGCCCGCAGCTCACAAGTATATATGTGTATTTTTGTATTCTGCTCAATGCCATTTCTAATATGGATAATGTTGTATGTATTTATTTATTTATTTATTTATTTATTCTTGTTTTGAAGTTACTACAATTTCGATACATGTTTTTGATCAGTTGCCCATTCTGGATTAAGAGAGAATTATTTTTAATTTACGACTACAAAACATTTATTAATTTTACAATAAAAGTAATGAAGAAAATAGTTTTGATTTAAAGAAGTAAATGAACAATGATCTAGTGAGATGTCTGGCATTATGTGACAATGTCTATTCTGTGTGGATAAAAGTCCTGCAGGTTACCCCATTTTCATGCAGTTTTGCTGGGTGTGAGTGTAATGTACACTATTAAAGATAGTGAATTATCTGTATATTTGGGAGGGGGTTAACAAGGCTAAAAAAGAAATAAGAGGAGGTGTCAGAAATGGCGCAGCTTTGCACAAGGAATATGAGGGGGCACAGCCATTTAGTAATGACTAAAGCTGACATTCATTGCGTTCATGTACAAATTTAGAAAAACATGTTTCTGGTCCACTCACATACATTAACAGATTGCTTTTAGAATAGTGTTGGACCACATATACAATTATTTTGATGGTCATACTTTTGCCCCCAGACCTTTGTTTGGACAAATTAGGCTATAGCATATTAAACAAATTGTAGTAGCCTGATAAATATTAAAGACTAGCGAATTGCCCGTCAAAAAATGACGGCAATGAAATTGTAAGTGAGCTAATGCTGTTTAGTGTGTAATAATGAAATATATAATACATTAATAAATGAATATACTTTACCTATTTTAAAGCATTGTGTGGAAGAGCTGTGAATGTGTTTTGATGTTGCTGCAGCATTAGTGGTGTGGATCTGCTGTGTAAGCGTGCTGAATGTGTGCAGTGTAACACTGTGCGTGCGCGAGCCCAAACCGCTGTCGTGTACTTCCGCATTGGCGTAAAATGGCGAGTAATGTGTGGTATACGTTTGTATCGGAATATCCGTAGGTGTTTTGTGGTGTTTTGCGAGTTTCTTGTGGTGTTTTGCGAGTTTAGAGTGCTGTAGCCTCGTTTTCGTTTTGTTCGGCGGCCATTTTTTCTCTCGCTTTGATTTTTTTTTAGTCTCTAAACTGTTTTATTTGGAGTAAAAACGAGGTGTAAGTTGTATTTTTGAGGTGCTGGGTGCTCCCTCTTGGTGTAGGTAAGTTTTTTATGTATGTGGTGTGTGTATGTATTGTGTTTTACATTTTGTAATGTTCGCGAGTTGCGTCCGAGTGTTGCGAGTCCGTAATGTGTGTGAACGTGTGTCGTATGTTGTTTGCGAGTGTCGTAATGTGTGTGTTGTACTGTTTGGGTTGCGACGTGAAGTTTGCGAGGGTCGCAGTTGCTGGCAAGGAGCGCCTTCGGCGCTCCATGCCAGCAACTGCGGCCCTCGCTTTGCGAGGTCCTCAGGTGCTGGCATGGAGCGCCTTCGGCGCTCCATGCCAGCAACTGAGACCCTCGGGCAGTGCCCTCGCTTCGCGAGGGCCTCGGCTCGCTGCGCGAGCCGCGGCCCTCACTACGCGAGGGCCGCAGCTCGCTACGCGAGTCGCGGCCCTCGCTTCGCGAGCCCGCAGCGTTAGCAACAACTCGTACGCTCACAACTATATATGTGATTTAATATGTCTCATGTATTCTATTGTGCAGCTCTCAAATACTTCACAAATGAAATATACATGACCATTTGCCCATTTAAGTGGTTTGAATATAGATATATCACCAGTTGTTTTTCAGCATATACTGTATAAAATCAGAGCATAACCCAAGTCCTTTTTAGTTATACTGGTATTTAGTGTCTGTTACTCGTACAATGGCCTGTGTTGACTTGAAGAGTATGATTGTTTTTTTTTTGTTTTTTTTACTGCTGATGCTAATGGCGTCATAAAATCTAGTTTCACAGTTGAAGAGGCTGATGCAACTCTCACATACATACCCAGCACTAACTACAAAGAATTGGGAAAGTGCTCCTCTGGCAGCCTGACACTAACCACGCTATAGGTCCTCTTCACATCATAATAGCTCTGTAAAAGAACTGTGTAAATATGGTACTTTGTATTAAGCATTCAAAGTCTATTTTACGAAAAACTTGAGTTTAAAGTCTGAAAAAGGGCAGTAATTGTGGCATAAATGGTATGTAGGGGGAGTGTCAATAGGAATGACCCTTGTGGCCGTGATTGGGCATGTTCATTGAATACCAATCAGTTTGACAAATGGTTGCATTGTGGTGTATACTCAGAAGTAAATAGCCAGTACAGGTTGCTAAATGGCTTCGTCTTTTACAGTTGAAAACCATTGAAAAGCAAACAACTGCTAGAAAATATAACAAGGGAAAGTTGAATTTAAGAATGCCATTATGTATCAACTTAAAGAGCTGTGGAGGACAAAATGGTATCCTCATAGTTTTGTAGAGCAGAGATTTACAAACGAAGGTCCACTGACCACTACTGATCCATGAACATTCTTCAGCTAGTTCACATTTTAAACTGGGATTGCTAAGAAGTATGCAAGAAAATGAATAAAATGGATAAATAAGGAGTGCCTAGATACCATGTTACACTTTTTAAGTGTACAAGCTAGTTTCCAAAAATAGCTTTATGATTGTTTATGGGGCAGGGAAAATTTCATGTGGTGGTCTGCCATGATCCTGGTCAAGTTTTAATTGGTCTAGCAAAAAAAACATGTTTGGAAATTGGTGGTGTAGTGTATCTTGTAAGCCTCTATGTTGCATCCAGCTGTAAGCCTGTATTCCTGGATGGTGTTCTCTCGGCTCCCTACCACTTCAGTGAAAACTATGGGCCACGTTAAATTCCAAGCCCCTAACTCGATCGCAGACAGTGGCATGTCTGCGAGTGAGTTGCGGGCTCCTGTTGGTCTAGTTCTGCGAGGCTATTCAATTGCTGAAGCTCGCAAGTTGCGGGTTTGAAGCCACAATAGTAAACCATGCACTGTTTCGGAGCAGATGAGGTCAGGAACATGATCAATTAAGCAAGCCCGTAACCTCCCTCTGAATCAACCAATAGGAAATGAGACTGTCCCAATTACGGCAGTAAAAGATGGAGGTTACCTGTCATTCAATTAGATTCAGGGGTCCAATATGCGATCAGACTCGCAAAACATGGAAAATACAGAATTATGAAAATGAATGCCAATATTGCTCAAGTCGATATGGGTGGCCTGATATGTATTAACTCATTGATATTCAAGAGCGTTTTAACCCAGAAATGACACTTAACATTAAAATGTATTTGCTGCTGATTTGCGAGCTTGAGACTGTTGTGCAATCAATTCTAATGTCTGTCATCTCTTTCCCAGTTATTTACAGTGCAGTGTTGATTTTTTTATTTGCATTTACAGTGCTACGAATATGTGTTTAACCCCCTTGCAGGTCCTCTCTAGCCCCCCCTTGCAGGTCCTCTCTAGCACGCATAGGATTTCCTCCCCCATTTGCGGTTTACGAGCTTGGGGAAATTGAACAATTGAATAAGGATTTACAATTTTAGCCTTGCAAAAGATCGAAGGCTTCTAAAGGCTGTAAGTTATGAGTTTGACGAATGCAATATTTTCAAGCCATAACTCATAACCCGATCGGAGCCCACAAAAAGACACCAATTGAATAGCAAATTTGCTTGCGACCACACTTACAGGCTCCCAGATCTCAAATTCAGCCAATTGAATGGTGCCCTACCGTTTGAATGTCTAAAAATCTGTTAAAACCACTTACTTCCTGCCCAGAATTCCAAGAATTACATTTATTGTATTGCACTCTGGGACACTGGGTAGGGACATGTAAATGAGTCCACAATGCATTATTACTCTACAGAATATGTTGGCATGTTGCAAATAAAGATGATATTCCAAATATCACTATACATGGCTCCTTTTGGCCTATGCCTGCTGTATTACACCACTTTAAAGCATAGCATAGCATGGATTATGCACAAGTTAGGAATCCTACCCACAGACAGTCACTGTTTTGATTTTAAATGGATCTCATTTTACTACAATGAATGATGTAATGGGACTGGGCCAACACAAATTCAGGCTTGTAGAGCTTGCAGCAGCTCACTCTAGAGAGTCAAAAATGTATCTTCAATGCTACGCCTATTATAGTTTTCAATTTTGCAATGTTAAGAGACCTCTTGGTAGTTTTCTGTCTAAGTGTCTTCCATTTTGTTTCTGCTATCTTGATAGCACGTGTCCTGATTGCTCCATGTTGTATAATCAGTGTGTGATATTGCTCCATGGATCAGCAACTGCATCTGTTTCTAAGGACAGCCAGCAAATCTTGTAACAAACCCAATGCAAATACAATCCTCAATGACCAAGGATCACCCTGCGTGATACTGGAAAAGCTTCAAAGGAGACCATGAACATCCAGAGATTTCATGGCTTGAGGCCATTTATACAGCAAGCTATTTCGCAGGCAGTTTGGTACTTTTTTGAGTAAGGCCCCATGTGACAAATTGAGAGAAGATTTAGTTGAATACATTTTAAACACAGTCTTTTAAACATTTCACTTTTATATGTAATTATTCTTTACTGCAGGAAACATTTCTTTTTCTGAACAGAATGCCATTACCATTCGTGAATGAACTGGGATTTAAACTGACATTTTTCCATTGTCCCCACAAATATTTATATTTATATTTTTTGTGCAAACTAAACCTAATGTCCGGACCTCCACTTTGAGAACTACCAGTCACCATTTGTAAATATAGATTTTTTTTGAACACTAATCTTTATACCTATGGATACTATAAATTAATTTATAATGTAGCGACTAAATGGGCCTATTGATTCTTAATTGAGTACATTTTATTTTATGATGTATTAAAATCAAAGTGTGTAGTGGAATTTGCTACTGAGAATGTGTATATTTTAGATAACATTGGAGGTGCATTAGATCAAGGAACTATTTCTACCAAGAAAGCAATTAATTATATTGGGTCCAGATACTAAAATGTTAGTTCTTATAGATAGAGCTAAGAACAGCCTTATTAAATTCCAGCCTCATAGATAAGAGGCTTCTACTTAAATCCTATGTACTGTAAATTTCTCAAAGTTACGACGCTATTAAATTGGCCCTGCTGCGAGCAACGTGTGAGCTACACAGCAGAGTCGTCCATATGAACACTGCGAAAATGTGCATGAGGAGTGACAGCCTGCGAGATGATCTTGCGGGCTCCCACACCTCCTCAATTGCTGCAGGGGTCCTAAAGGGGACCTCCGCGGCAGTCCCACACATAAGCCCTGCCGTGGGGGGTTGTCCATCTACCCCCCCTGGCACCGAAAATGAACCCCCTCTATGCGGGGGACCCCCCCCCCAAAGTGTCCCCACATTAACCTTGTGCTGCAGGGGTTTATAGGGACCCCCACAGCCCCCCACATTAACTCCTTGCAGCGGGGGTCCCTGATCGGCACCGATCGTGACCCTGCTGCATTTAAATTTTTTAATTTCCCGCCTCGCTTTTAAAAATATTAACCCCATAACTCATGGGGGTCAATACAGACCCCCATAAGCCCTTCATTAACCCTGTCACTCATGGGGGTCAATACAGACCCGCCATAAGCACTTAATTAACCCTATAATTCATGGGGGTCAATACAGACCCCCATAAGCCAATAATTAACCCTATAACTAATGGGGGTCAATACAGACCCCCATAAGCCTCTATTTAACCCCATCAGTCCCATAAAGGTATATTATGACCATTATGGGCATGTTACAACCCTAACATTAACCACATTAGTGCCATGACGGTCCTCAAGGACCATCATGACACTAACTACAAACACTGCGCTGCACTATACCCCCCAATAAACCATTAAATCTAAACTAACCCCCCTCTATACTAATCTATTAACACTTACACTACATACCTACCCCCTAATAACCCCCCCCCCACCACCACCACTCTGACAGAAAATAAAAATAAAATAACTCACAAAAAATAAACAAATCTACCTTACAGAAAATAAAAAAAAATACATTACAACCCCCCCCCCCCCACTACAGAAAAAAAAAATTACACACCTGAAAAGGAAAGATACAATACCCCCTATCTAACATACAATAAATCCTACATACAGAAACCCTAATTCTAAAATAAAATAATTAAGACCACTTACCTTTTTGTAGATGTCCCTTCAGATCACCAACCTGGGGGGGGGGGGGGAATTAGTGCAACACATTAACATAAAATAAACATTATACACATTCTAAATATTCTACTCACCTTTACTGTCCCCATCCTTCTTCTTTTCTTCTCCGGCGCGACCCCTATACATATAAACAGAACACAAAATAAAATAAACATAATATACATTCAACTTACCTCCCCGCGATGTCCCATGCATCCTCCTCTTCTGCCCTGGAACAATCCACGCTCTAAAAAATAAAAAAAAACTAACGGCGGTCCGTACTCGCAGACCTCCCCGACGCTAATGAGCCTTCTAGAGCCTTTTCCGGAAGGAAATTGGCAATGTCGGCTTCTGATTGACTGATATTTAATAGACAGCATTTTCAGCCAATCAGGATGGGAAACGCCCCCAAATCCCACCCTGATTGGCTAACGCGGCTGTCAATCTTTTTTTTAAACCAATCACACTGAGAGAACTACGCGTGCTAATTTAATGAGGCTCTAAGCTTCCACATTATATTTACTGTGGTATATTACATTAAATTGTGATTATTCTTTTATTTTTTATAACTATATAGTTTATTATGTAAGGTAAACATTTTTTTATGTACAGTTATTTGTTCAACTGAGGAAGTCACAGTGTATTTGATACTTATAAGATGAGACAGCTTAACCCAAACAGGATTTTCCCCCTTGTCTATCAATATGTCCGTTTTAAGTTAAATTACACTATAAGTTTAATACTATATGAATATAGGATCATTTGCATTCAAGAAAAACTGAGAGGTCAGAAGGCTTTATTAGATAATTTTATCTTGACTGAAACTGACACCACACCCATTTTCTTGTCACCCGCTGAGAAGCACACATTAGATGCAAGCACTGCTCTCCAGAAATATAAATTCCTCTGTCATACACACAAATTGAACCAAAGTGTCATGGACACTTTTGTAAAGCTTCATTAAAAACATTAAATTCTTCACTTTTATTCAGTTTAGCTTCAATGGCAACAGATAATTGTCAATGATGTTAACAGAATTAGACACCTAGGAGGAATTGAAAATCATACCCATTAAGTTTGTATTGAAAGACTGCCACTGTGAATAGCCACTTGATAATATGATGTAATTGTGTAACAAATCTCAGTAGGATAACTCTTTCCTTCAGCCTCCAAACAAACTAGCTATTCAATAATGGTATTACCCATGACAAAAGCAGTATCTGCAAAATCAAAATTTTCTCTATAAAAATGCAATTCTGCTCATGTTTTATGTGGCTGCTGATGATATTGTTGGTTTTAGTATGTTACATACTTTACAAATACAAAGGGTTTTCCCAAACTTCTGTGGCCTTTTAAAATCATTGTTTGCAGGCAGAAAAACTGCTTTTAAATGCATGATGGTAAACTTGAAACTACAATGTCCCTTTAACTTTTACAATGGTCAGTTGACACACTCTTATTCTTAAAAAAAAAAAAAAAAAAAAAAAAAAGCACTAATAGGTTTAATAAAATGGGAGGGCTGACCCTATTGCTCCTCTCCTTTCCTATTCTTCTTTACAAAGTTAGTTTTGCATAATTCTCAGTCATCATCTTCTATTGTAGTTTTGCTTGATGCGCTATATTTTACAGTTTACCATTTCAATCCACTAACAAGTATCTAATAATGTCAGACCTGCCAGATTTATAATCCCTTCTTTGAGCAGAGACTTCACCGTCTTGTTACTTCTCTGACAAATACCCCAAAACGTAATGTTCACTCACTATTTGTATTTATTATGCAACTGTCCGTGCAGAAATAATTTGCAAGTGATTTCTGTGGTGAAGCATCATCCATATTGCTGTTGTTGTGTGTGTTTTTTTTTTTTTAAATAGCTCTCCTAAGTGCATAATTTTTAAACTGGTGTTTGAATACATTATGGTATAAGTTGTGTTTTGGTGTGAGACAATACATATTATTGGATGTTTTATAAGTGTTTAGTGTTGATCTAGAGATTATTGTCAGCTGAACGTCAGTGCTACACAATTTAGTTTCTGGACAGTTTCATTACCAGGAACAGGTATCACTGAGGAAGCTGCAACAACGAGCAGTGAAACGCGTTTGTTTCACTACAAACACACACATACATTTGGTATCCTACCAGCAAAAAATCCATAGATCATAGTGTCTTACACCCAATTTTATATTTTGTATTATCTTTAAAAAGAAAAAAAAAAGATTCAGTATCTATTATTTTATACTAGCGACTTGCCCGTCAAAAAATGACGGCAATGTTATTGTAAGTGAGCTAATGTTGTTTGGTGTGTAATAGGTAAAGTATATTCATTTATTAATGTATTATATCTTTACTATTTGGAAGCATTGTGTTGAAGAGCTGTGAATGTGTTTTGACATTGCTGCAGCATTAGTGTTGTGGAGCTGCTCTATAAGCGTGGTGAATGTGTGCAGTGTAATACTGTGCGTGCGCGAGGCGAAACCGTTCGCGTAGTGTCGTACTTCCGCATTTGCGTTAAATGGCGGTTTATGTGTGTTGTGCGTCTTTGCGTATTGTCCGTTGTTGGTTTGTGGTGGTTTTCGAGTTTCGTGTGGTGTTTTGCGAGTGTGGTGTGGGGTTTTACGTGTGGAGAGTGCTGTAGCCTCGTTTTCGTTTAGTCCGTCGGCCATTTTTTCTCCCGCTTAGCGATTTTATTAGTGTCTAAAGTGTTTTATTTTTATTTAAATGAAGGTGTAACTTGTGTTTTTGAGGTGCTGGATAGTTCCTCTTGCTGTAGATAAGCTTTTTATGTGTGTGTTGTGTGTATTTATTGTGTTTTAAATGTTTGTATGTCGGTGTGTTGCGTCCGATGTTTGCGAGGTCGTAATGTGTGGTAACGTGTTTCGTAGGTTGTTTGCGTTCCTCGTAAAAAAAATTTGAGTAGCGACGTGAACTTTGCGAGTGTTTGAGGCCCTTGCCCAGTGACCTTGCCAGCAACTGAGGCCCTCGCTTTGCGAGGGGCCTCAGTTGCTGGCATGGAGCGCCTTCGGCGCTCCATGCCAGCAACTGAGGCCCTTGCCCAGTGACCTCGCCAGCAACTGAGGCCCTCGCTTTGCGAGGGGCCTCAGTTGCTGGCATGGAGCGCCGTCGGCGCTCCATGCCAGCAACTGAGGCCCTTGCCCAGTGACCTCGCTACGCGAGGGCCGCGGCTCGCTATGCGAGCCCCGGCCGCCCTCGCTATGCGAGGGCCGCGGGCTCGCTATGCGAGCCCGCAAGCATGAGCAACGGCCCGTACGCTCACAACTATTATTTTATATATATCAATTCCTCTATGTATTATGACTCTTCAGAAGGTCGTGATATGTTGTACGGCTAAATAAAGTATATCTTTTTAAAATAATATGGTGTGAATCTATCTTTTCATTGGATAAGAAATCACACCGACACGTACAGGCGTACATTGAATTAAACGCGCCAACCTCTATATAGAGGCAGCAAAGCATATAGCCAGTATATCTGACTAATACACATAGTATTGTCTCAAGACACAAAAGATATTATTATTCCACTCTATCTCATCCGGGTCACACAACGGGTCATGACAGGTGAGAGATGAGTCTACAGAAATATACCATCTACTATCATTAAGTGGCATCAAGTGACAAACATAACCGGACTTTGAACTGGGAATGTTAGCACCGGAGATCGCCTTCATATATGTTTTGATAAGGATATGGGAAAAGGGGGATTCGTAATGGATCCTTTTTTTTTTTTTTTTTTTTTTTTTTTTTTTTTAAGATGGTGAGCTTTAGGTAGCAGGAAGTAATACAGGACAAGATCTAATGTATAAAGTAGGTGACATGAAGAAAGGTCTTGGCTGCAGTGTTAAGAACTCACATAAACAGGGTACAGCATATTAGTTTAGCAAGAGGGGACATGTAAACATGACATCAAAAGACCATAACATGTGTAATCTGTCCAGAAAAGCAAGAAATAGTTTCACAGCCCAAAGTCACAATTACTGCTGATAACTGTACAATCCATTCAGTCTCCAATGTCACTCACTCAGACTCTGCAGTCTTTATTTATTTTTTACCATTCTTGCTTTGTTCCCTATCTTTCTTTTATTTTGGACTATTCTTTCACCCTTCTCTCTCCACCCACTTTACCTGTTTCTCTATCCCTTTTTTTTCCCCCTATTTTAACTCTCTTACTCTTTCTCACCCCCTTCTTATTACCCTCTTCCTCATCTCTCACCTCTCCACTCCTCCTCCTTTTTTTTTTTTTTACCCCTTCCCATTCCATCACCATTTTCCTGTTTTTTTTTTTTTTTTTTCTTCCCTCTCTCTGACTCCCTTTGTCTCACCCCTTTTCCCTTCTTTTTCTCATCTCCTCCCACTGTTCTATCTCGTTTCACCTTCCCTTCCTGGTATGGTGATGGAGAGGAAATTCAGTGAGCCAATTCCCCATTTACTACCTCAAAAAAAAAAAAAAAGCTTTCTTTTCCAATGTGTACTGAACTTATTGGCTTGCAGCATCCTGCTTTGAGCTGTGGTTTTATTTTAATGTGTAATTTATTGCTCCATTTGTGTGCCCAAAAAAATCTGATGCCAAGGGGAGTTGCTGAGATATTTGCTATTACTGGATAAATGTACACCTTTCTATTTTGTTTATGCAGTAACGTTTAATTATGTTCTCCAGTTACTTTTACATGTCTTCTCCCAATCACTATCACTAATATATTTGTTGTAAGTGTGTAACACTCCGTAAGGTGTGTACACACTTGTGTTGCTGTGTGCGCAGCCTGAGCTGCATGTACCATGGTGGAGGAGGGAGAAAGACACAGGGGAGGGAGGGCAAAGAGACGCACAGGCTGGAGGCAGAGATACAGGGGGCAGTCACACGGGACAGGGGGGAAGAGATATGAGGGAAAGAGACACAGAGGAGGGGGAAGAGACACAGGAGAGTGGTGGGAGACACAAAGGAGGGAGAGGGAGGAAAAAATAAAAAATATTATCCCAGCAAACGACTAGTATTCTTATATCTGGTAATTAGATTTCGATAATTGACATGTGGAGGCTGATGCTTGTTCTCTCAAGCACATTGTGGTTTTATTTCCTTTAATTACTGATATAACGAGACCTTAGATCATGCTGTTGGTCATTTTTCATTTGATCATCATTTGCACAGGCCATAACCAACAGGCATTTCATTCTAAAATATGATCCATCTGTTTATAGTATTCAAAGAGAAACCGAAGAAACCTCCCAGTCAGTCTCAAGCGGTTCTGCAAGACAACTCCGGTGAAGAGTACTCCTACAAACTGTCTATAGTTAATCTCTTCAAGAACGTTCCTTTTGTACTCTTGTTGATTAGTTATGGTAAGTCTAGCATGATACTAACTAATCTAATAGGATGCACATTTGTTGTATGATGACCCCTCCCGGTCATATTTGTCTGTTTACAGGGTTTGTTTTTTTGTGTGTTCAGGGTGCGATTATCACATTATGGCTATTATTATTCTTTATTTGTAATGCACCAACTTATTCTGTAGCGTTATATAGAGGTTGTGCTCAAAGCAAAATACAATATTGACATTATGCAAAAGAATGGAGGGCTTTTTAGCAATAATGACTTCTTTTTATTATTATTTTTTTTTTGTGCTTCTAATTTCTTTTCTTTTACATTTTCCTTTTATTCTCTCTTTCGGTTTATAACTACTGTTCAATAGCCTGTGTTCCCTTCTTATTGGGTCCTTTCACCTTTTAGTACAGAGGTCAATAAACAACCTTGACATTTTCTATAGTTTAAAGGGACTCATTCACCCAAGAGGAATGTAACGGATCTCCTGGCACCCCGACCGGGTACCTCCGTTGATAGACGCGTCCTAGTTTGCGTCGAGGCCTACAAGCACCGCACCGGACACCACACAACCACCACAGACTCGTTACAGCTCAAGGGAGTATGCAAAAGGATAGCAATCCCCAGTAGGATATAGCGATCCCCTCCAATAACGAGACGAGGCTACGTTTTGAAGGGTCAAGTAGTGAACTTTATTTTGTTGTGCAGAAATATTTATACACATCTCTTCCCACAGGCAATACACATGCCCATATTTGGCCACACAATACACATAAAGAGAACAATAGGTGTGGTCACACCTCCCCGAGGCTACCTGGCAACTTTGATACAATCAGACATTGATTCAATTACACTTCTTTGTTCTTATCTGAGAATGAAAACACGGTGTACAATAGACTTCCTTTATCTTATGCGGAGTCTCTGTAACAGGATTATCTCCCATGCCAAGTAGCTGCAATAGTCTGGGACAATATTCTGCAGAGCATAAACCAACATACATGCAGTATAATAGTAGGATCATATTTTAACCATAATAATCATAAAACAGGATAAAACAGTGATGGGTTCCGTTACAAGGAAGTTGATTTAATTTTAAAGAACAAAAACTGGCTATACATTTGTTTGTCCACAGTAAATCATTTCTGAAATATTTATAAATAAAATGTATATAATAATTAGGAATGAAAATGTTTTCCAGGGGCTAGGGTTCCTAAAATGTCTACTTCTTGCTCCTTACATTATACTTCAGAGAACTATCATGTATCTCGATGAAGGGCTCCGTTCCAGGTCTTCCTGGCTCCTAAATGTTAGACCTTTTTGTCCGCCCCGGTGATAATATTAAATTATTTACGAGCTATTAATACAGATGTATTGTAAAGGAGCACTGTGCAATGCATAGAAAACTGTGATTACATTCAAAATTATATTATTTTTAGAAAATATAATTCTATCTAAATGATGACATTTTTTAATTAAAAGCATTAAACCAGGAAATGCTGTTTTTTAGCAAAAGTTTATTGTATGAGCCTTATACAGTTTAGATTTAATAGATGTTCTGGTTCTTAATATTAATCAAATTATTGAAAAGGAAATGATTTAAGCATTTATTTTTTATTTTTTTTTATTTCCAGCTTTCAACGAGTGATTAATTGATTACTGGAATGTCTCGCAGACTTCCTTCTTTAATAAGAAGATAATACCTTTGTTCTTTTATTCCAGGTATCATGACTGGATCCTTCTATTCTGTGTCTACGTTGCTAAATCAAATGATTACCTTTCACTATGAGGTCAGTGTCCTGTGATTTTGTTATATTAAAGTATTTTTTTGTAACACTGATAATATTAAAATATACTGTTTCAAATCCCATTTAAGGGAATACCACCATCCCAAGAAAACCTAAAAGGGACACTGAACAGGGGTTGTCCATTATTTTTAGAAAAATTCAAAAAGTTTGAAGGTCTGGAGATTTGGATGATTTTCACCTTGAACACAAAATTATGCCAATGCGGTCTTAAATTGTGTAACTTAAGATTTGGAAATTTAGTGGGGGCAATTGAACGTAAAAAATATTACTGTTAACTATTTTACAGTTACAAATATTTGTTATATCATCAATCACAAAATAGTACAATATGGAAGTTTATATTGTGAAGAAGAGCCAGGAAATTTCTGACCTATAACTAACTGACAGCTTGTTTGAGGATTTTGGTGACTGCAGGTGGGATATACACCAAATTTATTAATGCAGTTTTAAGTGAGGTTGCCAATAAACAACCCCTGAAAAAGCCCCAAGAAAAAGTTAAACTTTTTGAAATTGCTCCCAAAAATTATTATATATTTTTTAATCAGTTAACTGCCATAGTGCCTAGCATAACATTGTTTAATTTAAAATACTGCTGTACAATAAACATACTACAAATATATATATATATGTATATATGTATATGTTTGAAAATGTGAAAGAGCATATTTAATCAGGAAAAAAGCCATACAGCTAGTTTTTAATTTGTAAAAAATAAATGTTGATGCCTCTGCAAGGTGTCTGCTTCTGAGGTAGGGGGTGTGGTGTCAATTTCCATATTATTCTATTGCCAAGTAAGGCTCTGGACTTCTGCCTGTTTCTCTCTTCCCCCACCCCTTCCTCTAATGATAACTACAAGCACACCCCCATCATCCAGCTCTCAGGATGTGATAGATCAACACCAAAGGGGATTCCTGTACTCATAAATGGAGTCTTTTGAAACATTCAGATTTTCCCAAACAACGTTTTATGTCCATGTTAATATTGTTGCAATTGGTACATACTTGACAAGCAAGGGTCTTTTCTTGAACTGCAGTGGTCCCTTAAGATTTTACTTGATAATATGTCCCTTCACTATGTTTACCTTGTGCATACTCCTACAATTATTTCTTCTGAACTACTGTTTCCTTTATGTAGCCTTTATTCAGAAGTATTCTGGAGAGTGTCGCTTTAATGTTGGCGACATTCAATATGCTCCAACTGAAAATCCAGATACCGTAGAAGGTAATGGCCACGTCACATTTAGGAAATACGCAATACGGCCACCTCCCTAGCACCAAATTATTTGTTTAATTGTTCCAGCTATAAAAAGTTAGGATTACCAGTTTGATACAAATTGTTGCGTATATTCAAAATGAGTAGAAAATAATCCATGTATTAGAGAAATCACGTGACATATATTCTATGGGAATTGTTATCAAGTGAAGCCATATCCTGTTTGTGGGCTGAAAGGCTTCAAATTACTTTGTCGTTTTGGTACCTGCAGACAATAACCACACAGAGCTGCTGATTTTAATAAGCGAGGAGATGTTAAAGTAACAATTTTCTATCATGCATTTACATTTGTATATTTTAAACATTACAGAACTGTTTTTGTTGTGATAAAATATTGAAATAATTGTTTCAGCTTGCTTGGAACAGTAAATTCCTCTCTGTACACAATTAGTACTTGTGTCTGCTATTTTCCTTGACATACAAATACCACATTGGATGATCGGGCCAATTGGAGATTATACTATGAAAGCATTTTATTCTGCTCCAGAAGTCTCATTTAAAACAAATACACTGCAAAACTTAGATATGAGACAAAGATGGAAAAAACGACTTTCCATGATCTTTTAAGCCATAAACTATTCTGTAACACAGACTGGGTCAGTGGTGTGGCCGGTGCTCTTTGCGGTCTGTAACCCGGCACAGTTTGGCAGTGCCATTGACACCATTATTATTAATACTGAGCACACAGGTGGTATTCTCTTCTTTATAAATAAAGTTTAATATTTCACATTTACACAATTTTATCTGTGAAATGATCAGTTTTCCATGTTGTTGTATTTTTTTATTTTATTTATTTATTATTATTGCCAGGGGGAAGAAGTGAATGCAGGGAGAATCGGACTGACTCTTGTGGTCGCAGGAATGGTTGGCTCTATTATTTGTGGCCTTTGGCTGGATTACACTAAAACATATAAGTAAGTAACCAATGCATATCAATGTCATATTGCAATGCACACATATAATTTATCTCTGTTCAGATTCTGAATTCAGCATAGTTTGTTTTGTGAAGAGGATTACTTTAACTGTTTTTCTAGGAAATTACTGATTAATGAATCCCTCCAGTTTAGAACAGAACCATATGCCGCTTGTGCCAATTGCTCATATTAACATTTTTACTTACAAGCATTGTAGCATCACCTGACTTTATTTACATGTTTTAAAATAATCCTATGGCTTACTAAATGTATTGTACTAATCATGGCATCAAACAGAAAGCCACAATTCCTTCATCTATATTATATCTGTATTATTTCCTTGCTAAAAGTAAGTGTTTGGTTCAGTGAATCCTAAATATTGTCAAGACTGGTAGGATTCAAAATGCAAGAAAAATATGTATGTGTATAAGTGCTTTAGTCGACAATACTTGTTTTAGAAACCAACAGTCTTTTTTGCTTTTAACACGACAATACAATTTCATTGAACATATTAAAATACTTCAGCATTATTAATAAATTACTCTGATTTAAAATGGCTTTTATTATTATTCAGCATAGCACTTTGTCCTGTCCATTTTATATTTATTTATTTAATCAATGTAAAATGGTATTTATAGTACATCTATACCTAGTTTAACGCTGTAGATAGGTTCCAGGCAATAGGAGTGCTAAGCGAAACAGCTCTAAACGGGGCAGTTTAACATGGGGGTAAATAGGGATAGGAGAACTCATGAAAAAAATACACAATTGCAATTGAAATTTTAAGCTTTTTTTGTTTTATATGAACTTCAAACATAACACTAACACAAACTAAACAGCAGAAATATAGACTTTACATTTTGGGGGATGAAGCTTTTGGATCATGCTGGATTCTGTTTTTTTTTGTTTTTTTTTAAAGAATCAGAACATTAATAGGGGTTTATCGGCAAAAACAGCGATATAGCAAGGCAGTGCATTATACAGGGAATTGCAGGTCAAAATAGCGAGGGGGAAAAAAAACGCTAAGAGGTATAGCGATAAGCAGGCATAACCCTTTTTTAACTCTGTAGATGTATTCCTGGAAGACCAAGTGCTTAACGAAACAGTGTAAACTCGATTTTAAAAATCCTTCCATGGCTCTCAGTGCTTTGGAATGGATACACAAGCCCCAAATCAGGGTTGTGTCTCAGGGATGTGTCTGCCAAAAACAGTGTTTATATCCAATGAGGGATGTGTCGGGCAAAAACAGCTTTATATCGAATCTGCGTGGTCTGCCCGTATATCATATTTCCAGATCAATTCACTGATAATATGAACAGATCCAGGCATCTGGTATTCCCTAAAGGATCTTGTCCCAGTAACATCTCCATTGAATACCATGTTGTATGCACGAATGTCTTTTTAAGCCTTGTTTTTGTTTCAGTAGTTAATGTTTTAATATAAGGAGTCAATTTCTTTAACACATTTTTTTAAATGAATTGTTCTTTAATATATTAATATATATATATATATATATATATATATATATATATATATAAATTAGTAGATAGGACATTGGAACGTCTAAAAAAGTATTTCCTGCTCAAAATTTCGAGAAATACAGCTATTGCACTGTTCTCTGGGAACCTGGGCAGGTACATGCAGATGAGCCCACAAAGGTTTCACTCTTTAAACCAATAGCATTTAAAAATGGCTGCTTTTAAGCATACTCTGCTGTCTTATACGACTTTAAGCAAAGCCCAGGATGGATTATGGATTCTGCACAAGCCAGGAAACCCACCCACAGTCGGTCATGAATAAAAAAAACAAAGCAAATAACTAAAGCAGATGATAGTCCTGGTGAAAAATATTATTGCAATAAATAGTACATTTTGTTGCACAAACGCTCAATTTATAGTTACAAGCGTTTAAGGAAATGCAACTTTTTTCAAGTCAAGAGCAAAAGTATTACTTTCTAGAAATCTTATGATTTTTTAAACGGAATGGAGTATCTCTACTGTAAGTTACATTATATATGAGGCTTGGCTGTATCACATGGACTTACACTTCTATAAAAGTAGCAAAACAAAGTGGTTGCTAGCTGCAAAAAAATCTGTTGTCCAGGCCTAACGCTTGATGCACTTCTAAGTTTCTTTTGTTTTCCTTCTAGACAAACCACGCTGATTGTTTACATCTTGTCGTTCATCGGAATGTTGGTCTTCACCTTTACTCTGGATCTTGAAAACCTTATTGTTGTGTTTGTGACGGGAGGAGTTCTTGGGTAAGGCTTGCTTTGTATAACATTGCTAGAAACTCCTCTTTATATGATACCCCCTTCAGCACTGGTGGATCCAAACCCAATTTTAGTTTGTATTTGCAGGTGTAGGGTTGCAGATTCTCTTTAAATAGGATATGTTCAGCATCTTGGCAGCAAAGAACTGGTGACTGTAACATATGTAAGAGGTATATAATTAAATATATTATTAATATAAACTCTGTTAGTGTATGAAAGTGCCTCTGGGGGTCTGTGATGCATGTGTTAAAGGATCCGTGAAAGTTTCATGGATTATAAATGCACCTGATAGAGGAGAATGCATGTATAAAAAAAATCACAAAATTAACTTACCCCAAAGCTTGCAAACTTTCTTCAGTTTTTCTGGCAGCTGATTTTGAGAAGGGATGCCCCTGAAAATTCAAGCTAAATAAGCATAAAATCCATAATTCACTGTGGACAATCAGAAGTAGCTACAACATTGTAGCAGTATTGGGGATTCAGTCTGCAGCAAAGCATCATGGGGTTTGTAGTCCTTTGTTCCAACACACACACTAGTGCTGCTTTTGGCTGGAAGGTTAGTATAGGGTTAAAAACCTACTTTGATGCAGTTTTTCTATTGGTTAGTAGAAAATGAATCCATATAATGTGTATTTCTGATATACATGTTGGATAAGAAAAAGTTACTCGCAGGGGAACTTCGATGTAGCTTTAAAAACCACTTTGTTACTATTACCACTTAAAGGGAAGACAACTGTCTTTTATTTAAGCATTTAAAATAGCATGTTTCAAATATTACAACATTTGTATGGTTTTATTTTGTTTAGTTTTTTTAAATGAAACTATTTTATGTAAAATCTGATTAAACTTTTATTGAAATAAACAGGAAATGCAGAGAATCTATTTTAGTCTGTAGATCTCAATGGTTTACTAAGGGAAAGCCCATATGATCAGTTAAATTTGTGAATACATATTTTGCTCTAAGGCCTTTTTTTTAGAAAAGCACACTTGTGGCAAATAAAATACCATCTTTCTAATGCAACATAGACAAGATATTGCTAAAAATGCGTGCAATAGATGATCATACCTGGATAATGTAGGAGTGTGCACATATCTGACTGTGGATATTTGCAATGTATTTACCCCAAAGTTCCTCTTACCATGTAAAGCATCATCTACTAGTGTGCATTTTTCACCCTATAGACACGACATAACCATATAAGTTTGGTGTCTGTTTTGCTTATGAGACTATTATTCAAAGGACCACTTAAGTCCCATACTTCTAGTATGCTTCTTTTGAAGAAATTCACTTTACAATGCGAAAAATATAAACAGTCTTATTATTGAAGCTATTAACTATTATATGCAGATATTTTATAATGTGCTGGGCTGTTTTGTGACCTGGTATGATACTGTTGTAATTTGCACTTCTTTGTGCATGTAAGTAGTCATATTGTAAGTCCATATAATTATAACATCCCACAAATAGGGGAGATCTTAAAGGGATATCTAAGTGAGCTGGATTAATACATTTCTGCACTCTATAGGGAAAAAGCAGCCTATGTGTGTGCAGCACATCTCATAAAACATTTTATTTTTATTTAATATCTAAAATCCCCTCTCCCAGGGGGTGTCTACTCAAGTTTCTGATCCCCACCAAATCGGCATGCAGCATCCGGGGAGCAATATTAACCCACTATTTATCTGCTCTTGCTTACTCCGCAAATAGTAGAGCAGTGTTGTCAGCCTCCCAGTCACTGCTGGGATATGACTCATCTCTGCTTCCTGTATATGCTGTGTGGTGTTGCCATAGCAACTAACAGTGCTATGTCTCAAATCTTTCATCTAACCGGATTGGCCAAAACAAATTATAGAGGGGGTGTTCACCCTTAATTTTAAACTGTCAGAAATTACAATATATTTTGCTAACTTCAAGGTAAGTGTTTAAATGTTTGTTTTGGCATTTTTTTCATGCAAACATTTTTTTTCATATATTTATTAATTCTCTATCGGATGCATTCGTAATCCAGGAAACTTACATATTTTAATTGTATCCGACATACCTCCAAGATGACAAGTTAGGTTCAAGAAAAAACTACGTCCCCAGTAAGCCGAAATTTTAAGGTAATTATTTAAATGCATATCTAATTTAGCTGGATCATAAATGCATCTGATAGAGGAGAATCAGTAGTGTATGCAAACATTTTTTATTTGCATGAAAGTTAGCAAGTACTACCTTTAAGTTAGCAAAATATATTGTAATTTCTTAAAAACAGGGTTAACACCCTCTCCAAACCCAGGCTAAATCAGCATTCATTTCAAAAATTGTTTTGGCCAATCAGGAGGAAGCAGAGGCTTAAACATTTGGGATTGCTGTCTGTGCTGTAAAGCTGTAAAGTGCCGATCTGTGCAGCACATTTGTCTGTTCTCCTGTATCACTGCTGCTGGTGTTTACTTTTCCCACAAGGAGACAGGCAGAGAGAAATAAGCTGTGACCCCAGCAACCATGTGACTGGCAGCACTTCCTCTGGAAGTCACAACCTGTACCTACCGTTATGTAACCCCCCTATGGGTGTGCAATTCCAGATAGCAGCACCCAGCAAGTACATTCAACTTTTCAATATAATACATATTTTTCTTATCAGTAGCTGTTTTTTAAGAAACATTTGAAACCCAAGAAACTTCTTTAAAGGCTATGTTTATTTATTTAATTATTTATTCCACTTCAAAAAATGTCTGCTTTAGGCAAAGCTCTTCAAGAGGGCATACCATGAAAATGTTACTTCAGTCATTGGGAGTGGCTTACATGTGCAGTACAAAATACTAATTGAGTGCATCAGAGACTCCACACTTCATATATGAAGTCCCTTCTGGGAGAAAAGCAGCATATAAATTATTATTATAACATTTATGTTGATCCACTGCATAGTATTACCAGCAGTATCCAGATCTTTTCTATTGATCAGGACCAGTTACACTTTCAGTATTTTTATACTGCCATTTATAATCCCGGGAATCAAGATTACAGAATTGACTGAAAAATCAAGAATACAGTCATTGTGGCTATTTTAGTGATCAATTTGCTTGTCTTCTTTGTATTTTCTCAGTTTCTTTATGACTGGCTATCTCCCGCTCGGATTTGAGTTTGCTGTGGAAATCACATATCCAGAATCAGAAGGGACATCCTCAGGACTGCTAAACGCCTCCGCTCAGGTAAGCAACAATGTTACACATTCAAAGTATGCAAAATATGCAGGTCGGCACACTATTTCAGTGTATGTCTTTGTAATCTCAAAGCACATGTTGCTTAATTATAAATACTAACGGCACTTGCATCGAACTGATGGCATTAGTTATATATGGAACAATTCTACACCGGAATTCTTCTGTTTTTCTACCTGAAAAATACCATTGAAACACTCTTAAGAGAAACACAGGGTATTTAAGGGACTTCTTAAATATTCTGAATAAATTAATACATGAATGAGATGAGGCAGTGTTTTATGCTCTGTCACATTATAGATTAGGTAATTTGGGAACTGGAGAGCCACACACCTGCCAGTATTCAATGATATCCCTTCTGTGTAGAGGCAAGACTGTCACTTCTTCAGTCATTTTGATTGACTCACCTGTGCACAGAAAGGAAGTTTTCAAATCCAGGCCTGTTTGTGGCTCTCCAGGACTGAACTTGCCTACTCCTAATAGACGGTTGTGATCATGAGCCAAATTAGTAAAATTAAAATTCCAAAGAAAGATGGAATCAAGGATAAATTTGAGTTAGTTCAATTATGTTTAAACTGTTTGTTTTTACTTTTTTTTTTTGTGCTATTTAATAAGTTTTGAAGAAGGGATATATATATATATATATATATTTATATATATATATATATATATATATATATATATATATATATATATATATATATATATATATATATATATATATATATATATATATATATATATATATATATATAATTTAGTGACCAGTCTTTTCTACTGCATTTCAGATATTTGGGATTTTATTCACTTTAGCTCAAGGAAAGCTAACAACCGACTACAATCCTCGTGCTGGGAACATCTTTCTTTGCGCTTGGATGTTTGTAGGAATCATTTTAACAGGTAGGTAATTTTAAATGGACATTAACATACCACTTAATTCCATATTTATAGTTTGTTCTTACTAAAGAAAACATGCAAAATATTTTTAGAAAGAAATACAGCCTTTAGTGTGTTAACTATTACTCCGTTATGCTATAGTGAAGGTCTGTCACTGTTTTGTTTGTCTGCAGATCAGGTTTGAATTTAGTTATGCTGGAAGTGTCTGGGGACTGCAAACTTGTAGGAAAGGCCTACTCGAACAAGTCTCTCCCTGATGGACAAACAAAATAGTGACTATTCTACTGCAACATAATTGTTATATGTTCTATACTTAATAGATTTTAATATATGGATGTTTACACATACCCCGTATACAAGCTATTTCAAGGGGGAAAATGATAATATCCGAATATAAGCCGCATCCTTAAAATTGGAGAGAGGATGCTTCTCTCTCAGCGATCAGCCATAACTGCGAGAAAAAGGGGTTTCTAATCAGTATCTACGGTAACTTCTTTTTTGGGTTACATGCCGAAAATCGTAACTCGCAAAAAATTACAATCTCTAAAATCGAAAATCGCTATTCAATTTCTACAATTCCGCAGGCACTCACACCCATAAACAGCAAATGTAAAAGAGGTTCCAAATCGGGCCCGCAAGTGGGTTAAATGTAGCACCGTAAATGCAAATTAAAAATCAATAATGCACTGTTAAATACGGGGAAAGGGATGAATGATATTAGAATTAATTGTGCAACAGTCTTCAGCCAGCTAATCGGCAATCATTTTTTTACTGTCGCGAATATAAGCCGCACCCATAATTTCCAAAGCTCGGAAATCGGAAGAAAAGTGCGGTTTATATTCAGGCCAATAGCAATATATATATTAGTAAATAAATAGTACATTTGTCTTCACATTTTAAGTGTCTCAAACAAGTTAAAAAAAAAACTAGTTTCCTGCTTAGAATTCCGAGAAATACAGTTATTGCACTGAACTCTGGGAGCCTGTACAGGGACATGAAAAATGTGCCCACAAAGTTTTCGCTCATTTATATAAATGTTATTTATTTTTGCTCATTATCAAGTCTACCTCTTCAAAAGAGCATAATATGAATATGGTACTCCACTTATTTTTTTAATTAAGTATTGGTATGTTATGTTTTTAAAATGAATATGTTAAAGGCATATGCAAGTTTCATGGGTTATTACATTTCTGCAATCCTTAGTCAAAAAGCAGCCTGCATGTATGCAACACCTCTCCTAAAACATTTTTATTATTATTATCTAAAAATCCCTCTAATGATTATGATGACATCTCCAGGGATGTCTACACAAGCCCTTGAACCTAATCCAATCAGCATGCAGCATCAGTGGAGCAATATTAACCCACTATTTACCTGCTGTTGTTTTCTAAGCCAATCTCCTTGCAGCTTCCGGTCTGTATGTCAGCAGGAGCACCATAGCACATATTCGTGATACCCTACATATCCCAGGCTGCTTTGCAGCACATACAGGAACCCCAGAGTTTAAATCAAATGTTTCAGCTAACCTGATTGGCATCAAATTTTAAATGATTTGTTTTTGGCCATTTTAGGCAACGGTCACAGATTTTGCAGTAAGTGTTTAAATGTATATTTGGGAATTTTGTCCATGGAAAAAATGTTTGCATACACTACAAATTCTCCTCTATCGGTTGCGTTCATAGTACAGCTCAGTTAGATATGCCTTTAAATAGAATAAACTAATCTGAGAAGGTTTCCCAAGACATCAGAAGATTTCATAGATGAGAATTACTTCTTAATTCATATTACTTTTATGCAAACTGGTTGAACAAGATCTAGCATAAAATCCACTTCTATTCACCTGGCAAAAACTGAAAAGTGAAAATAGCTATGTGGCAGAAAGTAAGTTCTCTAAGTGAAGTAATGTTTATGATGAAAGGCACCATAAATTGAACTTGCTTAACCTATTATCTTAAGTGGGGGAAGTAGTGCACTTGTTACGTCAAGGATTATTTGACATTTTCTTCTTAGGTTGATCATTGTGTACTGATAGGGTTCAACAATTAGAGAATGTTCTGTGTGGTTAAAATGTGCAGATATGTAGATGGAAATACTTTCCTAAATAGCCTTTTTTTTTTTCTTTTTTTTTTTTTTTCGTATGCTAAAACCTAAATGGAAACTAGAAATATATATGATGGGGAAATGGCATTTCAATAGTAAAGTGAAGTAATCCTACCTTAAACTAGGAGTATCCAAGTTCAGTTCTGGAGAGCCGCATATAGGCTAGGCTTTGCGTACAGATGAGACTGTCTCTTATTTAGTCATTCTGATTGACTCACCTGTGCATAGAAAGGAAATCCAGACCTGTGTGTGACTCCCCAGGACCAAACTTGCCTATCCTGCCTTAAAGAATTTGCTTGATGAAATACTTTTATGATGCAAGGAAGTCATGGGTGACTTATAGAATTTGATTGGTTGTCAACTGTTACTCTTTGTTCCAAATGTTTAACCTGTAGATGATGGACTACAAGGACAGAATTATTTATCCACACAAATAGATGAGGAATTATACTTTCCTTATGGATTGTATTAATCATTTGATACATTTGTATATTTCTATCATGTTGCCCCTTTCTCTTTTTCCACCCTAATGCCAGTGATAGGAATACACAGATCCCCAGTATTTAAAGGGTCAGTTACCTCATGCAACTTGCTATGCACAGCTGGCAAAGTAAGTTGTTTTAAATCTAAAAATATATGTGACAATTTTAACCTTTGTTTGTTTATTTTTCCTAAACAAAAATATTTTTTATAGCTCCCACCTACTATTTTTAAATTAAGGTGTGTGCAATGCAGCCTATTGCTGCATTGCACCGCACAGTGTGTTATAAGTCAATGGGGTAAGATCTGTCAATAACACACTTCCCACAAAACGCATGCACACCACCTACTCCTGGCAATACACATCTGAATGCTGCGATCAGCTATAAATGAGCACACACGCTTGTAGCTACGCCGCCCCCTGATTACGTCAGACCCCGACGTACGTTTTGTCAGCATCGTGCTGAGGATAAGCTTGCGGGACTCTGCTTAGTGTAAGCACAGGTATTTATAACAAACTATCTCTCGATTATAGTTATGTGCTTTTATAGCAATATATTATTTTAGTATGTCCCGTGCCACTTACCTTCTGGCTTTTTAGGTGGGACTAGTGGACCTATTTTAGGTTCCTTGAATGGTAGTAAGATATGTTTTGATGCCTTTGCCTCTCTGTTTTTTGTGTAACTGTAGTGGCCTCTATTGATTCTTTATCTTTTCAATGTTTGCAATAACTTATAACACTAAGTACATAAAGATGTATACTCTGTTTTACTTCTACTTAAGCATTAAGCACCAAAATATAGTAAGACATTCTTACTTGTAATATATATTATTGTGTGTGTGTTTATATGCAAATATGTGTGTATATGTATATACCGTATCTCACAAAAGTGAGTACACCCCTCGCATTTTTTTACATATTTTATTATATTTTTTTCATGTGACAACACTGAAGAAATGACACTCTGCTACAATGTAAAGTAGTAAGTGTACAGCCTGTATAACAGTGTAAATTTGCTGTCCCCTCAAAATAACTCAATATACAGACATTAATGTCTAAACCAATGGCAACAAAAGTGAGTACACCCCTAAGTGGAAATGTCCAAATTGGGCCCAAAGTGTCAGTATTTTGTGTGGCCACCATTATTTTCTGCCTTAACCCTCATGTGCATGGAGTTCACCAGAGCTTCACAGGTTGCCACTGGAGTCCTCTTCCACTCCTCCATGATGACATCACGGAGCTGGTCGATGTTCCGTTTTGAGTATGCCCCACAGATTCTCCATAGGGTTTAGGTCTGGAGACATGCTTGGCCAGTCCATCACCTTTATCTTCAGCTTCTTTAGCAAGGCAGTGGTCGTCTTGAAGGTCTGTTTGGTGTCGTTATCATGTTGGAATACTGCCCTGCGGCCCAGTTGCTGAAGGAAAGAGGGATCATGCTCTGATTCAGTATGTCACAGTACATGTTGGTATTCATGGTTCCCCCAATGAACAGTAGCTCCCCAGTGCTGACAGCACTCATGCAGGCCCAGACTATGATACTCCCACCACCATGCTTGACTGTAGGCAGGACACACTTGTCTTTGTACTCCTCACCTAGTTGCCGCCACACACGCTTGACACCATCTGAACCAAATAGTTTATCTTGGTCTCATCGGACCACAGGACATGGTTCCAGTAATCCATGTCCTTTGTCTGCTTTTCTTCAGCAAACTGTAGGCTTTCTTGTGCATCATCTTTGGAAGAGGCTTCCTTCTGGGACGACCGCTATGTAGACCAGTTTTATTCAGTGTGCGGCGTATGGTCCGAGCACGGACAGACTGACCCCCCACTCCCCACCCCTTCCCTTCAACCTCTGCAGCAATGCTGGCAGCAATCATACATCTATTTCCCTAAGACATCCTCTGGATATGATGCTGAGCACGTGCACTCAACTTCTTTGGTCGGCCATGGCTAGGCCTATTCTGAGTGGAACCTGTCCTGTGAAACTGCTGTATGGTCTTGCCCACCGTGCTGCAACTTAGTTTCAGGGTCTTGGCAATCTTCTTACAGCCTAGGGCCAGGCCATCTTTATGTAGAGCAACATTTGTTTTTGTTTTTCATCTTCTCAGAGAGTTCTTTGCCATGAGGTGCCATGTTGGACTTCCAGTGACCAGTATGAGAGCGTGTAACACCAAATTGAACACACCTGCTCCCCATTCATGTAAAACTAACATATCACATGAAACCGGGGAGGGAAATTGCTAATTGGGCCCAATTTGGACATTTCCACTTAGGGGTGTACTCACTTTTGTTGGCAACAGTTTAGGCATTAATTGCTGTGTGTTGAATAATTTTGTGGGGACAGCAAATTTACACTGTTATACAGGCTGTGCACTTACTACTTTACATTGTAGCAGAGTGTCATTTCTTCAGTATTGTCACTTGAAAAGATATAATAAAATATTTACAAAAATGTGAGGGGTGTACACTTGTGAGATACTGTGTGTGTATCTGCCTATCCTTTATAAAAAAAGAAAATCTCTTCAAGTCATATTTTTAAAAACACACAATTTTATGTTCTTATAAGTTCATTCCAGGCATTATACACTAAAAAGGAAGGAGGCACCTCCATGGACAATGGCTGCTCAATGAAACAATCTCTCAATAATGTCACAGGTCTCCTGGGCAGGCACTGTCTATCAAAAGACTTTCCACACACCCTTGCAACCTTATTGGTTGCAGTAATGACACCAGACCGAGCCCCTGGTCCTAGCATGGAGAAGTCAAGTGCAGTCTTTCAGGCATGTGCACAGATCTAAGCACAAATTTTAATTTATGTGATATCTTAGTGAAAAATGCACAGATTTCAAAAAGTATGTCAACGTGCTTTTAGGAAGTCTTTACAGTGGTGTGGTCCAAACTGTGCTGAATTAACTGGACCTTTTAAAAGAGCCGCACAATATACAACTTACCCAATTAATTGTAGTTTAACAAAATATAAAACCATTGACCATATTGTTGATGTATATTGGCAAGAACATAAACCTGTCAATCAAGTGTGAAAAAAACAGATTGATGGTCATTGTGCGGGTCATTGTATATTGATTTATTGCTGGAGTGTAAAACAAAAAAGATGTGAGTAAAGTATGGTTGATTAAATATTTCCCCAAATTATTTAAATTAAGGAAATAATTTGTGTGGAAGCAATAATTATTATTTTAATATATTTATTTTTAAAATATATTCATCATGAGTAATGGTTAAGGGGTCACTGTGGTAATTTGTTTTTCTTTGTGGTATTTTGAATAACAAAACTTGATAATATGTACAAAATTGGGCCCGTGTAAGCTTTTCATGTTAAATCTATATTATAGTTCAAACCTCGTTAAAGCTGTAGCCAGAAATTATCATTTAAAAATAGTTAACCTACATGTCTGCTGCTGCACCCCTGCCCACCTCAGCTTGTCTGACCACTACTAAAAAGAAACATTTCAACTGAGATCACATAAATTAGACAAGATGGGTAACCTGCAGCAGGGGATAATGGGATTGTAACTGTAGCCCTACAGAGCAGGGGTGGGCAAGTTCGGTCCTGGAGAGCCCCACACAGGCCAGTATTTGTGGATATTACATAGTTACATAGGCCCTCATTCAATTGCAATTTGGCCAATTGAATAGGGGTCTAAATAAGCACATAACATATTTTTTTAAAAGAAGTTTTTAGTTAGTGAAGACCTTGCTTTTGGATAGATGTTTACTAACTAAAAACGTCTTTAAAAAAAAGATGCTCTGTGCTTATTTAGAACCCTATTCAATTGGCCAAATTGCAATTGAATGAGGGCCATAGTATTTAAGGTTGAAAAAAGACTTTCAGTCCGTCAAGTTCAACCTTTTAAGATCTCCTTTGATCTGCAATATGCAGATTAACTATTAATTCATTAGTTGTTAATTAATTATTAATCAAATATTTAATGGTTTTTTTGTTTGTTTGTTTTTTTATTATTATTAATTAGTCCAGAGGAAGGCAAATATCTCTGCTGTGTACCGGTGAGTCAACAACTTCTTCAGTCATCCTGATTGACTCACCTGTGCACAGAAAGGAAAGCCTTAAATACAGGCCTGTGTGGGGCTCTCCAGGACCAGACTTGGCCACCCCTGCTACAGAGCATGCTCCAGGTTACACTCCCTGCATGCTTAATGTGATCTTAGTTTAAAAGTTTTTTTGTTTTTTCTGCACAATGAGAGAGGTGGGGAGGGTACAGCAATGGCTATTATTAATGTAGAATGTATTTAAATTTTTTTTATTTTCTGGCTAAAACTTTGCTGCTGTTTGCACATGTATTTTTAATGTCAATTAATGGTTAACTAAAATAGAGATGTAACATGAGCTTAAGACCAATAACAACACTGGTGGTGCTAAGGAAATTAATGTCTGTGAGGGAAGATGTTGACACAGGAACTTACCATTGTTGAGAATAACATCACTGGCACACACTTCCAAGATGCATATGTTCTGGAATTGGTGAGCCAGTAGAAATTATTTGTTTTGTGAATTGTTGTGCTTTTCTAAATATTTATATTCGCTCACAATAATCCTATATCTAAATGATGCTCTTTTGAACAGCTACCCATAAAATTAGGCAAAAATGTTTAGATATATGACAAATAAATATAATGTTAATTTCTTATCTGTATGTCTTTATCTGTTTTGTTGACTCTCTCTCTCTTTTTGAGAAATACCAGCTTTCATACACACTGTTAAGCAAATACTGCTAACCAAATTTTAAAGGAAATTAGATTGTGCAATCATGGCTAATCCTAGTATTTCATCAGCAGTAACGCACTCAAACTGCTGGGTTTCTGCCAGGTATGAAATGAGAAACCTGTTCTTGTCTGTTTGCCTCAAGGCTACAAATAAAAAAAAATCTTGGATTTTAAAGTGAAAGGTGAGCGCTCAGTTTGCAAGTACATGTGACTACCATGGAGACAGGGATAGGCTTCCTGCCATAGGTAGTGACGTGGGTGAAAGTGGCATCTGAATACAAAATGATGAAATTGTCTAAGCCAGTGGATCCCAAACCCCTCCTCTAGACCCACCAGACAAGCCATGATTTAGGTCAAATACTGTGTGAACAAAGGTGAGGCAACTAGTATTAAACAGGCTGTGGCGACTCATTGTTTTACCTGTATTTGACCTAAAGCATGGCCTCTCTGGTGGGTCTTGAGGAACCAGTGGTCTAACCCATGTAGTGCTATAAACCATAATGCATTGCTTATATTGGTCACCACACCACCACTGAATGTAGGATATTCTATCAATCCTGATTAAAAGAGCGGTCTACTCTGCCTATTCTATATACCCTATTTTTCTGCCTTTAAGACGACCCCTATTTTTGGAGCCCAAAATTCATAAATAAATATGCAAATGTGTATTTTATAAGTTTTTATTGTGTTACACATATATTTAAGGACACTTTCTGTCATGATTTTCACTGATTTCTATTCCAGCTCAATATCCTTGTGAGCACATCACTTATTACTTAGTCGCGATGTGCTATTGCATTTTTCCGGTTTACACAGGATCACAAAGATATTGAGCTGGAATGAAAATCTGTGAAAATCATGACAGAAAGTGCCCTTAAATATAAGTGTAACAATAAAAACCTATAAAATACACATTTATATGCACACATATGCTACACACAAGCTGTACAGCTGTTTTAAGGCAGGAGAAAAGACCACACGTATTGGAAATGCATTGGTTCCAATTAGATTGCATTAAACTGCTTGTGTGTGTGTTAGAAATGTGTATTTTATAAGTTTTTATTGTTACACATATATTTAAGGACACTTTCTGTCATGATTTTCACTGATTTCCATTCCAGCTCAATATCCCTGTGACCACGTCACTTATTACTGTATTAAACCGGAAAAATGCAATGCACAAACGACTGGGTAATAAGTGATGTGATCACAAGGATATTGAGCTGTAATGGAAATCGGTGAAAATCATGACACAAAGTGCCCTTAAATATGTGTAACACAGAAAAAAAACTTATAAAATACTGCAAAGTAATGCAACCTAATTGGAACCAATGCATTTCCAAATGTGTGTCTCTTCTGCTGCCTTAAGTCTAGTGGCCAGATGCAGCATTACAGTTCAAGACAAAGATTAAATTGACATGGAAGTAATTCCTCAAGCACCCCCCCTGCATTTATTTTGTTTATTTCTGCAGGCTTGAAAATGATCAAAAATCAAACTCCTTGCAAATGGTCATGGACTCTGCATTTGGTTTCTTCAGACATACATAGCAGTTTGTTTCCCCTCTGTTGTGTTATTGCAGTGAAGAGAGTAATTAATAAGCATATATATATGAACCTGCATATATATATATATATATATATGAACCTCATAATATTGGCTAGTGCAGCTGAACAGTAGAGAGCATCAGTGTATTATGGCACTGTATCTTTAAAGGCTAATACTGAAGCATTGAGAATAATTATAGCGAAAAGCACACCAAACGACAAACTCCTGTGGCTTCTCCACTTGATTTTGACTGCTTGACATGATGGTGTAAGGCAGTTTCTATTGGTTATGCTTAAAGGGACATTTACTGATCGCCCTGCCACTGCTATGTACAAGAGAGATATGAGCCAAAAGGGGGGCAAACACTAGTTTAGCTAAACCCTTGGCTAATATTTCTAGTTTATTAACATTTAATTACTTAGTTGGCCTTGTGTTGATTTTTTTTTTTAATTAACTATTCATTTACAGAGACCTACACTTTGCAACATTTAATGCAGTCCTTTCATTTCATGTGTTTGTAATGCTGTACTCTTGTTGGAGTAGCTCCCGCTGCTCTCCCAGTCTTGTCCGTTTCTCCATCTGACTTGTGATTTACTCCGATCCTATCATAGTATCATATCTACTGCTGCTCCCTGGGCTGCTGCCTTAGTTACGCATGTTTTGTTTTTCGATTTTTATTACCCATTAAATCCTTACTGACTGGAATTTGACAGATATTTAGATTAGAGATGCAGCTCATTCCTTCAGCTGAAGTATAAGCAGGGTTTGATTTCTACACAAGTCTGGCTAGAGGGCAAAGTTGGAAGGTGCACACAGCATCTTCAGAGTTGGACCCAGCTAGTCACTCTTCACCACATCTTTATTATTCAGTAGACTTGACTAGACTAAAATTGTGTGTTTAGTGCATTTATGACCCAGGTGAATGTTTATTCAATAAAGTATAGTGTTAGCTGCCTGTGATTGGCCAAAACAAATTTATGAATTTTATGCTAATTTTAGCAGGGATTTACATGGGTGTTAACTCTAAAAATCAACTGTTTTCAAACAAGTGACTTGACAAAAAATAATAATGTTTATTTTGGTATTTTATAATTCGCGGAATGTTTGCATACACTACTAATAAATCTTCTCTTTCCAATGCATTCGTAATCCAGGAAACTTAGATATGCCTTTAAATATGTTTTCGATGGTACATAGAAGTTTTGGGACTACAGTGACTCTATAAAGGACAACTACACAATGAGGTTTAAAAACAGAGTCTGCCTCTGGGGGAAAAAGTCATACAGCTAATTTGCAATTAGAAAAAAAAAATGTTGATACCTTTGCAGGACCCTGGAGGAATCCATAATAAATTGGTGGACTGTGTGTGTGTGTGGGGGGGGGGGCAGGGTTGTTTACATTTATGGAGAGCTATGGTTGCATCCTTTGATGCAGTACCCTGATTCTGGATCAGTGAGAGGGGTGGTGTCGTCAACTTCAGTTGTATCCAATTATTAAACAAATGCTCTGGACTTCTGCCTGCTCCTCCATTGATAACTACAAACACACACCCATCATCCAGCTTTCAGGTAGTGGTGTAACAAATGCAAAATTGATTCCTGTTGTCAAACTGAGTCTTCAAATATTCTTTGTTTTCCCAAATAATTTTTTATATTCACGGCTTATACAGCTGTGAATATTGTTAGTTTGGTACTTACTACAAAAACGAGCGCCCATCTTCCCTTAAGGGTCAAATGGCTTTGTCTTGCATTGTAGTAATTCCGCATGCTTTGGGAGTGAACATTTCCTACACACCTGTAATGTAAACAGTAACACACAGATGGGTTTGTTATGGCAAACAAAACGCCGTTTCACAGGTAGCTCAGCCGGTATAGGTGCTTTTTTGTTTTTATTTAAAGAGACTTGGAAGGTTTCTGGATTCACTAGGAATATATATTATACCTGTGTATATATTTACTTTGGTGTACTTTAATTATTAAGAAGTGCTTAAAAGCACACTCTAGGCCGTGGCGCTCTGCTATGCCTGTGCACATTTGTGGGCTGCGCAATTGTCGGGGCGCGCGTTCTGCATGCGCGCTGTAGTCAGGGTGACGATCCCCCCCCTCTGTAGCTTATGAAGACCGTGTACTTCTAAGTACAGGATGTGCAGTATCTCATAGTAAACAATCAATGGCAATATTCTGCAACAAGATCTGCAGACAAAAGTGGGCACTCTGCGTTTCCTTTTAGTTTCAATGAGGTTTTATTTAATATTTTCATGCAAAAACTATTTTTGTGATGTTTAAAACAAGCTCTCTGAAAACATTAGGGAAAGAAAGTTGTTGTGTTTCATGTCTCTTTAACCATTTCCTTTTTGAATGGCTTTCTACTGATGGGATGAATAAAACATTGTGACATTGTCAGTCTGTGTATTTGATTTTTTTAACACTACCTACATTTAAATCACTTTTAGTAATATTTGTTTGATGTTATGTTCAAATAGTACTGTAACATGACAGGATATATGCTAAGAATATATTAATGGTCTTTTTTTTTTTTTTTTGCAGCTTTAATCAAATCTGAACTAAAAAGACACAATGTAAATGCTGGAATTACAAAGGCAGAAGTGAAGGCAGTAAGTATTGTATTGTGTGAATTCTTACAGTAAACGCAGTAACAGCAATCATACCTACACAAGGTAACTCACAATACAGTATAAATACTATGATTGTATCTCTGGTTGAACCACATTCCATCACTGGAATTCCATACTGATTTATATATACAAGTCACCCACATGCAGACCACAGCCTTAGGATAGGACTCAAGTGTCGGAGAGCTTAGGAACTTCTTTTACTGAAGAAGTTCTTAAGCACATATCAGGGGACACTAGGAAAGGAGCCACAACTACCATTAGGTACCACCAAGTTTTTGCATGATACATAAGCTTATTTGATACCGGACTCATAAACCATGTAAACACATTTATTTTTCCATATAGTACAGTTTTTGAGCACTTCATGCTAAAACGTACACTTTTCATATCCCACAAATACAGTATTTGTTTATTTACCATTATTCATTATGATATTGAAAGGTAGGTGAGGGTGGATAACTTTAAAAATTGCAACCAAAAGCCTTTATTTTGAAACACAATGAATAACCTATTCTATAACTTGTAGAAAATGCACAGTCAAATCAATAATTATTTTACTTAGAGCATGCATTGTAGTGCGCACAGTAATATTCAAACATACCTAAATTGGACTCGTACCCAACCATGATTTTCTTTGATGGCGCTTTAACCATCACGGACTGCAATTAATTGTGTGGAATAATCCTTCAGATCCAACAGCCAAGCTATGTTACTCGTATCAACACAAACAGATTAAGATTATGTGATCAGTTAATTTACATGAAAGTAGAATATTTGTATCTATAGGCTGCCTCAAGGCTAACCCTGGTCGTTCATGAATGAGCGTAGATAATGACTTGTGAGCTGTGTCTCCTGCCTACAGTGCGCCAAAGATATGAATGTTTACACGTTGCCCTGAATGCGTCTCTCTTGCTGTCAAATGAAGAAAGATCCATAGCTTCTAAATACATAACCAATCTCTGTGTGTACTTTCTTTTATTTAAGAAAAACTTTTTATTTTAGATGGAACATCACCTTTTTGTAGTTTGTCAAATAACCTGATTGATGATGATGATAATATAATTTAGTATAGACATATCCACTGAACATTATTGCATATTTAAGAGGGTATCTTCAGCCCTCATACTAAATTTATGTTTTTTTTTCTCCCCAAGCTGATTATACTGTGTAATTCCACCTGGATAGCCATCTAGTTACCCATGACCTATTATATCAGCTTGTATCTAGCCCCTAATATTATAGAACTAAAGTAACTGTTGGCTGGATTTGTAGGATTGGTGAATAAAAGGCGGTCTCAGGTTAAAGGTACATTTCCACTTACCCTAGTTTGTGCTAACTACATTCTCTTCCTTTTACGTTCTCCTAATTAAGACTTTCTTAAAAGATCAATGTTATCAATATACAGTAGAGTTTTTTTTATTTGTTAATTTAAAACCGATTACCAATAAAATCACTATTGGAATAAAAAAAATCTGATAAAGATACAGCTGAACTTTTAAAGTTTCAGGGATTGGTCGAGCAGCTTCACACCACCAACTGGTGCCTAGGGAGTGCTAGAGGATCTGTCCAGGAGGGTGTCCTGAAAGTTGTGTCCTGCAGTGGCCACAAATGGTTAGAAAACATTAGGCCAGCCTCCTGGGCAGATCCTTTCCCACCGCCTGGACACCTGTCATTGGGTGACTAGAAATAACTCTGCTAGTTCTTGAACACTACAATTCAAATGTAAAAAAAAAAAGTTTAAAAAGCTGCCTTGAATTTATCTTCAAATATCAATTTTAATTCTAAAACTAATAAAACCCTATTGTGGCCTATTAATATTTTCAAACTTCTAACATTTATACTTGAGCTTGAAATTGAATTTATTTTAATAGGTACCGACTGAGAGTCTCGCAGGACCAGAACAAACCATCACTTCAACACTATCATCGTCTACAGTTTGATAGTGACTGGACTTTAGTATTTCTTTGAGCCGTCTTGTGCGTCTCGCTGACTGTGCTGAGGCACATTTCAAAATATGTATTTATTGGTGAAACCGCTATTTATTGGACAGCTTTATCTTGCAGTCTGACAAATCAAAAAATATGAAGACTAATTTCCTATTTCGCAAATCTTGGATCTAGGAAGGAAGCCTCAAGATTGCACCTGACATTTCAAGTGTATTTTGGATCAATACTTTTTAGCCCTTTTACTTGGTCCATTTTTATGTCAACTGGGTGTATAAACACACCCTCTCTTACTTCTCTCTATTTTTTTAAATAGATTTTTTTTATATTGGATTTTTTATCCTTAGCAGTAGATATTTAATTTTAGTTCAATGTAGCGCCTATTCCTGCACAATAATGCTGCAGCCATCTCTGAAGTAATCATGGGGATTGTGATTGATTTTGTATCTGAGAAACAACCATATTGTTTGACACCTAACATCACCACACTTGAGCATAGCCAAGAAAACGATCATGTTCTCGTTGCAGGATGTTTACTGCAATCTTATTTGAACTCTGGTTTGGTAATTGGCTATGGATCTGTAGTGGTTGGGTCATAGAACTGTAGTACCGGAGGCAATTTTCGCACAATGAAGGTATACACTAAGGGTAAGCGGTCTCTTCTACTTACATTATAGATATTTAAGTTGTGATGTAATACTAGGCATTAGCATAATTTCTGACGTGAGGGATCGCATACCGTCGCACGTACTTTAGGAGGAACCTACTGCCGGCCAACAAACATGTAGGTTAAAGATTGGAGCAACAGAGGGAAACTGTTACATCAATACCCCTTCAAGATAGGGCGAAAAGCCTCAGTTACGATCTTGTAAACTGAAGTGTAAATTCTGATCGGTTTCTTAGTACTTTTGTCTTGCTCCACCCACAGGTCTGTGTTAGAATGTCTTATGCTTTCTAAGTGTTTCATTGGGAAAAAATAAGAAAACTCTAGCTATGTATTTATAGATAACAATCCACTTGAGCACTGGGTGAAGGATAACACAGTAATAACTGCCCCAGAGAACGTGGTTAAGTATTATGAAGCCGTGCTTTTCCTAAAAAAAAATATATATATAAAGAATAAAAAGCAATTATGAATAAAGTAAAAATCAAATCAATATCTTGGGGTGCAGCTCTGTGTCCCCTTTAAGTCTCTAGTAATGAATGACAAGCTAACTAGAAAGGGCCAGATGGTTATTGTATCGGGAACAAGGGTTTTGTCATAAAAAGCCATGATACATAACTATATTATGGTCAGTTATATGTACAAGGATTCCAGACACCTTTGGAGATGATCCATAATTATATCATGTGGTTGAAATTATTGTTCATCTCAGGACTGTCAGTTTATTCTCTCTGAGTTTCTCATGCTTGTCCTAATTTTTATTTTTGCTAACTAAACTATTCAAAGAGTTGAATTGAGGTAAATAGTTAAGAGTAAGGGTAAGATACTATTGTAGAAGAAAGTGGAGTGGATGTTCCAAATCTAGGACACAAGAGGTACATACAAGTTGCACACAAATGGAAGGCAGAGTATGTCATGGAGTGCTGTAAACAGGCCAGCGGTTTATGATTTTCCCTATGATGAACAAGTGAGACATCCAGGATGACTGAGGTAATGATTGTCTCCGCTGTGCACAGCAGGGAAACCCTGGCACGCTTTGGGCTCTCCTACCCCTACTTTAGACAGTATCTGAGCTTTGTGATGGTCCTTCACAAAAAATGCAACCAAGTACATGAGGGAAAAAGATTTGGGAGAGAGATCATAAAACATGATCACATATTACAATTAGTAACAGTTTACTTAAAGGGACACTGCACTCATTGTATACACACTGCACAATCAGCTAGATGTAGAAATATCATGTGGAAAAGTGTTTCATTTCTATAAATTGTTCCCGGAGTGACTCCATATTGTCATGTTTAGTTATTTCTTATATAGCCCATGAAGCCCTATAACAAAATGCATAGATCAGGTTGTGACTGTCACACTGAGTATATTCAGCTTTCTAATAGCATGAATTATCCTATAGAGATATAGTACAGTAGGTAAAAGCCTTTATTTTTAGAACTTGAGATCATCCATTCAAATTCTTTTTTTTTTTTCATTAATATTTTTTATTTATTTTAATTATTACAAGTCCAGTGTTTCTCTTTAAACTAAACATCCATATGCATTACAGTAGGTGAAAACGAACACTGTATCTAATATAGAGCTGTATTGTAACAGTTCTACAACCTGCATACCTGATTCTAATTTAGCGCCACTGCCTGGTCCTATTCATAATGTATCCTTATAGAGCAGGGAAGATCAGGTTGAAAAGAGGAACAGCTTTCATTTATTTAATACCAGTTGAAACCAAAAAAAACTTTTGGGTATGTTTTTGATATTTTTAAAAACTGATGTTTTTTCTGTTTTTATGCAAATCACTGTTGAACTAAAGGTGAAAATGAATGTTTGAATTTAAATCATTTTTATCAATACTGTATTGTGAATGTTTGTAATCTTTTATTTTGCACTGTTTAGACATGCACTGTAATCTGCTGCTTTCATATTGGGAAAATACCCAACCAGTTGCTGGATATATTGGGACATAAAAGTGGGCACAGATCATCAGTGCATTGTCGTGTTGCAGCTTTAAATATTTTTTTAACCCCTCAAAATAGCTGGTAAAAAATAAATGCAAATTCTGTAACAATCTATTCACCTAAAAACTAAATCTGTGCAATTGGTGTACTTGTTAATAACAGATTTTTTTATTTTATGGCTTGATACATTTTCTTTTCTGATTCTCTGCTGTAAATCTGCAGGACACTGAAGGGTGTATAGTGCAAATATGAAATGTTTAGTCTTGGGGGGTATAACCAAGCAAATGAATCTGATGAAATAATTATCCAATTATTGATTATCATTTGCAATTTGTATTGTGTTTTTTATATTTTCTATTATGGATGTTCTTATTGTATATAAAGCAAAAATGGATGGACCACCAGTGACTTAAAGGGCCATTTTACCTCCCTGTAAGTACTCTTCGTGGTGTGAAAGAACACAAGATTGTATGTTAAAATTATCTTTTTTGATTACACAAATAACAGATAAAAGGATTGAAAATTGTAAATCTGTGTGCGTACAAGTATATCCTGCCCACTGGCTGCTGCATGAGTAATAACAGATTGTGAGTGCTGTACGAGGTGTGAGTCTGTATGGGGAAGGCTATGATTGATAAGACCGCTCCTCCCTGGACCTGGGATGCAGTGCACTGACCAGTTAACCCATAACTTTCCTGATAGAGTTGGTAAACATTTTTGTTTGCTAGGATACACAGAGCACTGCCCTTCCCTCTGCATTGATCAAATTCCAAAGACGCAAAAGAGCAGAAACCTGAATTTTCTGCCCACATGTAAATATAACCTATTCCCGTCAAACTTGAAATCTAGGCAGTCTGACAAAGCCTTGCTATTGATTTGAATAGGGGGGAGGGCACCCATGCAACCTGACTGGTTGCAGTAATGGAGCAGCCTGTGGGCAGTCTGTAAACACAGATTTTATTTTGATTTCTCAGTGAAAAATGCACTTATTTCAGTATCATTGCTGAGATCTCCACAGCCATGTGGTCCAAGTTGTGCTTAATTAAATGACGCTTTAAAATCTCACTTATAATTGATGCGATTTGTAACTGAAGAAGCCTCTCTGCCATGAAAGGAAATGTATAAAATGACCCCCTAATCCGTAAAGGGTGTCTCTATCCGGTGCAAACTCCTAGTTTGTTATTGAAACTTATTTGCAATGTTATAAGACCTTTATAATCAATGGCTCTTGTATATAGGTTATACCTGAATGTACATTATAATGTATTCTTTTGGTATAAGTCTAAAATTTATTACTCTAGACCAATGTGACTTTATGCTGCTATCTTCTGTGGACATTATGAGTTGCAGAACACATTTTTGCTAAATCTCTATATAACCCAGTATGATGTACTACAATACATTTTCACACATATGGATGTATCTCAGTGCACCATACCTATGATCATGGTGTACACTATTTAATAAGACACATTGAAAACCACATACATTGCTTATTTATCAATACTTCTCTTGTAGTTGGATTTTCTGTTCTCAGCAGCTCATGATGTTCATAAGAATCTATTAGAACATTATATACAGAACTTGCACCTACATTGTATTTTTTTTTCCCTTCAAATACAGATTTGTGTTACTAGTCTGTTATTAAATAAACCAATAAAACCATTTGATGGCCACTATAGTGGTCCTTCAAAACTGTGTGTGTGTTTTTTTGTTAAATTAATAATCATTTTATTTTGTTTTCTATCGTGTGCCGATCGGCACAGGTAATAATATTGTGAAACTTTCTTGCTGTGTTGAATTGGTTAGGTATATCTGCACCCAAATATAAGATCACTAGCGACTTGCCCGTCAAAAAATGACGGCAATGTTATGTATATGTTTGTCAAGTTGTTTAGTTATTAACATATATTTTTGACACTTGTAAGTATTTTAATATGAACGTGTATTTTTGTAAAATGTTGATGTAATGGTTTTTTAAAATGTAATTAGTATCTGAAGAATTGTTAACTTGAATATACATTGAATGAATAGGAAAGCCAAAAGTAAAAATCCTTTTTTAAACGTTGCAAATTTTAAGATGAAGTTTAAAATATATGTAAGCAATAACCATCAAAGTATATATTTTTAAACTTGAACTTTATTTTTTATGTAAGTTTAGAAGTTGACAAAACATTGGTATAATTTTGAACATTATAAACATGAACATAGTGAATACATTTTGTAAAGTAATTTTTTATTAAAAGTATTAACATTTGAATGTAAAAACAATTGACATTTAAATTAATCAGTATTAAAATTCAATTTCTATCACAATAATTGTTAACTTGAATATACATTGAATGTAGAGGAAGGCATACAGTCAAACTCTTCTTAAAACGTACGTAATTAAACTAATTTATTACTGAGCACATAAATTGGCGATAAACATTAATGTAGGTAGTAATCTTAAGATAACAGACAATATTTACATTGTGACTTAAAAGGTGCTTGACCTCTTAACATCCACTTTGTAATATGTTGAATGAAATAACTTGAAAATATATTTTTTAAACTTGTAACATTAGAAACATTAACATAGTGACTTAACATTTTAACATAATTTTTACTAACAATGCAAGGCAAGTATTTTGTGAGGCGAATCATTCATAAACATGACTTCCATTAATTATGACTGAATTAAACAACCAATTGTTATGTATTTTGCAATGCTTTTAAAAAATCTTGGCATCTTTAATTAGTATCCTTCAAAGTTATAGTACTTCATAGTAGACAATGTTTTTAGTAAAAATACGTCCATCTTCTAATAAATCACCTTGACTTTCATTGTTTTCAATGTAAACTTTAATAGCCTGTGGATTTTTGCACCTTGACAATGCAACGTACAATTGACCATGTGCAAAAACTGGTTCTTCCAAGAAAATACCCACAGATTTGAAAGTTTGACCTTGTGATTTATTAATGGTCATGGCAAATGCCATAATAATGGGAAATTGTCTTCTTTGAAGTATAAAAGGGAGACTACTTTCACTTGGTGCTAAATCTATTCTTGGTATGAAAACTCTCTCTCCTCTATGGGTCCCAGTTAAAATTTCAGCATCTATAAAATGGTCCTTTAATTGTTGAACAATTAATCTTGTGCCATTGCATAGGCCTTTTTTGGGATTCATATTTCGCAGTAACATGATAATTGCACCTTTCTTTAGCTGCAAAATATGTGGTGGCATTCCAGAAGGAGTTAAAGAGTTTATGAATTCAGTCGAAAAGTTAGCCTGACTTTCATTGTCATCAGCAAGTACAGAATCAGCACTGTGATAATTTCTTTGTGGTGCATAATTTTTTTTTAAGATTTTATTATTGAGGATTAATGCATCTTTATTTTTGCACGTCAGTATGACTTGGTTGGCAAGCTCGGAATATTCTTCGTTATTTATGCTCCCTTCAAATATAGCCGATATAATATCTTGTTGACAAATCATATGAGGTGGGATCTCTACAGTGTCGTCAGGTAAATGTAGTATTTTTTCTGTTCTGCCTTCTCCAATTTTAATAAGCCAATCATTGAAATCAGTTTGGCCTTCTGATCTCATATTTTGTTGCAGTTGAAGATGGGTAAAATGTTTCCATACTGTACTTGACTTTATACATGTTTCGATAATGTCAGTTCGATTGCCATGTACAACAACAGGTAATGTTTGTCTAAAATCGCCACCCAACAACATTACCTTTCCACCAAATGGAAAAATATTATCCATGACTTCACGAAGCAAACGGTCAATACATTGGAGGGCATAGCATGACATCATTGTGGCCTCATCTATTATAATTAATTTACATTTCTTCAATTTCTTTGCTTGTAAGGATGTCATGCGAATATCTGACACAGAATTTTCTAAAATAGGCACTGGCAGTTTAAATCCACTATGAACAGTTCTTCCACCTTCTAATAAAAGTGCAGCAATTCCAGTAGTGGCAAACGCCATTGCTATTTTTCCTTGTGCTCGTACTGAACTCATTAATAAATTGTACAAATATGTTTTTCCTGATCCGCCAGGTCCATCAAGATAGAAATAACGCTCTGTCACCATGTCATCATCTATAGCATTTTTAATGGCATGAAATGCTTGCAATTGTAGTGTATTTAAAGTTGCAAGTCTTTCTTCTGTTCTTTCTGCTTGTAGTTGAATGTCATAGTCTTCAAAGTTAATGTCATCTATAAGACCTGGATCAGGCAAATTAAAACTTGCACAACTTAATCCATGAGTTAAAAAGACTTCTTGGATTTCCATTAACGCTTTTAAGTGTGCAATGGGTTCATTGTATCGTCGCATAAAGTCTTCAGCCATATTACTTTTAAAAGTCTCCCACAAAGCTAATGCATTTGGAGCATTTGAGAAGATACAAATAAAAGCAAATTGTTCTCTCATCTGTCGCGGCATTTGACATTGTGCTGCTTCTTCTAAGCATCTTTCCCACTCTGTATCATCAGCGAGTAAGTTTCTATGTCTTGCAGCTAAATGGAAGGATTCATATACAATGTCATTAACAGTTCTTAAGTGTTCAAAACTTTGTGCTCCAGGAACATTTAAAAGTAATATCCGTAAGCAAAAACGTTCAACATCTCTTGGACTGACTGTGTAAATTCTTGGAATAATTTTATTGCCTCTGGTTTTTCTTGGTCTCCATAATCCATTCACAAAAACATAGTGATATGGAATTTCAATATATAAGTATTGTGTTGCTTCAGCATCAGTGGAATTTAATGCAAACCATGCAGTTAGTGTAGTGTGACGATCTTCACTTTGGGCCAATGCATTCATTTCATTTCCAGCATGGAAATAGACTAAATGTCGTTGTGGCAAATGTACTGCTAACCTATATACTGCATGTGATCTATCATGCATTTCAAATTTTAAAAGCCGCCACATAGCTTCTGGCGCACTGACATAGCGAGCATCTACATGAGATGCAAGTTCATCATGTACTAACTCACTACTTTCAGGGTTGTCTGCACTTTTGACGACTACAGTAGCTGCATCGTAACCTTTGTAAATATATTTATAGACATATTTAATTGATTTGATGGAAGTGCAGGCTTCTACGTTGATGTGGGCGTTGTACTTCATGAGTAAATGTGGATTGTAAGGTACTACATATCTATTGTCCACTTTTTTCCCACGAATAATGGCACTATCTCCTTCTCTTCTTTTATAAAGTGGATATCCATCACAATTGGCATAGGTTTTGTCTCTATAATCTTTGGGAAATTCTTTGGAACATTTATTATTTTCCATACATGGTGATTGTGGATTAAGGTCACCACAGGGTCCATGAATCATGCGATGAGTAACAATCTCATATAGTCTACCATATAGTTCTGGATCTGGTAGTTCAGCAACAATGACTGCATCCACTTTGTCTGAAGTATCTAATTTATCTTTTTCTTGAAGTATTATTAGAAGATGTGCATGTGGAAGGCCTCTTTTTTGAAATTCAATGGTATATACATAAGCAAGACATTTGCCAAATAACTGATTTATAGTGAAGTCACGTATTAATTCATTTAATTTAATCTTAAAAACTCTGGCTACTAAATCTGGTCGATCTGAAGCAGTTTGTCCAAGAAGTAGATTTAGTGTAATTTCTGGCCATTGTGGATTACATGTAAATGTCACAAATAAATCGGGTTTGCCAAATTTTGTCACAATAGCCATAGCATCATTGTATCTTTCTCTCATATTCCGAGGAGATCCTTGAAAGGAAGATGGTAAAATGATGGCTTTGCCAGCTGTCATGTCTCTGCTTGTAGCCACGTCAGCAACATAGTCCATGAGTCCAGAATATTGTTCTACACGGAGTTTATCTTGTTGATATTTGATAAAGTTTAAATTATTTGCCTCAACTTGCAAATATGAATCAATAATCCATTGTTGTGTTAGTTTCCCACCACATAAAATTGGATTAAATACATTGCGAATGGCAATTTGAGCTACTTTAAATTCAAGCATAGAAACATTATTTCGGATTCTGCCTTTAGCATTTGGGTAACTGGGAAGAGTTAATTTTGGTTGCCAACCTGCTTCTCCGTGTGGGAAAAAGATGGGATATGTCATTGGATCTAAATTTGGACTTAAGATACTCATATTAATAAACGGTTGGTCCTCATTTCTAGGATATATTCGTATGTCTCTTTGAAATGGTGGTTCTCCTTCATCATTGTGAAACACCATTGCAACCTCATTTGTTGTTGGCAAGTTATAACGACGTTTATCAGTATGTCTGTCTCTTTTAAGCACCATATTAACCTTCGGCATTGGTAATTGATGTGTTTGTGAATGAAGTAGTTGTTCATTTTCTACTTCTGCCAATTTTTTATAAGCTTTACTGTAGGGATTGTTGTCCATAATATTATTTAGCTCTATGAAAACAGTGGGTAAGCATTTTTTATTTTCTTCCATCTGCATACGTTGGTCAACAGCTTCCATTGTATCTAGGACATATAGTTGAGCGAATTTTCTTTTATTTCCTTCCTCTGGATGTAAATGGGAAGTGCGATGATAAATTTGTCCTTGGACTTTAAAACAGTAAGGACCATGTCCTGGTACATTAGCAGCCAATGTTGCCCCCATAGATGCAAATGATATGGCACTATTGTGGGATCTTATGTTTGTCTTAAAATTTTTGTAATTTGGAAAAGTAGGTTCAGTCAGAATATTTAGTAAATAGGTTGGAAATTGTTTCCTTTCTGGAAGTTTGAACTTTCCTTTTTGACAACAACTAATAAATTGTCCATCTCGGGGTCTCTCCTGTTTAAAATAATAAGCCTCACAAAATTGACATTGAGTAGTCATGTCCCCACAACTATGAACCTCTACTGCTAAAGACTTCATTAAAGGACAATTTGCAATGCATATTGGATGTTGACTTTGATATTCATCAGATGAAAAGTCATGAAATGTTTCAACAACAGGTTCTAAATGTTTAGTTTTTTTCGTACATTTTCTTGGTATATGTTGGACTTGTTCGGTTGAAATTTCCTGTAAGTTTTTAGTAAGAGTTTGTAAATGCTTTTTTTTGGTAGTTTTTTTTTTTGGTCTGTCTTGACTGGTATGTTGTAAAATGTCATCTGATGTTTTAGGAACAGTTTGTAAATGCTTTATAATTTTTTTATTTATTTTGGTTGTATGTTTCATTTTTGCAGCGGATATTCTTTTATTTGCAAGTCTTTTGCGTTCTTTTTCTCTTCTAATTTCTTTCTCCTCCGGTGTCTGCTGGGCGGCCCATCTCTCTTGTCTTTCTCTAGTTTGACGTCTTTTCTTCTCTTCTTTGGTCTCGTTATCAGCCATATTAATCTGTAAACGGAAACAAATAAATGTAATTGTGTATATTTAAATTTGTAATTCCTGTTAAAGATGATTGTGCACAATTGTTGAAATAAAAGGCAAATCATGAATGTATCATTGATATTTAGTTAAATTTATAATTCCTGTCTTCAGTGGCTCCGAATTTTTTTAATGGAATACTGCTGTAAATAAGCATGTAACATATTTATTTAAAATAATGGTTGTATTTATTAAAAACTTTGTTTGTGGATAGATATTTACCACTGCAAAACTTCTTTGCTGAAAAAAAAAGTGATGTGGTTATTGAGCTATGTATTGCATAGTAGCAATTTAAATAAAATAAGTGAGATAGTAAATTAATTAATTTATTTTTCTGTTGAGACGGATGCAACTGAAACCAGTTTCTTTAGTGTTATTCTTTAGTAGTTATTATAGTTTACCTTGGTTGAAGTGTGATTTAAATCCGAATGTTTGTTGCTCCTCGTTTCCAAATCGTTGTCCAATGGTGTGGTCCTCTGTCGGAAGTCCTCGTCCGATGGTGTGGTCCTGTCGCGATAGCCCCTGTCCGATATTGTGGTCCTGTGGCGATATTCCTCGTCCGATGTTGTTGTCCGTTGGTGAAAGTCCTCGTCCTATGGTGTGGTCCTGTGTTGAAATTCCTCGTCTGCTGGTCTGGTCCTGTGTTGAAATTCCTCGTCTGCTGGTCTGGTCCGAGTCCTCGTCCGATGGTCCGGTCCGGTCCTGTGGAAAAAGTCCTCGTCCGATTGTCTTCACGCAGTATCTGTTGTAATGTAAAATAGAAAATGTTGTTTGAGTGAAATGTCTTTTAAATAAGTAAAAAATGTATTAATTTTGCTGTATTGTATCAGTTATGTTTATTTTTTTTTAAAAATTTTTTTTTAACTTTCTGTACAATCCCAATACTTTTGTTATTCTTATTTAAGGTTCTTAGTAAGGCTTGTGGGTTGTGATATATTACATAAGAATATGAATTTATTTTGCTATGTGTTTATGTTAGTTTTTGTACAATCCTGTTTTGTGCGCACCACTTGTGGTATACTTATTTAACCTTTATTTGGATGGTTATAGTTAGTGAAACATGAAATAATATAATTAATGTAGTTTGCTATGTGTTTGTGTTAGTTATTGACAATCCTGTTTGGTGCACATCACTTGTGCAAAACTAATTTCTTCTTGATTGTACAGGTTATAATTTGTTAAACATTAAAGAAGAATGTTAATATAGTTTGCTATGAGTTTGTGTGTTTTTTTATACAATGCTATTAGGTGCACAACACTTTTGTTATTCTTATTTTTTGTTATTTGTAAGGCTTATAGGTTGTTAAACATTTAGTCCCTCATTCAATTGCGATTTTGCCAATTGAATACGGCTCTAAATAAGCACATAATATATATTTTTTAAAGAAGTTTTTAGGTATTGAAAACCGTGCTTTTGGATAGATGCTTAATAACTAAAAACTTCTTTAAAAAATATATGTGATGTGCTTATTTAGACCCCTATTCAATTGGCAAAATTGCAATTGAATGAGGGCCTTAATAAGAAATTCTGTTTTGTGTGTAGCAGTTTGTGTGTCATTGAATTGCGATTTGGCTAATTGAATTGTGCTGTAAATGAGCACATAGCATATTAGCATATTAGTTAAAATAATTTTGTAGTCATTGAAAAACTGTATTTTTGATATTTTTTTATTAACTAAAACCTTAGTTTTAAGCTATTGTTATGTTGTTATTTAGAGCCCTATTCAATTGGGCAAATTGCAATTGAATGAGGGCCTTTGTGTGTACCATATGTTGCATAGTTTGGCCCTCATGCAATTGCATTTTTTACAATATAATAGTACTGTAAGGCCGTAATTGAATTGCAATGTAGAAATTTGAATAGGGTTCTAAATAAGCACATCACATATATTTGTTAAAATAGCCATATTTAATTTTCCAAAATAGCAATTGAATAAGGGCCTTTGGTTACTGCATTTGTTATATTGTGAGCTACTTATTCAATTGTGTTTTGGCCAATGGAATAGAGCTCAATATCATCACAGAGCATATGTTTGTACGGAATTTTGTATTTAGTGAACTTGTATCCAAAAGGAACGTGTTCACAAAAGAAAAATTTCCTAAAAAATATGCTCTGTGCTTATATAGAGCCCTATTGAAATGGGCAAATCACATTTGAGTGAGGCCCTTGGGCATTAAAGACATATAGGTCCTCATTGAATTGCAATTTTGCCAATTGAAGAGGGCTCTATATAATCACATAACATATTTATTGAGCAAAGTTTTTAGTTATTGAAAACCTTGATTGTGGTTAGAAGTTCATTAACTAAAAAGTTCTGTTTCCAAAATATGTTATGTGCTTATATAGAGCCCTATTGAAATGGGCAAATCACATTTCAGTGAGGCCCTTGGCCATTAAAGACATATAGGTCCTCATTGAATTGCAATTTTGCCAATTGAAGAGGGCTCTATATAATCACATAACATATTTATTGAGCAAAGTTTTTAGTTATTGAAAACCTTGATTGTGGTTAGAATTTCAGTAACTAAAAAGTTCTGTCTAAAAAAAATGTTATGTGCTTATATAGAGCCCTATTCAAATGAGGAAGTTGCAATTGAATAAGGCTCATGGTTATTTCTTGTTTATACTTAATACTTTACCTTGATAGAAGTTTTGAATGACAGACGGTCCCCTCCTGCCAATCTTAATCCGCCGGTCTTCTTTTAGTGTCTGTTTGAAAAAGAAAGTGAAATAGTTATTTGTATATTTATAATTTGTCATCTAGCAAAGCATGTCCTTTTGAGCATGTAATGTGTTCTTGTATCTTACCTCTTCAAATTTGTTGGTGTTCTTTAAAAGGGATTGTGCTTCACAGTGCACGGTGCAAATTGTTGAGAGACGCTGTTGATGCAGAGTCTGTTTGAATATGAAACGAAATAGAAAGATTCAGCTTTATCTGATGTATTGAATTGCAGTAAATAGTTAAAATAATTTTGTAGTCATTGAAAAACTGTATTTTTGATATTTTTTTATTAACTAAAACCTTAGTTTTAAGCTATTGTTATGTTGTTATTTAGAGCCCTATTCAATTGGGCAAATTGCAATTGAATGAGGGCCTTTGTGTGTACCATATGTTGCATAGTTTGGCCCTCATGCAATTGCATTTTTTACAATATAATAGTACTGTAAGGCCGTAATTGAATTGCAATGTAGAAATTTGAATAGGGTTCTAAATAAGCACATCACATATATTTGTTAAAATAGCCATATTTAATTTTCCAAAATAGCAATTGAATAAGGGCCTTTGGTTACTGCATTTGTTATATTGTGAGCTACTTATTCAATTGTGTTTTGGCCAATGGAATAGAGCTCAATATCATCACAGAGCATATGTTTGTACGGAATTTTGTATTTAGTGAACTTGTATCCAAAAGGAACGTGTTCACAAAAGAAAAATTTCCTAAAAAATATGCTCTGTGCTTATATAGAGCCCTATTGAAATGGGCAAATCACATTTGAGTGAGGCCCTTGGGCATTAAAGACATATAGGTCCTCATTGAATTGCAATTTTGCCAATTGAAGAGGGCTCTATATAATCACATAACATATTTATTGAGCAAAGTTTTTAGTTATTGAAAACCTTGATTGTGGTTAGAAGTTCATTAACTAAAAAGTTCTGTTTCCAAAATATGTTATGTGCTTATATAGAGCCCTATTGAAATGGGCAAATCACATTTCAGTGAGGCCCTTGGCCATTAAAGACATATAGGTCCTCATTGAATTGCAATTTTGCCAATTGAAGAGGGCTCTATATAATCACATAACATATTTATTGAGCAAAGTTTTTAGTTATTGAAAACCTTGATTGTGGTTAGAATTTCAGTAACTAAAAAGTTCTGTATAAAAAAAATGTTATGTGCTTATATAGAGCCCTATTCAAATGAGGAAGTTGCAATTGAATAAGGCTCATGGTTATTTCTTGTTTATACTTAATACTTTACCTTGATAGAAGTTTTGAATGACAGACGGTCCCCTCCTGCCAATCTTAATCCGCCGGTCTTCTTTTAGTGTCTGTTTGAAAAAGAAAGTGAAATAGTTATTTGTATATTTATAATTTGTCATCTAGCAAAGCATGTCCTTTTGAGCATGTAATGTGTTCTTGTATCTTACCTCTTCAAATTTGTTGGTGTTCTTTAAAGGGGATTGTGCTTCACAGTGCACGGTGCAAATTGTTGAGAGACGCTGTTGATGCAGAGTCTGTTTGAATATGAAACGAAATAGAAAGATTCAGCTTTATCTGATGTATTGAATTGCAGTAAATTAATTCAATTAACCTTAATTTTTGTTGGGGGCTACACACATATCTCACATACATGAAGCACATTACATAGTTTAATGTAATTATTTTGTGTACGTGTGACATATCAGTATACATGAGTCAAATTTAAATGGTTAAAATTAACATTATATTTATTTGTTCCAACACACATAAATGTGTGTGTGTGAGATGTAACTATAGATGATACACATATATGTGCATGTGACATATCAGTATACATGACATATAATGTCATTAAAATGTAGTTGTTTACTGATTTTGTTGTAAGCTAATTTTGTTGCATTGGTAATACACATAAATGTGCGTGTGACATGTCACTATACATTATAGACATATATGTCGGTGTCAGATGTCACTATGAAGGGGCAATACACAGAAATGTGCGTGTCACATGTCACTATACATTATAGACATATATGTGCGTGTCACATGTCACTATACATTATACACATATACGTGCGTGTCACATGTCACTATGAAGGGGCAATACACAGAAATGTGTGTGTCAAATGTCACTATACATTATAGACATATATGTGCGTGTCACATGTAACTATACATTATAGACATATATGTGCGTGTCAGATGTCACTATACATAAAGCTCTGTTTAATTTTGTTTGGGAGCCTATACACATAAATGTGCCATACATGATGACTACATAAATCCTAGTTTATTTTTTTATTTGTTTGACCTGACCTGATAATAAAATGTAATATATTATAGCTTACCTGTCAGTTGTAATTTGCACAATGTAAAGTAGTAAATTAGTAAAGAATTGTCTTCTCAAGTAAAAGCAGCAGTTATCTCAGAAGTCACTCCGTTGATCACCTGAGGAGAAATGTATTTTTTAGTTGGAAATAGGCAGTATTTATAAACTTGTAGAAAGTTCTGGAAAGTGAGACCGTTAGAACGCAATACGCATGCGCTATTTGCGTTCCAGCTTACAATTTGCGTTCCATCCGCCATTTTAGGCGTATTACTGTTCAAAATGGTGTTTAATATGATTGTGATACGTTCCGCATAGTATGTGTTTCATTATTGCGAGTAAGTGTAGTGTAGTTACGTCTGAAGCCTCGTTTTCGTTTTGTTCGTCGGCCATTTTTTCTCTCGCTTAGCGATGGTATTACTGTCTAAAGTGTTTATTTTGATTTAAATGTAGGTGTAACTTGTTTTTTTGAGGTGCTGGCTGGTTCCTCTTGCTGTAGGTAAGCTTTTTATGTGTTTGTTGTGTGTCTTTGTTAAGTTTTAAATGTTTGTATGTCGGCGTGTTGCGTCCGATGTTTGCGAACTCGTAATGTGTGGTAACGTGTCTCGTATGGTGTTTGCGTGTGTAGCATGGTGTTTGCGTGTGTAGCCTCGTTTTCGTTTTATTCGTCGGCCATTTTTTTTGTCGCTTAACAAAGTATTTAGTGTCGAAACTCTTTTATTTTGAGTGCAATTAAGTTCTAAGTTGCATTTTTGAGGTCCTGGGTGCTTCCTGTTTGTGTAGGTAAGGTTTTTATGTATGTGCTGTGTGTATGTATTGTGTTTGTAATTTTGTAATGTTCGCGAGTTGCGTCCGAGTGTTGCGAGGCCGTAATGTGTGTGAACGTGTGTCGTATGTTGTTTGCGAGTGTCGTAATGTGTTTCAACGTGTGTCGTATGTTGTTTGCGAGTGTCGTAATGTGTTTGGACGTAAACTTTTTTTTTCAAGGGTCGCAGTTGCTGCAACTGAAGACCTCGCTTTGCGAGGTCCTCAGGTGCTGGCATGGAGCGCCTGCGGCGCTCCAAGCCAGCAACTGAGGACCCTCGCGAAGCGAGGGCCTCAGTTGCTGGCTTGGAGCGCCGCAGGCGCTCCATGCCAGCAACTGAGGACCCTCGCAAAGCGAGGGTCCTCAGTTGCTGGCAAGGAGCGCCTTCGGCGCTCCATGCCAGCAACTGAGAACCTGGCACAGTGCCCTCGCTACGCGAGGCCCGCGACTCGCTGCGCGAGTCGCGGCCCTCGCTACGCGAGGCCCGCGACTCGCTGCGCGAGCCCGCAGCGTTAGCAACAACTCGTACGCTCACAACTATATATGTGATTGACTACTCGGTACCTCATTCAAATGTGATTTGTCCAAATGAATAGGGCTCTATATAAGCACATAGCATATTTTTACAGAAGTTTTTAGTAAGTGATGATCTTGCTTTTGGATAGAAGTTCACTAACTAAAAAAAGTCTGTAAAAAAAAAAAAAAAAAAATGCTCTGTGCTTAGATAGAGCCCTATTCAATTGGCCAAATCGGATTTGAATGAGGCCCTTTGTGTGTTGTTGGGGAGGTGATGGTAAAGGCCATGTGACTTTCTAGATGGGACATAATTATGGAAAATTCCTCAAGACATTACAATTCCCTCATTCTAGTCAGCCAGGAAGTAGAATGCATATTTCTGAGAAATTATCAATCTGAACTCAAAAATGTCACTAATACCTTGCAAAGTGCTGGCTTGTATCAATGGTTGGGTCCAATACTGCTCCTAATGTGAGGCGTCTGTGACCAGTTCTTGCATATTTAAGGCAATTTTAAAGTAAAGAGGCTTTTTTAAATAAAGAACCTTCGTATTTTTGAAAATGCCTCACATTTGTGAAATATTTAACAAATTAATAGTTGTGGATATACGGGCCGTTGGTCACGCTTCAGGAATGCTGCGAGGCGAGCAGTTGAGGCCCGTGACTGCGCGGCCCGCAGAACTTAGGCTGCTCATTGCAGGCCTCACAGTGAGCGCCACAGTCGCTCATCACGAGGCCCGTGATCAGGGCCGAACCACGTATGTGCAACTGCGGCCCTTTGCAAACTGAGGCACACGGTTGCGCAAAATTACGATTTAAACGTCCGCACCTCCAAACTGAAAAGAGCGCCAAAACCCCCCACAAATATGCCTCAAAATAATGTGCACACACAGCACAGGGGGAGAGCCAGGGAGCCTGTGAGTGAGGTTGCAAGTTAATTTGAGGCATGTTTGCAGGATAGAAAATGGCGGAGAAAAAAAACGTAAAAGGATGAAAACAAGGCCACATGATGTAAAAAAAGACTTAACCCAAGGCAGTAACACTCATCGCGAGGCGCCTAAACTACACGGGGGGGAGAGGCTTGCAATGAGCGCCGAAGGTACAGCATTCCCAGCCTTAAAATTTTCTTCCTGTCATTTTTGACGGGCAAGTAGCTAGTATACAATAATAAAAGTTGTTATACAGTGGTCCTTTGTTTTAATGTGAATGACATTATACAAAGAAATTTGTTCCAGTTGACATCCATTTCAAAACGTGTATTCATTTTATTTACCTGTCCCTAGCTAACCATGCATAGTAGAAATAAAGATAATTCTATGCGGGTCCATATCAAGGGTCCGCAACCTACAGCACCATATGTGATCTTGAGTGGCACTCAGGTGAGATCCAGGGCTGCTAACTAAAGATGTAGGTGATATGATAGGAATGTAGGGAGAGGTGTGACTGTGTGAATGGTGTGAGAGGTATGGATAGAGGGTATGTGCTGAAACTCTTGATGTATATTTTGTCGATAATTAGTGGGCTATGGGGTAAAGCGGATATGATGGCGTGGGATGGGGGTGTAAAAATAATATAATGTGGGAATTAAATGAGATGGGGCTGTAATGTTGGTGATATCTCTGAAACCTGTGCAGCCAGGTCTGTGTGTATTTCTCCTGCATATACTTTACTTGGTAGACCTTCTGTACCATTATAGTTAGGACAAACTTAACAAGAAGGGGTCAGAGCTTATATATGTGCTTTGAGCAGTCCAGGAGAGGTTAGAGTTCTGTATAGTGTGACCTCTTTGTTCCCTAACTGGAATCTAACCCAGGTCGCAGTGGTGAAAGCACTGAATCCTAACTACTGGACCACCAGGGAACCCATGTGTAGTGATATACAAATTAACAAAAATCTAATCTATTTAGGAGATGGTAGGGGTCTCCAGATATGGACTACTTGCTCACTGTGGAGTTATCAGCTGCAAATCACTGACGAGGCCCAAGAGAGGTGGAAACATATGTCTGGGGTTCGTTGTTTCTTCTGTTCAGGGTGAAATTGCCTGGTATTTCAGGGCTGGATCACTATTTTGAGTGAGGCCAGACTGATATACTATTTTTAAATATCTTTTTTATGACTGCAAAGAAAGCAATTGCTCACAATGCTCTGTAAATTAAAGCAACCAGTGCATGTTTATCTGCTTGTCTACTCAATTGTTTTCATAATCGTTTTTAACAATGTTGTACAATCTTAAATAATTCTCTTTTGGTGTAAATTGGTAAAAAATTAAGAAAAAGTGTAATTCTAAAACCATATTAGATTACGTGTGAGTAACTGGCATCTTGTAATGTCTCATGATTAAATAGGACTGCATTTTTTGTAAAAGGGAGACCGTAAGTCAAAGTGGCCGTTGTGAGGTGGTGACTCCTGTCCTAGATAAGAGGCAGACCGTGGCTGTCCTCATCCATTGTACATGATGGATGACGGAGCACTGGAGCTTGGTGTCACTTTATAAGGACCATGTCCCTGGGCTACGGAAAATAAAGAAAGTGTTTGATTAAGCTTTTTAACACGGCTCTCACATTTACTGCTTATTAAATAATGAACCAGCAGGTCCCTTACTATCAATATGACACCGTGACTCTTCAACCTACTACTAGTTACTAATCTCACAAATGGACCAAAGGTTAAAACAAAAAAAAATGTGTCAGAAAAATGGATAAGAAAGCTTTGCTCGTGCTGTCTTGGTGCTCTCTCTCTCTCTGTGTGCGCTCTCTCCCTCTCTCTGTCCTGTGTGTCTCTGTCCTGCTTCTCTCGCTTTCTCTCGTAATGGTGGTGGTGAGCAGGGTACTGCGCATGCGCCATTCCCCAACTTCAGCAAATGTGACACCTGGGCAGACGTTGGACAGATTGCTAAATATTATAGGTGATAACAGTGCTGCAACTCAAGTTTTTATAGCAGAGTATATGTGCGTGTGCAGCTTCCACCTTGCTGTCCAACAATAAAGCCCAAGAGAAGCCTTCAGTGTACAGTTTTTGTAATAAGAAAATAATCTAGGATTATTTTTCTCCTTGATCCTCTAATTGGCAAATAGCCTCGCTTACTGTAAAGGAGAACTGGAAGATACATTGAGACTTTCCATGTGAGCTTTCCAACAAATTAAAGGGACATGGAACGCATTTCAAAAAGTTTGTCAAATATTACAAATGTAGTTTTAAGTAAGTAAAACCAGTTTAAAGTTAGTTGAAACGAACAGGAAATGCACAATGTGTAGTGTAGTATGTTGGTCTCATTTGCAGACAAGATGACTCGGCTATCTATATTATACCAGGTTATTAGCTGTCAGAGACAAGTCCCTTAGTCCAGTCTGAATAAGTTTATTATACTCTAAATACTTGGTAACATAGGTCCTCATTCAATTGCAATTTTGGCAATTGAAGAGGGCACATAACATATTTTTTGACCGAAGTTTTTAGTTACTGAAGACCTTGATTTTGGATAGAAGTTCAGTAACTAAAAAGTTCTGTATAAAAAATATGTTATGTGCTTATATAGAGCCCTATTCAATTGGCCAACTCGCAATTGAATGAGGCTCATAGTAATTTAGGTTGAAAAAGTCCATTAAGTTCAACACTTTTAGATCTCATCAGATATTTATATTTTATGAATTGTCAATTCATCCAGAGGTAGGGAAATATCAGGGGAACTGAGATTCCTTCTTCATTCCAAATACAGGCAATCTGATTGTACCCTGGATATACAGTCAGGTCCATAAATATTGGGACATCGACACAATTCTAAACTTTTTGGCTCTATACACCAGCACAATGGATTTGAAATTAAACTATCAAGATGTGCTTTAACTGCAGACTTTCAGCTTCAATTTGAGGGTATTTACATCCAAATCAGGTGAACGGTGTAGGAATTACAACAGTTTGTATATGTGCCTCCCACTTTTTAAGGGACCAAAAGTAATGGGACAATTGGCTGCTCAGCTGTTCCATGGCCAGGTGTGTGTTATTCCCTCATTATCCCATTTACAAAGAGCAGATACAAGCTCCAGTGTTCATTTCAAGTGTGCTATTTGCATTTGTTGCTGTTAACTCTCAATATGAGATCCAAAGAGCTGTCACGATCAGTGCAGCAAGCCATCATTAGGCTGAAAAAAAAAAAAAAAAAACATCAGAGAGATAGCAAAAACATTAGGTGTGGCCAAATCAACTGTTTGGAACATCCTTAAAAAGAAAGAACGCACCAGTGAGCTCAGCAACCCCAAAAGACCCAGAAGACCACGGAAAACAACTGTGGTGGATGACGGAAGAATTATTTCCCTGGTGAAGAAAACACCCTTCACAACAGTTGGCCAGATCAAGAACACTCTCCAGGAGGTAGGTGTATGTGTGTCAAAGTCAACAATCAAGAGAAGACTTCACCAGAGTAAATACAGAGGGTTCACCACAAGATGTAAACCATTGGTGAGTCTCAAAAACAGGAAGGCCAGATTAGAGTTTTCCAAACAACACCTAAAAAAGCCTTCACAGTTCTGGAACAACATCCTATGGACAGATGAGACTAAGATCAACTTGTACCAGAGTGATGGGAAGAGAAGAGTATGGAGATGGAAAGGAACTGCTCATGATCCAAAGCATACCACCTCATCAGTGAAGCATGGTGGTGGTAGTGTCATGGCGTGGGCATGTATGGCTGCCAATGGTTCTCTTGTATTTATTGATGATGTGACTGCTGACAAAAGCAGCAGGATGAATTCTGAAGTTTTTCAGGCAATATTACCTGCTCATATTCAGCCAAATGCTTCAGAACTCCTTGGACGGCGCTTCACAGTGCAGATGGACAATGACCTGAAGCATACTGCAAAAGCAACCAAAGAGTTTTTTAAGGGAAAGAAGTGGAATGTTATGCAATGGCCAAGTCAATCACCTGATCTGAATCCGATTGAGCATGCATTTCACTTGCTGAAGACAAAACTGAAGGGAAAATGCCCCAAGAACAAGCAGGAACTGAAGACAGTTGCAATAGAGGTCTGGCAGAGCATCACCAGGGATAAAACCCAGCGTCTGGTGATGTCTATGCGTTCCAGACTTCAGGCTGTAATTGACTGCAAAGGATTTGCAACCAATTATTAAAAAGTGAAAGTTTGTTTTATGACTGTTAATCTGTCCCATTACTTTTGGTCCCTTAAAAGGTGGGAGGCACATATACAAACTGTTGTGATTCCTACACCGTTCACCTGATTTGGATGTAAATACCCTCAAATTAAAGCTGAAAGTCTGCAGTTAAAGCACATCTTGTTCGTTTAATTTCAAATCCATTGTGGTGGTGTATAGAGCCAAAAAGTTTAGAATTATGTTGATGTCCCAATATTTATGGACCTAACTGTATATCCTACCTATTCAGGGTTAACTGGCATAATGTATTTCATTGAATACTACCTTGGAGGTCTTTTGCTCTATGCTCACTTCCTAGATCCTTCAAATCTATTCTTTAGAACACTCCATATTCCACTGCTTTTGTCATTAATACCAACATGTAACAAAATCACTATGTCCAGCCCCTCTGTTTGGTTGCCAGGTACTGAATGACAAATAACCCTTCCTACCTTACTAATAACAGAGTCCCCTACCACCAAAACCTGTCTGTTTATCTGCATATTCTGCAGTTTCTCCATTTCTGAATGGACATCCCCAACATTTTCATTCAATCTGGCAAATCGGTTGGTGCTTGCCAACTCAGAACTGGCTAGCCTCCTGCTCCTGTTCCCCCTGATTCCCCTTGTAACTGTAACCCAGCTACCTCCCTGGACATCCTCACTAGCCCCATCTCTACCCTCCATGCTAGGTCCAGCAAAAATCTTCTCAGTGACCTCCAACTCCCTTTTCGGTGGAGCAATATCACCATCACAGGTTCTCCAATGTGAGCTTAAAGACTGGCAACATGCTCACACCTGCCACACCGTGGAGCTGCTCCAAAACTGCAAACATATAGCAGGATAGACACTGGGTGAGATAAGTTACCAATCTGACTCATAGTTACAGATTAGCATACTGTATGCAGTAGCTAAAGGGCCAAGTAATTCAGTACAATGTGGACCACATCACGGTTAAGATCTCCTAAAGGCATGTTGAAATACTTTTCTGCAATATATGCATTTTTCACTAAGAAATTAAATAAATTAAAATCTATGTTTACATGAGTCACTGGCAGCCCACTGCCAGACTCAAGCTGCAGCTCATTGTAGTGAGCAAAAATTAAAGAAACGAGTTAACCATTAAATACATTATTATTATTATCTTTTTCACCTAAACAGGAGTGTTAACTGCTTTATATATTGTATGTATTTCAACATCTATTTAAAATATTTTTTTAATTGCATTAAAACACTGCTTCCTCTATATTTTAGGCAGTTTTGCTATTTCCCAGGAGAAAAAGTCCCTCTACCCAACATTTTATTTCACACTAATCTGTAATGCACCTTGTAGTTTTGGATTTTTTTTTAGACAATTGTTTTAATGAGGGATAATCACAACAGGAAATTACGATCCACATTCTTTCTCATATGGGATTTACTAAGTTGACATTGCAAATCTCTTTTCTTTAGTGCTGCAGAAAGGACTGATGGTTTAGGCTTGAGGAGAGGGAATCTCTGCTTGATTTTCATGCACTGTATAATGGATTTAATGACTCATTGGGTTTTATAAATCTGTCTGCTCAAACAGAAAATTGCTTTGTTATTTGAAACATTCCATGTATATTTTGAAAAATGTATTTTCTATGAGATTTTTAACCGATGGTTGGAGCCATTCATAGAGAATTCCACTTTATGATAACACAACTTGGTTTAGTGAGGATCGTACATTTCTGATTAGTTGTGAATGACTGGTCTAGATAATTACAGATCCATTATGAGAAAATATAGTGTGACTCTAACGTATAATAAGGTATATGCATAACAAGAAATTAACTTTATACAGTATAAACAATATATCCAATAAATTGTAATAAGTACAGAAAATCTGAGCAGGGTTTTCTCACAGGTTGAAACCCACATATCTTACCTGACCAAGCAGCCTTTTTGCTCTGAGTAAGCGCTCCATTCCATGGTCCCCCATGACATCTAACATGGGGGTCTCCACAGACACCCATCATGTGAATGAATAAACCCCTTATCCTTAATGGGCCCCCATGGCATTTAAAAAATAATCCCTATCCTTAACGGAGACATGTGGCCTCTAAATCTAACCCCAATACCACAAAGGACTGTAATGGACCCCTGTGGCATTAATAGTTAATTCCCTTACAATACAGGTCTTTAGCAGTAACAAATGGCAAAGAAATGTAACCCCTGTACTATGGAAGTCCTTAACTGACCCCGTGGTACCTATTGTTAACCCTATACCATAGAGGTCCTCAACAGACCCCTATGGTATACAATAACTATAACCCGCATGGCACCCTTCCTACCACCCCATGTATCCAAACCTCCATGGGGGGGAAATTGAGCAAGGTGACATCAAATACTCAATTCTGATTGGTGAAATATGATTGGTACATATTTCAGCTAATCAGAATCCTCAAAATCTCTATTTGGCCAAAAGCCATTAATTGGGGCAGGAGCTCCTCCTATGAGGAAATCCATTAGTAGTAGTAACTGTTTACTACAGTTTTTTTAGTTGGAAGCCCATTTCAAAGGGCCAAAGATGAGGATCATTGGTTTCAATCAAGAAAGAAGACAATAGATTATTCAAACAACATGGATGGCTAGCTCATCCAAGGCAGACGACTGAGGACAAGGGCTTCATTGATCATCACTGGAGGGTGTCACAGGACAGGCAAAGTAAAATCTTCTACCCTTACTGGTATAGTTTATTTCTAATTTTTTGTAAACTATTATTTGTTTTTGGTAATATTTTTTTGGCGTATTTTATAGAGGTAGACAATATGGAGGTGGGGTTGGGTTGCATGGGGGTCCAATATGTACCCCTGTGGTTGTAGGAATGGGTTAATGTTAGATGCCATGAGGGTCCAAGAGGATCCCTATTGTTATGTTTTTTAGTATCATGGGGGTCCATTTATGGATAACCATGGTATGGATGTTCATGTTATTTGCCATTTGAATTCAGGACTCCCATGGTATGGGGTTAATGATAGGTGCTTTGGGGGTCTGTTGAGGACCACCGTGACACAGGGGTTAAATTGAAATGCCATAGGGTTCTGTTAATGACCTCTGTGGCAAGAGGTTAATTGCTAGATGTCACAAGTGTTTGTTAAGGACCTCTGTGGCAAGAGGTTAATTGCTAGATGCCACAGGGTTCTGATGATGACCACTGTGCTCAGTGGGTTAATGTTAGGTGCCATGGGGGTCTATAGGGACCACCTTGGTTATAGTACAATATAGCATGTGGTTTTATGGAGACCCCCATGATATAGGGACAACTTTAGGTGCCATGTGGGTCCTAAGGGATCCCCATGGCTATAGATAAATATACCACGGAGGTCCATGGAGACCCCAAATATTATAGGTTATTTTTATAAATGCCATGGGTGTCTATAAGGATTTTTCGATTGAGCTAGTACATAGAAGGGAATCCAAGGGTATCCCTCTGCTCATAGAGCATAGGCACTGCAATCCTGGGGATTCCCTGGCTCAGAGGGATAGTAGTACTAGTCCCTTAATTGTGTCAGATATGAGGAATCAAGCCTCAATTCCGACACAATTAAGTTTCAGGTTGATAATAGAGTCAAATTTGATAAATGTAGAGTGCTTGGAGGAATTTTTTTGTGTGTCTGTATGGAAAATTGAAAGTGCGCAAAGGAATAAAAAAAAAAAATCTTAGCACTTGTTGGGATAATGAGATTTCACTAAAGTTTACTTGTTATGTTTCCCCTGTGAGCCATGGAATGGAGGCCTAAATCAGCTTTTTAAAGTGTCTGAGGAAGGCAGCTATAGCTTGTTAGCCCTCTCAGGGGAACTTACCATGCCCCTCTGTTTAACAGCTAGACTATGAACTATGTAGGCTAGCTAAGATCTCCAAGTTGTTAAATGGGGCTGCACAACATGACTATTCTTTCTTTTATACACACACCAAAAATGGAAAAGTCACTGTGGTACAGCTGTAGAAATGTCTTAATAAAGAATATACGTATGTATAGAGGCTAAGTACTTTGTAGTGCAAGAAACTGATATGCATGTGTTGCCATGTTTTACATCTGTGACTGGCCACACTACATTGAGGGTTATAGTCTAAGCTAACGCCACATCTACAGGGGGCCGGACTTCAAACCCCAATGTCTTAAGCTGCATAAACAGGTTATAATAACCGAAGACAATGCCCAATGAGGAGATGTCAATACTCATTTTCACATTCTGCTCCTACAGGAGTTTCTTATTAAATAATGAAATGATTAACTAAAGGAGGAATTATAGGAGAGAATAATAACTATTCTTATTACTTCTTATAACTTCTTCCTATAACTCTTAATATTCCTATTTATTACACCTTCTTATAATTCATATAGTTTAATCGTAATATCATAATATCTTCACATTGTCTCCTCAGAGTGCGGCCATAATCTTTAAATTGTTTATAATATATTGCAGGTAGAGAATGTTAAAAAAGCAACATTTACATACCTTTACGTTTTCTCCATAGAGTTTATTGGGGGGGGGGGGGGGGGGTTCAGTTTAAAAGAAAACCCTGTCATGAATACTGGTAGTGTGAAGCTTCAGCTCTACTGATTCCTGTGGTATGCTGGGCACTTTGGTGGGTGTAAGCTGGGTTGGTTTTGTTCCTGCTATCATGGATATACAAAGAACCAGACAGTCCGAGTTTGTACTAGGTTCTTATTAAGCCCAACAGAAGCCATAGGTCATCACAACAAGCCACTAGTTTGTGTAACTTTTGTAGATTTTATGTGATAATTGCATTAGGGAGTTTTCAGTTCTGCAAGGTGCTTTGAGGATGCACTGTGGACATTGCACAGATTGTACATCCCTTAGATTGTAAGTTTGCGAGTTTTCAATCTTGTGTCAGGCCTTGGAAACAAGCTCTATGTACATTTGATTTTATGCTCAAAAACAGGGCCCTCCATTCTTTACAAGGTGTTTAATTTGTTTTCTGCTATGTACTCAACCCCTGTACAGCGCTACGGAATATGTTGGCGCGATATAAATAAAGATAATAATAATAATAATAAGCTCAAAGACAGGGCCCTCCATCCTTTGCAATGTGTTAATATTGTTTTGCTTTAAACACAATCCATGTATAGCGCTATTGAATATGTTGGCGCGTTACAAATAAACGTTAATAATAATAATGATCATTAAATAACATTTAGAACATTTATATGAAATAAAAAAATAAAATAGAAGTAAAATAAAAAATGCCCAGAAAGACCCTTTAAGACAAATATGTGAGCTTCAAGTCCTTTAATGCTGGGCTTTCTGACTTTTAATACAATCATAGTAAACACCATGGGGCATGTGTTTCCCCTTCTGTAAAGCGGGCAGTAACTGGTGTAAAGCTGTCAGACAGATGCATTGTGCGTATGTATTACCAATAAGAGGAAGATTGGAATATGTTTTTTACCACATTTCTTATTTAACTTGTCAATATATTACATTTTTGGATTAATTTGAAATGTGAGCGGTCGAAAAAAATACAGTTTCATGTAATGAATTATCATGAATATATCTATTTAAAGTGACAAAGTAGAGGCTCCAAAAATGGTGTAATTTTCACTATAGCTAAAAAGTATTTTATTAATTTCATGTTATTAAAAAAATCTTGCAATTTCATATATTAAACTAACATTGAATTGTAATTTTGTCCTTTTAAATTGTCAGTCAGCTTTTCTGACCCACAAACAAAGAGATTAAAATATTTTGTTAATGAGAGATCATTGCCGCTAATTACTATAACCACTGAAATTTTAGGTCCATTGATTTGAGTGCAAGTCACCTGCACAAAAAAGACTAGACATGCTCAGACCCAGGGAAAATGCTAACTGCTTTTTGCGTGTAGGTGACATTTCTGTTTATGAGTGGATCAGAAAGGATGACTGACAACTCAAAATGGTAATTCAGTGTTAGTTTATTACATGAAAGGCATTTTTAAAATAACAATTCAATTCAATAGATAAATTACTTGTTATCACCTATAGTTTTAGGTTATACCATTTAAACTCCACCGTGTCACCAGACAAACCAACAACAGACTGAAGTTTTCAAGGTCTTTTCATTCTAAGGTCACAATGTAGACAAAATAACATATGGGGTAGGTTAAGCCAGTGATATGTGACCTGTATAGCTTCTCTGGCCACATATTGCGCACGATTAAAGGTTGTTATGTATTTATTTTCAATATCAAAAGCTTTATGGAGTCTTTTTGGGAAAGCAATATTAAGCCAATAATTAACTAGCAAACTTCATAAAAGAAAAAATTAGGTAGCGTGTAATAATTCTGTGGTATTACTACCAAAAGATTATTGGACTTAGGAGATTTTTGGATCCAGACATAGACCTTATTAAATTAAACATACCGTATATACTCGAGTATAAGCCGACCCGAGTATAAGCCAAGGCACGTATTTTACCACAAAATACTGGGAAAAATTAGTGACTCGAGTATAAGCCGAGGGTGGGAAATGTGCTGCCCCCTGTGTCCCCCTCTTGTGTGCCCTTTTCTTGTGTCCCCCCTCTCTCTCACCCTCCTCAACCCCCCTCCTCATTCTCAACCTCCCTCCTCAACCCCACTCCTTATCCTCAACCCCTCATCCTCAACCTCCCTCCTCAACCCCCTCATCCTCAACCCCCCTCCTCAACCTCCCTCCTCAACCCTCCATCCTTAACCCCCCCTCCTCAACCCCCCTCCTCATCCTCAACCCCCTCATCCTCAACCCCCCTCCTCATCCACAACCTCCCTCCTCATCTTCAACCACCCTCCTCAACCCCCCTCCTCAACCTCACACCTCATCCTCCCTCCTCATCCTCAACCCCCCCATCCTCAACCCCCTCCTCAACCTCCCTCCTCAACCTTACCCCCCCATCCTCATCCTCAACCTCTCTCCTCAACCCCCCTCCTCAACCTCACCCCCCATCATCATCCTCAACCTCCCTCCTCAACCCCCCTCCTCATTCTAAACCCCCCTCCTCATTTTACCCCTTTAAATACCTCCCCCTTTCCCCTCACTTACCTTCATCTGCAGCTTCTCCTCCAGCCTCCGCTCCTTCCTGCGTCGGCACCCGGTATATGCTAATGACGTGGCGCGCATGTGACGTCACATCATTAGCATATACCGGGTGCCGACGCAGGAAGGAGCGGAGGCCAGAGGAGAAGCTGCAGATGAAGGTAAGTGAGGGGGAGGTATTTAGAGGGGTAAAGTGAGGAGGGGGGTTTAGAATGAGGAGGGGGGTTTAGAATGAGGAGGGGGGTTTAGAATGAGGAGGGGGGTTGAGGATGATGAGGGGGGTTGAGGATGAGGAGGGGGGTTGAGGATGAGGAGGGGGAAGGGAAAGAGACACGGGGGGGTTAGAGAGACACGGGGGTGTTAGAGAGACACGGGGGGGGGGGAGAGTGACTCGAGTATAAGCCAAGGGGCCCCTTTTTAGCCTTAAAAAAAGGGCTGAAAAACTCTGCTTATACTCAAGTATATACAGTAATTATTTTATCAAGCACCAGAAATTGCTTTGTTCCTGTTACAAGAGACTTTTGGACCCCCATGGTACCTAACTTTAACCCCCATGCCATGGGGTCCCTATGGTCTCCCATAGTATACTGTGCTATTACCATGTGGTCCCCATGAACTCTCCTAGTACCTAACCTTAACCCCAGAACTATGGGGGGTCCCTACGAGGTCCGTAGGACTTAGGAACAAAGCACGTAGTTGCAACCTCGGGCCTTGCAAATCAAGGCCCGTAGTTGCGGGGATGCACTAAATTACGAATGTAATGGCCAAATCGCGGAACTGGAAAGACCAGCAAAAAAGACCAAATATGCCTCAAATGAACTTACACACCCATACACAGCTCAGGAGGAGAGCCAGGGAGCCTGTGAGTGAGATTGCAAGTTAATTTGAGGCATATTTGGCATTTTTTCACGATCAAAAATCGCCTAATCAAGAAAAAAAATGACGGACGAAAAAACGTATTGCAAGGAGATCCTTGGAAAGAAGATGGCAAAAAGAGTGCTCGGCCAGCTGCAAGATCTTTCTTTATAGCCACTTCAGCTACATAATCCATAAGGCCACAATACTGTTCAACACATACTTTTTTTTGTTGATATTTTATGAAATTTAGATTATTTGCTTCTACCAGCAAATATGATATCAATGGTCCATTGTTGTGTCAGTTTTCCACCACATAAAATTGGATTAAATGCATCTCGAATTGCTGTTTGAGCAACTTTAAATGCATGCATGGAAATATTATTTCTGACACGTACTTTACTATTTAGATAACTGTTAATTATTAATTTTGGTTGCCATCCTGCTTCACCATTGGAATAAAAATTGCATATGTCAGTGGATCCAAATTAATACTTAAGATACTTATGTTAATGAAAGGTTGCTTTTGATTTCTGGGATATATTCTAATATCCCTCTGAAATGGTGGTCATTTTGAAACACCATTGCAACCTCATTCAACGTAGGTAAGTTATAACAGCGTTTATCACAATGGCGATCTCTTCTAAGAACCATATTAACTTTTGGTATTGGCAATTGATTTAGATCTGCATGAATTTGTTGTTCTTGTTCTACTTCTGCGGATTTTTTTATAAACTTGAGTATATGGGTTTTTGGCCATAATTTTATCAAGCTCTTGAAAAACAATGGTTAAGCATTTTTTTTTTTCTGAAAGCTTACGTTGTTCAACAGCTTCCATTGGACATATAGTTCTCGTATCATAGTTATATTGCTCTCCTTCTTCTGGATGTGAAGTACAGTGGTAAATTTGGCCTTCGACTTTAAAGCAGTAAGGTCCATGTCCTGCAACATTAGCAGCTAATTTTGCACCCATAGATGCAAAAGAAATGGCACTATTATAAGATTGTTGTAATTTGGAAAAGTAGGGTCACTCATGATACTTTGTAAATATGTGGGGAATTCTTCTCTTTATGGAAGTCTTACTTTTCCTTCTTGACAGCAACTAATGAACTCACCATCTCTGGGTCTTTCCTGTTGAAGATGATAAGCCCCACAAAACTGATAAACATCATTCAACATACCACAAATGTGAGGCTCTACTGTTATAGTTGTAAATAATGGACTATCCTGCAAAGATTTATTAACATTACTATCTACTGTATATCAAAATTACTATTGTTACCATATTGTTCACATGCATCAGTCTCACTTGTTTTTTTATTCGTATCTGTCTGATGCAGCAATTTAACTCTAACACATTTTATTTTATTTTATTTGTCCATCTTTGTTTGCGTTCCCTTGCCAGCCATTGTTTGTATTCTTTGTGGGGTTTTTCATGGTTATTTTCAACATATGGATTATGTTTTTATACAATTTTTAATTTTTATGTATGATTTTCTTTAGCTTACCTGAAGTTGTAATAGGTTAATGAATGAAACTTCCTTTAATTTTCTGATTCCACTCTTGTCAATCTTTTTGTGCAATCTGTAAGAGAAATGTAAGTATCATAATATGAGAGCTGTTTTCCAATATAATTAATTGTATTTCTTATGTCTAAACAGCAGTACACTACATGAATGTTTTTTTTTTTGTTTGTTTATTTAAATTAATAGTCATTTTGTTCTATCACAAACTATTAAATTATAAGAATCTTCAGCTTATTCCCTACATTGATTCTTTTGTCAATTAATAAACTTTCTGTAAACCACAATCCACAACATTAATTAATGCTATTAAAAATAATAATCTATGTATTTATTAAATTACTTGCTATTAGTATTTTTTTATTGTTAAATTATTAAATCACTTATATAATTTTTGAAGAAAAAAATATACTGTACCTAGTCTGTAAGTACGTGAATGTAAAATCATGCAGATCTGACAGTCTGCAGCCAATATTTCTGTGACACTGTTTTCATCAAGTGTCTGTTCAAATTGACAGAGACCTGCAAAATGCAAAATCCTATGAAAAAAATGACTATAAATTGTTTGAATAATATCACACATTTTTTTTTTTAATTTATCTATAAATGAATATTTTGTTACTCTGAACTTGCATAACGTAATATAATTATATTAAATAAATAAATTAATTAATTAATAGTATTTTATCTATTATGTTTAATTTGCAGAATTCAAAAACTTAAAGAGTTAACAATCTCTTCAGAAATTACGCCAGCATAAAAAGTACTAATTACCATAACGTAATATAATTTTTTAAATTTAAGGAATTTATTATTTAATAAAGAATTTTAGTTGAGCTATTATCTTTAATTTACATGAATGAAAAACCTAAACAGCTAACAATCTCTTCAGAAATTACGCCAGCAGAAAATATACCAATTACCATAATGTAATATAAATATTTTAAATTAATTAATTAATTAATTAATACTTTACCTATGATCTTTAATGTACTGAAATCAAAATCCTAAAGAGCTAACAATCTCTTCAGAAATTACGCCAGCAGAAAATATCCAGTCACACTGTATATCACCTGAGGAGAAAGTGAGAAAGATCTGGAAAGGGTCCAGTATATATAGGGCCTCATTCAAATGCAATTATATAAGCACAGAGCATACCTTTTTACAGAAGTTTTTAGTTACTGAAGACCTTGCTTTTGGATAGAAGTTCACTAACTAAAAACTTCTGTAAAAAAACATATGCTCTGTGCTTATATAGAGCCCTATTCAATTGACCAAATCACATTTGAATGAGGGCCATAGATTGCAAGCACGGGACAAAACCGTTTGTTTTAGCGCCAAATGCACTGCACATGCGCAATTTGCGTATTAGCCGCAATTTTTTAGTCAAAATCTTGGGTACGAGTTACGGGCTTGTTCAATAAAAAATGGGGGTGATTCTCTATCTCTTGCTGGCCTCACGATAAAGGTACGGCTTTATGGACGCCATTTGTTTCCTCGCTTAGCCAATTTTAGACCTCCCAAAAACGCAAATTATATATTAAATTAGCTTGCAACCTCACTTACAGGCTGCCTGCCTCTCCCCCTGTGCTGTGTGTAAGGTTGTAAGTTATTTTTTTACTGAATTAGCGTGTTTTGGCTTGAAAACAATGGATGCTATTAAAGGCCTACGGCCTTCGGTGCTCAGCGTGGGCCTTGCTCATGTCGAGCCTTTTTCAAAAAGTTGTGCAGACCTCGCGATGAGCCTTCAGCACTCATTGCAGCATCCGTCAAACCTGTTACTTTCGGGTCTTGCAATGAGCTCCTTCGCAGCTCATCGCGAGGCCTGTAATGAGTGCCTTTGGCGCTGATTGCACATGCGCAAGCCCGTATTTATTAACATTGTGTGACCAACATTTGCAATTACGACAATTATATATGTGATTATATGTGATTATAAGTATACAGAAAGTCAGAAAGTACCAGGTGCGCTTACAGACTGCTGACCCCTGAAAATGTGCTGCCCTAGGCCTGGGCCTTGTTTGCCTAGACTGAAACACACCCATTTAATAAACTGTACAAATACCAGGTTGCAGAAACCCAGGAGACCTCAGGTTAATGAGATGTTGCTCCTATAAGAAGGCCCAGGAGGGCAGCAGGATTAATTAACTAATCTATGGTGATATACCATGTGGCTTATAATGAGTAATAGAAGCAGTAACAGTTCCTGATGTATATATTGCAGATTTAGTCTACATATATCTACATTACATATCTTTCCATGGGAGTTTTTAGCGCAACTTATTGTATTTGTGTTACTAGTAGAGCTGGCGCCATCTAGTGCATAACAAAAGCAGAACCTGATACCTGTGAGAAGTGAGTGTGTTCCTTGCACAGAACAAGTTAAAAATCAGGTTATTACAAACATAAAGGGCCACTGTAGCACCATATTTACAATATTTACAACAAATTATGAGGTATGCAGAAATAAAATGACAATAAAGTGCAATTAAACAGACAGTTTGGTGCAAAAAAGTTGCGATACCTAACCCCAAGAATTTAAAATCTAGAACATATGCATTGTTATTTACTGTGAACTTCTATTGCTTTTTTGACCTGTTTATTTGAGCTGTTTTGTAAACAGAGTTTGCACTTGTAAACAAATTTGTTTTCCATATTACTTTTTGAAAGGAATTTGTGGAGCTCTGGATAAATAATCATGTTTAATTATAGGGTAAAGACCCATTACAGACTATTGGTAGCAATGTGAAGCCAGTAGTCACTGCATCAGATAATTTCATATAAAAAAAACTTTAAGGGCATGCGTTATATATGCTAACAGTATCAATGTGTAGACATGACAAATTATACCTCACACCTGTTTTTTAGAGAAGGTTTACCAGTATTAACTTGATGTAGCCGAAAGCGATTGTGATTAAGTACAAATCTGAGAATCTGCAGCTATCATGTACACACATAATGATACGTGATTGGGGAGGCAATCACTATGTTTTGGAAGACATTGTCACATCTATGGCTATAAATACATTTCATATGTTACCTTGGCTAATGCAACTCTCTCCTTGCTGGCCTCCGTATCACCTGTCTGTCTCCACTCCAGTCTAAAATGGATGCCTCCACTAGACTCATCTACCATACTCAACGTTCAGTATCTACAGCACCTCTCTGTCAGTCACTCCACCGGCTTCCTGTAGTCTCCAGAATTATATTTAAAATCATGACCCTAACTTACAAAGCCCTCAGTAACAGTGCACCCCCTTATATCTATGCTGTTGTCTCAAAATACTCCCCCAACCGCCCCTCTTCGCACTGATAATGTCCTTCTTCTTTCCTCCTCTCTTATCACCTTCTCTCCCATTCTCAGGGCTTTTCTCGTGCTGCCCGTACTCCTTGCCTCGCTCCACTAGACTATCCTTTTGCCTCAAATCCTTCAAAACCTCACTAAGAACTCATCTGTTTAAAGAAGTGTATCTCCTTCAGCCTTAATATGTGCAAACTGCACACTCTACAGCAAAATATCAGTCACACCGGCAATCTAAAGTGCAGCACACAGCCACCTCCACTTGCACCAGCTTACGGCCATACTAGCTGTCACCTTGCATCTATCACCTCCCTGTATCACCACCAATTACTGATGGTTATGTCATGTATTAATGCTGTTAGTTTAATTTTGAAGACTGTTGCCACTAAATCTGTTTTCAAATTATCAACAATCTCTGGCCATTGTTGATTACATGTAGATGTAATAAATAAATCTGGTTTCCCAAATGTAGTTTAATAGCCATATCATCATTGTACCTTTCACTCATATTGCGAGGAGATTTTTGGAAAATGTGCTGCCCTAGGCCTGGGCCTTGTTTGCCTAGACTGAAACACACCGATTTAATAAACTGTACAAATACCAGTTTGCAGAAACCCAGGAGACCTCAGGTTAATGAGATGTTGCTCCTATAAGAAGGCCCAGGAGGGCAGCAGGATTAATTAACTAATCTATGGTGATATACCATGTGGCTTATAATGAGTAATAGAAGCAGTAACAGTTCTTGATGTATGTATTGCCGATTCAGTCTACAGCATATCTTTTCATGGAAGTTTTTAGCGCAACTTATTGTATTTGTGTTACTAGTAGAGCTGGCGCCATCTAGTGCATAACAAAAGCAGAACCTTATACCTGTGAGAAGTGAGTGTGTTCCTTGCAAAGAACAAGTTACAAATCAGGTTATTACAAACATAAAGGGCCACTGTAGCACCATATTTACAATATTTACAACAAATTATGAGGTATGCAGTAATACAATGACAATACAGTGCAATTCAACAACAAACAGTTTGGTGCAAAAAAGTTGCAATACCTAACCCCAAGAATTTAAAATCTAGAATATAAGCAATTTGTTATTTACTGTGGACTTCTATTGCTTTTTTGACCTGTTTATTTGAGCTGTTTTGTAAACAAAGTTTGCGCTTGTAAACAAATTTGTTTTCCATATTACTTTTTGAAAGGAATTTGTGGAGCTCTGGATAAATAATCATGTTTAATTGTGGGGTAAAGACCCATTACAGACTATTGGTAGCAATGTGAAGCCAGTAGTCACTGCATCAGATAATTTCATATAAAAAATACTTTAAGGGCACGGGTTATATATTCGAACAGTATCAATGTGTAGACATGATAAATTATACCTCACACTTGTTTTTTTAGAGAAGATTTACCAGTATTAACTTGATCTAGCCCAAAGTGATTGTGATTAATAAGTACAATTCTGAGAATCTGCAGCTACCATGTACACACATAATGATACGTGATTGGGGAGGCAATCACTATGTTTTGGAAGACATTGTCACATCTATGGCTATAAATACATTTCATATGTTACCTTGGCTAATGCAACTCTCTCCTTGCTTGCCTCCCTATCACCTGTCTGTCTCCACTCCAGTCTAAAATGGATGCCTCCACTAGACTCATCTACCATACTCAACATTCAGTATCTACAGCACCTCTCTGTCAGTCACTCCACCGGCTTCCTGTATTCTCCAGAATTATATTTAAATTCATGACCCTAACTTACCAAGCCCTCAGTAACAGTGCACCCCCTTATATTTCTGCTGTTGTCTCAAAATACTCCCCCAACCGCCCCTCTTCACACTGCTAATGTCCTTCTTCTTTCCTCCTCTCTTATCACCTTCTCTCCCACCCTCAGGGCTTTTCTCGTGCTGCCCGTACTCCTTGCCTTGCTCCACTAGACTATCTTTTTGCCTCAAATCCTTCAAAACCTCACTAAGAACTCATCTGTTTAAAGAAGTGTATCTCCTTCAGCCTTAATATGCGCAAACTGCACACTCTACAGCAAAATATCAGTCACACCGGCAATCTAAAGTGCAGCACACAGCCACCTCCACTTGCACCAGCCTACGGCCATACTAGCTTCCACCTTGCATCTATCACCTCCCTGTATCACCACCACCCTTACATTCTAGATTGTAATTGCACCAAGCTGTCTGTAGACATATTTGTTTCTTATTTGTATTGTACTGTACCTGTCCACTTATCTTATCATTTGTTGATAACTTTGTAATTTGAGCTAGAGAAAATGTTGGCACTTTATCAATAAAGATTAATAACAATAACAATAATAATAATAATAATAATCTAATCCTGCTTAGGGTTCCCAGGTGGCACAGTGGTTCGGATGCAGGTTCTTTCACCACAGCATCCTGGGTTCAAATCCAGCCAGGGAACCAAGATATCACAATGGTCAGTACCTGAATGTGAGACCACCTGGGAATACCAGGAGCTGTATACTGTGGCCCACTAGAGAAGGAACTGGCAACCCACTCCAGTAACTCTGCAATGAAAACCAAGAGGATCAGCATGGTGTGTTGTCCATGAGGTAATGGAGAGTCGGACACAACTGAGCGACGCCATTTACAATTCTACTTAGCCATTAAAAGGTATCATCTCCACTGAAATTGTTTTCAAACATTTTGATGCCATTGTAAATTAAATGACATTTGTCTGTAACTTTATGAGCAATGATCTGTGTTGAGTATAAAGGGCTTTAGTGCAAAGCTTACTGTCACGCATTTAAAAGAGCTTGATGTATACATTATAAATGGAAAATAAATAATTTTATGATTGAAGAAAATAAATGCTAAAACAGGCAGAAAAAACAATGAGCCTCATTCAGTTGAGGCATTGTAAGTTACTTAATGTTGGATTTACGTTTGCGGGTCTGCTGCGAGCCTGAGTTAAGGTGTTATTCAATTGGCCGGGTCCGCACGTTAGGGGCAGATTGCGAAAATCGGAAACCATTGCCGTCGGAAGTAGCATTTGCGGGCTTGGGAGCAAGCCTGTAACTCCTGATGCAGAAACAGCCAATGGCAAAAGAGATTGTCATCATGACCTACCTCCAAGCCCTGTAACCCGTAGGACCTTGAATAAATGGAGGTTGGATTTTCAAAGTCCTACAGGCTTGGAGGTTGAAGCCCGTAGGACTTCAAATTGATTGCCGTGCTCAATATAACACAAAATTTAAACTTGAAAAAAAGTGTTTAAGAATGTTATGCTATTAACTCTAAGACCTAACATCACTTCCACTCTTTATAAAAGAACATTATTTATTTTTTATTTGCTTTTAAAGTGCTCCAATTTGTCATTAAGCCATTTGTGAGACCTCCCTGGTACCAGTAACTTGTGGTTAGATATTTGCCATTTGCGGGCTTGATGGAGTGGTTAGCGAGGGGGAATCGGAGCAATTGAATATCGATTTATGCGCCCGGGACTCTTGCAGCTGGGAAGGATCAAAGGCTTGGAGGGCATTAACTTGCGATTTTACAAATCGCAATGAATCACAGCTCGGAGCCGTAACTCAATCGGAGGTGCAAACGGAAGGCAATTGAATAGCAAAATAACTTGTGGCCTCCCGGATATCAAAATTGCAGAAATTGAATGAGGGTCAATGAGTTTTATCCAATTTTGACTTACTACTGGGTTAGGACACATGAAGACCCTGTGCATTGCATTTTCTTACCTGTTTTACATTAAAACTTATGGGATCAAAACCACAATATGTTGCAGTTCAAATATCCACAAGGCTCACTGCCCTCTGTTTCCTGTAACATATGAAGACACAGTAGGAGAAAACAATCCTGACAAAACAATCCTATATTTATAGATGTTAGTCTGACTCATAGCATAATTAAGCTGGAAAACAATTCATACTGCTTGTATTTATTTAGAAAATAAATACTTTTAGATGAATCTGCAGGACCCTGGAGGGATCCATTATACATTGGTGAAAGGTGTGTGAGGGGGGGTTTACATTTCTGGAGAGCTATGGTTGCATCCTTTGATGCAAGGAGTCTCATTCTTGGCCAATGAAAGGCAATGGGTGTGGTGCTAATTTCAATATTATCCAATCACATATATACAGTGGATATAAAAAGTCTACACGCCCCTGTTAAAATGTCAGGTTTCTGTGCTGTAAAAAAATGAGACAAAGTTAAATCATTTCAGAACTTTTTCCACCTTTAATGTGACCTATAAACTGTTCAACTCAATGGAAAAACAAACTGAAATCTTTTAGGTGGAGGGAAGAAAAATAAAAAATAAAAATTATGTGGTTGCATAAGTCTGCACACCCTCTTATAACTTGGGATGTAGTTGTGTTCAGAATTAAGCAATCACATTCCAAATCGTGTTAAATAGGAGTCAGCATACACACGCCATCATTTAAAGTGCCTCTGATTAGCCCCAAATAAAGTTCAGTTGGTCTTTCCTGAAATTTTCTTAGTCGCATCCCACAGCAAAAGCCATGGTCCACCGAGAGCTTCCAAAGCATCAGAGGGATCTCATTGTTAAAAGGTATCAGTCAGGAGAAGGGTACAAAAGAATTTCCAAGGCATTAGATATACCATGGAACACAGTGAAGTCATCATCAAGTGGAGAAAATATGGCACAACAGTGACATTACCAAGAACTGGAGCTCCCTCCAAAATCGATGAAATGACGAGAAGAAATCTGGTGTGGGAGGCCACCAAGAGGCCTACAGCAACATTAAAGGAGCTGCAGGAATATCTGGCAAGTACTGGCTGTGTGTTACATGTGACAACAATCTCCCGTATTCTTCATATATTTGGGCTATGGGGTAGCCAGGCTACATTTTGCAAAAACACATCTGAAGTCTCCCAAAAGCATGTGGGAAAAGGTGTTATGGTCTGATGAAACCAAGGTTAAACTTTTTGGCCATAATTCCAAAAGATATGTTTGGCGCAAAAACAACACTGCACATCACCAAAAGAACACCATACCCACAGTGAAGCATGGTGGTGGCAGCATCATGCTTTGGGGCTGTTTTTCTTCAGCTGGAACTGGGACCTTAGTTAAGATAGAGGGAATTATGAACAGTTCCAAATACCAGTCAATATTGGCACAAAACCTTCAGGCTTCTGCTAGAAAGCTGAACATGAAGAGGAACTTCATCTTTCAGCATGACAACGACCCAAAGCATACATCCAAATCAACAAAGGAATGGCTTCACCGGAAGAAGATTAAAGTTTTGGAATGTCCCAGCCAGAGCCCAGTCCTGAATCCGATTGAAAATCTGTGAGGTGATCTGAAGAGGGCTGTGCACAGGAGATGCCCTCGCAATCTGACAGATTTGGAGTGTTTTTACAAAGAAGAGTGGGCAAATCTTGCCAAGTCAAAATGTGCCATGCTGATAGACTCATACCCCAAAAGACTGAGTGCTGTAATAAAATCAAAAGGTGCTTCAACAAAGTATTAGTTTAAGGGTGTGCATACCTATGCAACCATATTATTTTATTTTTAAAAGCTTTCAGTTTGCTTTTCAATTAAGTTGTACAGTTTATAGGTCACATTAAAGCTGGAAAAAGTTCTGAAATTATTTATCTTTGTCTCATTTTTTTTACAGCACAGAAACCTGACATTTTAACAGGGGTGTGTAGACTTTTTATATCCACTGTAGTTGTCGTAATTGCGATTTATGGGTCACGCTATGTTATAAAAATTACGGGTTTGCATATGCACACTGAGCCTGCCAAAGGCGCTCATTGTGATACCTGTAAAGTAGAGGAGAGGGAAGAGGCCGGGAATGACATTGAAATGAGTGAGGCCCGCAACTGAAATGGGGGGGAAAGGCTTGCAATGAGCGCCGAAGGAGACTTCAATCGGATTCTGAGTTACGAGCTTGAGGGGAAAAAAACGCCATTTTTTTTTCAAGCCCGTAACTCAGAAGTCATTGGGAGGCCACCAAAAGATGCCAATTGAATAGAAAATTGGTTACCAACCTCACTTATTGGCTCACTGCCACCTCTTGGGTTTCGGGTTTGCGGAGGCCTGCAATGAGTTGAAAAGCCGCTCATCGCAAGGCCCGAAAAGTGGAGGGGGGGGGGGAGAGTCGCAATGAACGCCGGGCAAGTCACTATTAATGTCTATATTGGCGCTCTGTTCCCTCCTTTTACACTCCTCTCTTCACTGATAGCCACAACACACACACATGATTCAGCTCTGAGGAAGTGATGTAACAAACACAAATTGGATTCCTGTATTTATAAACAGACTACTCAAAAATTCAAATTTGTTCCCCCAAAAATGTTTAATGCCCATCATGTCTGTATCCGGTTGTTTTTCCCTCTTTATTTCACATGTTTTTTACTAAAAGTGCATAGCATTGCATTTGGAAAACCTCATATAATAATAATTACTTTCAGAGGAATGTTTATCACATGATCCTAGCAGACATCAGAGCATCTTAATACTTAAAAGGGACATGGAAGGTTTCTGTATTTCACTAGGTATATAATATGCTTGTGTATATATTTACTTTTATGTCATTTATTTTATTAAGAAGTGCTTAAAAGCTCATTAAATTTGTACCTGTTTGTGTCTGCCCTCTGTAGCTCATGAATACACAGACTGTGAAGTGTAGTGTTTCAAACTAGCCTGTCCACTTTCCACTATCATAAAGTTGCCACTGATTGGTTACTATGAGACACTGTGCTTAAAAGTACACTGTCTTCATGAGCTTCAGAGTAAAGAAAACAAAAAAGGAACTGTAAGATTTTAGGCATAAAATAAAGGGCTTTTTAGCACTTCTAAATAAAATAAAGTACATAAAAGTAAGTAGATACATAGGTATATGATATTCCTAGAGAAACCCAGAAACCTTCTATGTCCCTTTAATCATACAGCTATGTAGTGTTAGTGCGCACCCTAGTGTTTAGGGATTAAAACTGCATGAAAATATACTGGCATTTATGAACATGCATCCAAAAGCAATATATATTGTTTATGTTGCCATTAAGAAAGATGGTTGCAGCTTAAAATGTTAAGAAATAGGTATCTAGCAAGGAGGAAAGAAGGTAAGAGGTATTTGTTAGTCAAGTGATTGAAACATAACCATATAACAAACTTACACCATTAGCGGCTATGTGAGCCATGAACATCAGATCATTTTAGAGAAAATCTAGCGGCCTCTGCTTGTGTCATATGGACTGCCATCTTCAACTGTTGCCTGGAGAATAAAGGGGATAGTTATCCTTATGAGGCTTGCTCTACTATTTAGTCCTATTCACAGAGGACATTGTTCAATAGAACTGAATATAGATGTTATCTGCATCTAAGGTACCTCTCATTCCTTCCAAGAGTTAGATATTGCTAGGAAGAAAAGCAAAAGTGATTATAAAACGTAAAGTCAAATTGTATTTATTTTAAACTTTCTAAAAACATTGTGCACATTATCAAGTCATGTTCTTCATACTATAAATATGACACTACAGTGGCCCTTTTAAATAGTATGTGTAAGTGTGGTCAATCTTCAATCAGCATACCACCTCTGAACAGCCAATGTGGTATGGCAGCAGCAGTGGCGGAGAGTATCTGCTAGATGGCGCTGCCGATATTCCGGTGCCATATCATAGACTCAAGGCTTAGGTAAACTGTTAGGGTGAGGGTTAGGGTTAGTTCAAGGGTTAGGCTAACGTTATAAGCTTCTCTCACATATCGGCAGCGCTACAAAATATCAGCAGCGCCATCTAGCAGTTGGAGACAGTACTGCAGCGGCAGACATGTCCCAACTCCATAACAGGACAGATACGGATTTTATAAGGTTCCCTGTAGCGAGGGGTAATGGGAACAGGATGGCCTGTAGTTGTCACAAAAAGCAATAAACCAGTAAGTGATGGGGATTTTTTACTTCAGCACCTTCTCCCACCTCATATAAATATGAATTGATGAAAATATCATAAAGGACTAAAAACATGTTCAATCTTTTAAATATCTTCTGATCCCAGTTTTGGGCATTATGCCAATAAGAAACACATTAGACAAATAAAAAAAAAATGATAAAAAAAAAAAAAAGAAACACATTAGACAAACTGAGGCAAAGATGCTAAGGTCCCAACTCTTAAAAGCTTACAGCAGGGGTGTCCAAACTCGGTCCTGGAGGGCCGCACGCGGGCTTGTATTTGAGGATTTCCTTTCTGTGCACAGGTGAGTCAATTGTGATGCAGCAAGGCTATCCACAAATCCAGGCCTGTGTGCGGCCCAGCAGGACCGAGTTTGGACACCCGTGGCTTACAGTCTAGCTTTGCACTAACATGTCTATATTGTTCATGCACTGAGTGAACACAATACAACTAAAAATAACATTTTAGCAAATTATTTTTTACTTGAGTTGTAACGTCTACAATGCTGCAGTGCAATCAATGTATTGCAGCGCACCTGAGCCTTTTTTATCTGGGGGCTGGCTGGTTACCTTTCAGTGGTCACGGGGACCACTTTTAAGATCCAGAAGTTTTTTTAACAAGGTGACGATACAGATGGCACATTATATTTTCACATAAAATTTTCAGTTACTTCTGCACTAATTTTAATAGAGTAAATTTTAACTACAGATAAGTATCTAATTTTGTCAATAACTGTGACTAATGGTAGTGGTATGTTTAAAGACTCTCCTTATCCATCGTTTTCCGACAGATAAGGTCTCAGGGACCGGCACCGGTTTATGGGCTGGCTGTTAGAACCACTGCTATTCTAAACCAGAAATGGGTTTTAAAACACATTTGCTAAAGATTATTGGTAAAGTCCCAATGGTGGCTATAGCGCTTGGGTTAGAATATCACACGTACACCAATGTCTGTCGTGTCGTGAGAGATAAGGTTTGAATGTCAAAAATTCCTTTACGTTGGTGAGCCTGGTGGGACTCTTACAAATCAATGTAACCACTGTCTCTATAAATAAGTATATATATTGTGGCCGCTGCTTTTAGTAGGACATGGCCAATGATAACACTGAAAAATAAGAGGGGTGTAGAGAAAAAGCTCAGACTCTCCTAGTGTAGATCATCAAGTGGTGCTGGATAAATGACTAGACTTGTAATGGTAATATGCTCACCTCGGTTTACCTCAGTGTTTATGAGGTATTTAATCACAAGATCTGTATGGTGTCTTGTCGTCCATCAGTAACTGCTGCTCTTGATGGAGATACTGTTGTTTTTGGATAAGCAAACAGTCTCATAGATGACTATATTGGTGGTTTTATAACTAATCTTAAAATAAGAATGGTATACAGTGCCTTGCAAAAGTATTCACCCCCCTTGACTTTTTACCTATTTTGTTACATTACAGCCTTAAGTTCAATGTTTTGTTAATCTGAATCTTATGTGATAGATCAGAACACAATAGTCTAAGTTGGTGAAGTGAAATGAGAAAAATATATACATAAAACTATTTTTTAGAAATAGAAAACAGAAAATTGGCATGTGCTTATGTATTCACCCCCTTTATTATGAAGCCCATAAAAAGCTCTGGTGCAAACAATTACCTTCAGAAGTCACATAATTAGTGAAATGATGTCCACCTGTGTGCAATCTAAGTGTTACATGATCTGTCATTACATATACACACCTTTTTTGAAAGGCCCCAGAGGCTGCAACACCTAAGCAAGAGGCACCACTAAACAAACACTGCCATGAAGACCAAGGAACTCTCCAAACAAATAAGGGACAATGTTGTTGAGAAATACAAGTCAGGGTTAGGTTATCAAAAAAATATCCAAATCTTTGATGATCCCCAGGCGCACCATCAAATCTATCATAACCAAATGGAAAGAACATGGCACAACAGCAAACCTGCCAAGAGACGGCCCCCACCACAACTCACAGACCGGGTAAGGAGGGCATTAATCAGAGAGGCAGCACCGAGACCTAAGGTAACCCTGGAGGAGCTGCAGAGTTCCACAGCAGAGACTGGAGTATCTGTACATAGGACGACAATAAGACGTACGCTCCATAGAGTTGGGCTTTATGGCAAAGTGGCCAGAAGAAACCATTACTTTTAGCAAAAAACAAAATGGCACATTTTGAGTTTGTGAAAAGGCATGTGGGAGACTCCCAAAATGTATGGAGGAAGGTCCTCTGGTCTGATGAGACTAAAATTGAACTTTTCTGCCATCAAAGAAGACGCTACATCTGGGGCAAACCCAATGCATCACATCATCCAAAGAACACCATCCCCACACTGAAACATGGTGGTGGCAGCATCATGCTGTGGGGATGTTTTTCAGCAGCCGGGACTGGGAAACTGGTCAGAGTTGAGGGAAAGATGGATGGTGCTAAATACAGGGATATTCTTGAGCAAAACCTGTACCACTCTGTGCATGATTTGAGGCTAGGACGGAGGTTCACCTTCCAGCAGGACAATGACCCCAAACACACTGCTAAAGCAACACTTGAGTGGTTTAAGGGGAAACATGTAAATGTGTTGGAATGGCCTAGTCAAAGCCCAGACCTCAATCCAATAGAAAATATGTGGTCAGACTTAAAGATTGCTGTTCACAAGCGCAAACCATCCAACTTGAAGGAGCTGGAGCAGTTTTGCAAGGAGGAATGGGCAAAAATCACGGTGGTAAGATGTGGCAAGCTCATAGAGACTTATCCAAAGCAACTTGGAGCTGTGATTGCAAAAGGTGGCTCTACAAAGTATTGACTTTAGGGGGTGAATAGTTATGCACATTGAGTTTTTCTGGGATGTTGTTGTATTTGTTGTTTGCTTCACAATAAAAAAAAAAAAAACATCTTCAAAGTTGTGGGCATGATCTGTAAATTAAACAATCCATGTGAATTCCAGGTTGTGAGGCAACAAAACACAAAAAATGCCAAGGGGGGTGAATTCTGGCTTAGATCCCCCTAGGGGTGATCTCACTACCTAAATATATTTTTGGAATTTTTTATTGACAGCTACAGCATCCAAATTGTACAGAGGAGATGTCAGGGCCCATTCAAATGAGAAGAAATATGTATGTATGTATGTATCTTTCTATCTCTTTAGACACACACACATACTATCAGTATCCCTTTAAGATACATTCTTTGCACAGTTCTTTGAATAGGTTTTGGTGCCAGATCCTACTCTATCTTGGTAAGCGCAGAGCCGTTTTTCAGTTTTTTCAGTCTCTCTCTCTCTTTCTCTCTCTGTGCATCCTTGTTTAGGCTCAATGAGCACAGCCCTCTGAAGCAGATGGAAGACAATGTTCATTGTGTGTCTACTGAATGAAATCCATTGTGGTTCTCTGTAACCTGAATAAAGTCCACATGTACTGAGGGGTTATGGGGTTACATGGGATGCTAAAGATACAGAAAGGAGCTTGGAATGTTCTACTTGTGACTTCAGATATTAATGGCATTACACCTTTTCTTTCTGATATAAGAAAATGTTTGTTATAGCAAAGGACCTCTGTAGTCAAAAATGTATTATTTTGAACAGATACACTATAATTTAGGGGAAATCGTGAGTGTGTTTATGCCTAGGCCCATAAGACCTAGGCCTGGGGAAGCACATTGCAGTGCAGTACATTGGAATATGTTTGTATATGCACAGAAATGTCTACATGCAGTGATATTTCTGTACTTGACACCTTCTGGCACAATATATCACATATAATTGTTGTCAAACTACGAGACATCGTCACGCTTTGCGAGCTCGCTTTGCGTCCCTCGCAAAGCGAGGGATGCAGTTCGGGCCGCAAATGCGGAACCTCACAAAGCGAGGGGCTGTATTTGCGGAAGGTGGAGGCTTTACGGCGCATGACTTTGAAACAACACCACACCTACGGCGCCCCAAACCACCCCACACAACCGTTAACTCGCAGCACTTAGTCCTCTCCTTCCCCTCCTACTCTCCCTCCCCTGTGTCTCGCAAAACACCCCACTAACCCCCCGAACCGCGAAAATACAAACACACTACAAACACAATAATAAACACAATAATGGCAAGAAAACATCGGGGGCCCCCGCTGCAATCAAAATTCCCGCCTTGCAGGTCCTTAAAGAACCGTAAAGGTCCTTATAGGACATGTAATTAAAAAAAAATAACCCTATCACTCATGGGGCTCTATACAGAGCCCCATCAACTCCTAAATAACCCTGTCACTGTGGTTTCTCACTCAATACAGGGTCTCTACCAGATGACTGGAGAAAGGAAGATGTGATACCTATATTTAAAAAGGGAGCAAGAGCAAATCCGGGGAATTATAGACCAGTAAACCTCATTTCTGTAGTGGGGAAGCTTTTAGAAGGGTAAATAAGGGATAATATACAATATTATATCTATTTGAACAGGATTATAAGTAGGAGCCAACATGGATTTATGAGGGATAGGTCATGTCAAACAAATCTAATTTGTTTCTATGAGGAGGTCAGTAGGAACCTGGATCAAGGCAAAGGCTTTTGATACAGTGCCACATGGGAGACTATTGTGCAAACTAAGAGATACAAGAATTGCAGTAAATACCTGCTCATGGATTGAGAGCTGGCTAAAAGACAGGAAGCAAAGGGTTGTTGTAAATGGAACATACTCAGATTGGACTAATGTGGTAAGTGGGGTTCGTTAGGGTTCAGTATTAGGTTCTCTCCTTTTTAACATATTTATTAATGACTTAGAGGTAGAAATGGAGTGTGGTGTCTCCATTTTCTCTGATGACACAAAGTTGTGCAAGGTAATTAAATCAGATAATGAATGATGTGCTTTCCCTCCAAAGGGATTTACATAAAATTGAGGAATGGGCATCTAAATGGCAGATGAGATTTAATATGAATAAATGTAAAGTTATGCATCTGGGAAGGAAAATTAGCCATGCCATTTATAATCTTAATGAGCAAATCTAGGTGTATCAGGGATTTGGGAGTGCTTGTGGACAACCACTTAGGTAACAGTGTTCAATGCCAAGCAGCAGCTACAAAGGCAAATAAAATATTAGCATGTATTAAAAAGGGTATAGAAGCAAGGAAAGCAAATATAATTCTGCCACTATACAAATCTCTAGTACGTCCTCATTTGGAATATGGAGTACAATTTTGGGCACTACTTCATAAAAAGGACATTTTAGAGCTGGAAAAGGTACAGAGGAGGGCAACAAGACTAACCAAATTAAACTTATTTTCTGTAGAAAAAAGGCGTCTAAGAGGAGATATGATAACCTTATATAAATACATCCAGGGTCAGTATAAAGATTTGTCAAGGGAGCTTTTTGTGCTAAGAGGTTTTCAACTGACAAGAGGACATCCCTTGAGGTTAGAAGTGAAAAGATTCCACCTTAAAGAAGGAAAAGGGTTCTTCACAGTAAGGGTGGTTAATCTGTGGAATTCTCTACCAGAGGAGGTGGTGATAGCGGATTCGATAGATAACTTTAAAAAGGGACTGGATTTATTTCTAATTAAAAAGGGAATTCAGGGTTATCATGGATAATTAGAGAGACAGTATTGATCCAGGGAGAGATCCGACCGCCAGTATCTGGGGTCAGGAAGGAATTTTATTTTTTTCCCTTTGAGAAGTCTCACTTGGGTTTTTTTTTTCTGTTTGCCTTCCTCTGGATTAATTAATAATTTAAAAAAAATATTAAAAAATAATGAAATAATTGATTAATGATTAATTAACAATTTATTAATTAATTAATATTTAATCTGCATATTGCAGATCAGAGGAGATCTTAAAAGGTTGAACTTGATGGACTGAAAGTCTTTTTTCAACCTTAATTACTATGGCCCTCATTCAATTGCAATTTGGCCAATTGAATAGGGGTCAAAATAAGCACATAGTATATTTTTTTTAAATAAGTTTCTAGTTAGTCAAAACCTTGCTTTTGGATAGATGTTTACTAACTAAAAATGTCTTTAAAAAAAAAATGTTATATGCTTATTTTGAACCGTATTCAATTGGCCAAATTGCAATTGAATGAGGGCCTATGTAACTATGTAAATATGTATATCTGCGGGCCTGTTGCAGTCTGCTACAATTCCAGTGCTATTCGATTGTAGAAGGGTGCAAGATACGGGCCAAAGCCCCTCCCGCGCCCGCAACCTGTTAACGGGCTGGAATAAAAGCGGTCCAATCACGGTATAATGGAGTGAGACGCAGGCCTCTCAGCCAATTGAAAGCAGTCTAGCTGAACATGATTGACAAAGACAGATGCGTTGACTATGTTGTAGATTCTGACGAAGTAGCACGCAGGTCCTGGAGTTGGTGGTTTGTGCAGAGTTAGAGAGATTAGGAGAGTTTTCAGAGCAGTATATTGTGGTTTTGTTATTTTACATTCATCAGTTTACTATTTTACACTTAATCTTTAAATACACATATCACATATAATAGTTGTCAAACTGCGATTCGTCTTCACGCTTGTGACAAATCGCAGTTTGACAACTGCGGATTGCGCAATGGCCCACGCATGCGCATAGCGCTGTGTAAGCAGCACATGGGCTTTGCGCAGCAGACGGACTGCGCAGGAGGAGGAGGGGAGACACACAGGGAAGACACAGAGGAGAGGGGGGAGAGGCACAGGGCAGGGAGAGGAGTGGGGAGAGATACAGGGCAGGAAGAGGAGGGGGGAAGAGACAAAGGGGAATGAGAGGGGGAGAGACACAGGGGAGTGAGAGGAGGGCGGAGGAGAGACACAAAGGATTGAGAGGAGGGGGGGAAACACAGGGGACTGAGAGGAGGGGGAGAGACACAGGGGAGTGAGAGGAGGGCGGAGCGACACAAAGGAATGAGGGGGAGAGACACGGAAGGGAGACGAGGGGGGAAGAGACACAGGGGAGGGGGAGACACACAGGGGTGGGAGAGGATGGGGTAGACACACAGGGGAGGGGGAAGAGACACAGAGGAGAAGGGGAGTGACAAAGGGGAATGAGAGGGGGAGAGACATAGAGGAGGGGGAGAGACACACTGGAGTGAGAGGAGGGGGGAGAAACAAAGGGGAGTGAGAAAAGGGGGGGAGAGACACAGGGGAATGAGAGGGGGTGAGACACAGACAGGGGGAGGAGCACAGAGGAGTGGGGGAGAGACACAGGGAAGGGAGACAAGGGGGGAAGAGACACAGGGGAGGGGGGAAACACACAGGCGTGGGAGAGGATAGGGGTAGACACACGGGGGAGGGGGAGAGACACAGAGGAGGGGAGAGACACAGGGGAAAGAGAGGGGGGAGAGACACAGAGGAGGGGGGGAAGAGACACAGGGGATTGAGAGGAGGGGGGAGAGGCAGAGGAGAGGAGGAGCGACGCAGGGCAGGGAGAGGAGTGGGGAGAAACACAGGGCAGTGAGAGAAGGGGGGAAGAGAATCGGGAGGGGGTAGGCACACAGGGGAAGGGGGAGAGACACAGGGGAATGAGAGGGGGGAGAGACACAGAGGATGGGGGGAAAGACACAGGGGAGTGAGAGGAGGTGGGGAGGAGAGACACAAAGGAGTGAGAGGAGGAGACACAGGGGAGTGAGAGGAGGGGGGAGAGACACAGGGGAGTGAGAGGAAGGGGGAGAGACACAAAGGAGTGAGGAGGAGAGACACAGGGAAGGGAGACGAGTGGGAAAAGACACAGGGGAGTGGGGAAAACACAGATGGGTGGGAGAGGATGGGGTAGACCCACGGGGGAACAGACACAGAGGAGGAGGAGAGAGACACAGGGGAATTAAAGGGGGGAGAGACACAGAGGAGGGGAGGGAGAGACACAGGGAAGTAAGAGGAGGGGGGAAGAGACACGGTAATGAGAGGAGGGGGAAAGACACAGGGGAATGAAAATGGTGAGTGACCCGGGGGGGGGAACACAGAGGAGGGGGGTGAGACACAGGGGAGTGAGAGGAGGGGGAAGAGACACAGGGGAGTGAGAGGAGGGGGTTAGAAAACACAAAGGAGTGTGTGGAGGAGGGAGAGACACAGGGGAGGGATAGGAGGTGGGAAGAGACATAGGGGAGTGAGAGAGGGGGGAGAGACACAGGGGAGTGAGAGGAGGGGGAGGGACACAAAAGAGTGAGAGGAGGAGGGAGAGACACAGGGGAGGGATAGGAAGGGGGAAGAGACACAGGGGAGTGAGAGGAGGGGGGAGAGACACAAGGGAGGGAGAGGAGGGGGAAGAGACACAGGGGAGGGGGGAGACACAGGGGTAGGAGAGGAGGGGGTAGACACATAGGGGAGGGAGAGGAGGGGGCAGAAACACAGTGGATTGATAGGGGGAGAGACACAGAGGAGGTCGAGGCACAGGGGAGTGAGAGGAGGGGGGAGAGACACAAAGGTGTTAGAGGAAGTGAGAGAGACACAGGGGAGGGAGAGGAGGGGGGAAAAGGCACATGGGAGGGGGGAGACACAGGGGTAGGAGAGGAGGGGGGTAGACACATAGGGGAGGGAGAGCAGGGGCAGAGACACAGGGGAATGAGAGGGGGAGAGACATAGAGTAGGGGGAGACACAGGGGAGTGAGAGGAGGGGGGAGAGACACAGGGGAGTGAGAGAGGGAGAGACAAAAAGGAGTGATAGGAGGGGGAAGAGACAGAGGAGGAGGGGGAGACACACAGGGGAGGGAGAGAAGGGAAGAAGAGACAAAGGGGATGGGGGAGACACACAGGGGCGGGAGAGGAGGGGGTAGACACACAGGGGAGGGAGAGGAGGAAGCAGAGACACAGGGAAGGGAAATGGAGGGGAACAGACACGAGGGAGGGGGGACGAGACATGGAGTAAAGAGACACGGGGGGAAGAGACACAGGGGAGGGAGAGGGGGGCAAGAGACACAGGAGAGGCAGAGGTGGGGAAAGAGACATGGGGGAAAGACACAGGGAGGGAGAGGAGGGGGGATATGAGACACAAGGGAGGAAGTAGACAGAGGGAGAGACTTGCGATGAGCGCCTTCGACAAAGTGTGGCAAACAGCATTGCCAGGATTCACATTTTATTGCCGTAAATAAGTTGCTAGTTTACCGATAATATATACATAATACCAATACACATAAATTAAATTACACACATAGATACACATAGAGCTAGGTCACTCCAACCGTGGATGCCCCATTATCGATGCAGGGCAAGGGAAGTTAAGCCCGGCCCTAGGACTCAGGCATGGAAGGATGTAGCGGCTGCAGTAACAGCAGTGGGAACAGTGGAAAGGGATGTGAGGTCTGTGATGTACCGCTTTAACATCATCAGGGCCAAGGTGAGGATGATGATGGCCAAGAAGGACAAGTAAGCTGCAGCACCAAGTGGTGGCCCCCAAGTGACTGTGAGCTATAATGAGTGGGAAAGGGTGACCAAGGACCTTCTCAGCCAGGTGCCCGCCGCTGGAGCTTCAGGCCAGCAGGATCCAACCTCCATGTCAGGGGAATATCACAAACACCAACATGCCACCACATGTACATCACACCCACTACACATGTATATGATGACCAACAAGGACACTAACATGTCAACTCTATGGAATTAACAAGGGATAGATGGATCAGTCATGCATCATTAAATCCATGAAGCTAACAAATCACTGTCATTTGTGGGCACAACAACAGTAATCAACCAATGGAGAGTCTGTGTATGGGTGTCCCCTCTGCAGCCTATGCAGGTACAGACCGCAGCCGGAATCAAGATAGTGTTAGGAGACAAGGACAATCAAGATCAAGAACCAAAGAATAGATCATATCTAGCAAATGATATCTACTCATAGTTGCAATTAAGTGAATCATCCAGATTCAAGCCTAGATATCAGATAGTTAGGAATGAACACAAAACAATATATTATTCACCATACTAATGACATATAGCTTTATTTTCTCTCTTTCAGCATCAAGGAAGCCTGGGTCCACTGGTAAACCAGAGGCGGGGACATCGGCAGGAACTGGCACAGGGGGAAGAGAAAAGAAGTGGAGCTGAGGGTCCTGTATCGGAGGATGTCATCTGGGCAGTGGGTTCACCAGCAGGACCATTGGCCGCCCTGGTGGCATTTGACCCCCACCGTCCCCCTCCTACAGAGACTCAGCATCTTACCAGGTCCCTCCTACAGAAGGGACCAGCGGGGCTTGACCTCATCTCCTACTCCCAACACCAGTGCGGCAGACTGGCTACCACCACTAAGCCCAGCAACACCACTACCCATATGGAGCAAGGCTCCAGCAGGGCCCCAGACCCATATAATAAAACATAATGGGAGGTCACCAAATGATAATGCATATACATCTTGGCACATGGCAACCAGCAATGGCGTGGGACCTTCCAGGATGGGCCTAGCAGAGATTGTCCCTGATGGAGGTGAGCTGGCTTTTGATCCATGTGCCTCTGCACAGCCTCCATGTGTGTTTGCGTCCTTTCTTGATGGGTTAGATAAGATTAGTGTGGTGTATGTTCCAGTATATTTGGCATGAAAACCTTGTGGAAAAGCACAGGCAGCGACATAGCTAAATGTGCTGCAGTACATGGCGTCACAGAGAGTCGGACACAACGGAGGGACTGAAAAACCAAATCTAAAATGTTCACCTGGTACTTGATATATGCAATGTGGCGTTGTAATTTGCCCACTATTTGTTTTCCCAATGTAGATGAGGAAGTGTGAGTGAGGAAGGGTTTATATGGAAGCCTTTTTTATGTATTTGTGTTGCAATTTTATCAGGTACTGTGTCTTTAATTGCTTTCAGCATCTTGCAGCAAGGCTTTTCATATTGGCTTACGCATGACCATTACAACATATGAAGAAAAAAAAATGTGTAAGCTATTTGATAATTGGGAATTGTTGTGCACTGAATTATAATCCCATCCATTGCTTTGCCCATATTTTAAAGTCCATTGGTGTGTTTTTATTGTGTTTTGCAGTGTTACAAACTAGTCTGTAAACCATTTGCGGGTCCTATTTGGAACCCGTAAGATTTGCAATTTCTGGGCTTTACTGCGTTTGCGGTCTTGAGGGATTGTAGCAATTGAATAGCGATTTGCGATTTTAGAGACTGTAACTCTTGCGGCAGTGAAAGATCAAAGGCTTTGATGGACTGTTCCTGTTTATCAAACGCAAGGATTTCAAGCCCATAACACATAGGCCGTTTGCGGCTTGCAAAAAACGGCAATTGAATAGCAAAATAACTTACAACCTCCATTACGGCCTATTGTAACTTATAATTGCTTAATTGAATGAGACTCACAGTCTTAAAATAGTTAGATGAGATGTCTAAAATGGTTTTTATGCTCATTTCTTACCATTTACAAACTTTAAGTTTCTCCAAAACCACAGCGATCATGCGAGTTAAGGGATCAGTAAGTGCTATATCCCCCCACTCATACATAAGATTCACAAACACTTGTAGGCTCGAATCTAGAAGGAAGGGGTGAAGTCAGGCAAGATACCTTAATCAAAAAATAAGAATTTCAATAAGAATGCTTTATACTCATAGCTAACACTTATAAACACCACATATCTCCTAAACCACTGTCATGGTTTGAGGAAGGGACGAGAAAGTGATATCTAGATTGTAAGCTCTTCAGGGTAGGGACCTCAACTCTGATGCACTAAACTGCCTGTTGCCCTATGGTATTATATTTGTATTTAAACTTACCTAAGGAATTGTAATTTGCTAATTGGACCAACTGTACTTTATTCTACCTTGTAAATAGTGCCATTGAAAATGCTGGTCCATAATAAATAAAGAGTAATAATAACAATAATAATAATAATATCAAAAAGTGCATCAATGTGAAACTGGATTAATCAATTGCAGCAATTAAAATGTATAACAACATTAATGGAGCAAAACCAAGCATTTTGCTATCATCAGTCTAATTTGAATGGACAATAACTGACTGACTTTAATTCATTAAGTTGTATTTGGTTGTATTACGTTAGACAAAAACATATTCATAACATGAATAAAATTAGTAATCCGGCTATTAAAGAACCACTGCAGTTCAAAAATTATATATTTTTATGCCAAGTATGTACCAAACTAACAGTATTAGCAGTTGTGTAAGTCATGGACATAAAGCATTTTTAGGAAGATATGCATTTTTGAAGTCTCTATTTATTAGTACAAGAATCCATTTTGTGTTTGTTACATTACTTCCTCAGAGCTGTATCATGACTGTTTTTTTGTCTTTCGGTGGAGCAAGGGGTGGGAAGAAGTGAATAGAAAGTCATTGTCTTGACTGCTTTTGGCACTCCGCTGAAGCCCACAAGCAATCCTATCATTTGAGATGTGTTCTGTGGATGGTGACGTTTTTTTTCTCTTTATGTATTACCGTATATACTCGAGTATAAGCCGACCCGAGTATAAGCCGAGACACCTATTTTACCACAAAATACTGGGTAAAATTAGTGACTCGAGTATAAGCCGAGGGTGGGAAATGTGCTGCCTTCTGTGTCCCTCTTGTGCCCTCTATGTTACCCTCTCTCTCCTGTGTCTCTTCTCCCCTCTCCCTTCCCAGTGTCTCTTCCCCCTTCTCCCTTCCCTGTGTCTCTTCCCCCCTCCTCATCCTCAACCTCCCTCCTCAACCCCACTCCTCATCCTCAACCTCCCTCCTCATCCTCAACCCCCCATCCTCATCCTCAACCCCCCCTCGTCATCCTCCCTCCTCATCCTCAACCTCCCTCCTCAACCTCACCTCCCCATCCTCAACCCCCTCCTCAACCTCCCTCCTCATCCTCCCTTCTCATCCTCAACCCCCTCCCCATCCTCAACCCCCTCCTCAACCTCCCTCTTCAACCTCAACCCCCCCATCCTCAACCTCCCTCCTCAACCTCAACCCCTCCTCAACCTCCCTCCTCATCCTCCCTCCTCATCCTCAACCCCCCTCCTCAACCTCCCTCCTCATCCTCCCTCCTCATCCTCAACCCCCCCCCCCTCATTCTAACACCCCCTCCCTTTCCCCTCACTTACCTGCAGCTGACGCTTCTGCTCCTGCCCTGTGCTCCTTCCGGCGTCTTGACGTGACACGCATGTGACGTCACATCATTAGCATATACCGGGTGCCAGCACCCGGTATATGCTAATGACGTGGCGCGCATGTGACATCACGTCATTAGCATATACCGGGTGCCGGCACCCGGTATATGCAAATGACGTCACGTCACATGCGCGCCACGTCAAGACACCAGAAGGAGCACAGGGCAGGAGCAGAAGTGTCAGATGCAGGTAAGTGAGGGGAAAGGGAGAGGGGGGGATATTTAGAGGGGTAGGATGAGGGGGGTTTAGAATGAGGGGGGGGTTGAGGATGAGGGGGGTTAGAGAGACACGGGGGGGGTAGAGACACACGGGGGGTAAAGAGACAAGGAGGGGGTAGAGACACAGGGGGGAGAGTGACTTGAGTATAAGCCGATGGGGCCCATTTTAGCCTTAAAAAAAGGGCTGAAAAACTCGGATTATAGTCGAGTATATACGGTATGTGTAATGTTTAAAGAATATGGTGTGTTTTACTGCTATTGTAATATTTGGTCACCAGTAGCTCACAAAATGGAGCCCGGGGCATATGGCTGGATAACAGACCAGGAGAGTGCTGACCCTTCTGTGAAATCATCTCTACCCCCACGAACACAGGACTATTCTGATTGGGCTATGCTAATTCAAGCAGTATAGCTATCCATCTCATTGGTGTTTATGCATTCAATAGGAGAATTCAAACTTGTTCACTCCCCAATTAAGGTTAATGTTGTTTTTTTCTTTGCTTTTGTTTTTTTTTCCTGAAATGCTCTGTTTGGGAAGCCATTAACCTTTCAGTCCGTCTGACATTCTAATCAACGGGATGTGTGATGTTATTTCTTATATGATTTTTATTCTAATCAAGGGAATGTAATAGAGTTACAGTAACCTTAGCGTTGAGCTTGCAACCAGTGATTTCCAGAGCTCCCCGAAGAGGTGTTTGCTGGGAGCTGTGAGATTGAATACAAAAGGCACAACCTAGAGGAATACAATTGAGGTGCATGTGGCCCCTCAACTCTGGGTCGTTACAGTCATTGTTAAATTAGTTGGAAAAGATTGAAATTGACACCAAACCCCTTCCCCCTCACCTCCAGGACATACCCTCCTGAGAAAGTAGAGAGTAGCACAAACGAGAACATTTAATGATAAACTGCATATAAAATGTACAGGTTGTTCATTTTTTTTGTTTTGTTTTTTAAAACATGTTTTGCCCATTATCCAGTTTAGATATTAAATCAACCATATAGGAAAAATGTGACCACATCAGTCCTTTAAACCAAGTTATTTTGTTGTATTCATACCATGACATAGAACTCACAAATTGCTGACATACATTTAAAAGATGAGTACTGAAGGAATAGTAGGATCGCAAGGAATATAGCAACACTGCCATTTTGATTTATATTAATATTCTTACATGGATTTCTGCTTGGCAGACTGAGATATTAATATATATTTATATATTTTTTTCTCTTAATCTTGTTTATTATAAAACATTCTCGGTCTGCAACTGTTATCCCTCAAACCCTGTAGTTTTATATGTAATAGTTTTGTATATAGTGGCAAAGCTTACCACTATGTTGTATGAATTTTCTATACTGTAGTAGAGAGTTTAGGTGAAGACCTTCAAGGCCTAGGGCAGCACATCTTTATGGACAGCAGGCAGACTGAAGATGGTGGTACAGTACTATAGAAAAATGGTTGTGTAAGCACAGAAATACCTATTTGTAGTGCCATTTCTGTCTGTAAATGTACCTAACACTGTATGATATACATATTCATAATCCTATTATTTGGGATATAGCAAAGGGATAGGAGGAGAAATAACCGAGGTGTGTGGCATGGGGGGTGCATAAATCTGACTAGGGCACAATAAATTCTAAATACACCCATGCTATGTTCTCTAAAAAACACTATTGTTTTTTTTTATTTTTCAACTTTGCTGGGTATATTTATTTTAACCTGTTGGGTGATAACTCTGCTCCCATATGATGTGGTGGATGAATCTCCTTCATATCTAGTTCCTGCCAGTGACCAATGGGACAGGATGAGGGACTGGTAGTGCAAAGTGGCATTATCACATTCATGGTCACACACTACAGTGCGCTCAGTGTAGGGGATAATAAAGAGCCCGTCTCAGCCATTGCATGATGAAGAGTAACAACAGGCAGAGTCACCAACACAAGATATTGTGTATAGCTGCTAGTACCTGATTATGGGAGCAGCTAAACACTTAAGAAGCTGTAATTGAGACTAGATGTATATGACCAAAGAGATGGAGATGTGATGTGACCAAAGATTGGGAGTTGCTGAGCTGCAGAAAGACTGAGATACAGGTAAAAAGGTTGCAGGTGCCGGCTGCAAGAGAGTTTGGCCTGAAGTGAGAAGAGACAGCAGGTTACAGGAGACAGCTGAGAGTCCAAAGGAGGACAAGCTGAGAGACTGACATACTGTAATGGAGAGCAAGCCAGGAGGCTGAGAGAGTATAATGAAGAGCAAGCTTTGTGCTGACAAACTGTAATTGAGAGCAAGATGGGAGACTGTGAGAATCCAATGGAGGCCAAGTTGGGAGGCTGACGGACTGTAATATAGAGCAAGCCAAGAGGCTATGAGTGCATTGCATGAAGGACTGTGGCCTCAAGAGACTTGTTATCTTTAGCTATGTATAAGGTGACAGTGGTTTAGCTAACCAGCTTAACCAGCTTATGAGTGCCAAAAGTGAGGGGGGCTCTGAATAGGAGCTGAGTTTTTATTATTTTCTTCTTTAGTATTTTTATTAATGAAAAATAAATATGTTTAAGTATCTGATTTAAGTATTCCAGTTGCCATTTGTTTCAGCACCATAAATTAATGTGCTCATCAGGCCCTTTGGGTCACACTGTCACACATGTAGACAAGCTCCTTGGATGATGATATTGCTTCCATGTGGCTGACTTTACCATATGTCACAGTGAATGACATCACTGTATGTCACAGTGGATGACATCATAAAGCCTGAACACTATATAAGTAGCTGTGTTATGAGGGTACAGTCATTTCCAGCTGGCTCTAGCAGGGCAGTAGTTTGAAGTCAATGGCTCGTATGAAGGGTCTTCAAGACGGTTTGAGGGAGAGAAACTAAAATTCCCAGATGTTGGTTAGAACAAACATACAAGTAATGGAGGTGAGATTATTGCTCTTTGGAGTTTGGCACATAAGGGATAGGATGATGGAGGGAATGTAATATGTTTGTGAGTTTGGGATGTAAGAGAATCATCATTATTGTAAAGTGACATAATGTAATGTATGATGTTTAAGAGGTCAGTGATCATGGAGGAGGTGATGATCTGTAAGGGGTGGATACTCTATGAGTGGGAGGCAGTATTATTACACTTAGAAATACGGATGTGCATAGGGCTATATTGAATAAGTTGAGAGGTTTTACAGTAGTGAGGAGAGACCTACCAAATCCCTATGTTATTTTATAATGCAGATTGTTCACACTATAGTAAATAAGCTGCACAGAATAACATAGAAATCAAAGATGCCTTGCCACACTTGTGTGAAACCTCCCACCTTAGTGAATATATCCAAAGCCTATGAGTTTATTAAAATGTGTTCCATACAGACATAGTGTGTCACAACCTACTATGATGATGGGATCTAGAGTATCCTAGTACTCTTATTCCCAGTAGGTTTAGACCTAAGTTTGGGTGACTCTAGACCTATGGACAGTCTTTGTCGGTTCAAAGGCATAAGTCCCAGCTTGCTTTGGTAGTGTTACTGGGAGCACCTTGGTAGGGAGTCAGAACGAGCTCCTCTACAAACATATGCATCTGGGCCAATAATACATGCTTAGTCAAAGTATGAAAATTAAGAACAACTTTATTTTGGAAACACACAGTATTTAAACAACTCACAAAACCAGTACAGGGAGTGGCTACCCCCTTGTCCAACCCTCATCTTCCTCTTGGCCAATGGGGTAATCTCCAGAGTAACTTGATTACCTCTGGCCAATGGACTAGAGGTAAGCTCTGGGAACTTCCAGACCCCTCCCATGGGCCGCCCATTAGATGTGGCTACCTAATTCACTTGTTCTCTGGTTCTCAAGAGAGAAACATCTATTTGCTCCTGTACTATGACCCTGATATTGGGCTGAAGACCCCATGGGGTTAAGGTGCCTCAATGTCTGTACAGACCCCTTTGTTCTGGCCTTGCTATCACTTCAAGTGTTTACTTTAGGTGATAGCTGGAAGGCAGATGGGCGATCTACTCAGGTTACTATCTGTATCAGACCCAATATGGATGACTGCACACAACATGGCTCCCACATTACAATACAATATATTTACAGATATTACCACTACAACATTTTATAACCCACAGCATCTCTCCCTTTCCCACATGTTATGAGTTGAGGCAGTACTTCCCACGTCAGTCCACTTAATGCGTTATGACGACTTTATTAGTGGTGACGTGGTAAACTGCCTCTTCTCTGAATGCATAACAATAACAGTGGGACTCTGCCCTGAATATATAACATTATAACAGTGGCTCTGGGAGCCCAAAACCTTCTGTTCAATAACATGTGGCAGATAACAGTTCAAGTCCAAGATGGCCCCTGGGTGTGACCAATACTGCTAGTCCCAATATGGATCCGGACTGAGCCATGAACTGTCATGCCCATACACAATATGGCCACTGGGTGTGGTTAATGCTGCCAGTCACAAAATGGCTACTGCTGCCAATATACTTCAGGCCCAAATCCAAGATGGCCCCTGGCTGATTCATGACATAATGTACTTTTGATTGAGCATAAACTCTCATTCTGGAATATTTTCTAAAAATATAATATATGTCGCCCATTTTTTGTTGAAAAAGTAAATATTTATTATTTCTCTATTTAGTATAATGAAAACCTTGAAGTGTTATATTCTCCAAGAGAATCAGGAAGGTCATAAAAACAAGACGTGGAGTTCCACTCAAGGAAGGACCTATAGTATGGGAGCAACCATCTTGGAAACAAAGTGAAAACCATAACAGCAGCTGAGATGGAGTTTAGATTTATATCACCAGATATTGGGTGTTGCAAACCTTGAAGTGTTATGTTCTCAAAGAGAGTCAGGAATGTCATAAAAACAAGACGTGGAGTTCCACTGAAGGAAGGATCTATTTTATGGGAGCAGCCATCTTGGAGACAAACTGTGGCAACGGTGTTTAGCTTTATATCACCAAAGACTGGGTGTTGCAAAACAGCTTATATACTAAAACAAAGTTAGAAGTTGCATGAGAGTCCAGTCTGCATAGTCTGCAGGAGACAGCAAGTCAGGAGGCTGAGACACAAAAAGGAACCCAACACAGAAGGCTGTGAGTGCCCTGCAAGGAGGGCTGTAAGCCCAAATGACATGTTATGTTTAGGTGGCAATGGCTTAGCTACACACGTTATAGAGAGGGCCCAAGAAGTGAGGTAGGCTCCGAATGGGAGCTAGGATTTTATTATTTTTATAATAAACATTTAATTTAAATGTTTCTTGTTGTCATTGTGTGTTTCAGTACAAAACCCACACAAAGAAGAGTGATCACCAGAGTCTTGGGGCCACACTACATTTTAGAGTGGTGTGTTTAGACCTAGACCTACGATGCCGATGCCAGCACAATTTCAGGGGGCACAGGCTGTCAGAAGATGCCATAGAATAATGTTTACATAGGAATATAACTGCCTATTTGCAGTGACATTTCTGTGTTGTAAGTGTTTCTAATGCTATCTAATTTTCCTAAAATACTAAAAAAAACTACGATTTGTAATATAGCAGCAGGACAAGGGGACAGGATGAGTAATAACTGGAGTGTGGGGCATGGGTGCATTCAAGTAAATTAAGCGCATGGGCGTGGAGACGCATAGGTCTGAATAGGTCTAGGACAGCATGAAACCAGTCATTATCTGCTACTTCAATTGGACTTGGTAATAACCTAGTTCAAACCTATCCAGCAGAATCATGCAGTCCTTTTACACCTCTGATAGCAGAAGATGGACCAAACACAGGTACCACGCCCAGGAGATTGCTTCCAAAGATCAGGATATCAGGAACATTGTATAATCCCTTAGAATTAGGATTAATTCACAGACTGACACTTACACCTTGTTTATGTAAGTACAGACACAACTGCCATACCTTTATTAATTGTCATATTTTATACAATTTTCTGGAACACAGGCTGGCGAATCACAGGAAGCCCCATCCCTAAATAATAGGGTGCCCCCTGCTTACTGGGTAACCCTGTACATCTGATGAGCTCAAGCCTTTAAGCTTATCATGGTGATTATATTAACTACGACCATCAGGCCCTTAAGCTTATCATGGTGATTATATTAACTACAACCATTTGCTGTAATCTTGAAGTGTGTGTGTACAAGGATTATTATCTATGAGACTACGGTCTTGGGAGTTGGCAGATGCAATAGCCTGCAGAATAGCTAATATGTTTTTTACAACAATTCGTATAACATGAAACATAATAAATATGTTATACAGAACATAAACCAAGATACATACAGTATAACAGTGTAATCATATTTTAAGATACATAACCATAATAATAAAAACAGGGTAACTCTGGCCAGTCAGGCTCAGGCCATAGTGTAAAACAGTTCACTCAGGCCCAGGACATGACAACTCCTCCGCCTTCTTTCTAGTGGAGACTGGGAAGATATCATGCCAGATAAATTTCCAGCTACACAGCTGCTACATTTTCTCTGAGGTCTAAACCATAGCTCTGTACTACCCCCCCCCCCCCCCCCCCCACACACACTCTTTTCTGTGGCCCAATCCTGGAATTGCACTGTGGGCTTTCCAGGTTACTCCACTTCCCCAACCCCCTAGTAAAAATCAATCCAAGTGATAAAACTTTGTGGCTCTTTACCCTCCTCGTGCCCAGGGTAAATTCTCCCTCGTTCCCAATGTTGGAGAAATAAAAATATTTTCTTTTGACTGCTGCAGGGGAGTCAATGCAGTGGGCACAGGGGACAAACCACACCACAGGCTACCCTCTTTGCCAGTCCATGAAATGTGGCTTATCCAGGCATGAAACAACCTTGGGTAGTCCTGGACCCAACCATTCCAATGTGCACAGCTGTCCTAATGTTTCTAATTTAGTCCCTGCACTACAGGGTCACAAGTGGGCAACACTTTCCCCCTCCCCAGATCTTCTCCCTCCCCTGACCAGTTCTTGAGTTCCGAGGTATCCACTGGGCCTTTTGGTTCCCCACTTCAAACAGTTCCCTGGGGGTAACCAGTTCAGGCGACTGCTCAACAGATTTTATCACCACCCCATTCCCCAAAAGCCAGGGCCAATGCCCCTTCTTTTCCCCTCCCTTAGGGAAAACAGTTTTCTTGGGGACCCAATAAAACAGACTGTACCTGCTTGATGTGCCAGTTTGCACTCCACCTGATGGCCTTGTCCGGGGTCTTTGTACTCACTGTCTCCCAGCCCAAAGTCTAAACAGTTTAACTCTGACCCAGAAAAAAATAGCTGGGCCCCTTTATCTCTGGAAGGTGACTCTCCTCCATGCCAGACTGGCAGGACCCCTCCCAAATGGGTGGCCAAAACTCCTATAGGGATGATTCATCCAGTAGGGCCAGATAACCTGCTTTCAGTTGTAATTCCTGCCAGATCAATGGCATCAGTGAAAATGCCTTATCTGACCGTCGGGCCACCCCCAGAGAGTTACAACGTCTCTTGAGCATATCCATTGTACACTGTGCAGTGCCCATCCCACTATTCAGAGGGTCATATGCTAGCTCTCAGAGTACCTCCTTTAGCCCTACTGACAAATAGAGCTCCACACTAGGGATTCCGACATGTCCCATCCAAGCTGCATACTGGTCCTCTAAGTCACTTCCCTGCACTACCAGGCCATTCGATTAGCTTGTGACCAAGCCATAGTCCCAAAAACGCCATCCATTGGTTTAAAAGCGCCGCTTCTTGACAGCCCATTCCGAGGCCAAAAACGTTTTCTGTCTCCACTGGGGATAAGAATTTCCTCTGGTCTCAGCTCCATCATGTCCTTGTAAGTTGTCATCCTGCTGTAGTTTACCAGAGATCCTACGAGTGCCAGACAGTTGTCACAATCTGCTACTTCCATTGGACTTGCTAAGAACATAGTTCAAACCTATCCAGCAGAATTGTGCGGCCCTTTTACACCTCTGATAGCAGAAGATGGACCAAACACAGGTACCACGCCCAGGAGCTTGCTTCCACAGACCAGGATCTCAGGAACACCATATAATCACTTAGAATTGGGATTAATTCACAGACTGACTCTCACACCTTGTTTATGTCAGTACAGACACAATTGCCATACCTTTATTAATTGTCCCATTGTATACAATTTTCTGGAACACAGGCTGGCCAATCACTATCAGTAAGTAATCAGTAAGCCCCATCCATAAATAATAGGCTGCCCCTGCTTACTGGGAATCCCTGTTCATTTGATGAGCACAGGCCTTAAAGCTCAAGGATTAGCTATGAGACTACGGTCTCATAAATATGAAATAGCCTGCAGAATAGCTAATATGTTTTTTACAACCATTTGTATAACATGAAACATAATACATATAGTATACAGAACATAAACCAATATACATACAGTATAACAGTGTATTCATATTTTAATATTAAAGAATAGTGGTAGGGGGGGGAAACATTTTTATATATTTACAATTCTTTATTTAAACATGAAGACAGAGGCGAACACACAAAAAAATAAAAAAAAGATTAATAACATCTAAAAGGAGAATTCATCACCCTTTTTAATAAAGTGTAACAGAGTGAAAATGTTTTTCTTTAAGGGAAAGTTAAATAAGCCTTGGTAGTTTCGTTATCTTTTACCATAGATCTACATTGGATTCTGATTTCTAAGTTGACTTATTGAATATACTTCTGCTAAATTCTCATTCCTTACACTTACTTTTTACATCTGTTTATTAAGGACATTAAGGTCTTTAATAAACAGATGTAAAAGTTCTCTGACCAACCCAATTAGCATGGCTGGTTTCTTCCAGAAGGCCACAACATATGAGGCCACCAACACCTGGTTCAATCCATAGTCCCCTTCCCACGCCTCTTTGATCACATTCAAGGGTCCCCTTATCTGTCTACCATACAAGAGTTCAAAGGGAGAATACTGTGGACTCCTGAGGTACTTCTATATAGGCAATGAGAATATATGAGAGCAACCTCTCCCAATCCTTTTCCTGCTCTACAAAAGCACAGAGCATGTTCTTATGGGTCTCATTCAAGCTTTCACATAGTCCATTGGTCTGGAGTGATATGAGGATGAGCCCAGGTGTGTAATACCAGATCATTTCCACAATTGCTGAGTAACACTAGCCATGACGTGGGTTCCTTTGTCTGATAAAATCTCCTTGGGGAGCCCCATCCTGAAAAACACTCCCAATAATGCATCTGCAACCTTAACAGCCTTAACAATGCTTAAAGTTATCCTTACAGTTGCCTACTTCTTGATAGTGATGTGTGGGGGGCAGACAAGTCAGGATTTAAAACGCCCCTGTATTATGAGAGTGCATATGCTCCCACACCACAAACAACCTCAGTGGTCTTTGCCCCAACAAGCTCCTGGGCATGTTTCTATTCGTCATCCCAATCTATCCTCATTTGGTTGAACTGGGGTAACATTGCACATATACACATTCCTGAGCAAATAAAAAATCTGTCTTCTCAAGGAATACAATGTAATATTGTCAACTAGGGTTTCTCTAAAAAACATAGACATAACTTGAATTCTGGGGTACATTAATATATTTGCAGCATACAATATCCAAATATAAATATTGTGTTTTAGATATATTTGCTTCTTCTACATTGGGCTTGAACAAAGATATCCTTGGGGCCACCTATTCAAGATATCCCAGCACAATAAGTAAATACAAAATATTTACCAATTGAGGATCTGGCACTGCCCAAAACTTAATTTCCAGTAATTTGTAAACCTTTGAGTCACCCTTCTGTCATGCAAAAAGAGCTTTTATCAGTTTAAAGTGTATTTGTTAGCAATTATAAATGAGTTCCCTGCCATTTTACAATCTGTGTAATAGATGCATGATATTTCTTATTATTATATTCTAAACTAGCGACTTGCCCGTCAAAAAATGACTGCAATAAAATTGTAAGGCAGGTAATGCTGTTTGCCACACAATGTAAGGCTTTTAGTCCTCTGAGTACCTTCGGCGCTCATTGCGAGCCTCTCCCCTCATGTACTTTCGTGTGTGGAAACTCTGCAAATTGTGGTTAATTTGTCGTGCAACCTGACTTCCAGACGTCATGTCTGTCCCCACATGCTGTGAGTGGTGTTTGTTTTGTATTTTTGTTAGTTTTGGTGGTGTTATTGTTGTTTTTGTATGTGCGCGGTTCGGCCGTTAAGTTCGTATTTTTTTGACCTTGTATTTTTTTTTTCTAAGTGCCGTGGGTTGTATTATTTTTTGGGTAAGTGCCGCTTTCCTTTTTGCAAGTGTTACAGGCCGTATTTTTTCTACGTGTTTTTTTCAAACTGCTATGGGTCTTGCATTTTGAATGGTGTAATTGAGATTTTTATTGATGTGTAGTTTCGCTGGTCGTAGGGATGAGTGCCTATGACGCTCATCTCCACCAGCGCAATTAACGCCTTTGGCGCTTCTTGCCTGGCAGCAACCGCGGCCCTCGCTTTGCGAGGTCCGCGGTTGCGGCCTGCAAATGCGGCCCTCGCTTTGTGAGGGCCGCAGTTGCAGCAGGCTCGCTTTGGGAGCCCACAGTTTTAACGTTGCTTTACCAAAGGATTATGGCAAGCCCGTGCTGCTGAGAACTATATATGTAACTAGCAAATTGCCCGTCAAAAAATGACGGCAATGAAATTGTAAGTGAGCTAATGCTGTTTGGTGTGTAATAGTAAAGATATAATACATTAATAAATGAATATACTTTACCTATTTGGAAGCATTGTGTTGAAGAGATGTGAATGTGTTTTGACATTGCTGCAGCATTAGTGTTGTGGAGCTGCTCTCTAAGCGTGGTGAATGTGTGCAGTGTAATACTGTGCGTGCGCGAGTCGAAACCGTGCGCGTAGTGTTCTACTTCCGCATTTGCGTGAAATGGCGGTTTATGTGTGTTGTGCGTCTTTGCGTATTGTCCGTTGTTGGTTTGTAGTGGTTTTCGAGTTTCGTGTGGTGTTTTGCGAGTGTGGTGTGGTGTTTTACGTCTGGAGAGTGCTGTAGCCTCGTTTTCGTTTTGTCCGTCGGCCATTTTTTCTCTCGCTTAACGATTTTATTAGTGTCTAAAGTGTTTTATTTTTATTTAAATGAAGGTGTAACTTGTTTTTTTGAGGTGCTGGATGGTTCCTCTTGCTGTAGGTAAGCTTTTTATGTGTGTGTTGTGTGTATTTATTGTGTTTTAAATGTTTGTATGTCGGCGTGTTGCGTCCGATGTTTGCGAGGTCGTAATGTGTGGTAACGTGTTTCGTAGGTTGTTTGCGTTCCTCGTAAAATTTAGCGAGTGTCGTAATTTGTATGTTGTGTTTTTTGAGTAGCGACGTGAAGTTTTCGAGGGTTTGAGGCCCTTGCCCAGTGACCTCGCCAGCAACTGAGGCCCTTGCCCAGTGACCTCACTACGCGAGGGCCGCGGCTCGCTGCAAGGGCCGCGGCTCGCTATGCGAGGGCCGCAGCTCGCTTCGCGAGCCCGCAAGCGTGAGCAACGGCCCGTACGCTCACAACTATATATGTGATTGCTAGCTAACGCTAGGGTACAATGTGCCCCATAGCCCCTGTCATGTATTGTGATTGACTGTGATGCATATAGATTCTGCATTCAGCCCATCACCTTATTTACTAAGCTTGGTTAATTACTTTCATTGCTAACCATTGCATCTAGGGACATTATAGGCTTATTAAGGGTGTGATATAAGTAAAACATGCATCACAATCCTGATTGCACCATATTAGTGCTCTCCTGTTGACACTGCAATCGGCATAAACCTCCCTAGCATTCTTTTAATTATAATTATGTTGTAATTATAAATTGGATTTTGGACCTCCATGATCCCCCTGTCCTCTTTCTTGGAATTTACTTTTCATAGTAATAATCACATATATAGTTATCAGTGTTGGAAACGCTTATAATGTTGGTCACACTTTGTGAGCCTCGCGAAGCAAGGCGAGCCCTGTATGACGCACCACTTAGGCTGGATGAGCGCTCACCTGCGAAGCCTCACGAAGCGAGGCGAGCAGTGTACGGCGCATGGACTTAGGCTGCATTGTGAGCCAAGCGCGTAACTCTAAAAACCCTCAAAACAAAACATTTAACAAATATAATAACACACTTAAAGACAGCACAGGGGGAGAGCCAGGAAGCCTGGGAGTGAGGTTACAAGCGATTTTGAGCAAGATTTGTGGGTTTTCATCAATCCAAAATCGGCCAAGCAAGGAAAAAATGGTGGACGAAAAACATAAAAAATTCTGAAACTCAATGAAAACGAGGCTCAGCAAAGCCAGACACGCGTGACTTAGAAAACAAAGACGGCAAAGACAGTAACACTTACATGAACACCAGGCACGCGGGACTTTGAAAATAAAACAAATGGCAGTCAGCGTGTAACACGCAAACATTCAGCTGACACACAGAGGAGAAACACACAGGGAAGGGACAGGGGGGAGATGGTGGAAAGAGACACATGGCATTCCCAAGCACAAAACTGGCGCTCAGCGCGGGCCTCGCGATGAGCGCCAAAGGTGATTAGTGCAAAGCAGGAAAGTTCAAGTACACGGGCGAGAAGCTCACAATGAGTGCCAAAGGTACTCAGAGGAGCAAAAGCCTCACATTGTGTGGCAAACAGCATTGCTATCCTTACAATTTTAAAAAGCTGTCATTGTTGACGGGCAAGTCGCTAGTTATCATATATATAGTTGTCATAATTGCGAGTTTGTCGGTAACGCTCGCAAAGTTCCTCTCTCAGCCATTGCAAGATGAAGTGTGAAGTTTACTCTTTCACATAGGGGCCTTATGCCTTTCTAAAGCTCAGGAGATTATCATAAAACATTGATGAACTATCAACCACTAGAGCCTCTATCTCTTCTCTACAGATAATAAAAACAATATGAGATTCACTTGCCCACATTTTTATTTATAGGGAGTGGGAACCTCAAAGGAATGCAGGGGACAGAATGTGTTTCATAGTTTAAGATGTAAAGAGCCTGATTACTGTAAAGTGTGAGAGATGTGATGATCTATAAGGGGTGGATGCTCTGACTGGGATGCAGTATTGATGGGGCTATATTGAGCAAGGTGAGTGGTATCTCACTAGTAAGGTGTAACACTTTCAGTTCCTGTTAACTAGAAATTGTTTCATACTAGTGAATAAGCTCCACAGAATAGCAGACAGGTCTTGCCTCACAAGTGAGAAAGCTCTCACCTTAGTATAACCATTTCATTTGGAACTCATTAAAAGGTATTTCTTACCAGCATATTGTATGTTTGTTTGATAAAACTCCCTTCTTTTTGATATATTTACTATAAACATATTCACTTATTTACTTTAAACGTAAACATTTTGTTATATTTCTGATTACATTGGTGAAAACCTGCAATTGTCACATCTCCAAAATGATATGGGAGCTGCCATCCGGGAGAGAAGCAATGCACCGGGTCCTTGCTCTGGGGCGACCCAGTGCTGCAGTGTCCCTCAAAAACTTTTTTTTTAAATTTGTTTGTATAAATTCTAAATGATCCTGGGGCTCCATCAATCCACCCACCCCCAAAATAAAAAAAAATTATATAGATATAGATATATACCGTATTTTTCTGTACAAGACGTGTATAAGACGTCCCCTATTTTGTTAGCCCAAAATTAAGAGATAAATATGGGGACCCCCACCCTGAGTATTCTTCCAGACCCCACTCTGTGCCCTCACCCTGAGCAGCCCCCCATCCAGAGCCAGGAGCCCCCAGCAGACCCTCACCACGTGCAGCACCCCATCCAGAGCCAGGAGCCCCCAGCAGATACTCACCCCGAGTAGTCCCCCATCCAGAGCCAGGAGCCCCCAGCAGCCCCATCCAGAACCAGGAGGGACCTTGTGTGCTAGACATCCCCAGGTAGACCCTGCAAAACAACAACAGCACCACTTGCAGTTTTGCAGCATATTCCGTGTATAAGACCCCCTATTTCAACTTAAAAATGTGGGTTAAAAATATTGTCTTATACATGGAAAAATACAGTAATATATGGATCAAAGCTTTCATGGGAAATACATACTGCTCCATATTGCAAATCTGGTAATGCATGATTAGGTTAATTTTGCTATATTTTGTGTCCCCAGTTCATATAATCTGGGGGAGGGGGAGGAATAGAGAGAAAGAGGGATATAGAAAGAGTGGGGGTAGAGAGAGAGAGGGATAGAGAGAGACGGGGATAGAGAGAGAGAGGGATAGAGAGAAAGGGATAGTGAGAGAGAGTGAGGGGTAGAGAGAGAGAGGGATAGAAATAGAGAGAGTAAAGGATAGAGAGAGAGGAGAGGACAGAGAGAGCGAGAGAGTGAAGGATAGAGAGGGGGGTTAGAGAGAGAGGGTGATAGAAGGAGGGAGAGATAGATCCTATGCCTCTCCGTTTATCCATCTCTCTCCCTCTTCCTCCATCTTTCCTTTTATTTCTCTCTCTATCCCTCCCTCTATCCGTCCCTTTCTACTCCTCTCTCTCGCTATTTATCCCTCTCTACCCTACCCCTTTCTCCCCTTTTATCCCTCCCCCCTCTCTATATCCCTCCCTCTCTCTCTCTCTATCCCCCAGTCTCTCTTATCTATCCCTCTGAGCCTAGGTCAGGTATTTTACGACTGAGCCAATAATGAACCAACCAGTTACAATGATAGTAGCAAATATACTGAGAAAGAGTAAAACTGGATTAAAAAAATATGTGTTAAATGAGCAAATAGATTTATTAAACAAATTAAGACTAAGACTACAGATCATTAATATTAAGTTGCAAAAAAAAGTGGTTAATTAAGCATTTTCTACAATATATTTCTAATTTTGCTCCATCAGCACACACACTGCTTCAATAAATAAAAATTTGTAAAAAAAAAATGTAAACAAACTATATACTCACAAATGTTAACAAAATGTAGATTTTTTTCACTAAATAGAAATCTTTTTTTTCAGGATCAATTTAAATGCAGACTATCATCACAAAACGACTAGGGTTCTTTATGAAGTTGCCTCTATCTATCTATCTATCTATCTATCTATCTATCTATCTATCTAGATGCAGGGTGGCTGGGGAAAGAGAGCGAGTACAAGACACAAAGAGAGAGAATAAGAGAGAGAACAAGTAACAGAGAAACGGAATAAGAGACAGAGAGAGACTGTACAGGCGGACCTCGACATTGACTGGAACAAGGCATAAAAGATGTAGAATAGTTATTTTAATAATAAATAGAGACATAACCAGGGAGAAAAAGAGAATTACAGTACAGCCATTATATGGTGCTCTCATGATATATTGGGAAAGTGAACTAATAAATGTAATAATCCTAAAAGTTTTATTCACCTAATTCTAGAAATTGATACAGTACCGTACTGTATACTGTATAGCACTGTTAACATGTCCTCCTCTAAAATATAAAAGCAAATGTAAATACACAAAGTGACCTAATGGAGCATGGTATATCAGAGCACCTTTTTGTATATACACCTTTACTCTATATTGGAGAGGAGTCCATGTTCAGATTACAATGGCATTTAACTTTTATGCTCTGTATACTGTATACAGTACTGTACAGTATTCACAGACTGTACTGTATAACAATTTCTAGAATTTGGTGAATAACCGTTATATTTTTGTATTATTTAATTAGATTTATTTTTTCACTTTCCCTTTAATCATGAGCGCAGCATAAAACATGTTTATTGTTCATTACTGTATCTAGCTACAGTACTGTACTGTACAGTCTTTTGTCCAGCATTGGAAGATCATCAGGGTCTGCATCAGGGTCTGCATCCAGGACTTGTAGGGGTACAGTGAGCATAGAAAAGCCGATTGCCTAAAGTGCAGCAGAGGTAGAAGGAGTGGAAGAGTAAGCAGACTTCTTGGTCTTTTCTTCTTGAAATACATAGGTATCTCTGTTTGCCGTTTTCGATTCTTCATCTCATTAAAAATGTTGGTGTATGTTGACACGGCCTCATCTATCAATTCTTTTACATGCAAGGAGCGTACCAAACATGGGTGGATGTCTTGGAAATAATCCATTGCAGATTTGACCATACGTACCCCCTCTGCTATGTTGTTCAAGGTAAACTTGTCCTGCACTTTTTCTGCATCTTCTGCCTCTAGTATTGGCTCAGCCTCAGGAACAGTCAGCTCCATTAGGCCATCCTCTGTTAATGCAGCAGGTCCGCTGTCAATCATTTCTTCAATTTCTTGGATTTCCATATCGTCAAACCCTTCGCCATCCACCTTCCTTGCCAACTCCACAGTATCTCTCAAGATCTCTTGGATTGGCTCATTAGACATGGACGTGTGCTGGTGTACACATTGTGGCCAAAGGTTCTTGCAACGTGAGTTGACTGTTTCAGCTTTCTCGGCTCTCTCAACAACACTAATGGCATCGGCTATAGTGTAGTCCTTCCAGGTCATTATAACATTTCTACAGCAGGATCTTGTTCGGTAGCCTGCACAATCCTCTCCATTGAGTACCGTGTGTGGTAGGCCTTAAATGCTTGTATCACCCCTTGATCAAGTGGCTGAATTATAGATGTTTTTATTGGGGGGCATGTAGAGGACCTCCACGCCATCAGTTTTGAACTCTTCAACATCTGGGTGTCCTGGGGCATTATCCAGTAAAAGCAAAACTTTAAAAGACATTTGTTTACTGACAAGGTATTTTTTGACCTCCACAACAAAACACTTTTTAAACCAATCAAGGAAAAGTGTGGGAAAAAAACAAACAAACTGGGAACTGGGACTTATCTTTTCCCTTCAATGCTCGTGGATTAGCATACTTAAAGATGATGGTAGGCTTTATTATAAATCCAGATGCACTGGCACAGAGCAAAATGGTAAGCCTAATCCTTAACGCCTGGTGCTTGGCTTTCCTCTATACTGATGAATGTACGTTGAGGCTTTTTTTTCTCAAAAGAGTGCCGTTTCGTCAGCGTTAACCACCTGCTCAGGTGCATAACCCTTCTCTTTAATCATTTTCCTTAAGGTCTCTGGAAATTCTTTTGCTGCCTTTTGGTCGGCAGAGGTTTTGTCTCCTGTAATGTTTACATTACGTAGGCCAAATCGTTTTCTGAAATGATGAAACCAGCCTCTGCTAGCATGAAACTCTGTAGAGCTAGACCATTCCCCGTCACCACTCCTTTCTATTATAGAAGTGTATAAAAACATGGCCTTTTCTTTTATATGGTTGGAATCTACTGGAATACCTTTTTTATAGCAGTCCTGCACCCACAGAAAAACTGTGCTTTCTGCGCGGGAGACATGCGAATCTCGCACATGATGCAAAGTTTGCACCCCCTCTCGTGTAGCAACTTCTGCAGCAGAACAAATTTGGACTTCCTTTTTTTAATATATGTGACCGTAGATTCATTAATGCCATAATGACGGGCAACCTCCGCAATAGACTTTGCTTTACTAAGCATATCCAACATTTAAATTTTCTTGCAATTTTTTAACTTTTTTCTGTCTCTTAGAACCACTAGGAGTACTAGGAGCACATTTTGGATCCATCTTATACGATATCTGTGCTCTCCGTGCAAATCTCACGAGAAAACAGCAAAAAAAAACAATAAAGCACAAAAAAATAAAACAAACATTAATGTGAAATCCGCGAATATCAAAGCTGCAAATGTCGATGATCTACTGTACTCGCAAAGGGTCAAATATTCTGGGGGGGATAAAGCTTAAAGAGGCAAAATGCTTCCAAGTTTGGATAAAGAGTTTTTCAATGGTAAAACAAATAGCTTGAGAGTACATGCAATGGTCTTATGACTTATCGGATAACCCTGACAATCTACGTGGGTTATTCAAAATAGTCTAGTATTTACTGAGGAAACACCAGTGATAGTTAAAAAAATGTAATTCACTCAGATGATATATTAAGGGAGGGGGAGTATAGAAAGGAGACAAGCAAAAAATGGATTGGAAGATAGAAATAGTAGAGAGGAGCTCAGCATGGGGACCTAGAATATAACTATAAACTAAACTGGATGTGGTCAAACATGAGATAACAAGATGAGTCCCTTGCACTGCAAGAAGATCCAACCAATCAATACAACAGGAAATAAAACCATACTACAGGAAATCAAGCCAAACTGTTTACTGAAAGATTTGATCATGAGGCTAAAGCTCAAATATTTTGGCCATATCATGAGAAGACTCTGATGGTGGGAAAGATTGAAGGCACATGAAAAAGGGGACGATAGAGAAAGATATTGATAGATTAAGTTATTGAAGCAATGAACATGAACTTGAGGAAGCTCAGACGGGCAGTGGCTAACATATGTGCCTGACGCTATGTGGTCCATAGGGTCAGAGAGAACAGAACATGACGGAACAACAACAAAACTAATGAGTACAATACTAAAACTTTATAACTAAACTTTATTAGGATTGTCAGGATTGCAACAATTCATTCAGGGAGAGAAAGAGCGATTACAGAGGGAACAAATAAATGGGGGGTTATGCCTCTCTTGCCATCCCAGTCCCCCCAGTTCCTACACCCATGGTACTTACTCAGTCTTGAACAGCTCTCTCTGCATGAGCAGCTCTCAGTGAGCTACATCTACCAGTATGCACTGCATACAGTGCTAATTGGCTGAGGGCAGTGGGAGGGGCTGTTCCTGCAGGATCCCACAGCTTCAGCTCCTCACAGTTATTTTGATTGGTTGATGCTACAGCTGACAGGCAGGCACAGTGCTGAAGATCAGAGCACAGTTTGGGCTAAATAGTATTTTGACTGTTTTTTTTTTAATTTTCACATGTGCCCTGATCTGTAGCACTAGGTAAGTCACTAGCGGGGGAGTAGATGTGATAAGTCAGTGTGTTTAACTGTCTGCTGCACAAAGGGTTTGCTGACAGCAGCATATATATATAAAAAATAGAAGATTGAACATTATATAATTATTTTTTTATTTTATATTATTTCAATTAAACAATTAAGTTAGTGATGGGGGATTAAGTCAGTGCATTATTTTGGGAGGGCGGCTGCCCATTTGCTCCTATGCACCAGCCACCCTTGAGACTGACAGACAGTAATGGAGAGCAAGTCAGAAGGCAGTAAGAATCTAGTGGAGGACAAGCTGGGAGGCTGACAGACTAATGGAGAGCAAACCAGGACGACATTGGTGCAGTTGAAGAAGGACTATGGCCTCAATAGGCTTGTTATCTATAGTTATGCATAAGATAACAGTGGTCTTGCTACCCAGCTGATAGGGGTCAAGAAGTGAGGTGGGCTCCAAATGCATTTTTAGTTTCCTCTTTAATATTTTTTTAGTCAACAATAGATACATGTTTTTAAATATCTGATTTAAGGTTTCCAGTTGCCATTTGCTTCACCACAAAACCCACATAAAGTACATCACCCTATGTCACAGAGGATGACATCACTATATGTCACAGTAGATGACATCATAAAACTTGACCACTATATAAGTAGCTGTGTATGAGGATAATGTAATTTCCAACTGGCTGTAGAAGGAGAGCTGTTTGAAGGCCATTGCTCATATGAAGGGTCTGGAAGAAAGAGAAACTCAAATGTTGGTTCTAACGATCATAAAGTAATGGAGGTGAGATTATTTCTCTTGGGAGTTTGGCATATAAGGGATAGGATGATGGAGGGAAAATAATGTTTGTGAGTTTGTGAGCATGTAAGAGAATCATCATTATTGTAAAGCAAGAGAAGGTAATAGATGATGTTTAAGAGGTCAGAGAGATCAAAGAGAAGATGGGATGATAGATGGAGTATTATTACACTAATAAATATTGATGTACATAGGGCTTTATTACATAAGGTTTCACATTAGTGAGGAGAGACAATAGATGTCTCGTCACACTTGTGAGAAACCTCTCGCCTTAGTAAATATATCCAAAGCCTATTAGTTCATTAAAATGTGTTCCACACAGACATATTTTACTTTTTGTTTTAGCTTAAACTCCATTATTTCTGCAATATTTACTAAGAAATAAATATATTCTATTTTTCCCTATCTTTTGTTGAAAACGTAAATATTTATTATTTTTCCAATTAGACGAATGAAAATCTTGAAGTGTTATGTTTTCCAAGAGTCGGGATGTCATAAAAACAAGATGCTGAGTGCCACTGAAGGAAGGATCTATGTTATTGGAGCAGCCATCTTGGAGACAAACTGAAAACCATAACATAAGGTGTGTCATAAAAACAAGATGCTGAGTGCCATTGAAGGAAGGATCTACGGTATGGGAGCAGCCATCTTGAAGACAAACTGAAAACCATAACAGAAGGTGTGTCATAAAAACAAGATGCTGAGTGCCATTGAAGGAAGGATCTACGGTATGGGAGCAGCCATCTTGAAGACAAACTGAAAACCATAACAGAAGGTGTGTCATAAAAACAAGATGCTGAGTGCCATTGAAGGAAGGATCTACGTTATGGGAGCAGCCATCTTGGACACAAACTGAAAACCATAACAGAAGCAGCGATGGAGTTTAGATTTATTTCACCAGAGACTGAATGTTGCTGAGCAGCCTAAATACTGAAACACATTTAGAAGTTGCACGAGTAGGCTGCATGAGACTCCATTTTGCAGTGCAGAAGACAGTGAGTCAGGAGATTGCCCTGCAAGGAGGGCTATGCCTCAAATGACTTGTGTGTAGCTAGGCCACTGCCACCTAAACAGAACATTATAGAGAGGGATCAAGAAGTGAGGTAGGCTCTGAATGGGAGCTAGGCTTTTATTATTTTTATAATAAACATTTAATTTAAGAAGTTCTTGTCATAGTGTATTTCTGTACAAAACCCCACAAAAAAGGGGTGACAAAGAGGATGAGGGGGGAAAGGAGGAGGATGAGGGGGAAGAGGAGGATAAGGAGGGTGAGGGGGGAAAGGAGGAGGGTGAGGGGGAAGAGGAGGATGAGGGGGTAAAGGAGGAGGATGAGGGGGAACAGGAGGATAAGGGGGGAAAGGGGTGCAGATAAGGGGGGAAATGGAGGCGGGGCAGATAAGGGGTAGAGGGGGGAAATGGAGGAGGAGAAGGAGGATCAGGGTAGAGGGAGGAGCAGAGGAGGAAGGGGTAATGGTGTCTAAAGGCGGTATGATTATGTCAGTATTTTAGAATTTACCGCTTTAACATTCTAAATACTGTAATAATCATACCGCCAGGAAGGTTAATATTTCAAGATTTCTATATACATATATATATGGTCCGATTACTTATAAAAAAAATAAATGTGAATTATTTCAAAAATGTTCCCTCACCCTCCCTTCTCTCTTCACCTCCCTTCTCTCTCAAATCCCCCTTCTCTCTCACATCCCCTTCTCTCTCTCACCCTCCATTCTCTCTCACATCCCCCTTCTCTCTCCCTCTCCTTTCTCCCTCTCTCTCCTTCTCCTTCTCTCCCCCGTTCTCTATCCCTCCTTCTCCTTCCTTCTTCTCTCTTCCCCTCTTCTCTCTTTCCTGCTTCTTTGTCTCCCTCTCGCCCACATTAGCACTTAGACACATGCTAGGCACATTGGCTATTACAGGCACAGGCTGGGCATATTGTCTCTTACAGGCTGGGCACATTGGCTATTATAGACACATACCGGGCACATTGGCTAATGCAGGCACAGGCTGGGCACGTTGTTTATTGCAGGCACAGGCTGGCCACATTGGCTATTGCAGGCTGAACCCTTTGTCTATTACAGACACAGACTGGTCACATTGGCTATTACAGGCACATGAAGGGCACATTGGTTCTTAAAGGCTGGGCACATTGGCTATTACAGGCACATACAGGGCACATTTGCTATTGCAGGCTGAACACTTTGGCTATTACCGACACAGACTGAGCACATTGGCGATTACAGGCACGAGAAGGGCACATTGGCTCTTACAGTCTGGACACATTGGCTATTACAGACACAGGCTGGGCACATTGACTATTACAGGCAGAGGCTGGACACTGGCTATTACAGACATGGGTTGGGCACATTGGTTGGTAGAGACACAGGCTGCTGAGCACATTTCTCCCTCTCCCTCCGCCCTTGTCCTCTCTCTGGCTGCTTCTGCCAGTGGCTTCTCCCCCTCGTGGCTCCTCCTCTCGGGGTCGAAGGACTCTGAGGGAGAAAACTGGAGCCTGGGGGAGGAAAGAGCAGGGGGGATTTTTGCCACCCCTTCCTACACCGCTGCACACACCCCCTGCACAGCCCCACAGCAAGCTGCTGGTCTCCCTTATGCCGCAATAATTTGGGGGATGCGTTTGCGGCGCCCCTGTTGCACAGTCATGGCGAACCTGGGAGCCGCGGCACGCACCTTGGAAACCCCTGCTCTTCTCCATATAAAATACTCCTGCTTTAGAGGAGGGTGTATTAAGAGCTTTTACTTTCTTATAACATTGAGAACTACAATTTTAGAACTAGATCCCAGTGGTGTGTTTAGGCCTAGGCCTACGATACCTATTCCTGGAGCAGCACAACTTCAGGGGGCTGCCAAAAGATGCCGGTGCAGTACCATAGAATAATGTTTGCAAAAGCACAGAAATGTAGTGACGTTTCTCTCTGTAAGTGTACCTAATATTTTCTGATATACATAGAAATTCAAAAACCTTTGATTTGGAGATGGCAGTGGGATAGGTGGAGTAATAACTAGGGTGTGTGAATTTAATTAGATGAAGTAAATAAGGTGTGGGGGCAGGATAAAACCTAAATACACTGATGCTCCATTTTCTCTGGGGGAATTATGCATTGTAATTGAAGCATCTTGTAAGTACATTTGTAAGCAGGTTTATAAATACTTCACCAGTTCAAGAAGAGACAGAGGGCACAGAGACAGGGCAGAGAGAGAGGACAGAGACTGAGGGCACAGAGAGAAAGGGCACAGAAAGAGGGCACAGAGAGAAACAGAGGGTACAGAGAGACAGGACAGAGACGGAGGGCACAGAGAGAGAGGGCAGAGGCAGAGAGGGCACAGATAAGTAGTGCCGAGACAGAGGGCACAGAGAGAGACAGAAGGTAGGGAAGAGAGAGAGGACAGAGACGGAGGGCTCAGAGAGAGAGGGAAGAGGCAGACGGCACAGAGAGAAACATAGAGAGAGAGAGGAAAAAGACGGAGGGCACAGAGAGAGAGAGCGGGCAATGGCAGAGAGGGCATAGAGCAAGACAGAGGGCACAGAGAGAGGGAGTGCAGAGACAGAGGGCACAGAGAGAAACAGGGCACGGGGAGAGAGGGCATAGAGAGAGACAGGGCACAGAGAGGGAGTGCAGAGACAGAGGGCACAGAGAGAGAACAGAGACGGAGGACACAGAGAGAGAGGGCATAGAGCGAGACAGTGGGCACAGAAAGAGAGAGAACAGAGAGGGAGGGCATAGAGCGAGACAGAGGGCACAGAGAGAGAGAGAACAGAAACGGAGGGCACAGAGAGAAAGGGCATAGAGCGAGAGAGAGGGCACACAGAGAGAGGGAGTGTAGAGATAGAAGGCAGAGAGGGCATAGAGAGAGGCAGAGGGCACAGAGAGAAACAGAGAGAGAGAGGACAAAGACGGAGGGCACAGAGAGAGAGAGAGAGCGGGCAATGGCAGAGAGTGCACAGAGAGGGCATAGAGCAATACAGAGGGCACAGAGAGAGGGAGTGTAGAGACAGAGGGCACAGAGAGAAACAGGGCACAGGGAGAGAGGGCATAGAGAGAGACAGGGTACAGAGAGGGAGTGCAGAGACAGAGGGCACAGAGAGAGTGAACAGAGACGGAGGGCACAGAGCGAGACAGAGGGCACAGAAAGAGAGAGAACAGAGACAGAGGGCATAGAGCGAGACAGAGGGCACAGAGAGAGAGAGAACAGAGACGGAGGGCACAGAGAGAAAGGGCATAGAGCGAGACAGAGGGCACACAGAGAGAGGGAGTGTAGAGATAGAGGGCAGAGAGGGCATAGAGCGAGACAGAGGGCACAGAGAGGGAGTGCAGAGACAGAGGGCACAGAGAGAGAGAACAAAGACGGAGGGCACAGAGAGAGAGGGCACAGAAAGAGAGAGAACAGAGACGGACGGCATAGAGCGAGACAGAGGGCACACAGAGAGAGGGAGTGTAGAGATAGAGGGCAGAGAGGGCATAGAGAGAGACAGTGGGCACAGAGAGGGAGTGCAGAGACAGAGGGCACAGAGAGAGAGAGGACAGAGACAGAGAGTGCACAGAGAGATACAGAGGGCACAGAGAGAGAGGGCACATAGAGTGCATGATAACGTCATTTATGACAAGCAAGTTACTAGCCATTTTATAATATGTATATACAGTATATTAAAGTCCCGATAGAGTAAGCTGAGGCCTTGTAGTATCACCTTAACAACTGTGTTCAAAAGAACACATTTTTGGAGTACCCAGATTATACGAATATGTTATTTTCCAAAACTGGTTCCATGGCCAAATTACACTGTGAACCAGTGCCCTAAGCACATTGAAATGATTGTGTCAAGGAACAGGGTCACCTAGATCATTTTTCTTGATCTTCAGAGGTTCATTGTGCACCTCCTCCAGACACTTTCTTTCTCAGCAATATGAACTCAGTAAATCACCATCACCCTCTGAACAATAAGGACAACCGCTCTGTGCTACCTTCCTTAGTCCAGGAGCAACTTTGTATTTCACACAAACCAGATAACTTTATAAAGGGTTAAACAATAGAAGGTGGTAAACAGAAACAGAAAATACACACACTTTTGAAAACAGTTAATTTACCATTGAAGTTATACCTTATACTCATAATATTGTTATTATTGTTTTTCAATCATTCAGTCGTGCCCATCTCTCTGTGACCGTATGAACTGTAGCACGCCAGGCATATCTGTCATCCTCTCTGAGTTCCCTCAAGCTCATGTTCATTACTTCATTGACCTCATCTATCCATCTTTGCCTCTGCTGTCCCTTTCTTTGTGTGCCTTCAATCTTTCCCAGCATCAGAGTCTTTGCATGATGTGGCCAAAATATTTGAGTTCCAGCCTCATGATCAAACCTTCCAGTTAACAGTTTGCCTTGATTTTGTAAAGTACTGATTTATTAGATCTTCTTCCTGTCCAAGGGACTCTAAGCAGTTTTCTCCAACACCGCAATTCAAAGGCGTCAAGTCTGACGGACTCTCAGACTTCTTTATGGTTCAGCTCTCACATCCATATATTACTACTATGAATACGATAGTTCTAATTATGCAGGCCTTTGTTGATATATCTTTACTTTTCAATAGATTATCCAGGCTTGCCATAGCTCTGCTCCCTAGAAACTAACATCTTATATACACAATGAGCAGAAGGCGCGAGGGGCCGCATTTGCGGAAGGTGGAGGCTCCAAAGTCGGCTGCAATGAGCCAAAGGCTCATTGCAGGCGGGGCCGCATTTGCGGAGCTGGAGGCTCTACGGCGCCTCACACGCAGTTACAAACACCCACACAAGCGGCACTTTACCAAAATACATCTAACACGCAATCACTATATACGGACTTACACAAAAAAATATGAACCGCAGGACTTAGAATGGAAAATTTACGGACTTAGCATAAAAAAATTTGAGATGCAGGACTTAGAAAAAAATCATTACGACCTCGCAAAAATTCGTCCTTAACGGCAGAACCGCACACACCTGAAAACATTAAAAACACAAGAAATACACACAAAAAATACATAAAAACCTTACCCACAGCAAGGTGGGGCACCCAGGACCTCTGCAAGTGAAGTTACACCTTAATTTAAGTCCAAATTCCTGAGTTTAGACACCCGAAAATCACCTAAGCGAGAGAAAAAATGGCAGCCGAAAAAAACGAAAACGAGGCTGCAGGACCCTAAACACGCAAAACACCACCAAGCACATACAGCTTTTCAAAAAAGCCATACGAGGTACAAGATACACTCTTACCAAGGACGCTACATCATCCACAGTCGCGTACCACATACACATTCGCCGCCATTTTACAACACTAACTTACACAATGCGGAAGTACCCAGCTACACTAACGGCTTTGCCTCGCACACGCAGCCTATTTACACTACACACTGCACACATTGCTGACACTTACACCTCAGCTCCACAACAGTGCAAACCTACATTGTATGCTGCAGGAACATCAAAACAGATTGTCAGCTCTTCAGCACAATGCTTCCTGCATATATTACTTCCAAATAGGTAAAGTATATTAATTTATTATTTAATTAGCATACAAAAAAACATACACACAGCGCAAAAAGCAGATCACCGCTGACCAAACAATAACAGCAAAAGCGCCTATAACAAAAAAAAAATACAACAACCAATGAGCGCCGAAGGATCTCGGACCACCAACAAAATTAATATCTGGCCCAAACAGCATTACCTGCCTTACAATTCTATTGCCCCGTCATTTTTGACGGGCAAGTCGCCAGTACCATTATAGTAAGAGTAACCCTGTCCCATTGCAAACTGAATCATGTAATATGAACCTGTTAGTCTGGACTATCATCCCTAAGTACATTTTCAGTTGTGGAGCTGAATGTTGGCGTTTTGGACTAGTTACCACAGGTCTCAGTTGTTTGGGTGTAACTTTTGTAGAAGATCTGGTAAAATTTAAGGAAAATGACTACAGGCTGGTGGTGTGTTACTGTCTATGCCCACAAGGCTGCAGGATTTTCTATTGAGTAGAAAAATCTGGAAATGTGTAAATAATTTTCTATGTATATTCTATACCAGCAATGTGTTGCTGAGAAACCGATACTCTATAAATATCTTAGAAGTAAGAGTGTAAATTTTACAAGAAAATTGCATTAATCAGGATATAATTAAGTAAACTTAGTTTACATTCATATAAAACTTTATTTTGCCTAAATAGTCCCTTTAACAATAACAAAATGAAGGTGACAATATCTAACCAATTTTTTTTTTTCCCTGGTGCATATCAAGGAAAAACAACTGAGGAATCTTGCAAAATGCAACTGTACCTTTACTTTTAACTAATGGTTGTTGTCTTATAGAAGAATAAGTAAATAAGTACAGAGATTACTTGAATCCATTTAAAGGTCAGACATTTGCTATCACACATTTAAAGATTTCAAACATTACAAAAGTTTATGTAGTTTAGTGAATTCAGAATTTAAGGTGAATAAAGTATGATGTTAAGATGACTCAAGAATATAACTCAGTTCTCTTACAAACAAAGCAATATTTTAACTTTGATTAACTTCAATTCTTCAGGCTCAGTTGAATGAAACTGGTCGAAAGCTGAGAAGAATACTTGCAGGGAACTATAGACCGGTGAGCCTTTGGTGTTCATTGCAAACCCCACAATGAACGCCAAAGGCGCTCATTGTGAGCCTCTCCCCCCACTACTTTACGGGGCTCTCGATAAGCGCCTTTGACGCTCATCGCCAGCCCTGCAATAAGCGCTCATTGCAGCCGTTGTCCAACCCGCCACTTTGGTGCCTCTCGTTGAACCTCACCCCACTGTCTGACACCTGTGTTTGCCCTCCCTCCCCCCATCTCCCTATCTTTTTTTTTTCCTCCTCTATGTCTATGCTTAAGTCTTGTGTGCCTCGCGCTGAGTGTTGTTGCTTTTATTTTGCAAGATTTGCGGTTTTCATGAGCGATGTTGCTTGTATTTGCAAAGTCCTGCATGCCTGACGTTGTTCGGATAAGTGTTACGGGCTTTGGCGTCGTTTTAATCCTGTTTGAAAGCATTTGCGTTTTTACCGGCGCCATTTTTTTCCTCGCTTAGTCGATTTTCAATCTACGAAAATCGGCAATTAAGACTCAAATTCGCTTTCAGCCTCACTCACAGGCTCCCTGGCTGTCCCCCTGAGCTGTGTGTGCGATTTTTAATTATTTTTTTAGCTTATTTTTCTTTTTTGACAGTGTTTCGAATGCGTGCTTGAAAATTCATAATTTTTTCCTAAGTGTTGCGTGCCTTGCGTTCAGCGCCAAAACGCTACGTCCTTCTCCGCTACGTCCTTCTTCAATCTCTTTCCATCCTCCATCGGTTGAGTGTGCTCAGGCAAATTACATCTCTGAGGGGACAGAGGACCCTTAGAGGAACCCTGAAATGCACTATTGCGAGGGCTGCAATGAGCGCCTTTGGTGCTCATTGCAGCAAAGTCCCATTTTTCCCTAAGTGTTGGGTCCTCCATCGGTTGAGTGTGCTCGGGCAAATTACATCTCTGAGGGGACAGAGGACCCTTAGAGGAACCCTGAAATGCACTATTGCGAGGGCTGCAATGAGCGCCTTTGGTGCTCATTGCAGCAAAGTCCCATTTTTCCCTAAGTATTGGGTGCTTCGCGTTCAGTGGCAAAGTGCTACGTCCTTCGTCGCTTGCAGCAAAGTCGCACAAGCCTCATTTAACATGGCGTGACCACAACTCACAATAAAAAAGTTATTCAGATAGTTTTTATCTAGAAAGAATAATATTTATGACTCTGCACGACCCTGGAGGAGTCCATGATACATTGGTGAAAGTTGTGTGTGTCAGAAGAGGCGTTTAAAGAGCTATTGTTGCAGTGAATGATGCAAGAGGTCTGCCTTATGGTCATTGGGGGGAAAGGGGTGTGATGTCAATCTTTTCTAGTTATCAAACAAAGGCTCTGGACGTCTACCTGTTCTCTTTTCCCTCCACTTATAACTACAACTACACACACACATTATCCAGCTCACAGGAAGTAATGTAAGAAACACAAAATGGGTTCCTGTTCTCATAGATAGAGTGAAAAACTCAGATTTTCACACAAATAAATGATGTCAATGGCTTACATAGCTGCAAATATTTGGTTCATACATCAATAATTGTCTTTGTTCTTGGACTACAACAATCCTATAATGTAATTTAAGAGATTAAACAAATCTCCATTACTAAGGATATCATATTGTGCTGATAAGATGATTAGAACAGGACAGGATGCCTACTAAAGTAGCACTTAGACACTAAATGTAAATAGCAGGATTATTTTAATACAAGGCAATGCAAAACTCAGCGTTAAAAGTAAAAACAATCAAGCACTAAATGTGACTTTTTGTAGGACAATCCCAGACAGGCAAGTTTATGACTGTTGGTAAACAATTTGTCTTAGCAACAGTGCACAGTGTCAGGCTGCAGCAACAAAGGCAACAAGGTTTAACTTGCAGAAAAGGGATAACACAGATTGGTCACATTGTGCATGCTTGGTATTCTGACATCTTGAAAACAGAGAACATCCCTATGTACCTAGCAGTTTCTTAAATATCCATCTTATATTACTTATAGTCTTACATCTAAACTCATTCCAGGATAAAGAGAATGTCCAGATGTGTCTGTTCTGCATTATATATTTACTAGAGAAAATAAGTTGAATTTGGTTAGTCTTTCGTCATAACTTAGCCCCTCCATTCCCCTTATTAGTTTTGTTGCCCTCCTCTGTACCTTTTCCAGCTCTAAAATGTCCTTTTTATGAAGTGGTGCCCAAAATTGTACTCCATGTTCCAAATGAGGGCGTACTTGGGATTTGTATAGTGGCAGAATTATATTTGCTTCCCTTACTTCTATACTCTTCTTAATACATGCTAATATTTTACTTGCCTTTGCAGATGCTGCTTGGCTTTGAGCACTGTTACCTAGGTGGTTGTCCACAAGTACTCCCAAATCCCTTTCAATATCTGAATCACCTAGATTTGCTCTATTAAGATTATAAATTGCATGGCTATTTTTCCTTCCCAGATGCATAACTTTACATTTATTCGTATTAAATCTCATCTGCCATTTAGTCGCCCATTTTTCTAATTTATGCAAATCCCTTTGGAGGGAAAGTACATCATTATCTGATTTAATCACCTTGCACAACTTAGTGTCATCAGCAAAAATGCAGACATTACTTTCCAATCCTACTTCTAAGTCATTTGTACCATTACAAAATAATATTGGCTGCTGTAAATAACAAACATCAAGCTCTTCAGAATACTACTTTGTGATGAGATATATTTAAGAAAGAGTTAGAAGTATATTTACCAAAGTATGGTGTCGAAATCCTTGTTGAAATCTAAATTCTTCGGAAAAGAATTAAATGGATTTCGATTGTATTTATTTATTTCAAGACTATCCAACCCTAATTTTATGTTGTTGTACATACAGTTGCAAGCAAAAGTATGTGAACCCTTTGGAATGATATGGATTTCAGCACAAATTGGTCATAAAATGTGATCTGATCTTCATCTAAGTCACAACAATAGACAATCACAGTCTGCTTAAACTAATAACACACAAAGTATTAAATGTTGCCATGTTTTTATTCAACACACCATGTAAACATTCACAGTGCAGGTGGAAAAAGTATGTGAACCCTTGGATTTAATAACTGGTTGAACCTCCTTTGGCAGCAATAACTACAACCAAACGTTTCCTGTAGTTGCAGATCAGATGTGCACAACGGTCAGGAGTAATTCTTGACCATTTCTCTTTACAGAACTGTTTCAGTTCAGCAATATTCTTGGGATGTCTGGTGTGAATCGCTTTTTTGAGGTCATGCCACAACATCTCAATCGGGTTGAGGTCAGGACTCTGACTGGGCCACTTCAGAAGGCGTATTTTCTTCTGTTTAACCCATTCTGTTGTTGATTTACTTCTATGCTTTGGGTCGTTGTCCTGTTGTAACACCCATCTTCTGTTGAGCTTCAGCTGGTGGACAGATGGCCTTAAGTTCTCCTGCAAAATGTCTTCATAAACTTGGGAACTCATTTTTCCTTCGATGATAGCAATCTGTCCAGGCCCTGACGCAGCAAAGCAGCCCCAAACCATGATGCCCCCACCACCGTACTTCACAGTTGGGATGAGGTTTTGATGTTGGTGTGCTGTGCCTCTTTTTCTCCACACATAGTGTTGTGTGTTTCTTCCAAACAACTCAACTTTAGTTTCATCTGTCCACAGAATATTTTGCCAGTACTGTTATGGAACATCTAGGTGCTCTTGTGCAAACTGTAAACGTGCAGCAATGTTTTGCTTGGATAGCAGTGGCTTCCTCTGTGGTATCCTCCCATTAAATCCATTCTTGTTTAGTGTTTTACATATCGTAGATTCGCTAACAGGGATGTTAGCATATGCCAGAGACTTTTGTAAGCCTTTAGCTGACACTCTAGGATTCTTCTTCACCTCATTGAGCAGTCTGCGCTGTGCTCTTGCAGTCATCTTTACAGGACGGCCACTCCTAGCGAGAGTAGCAGCAGTGCTGAACTTTCTCCATTCATAGACAATGTGTCTTACCGTGGACTGATGAACAGCAAGGCTTTTGGAGATACTTTTATAACCCTTTCCAGCTTTATGCAAGTCAACAATTCTTAATAGTAGGTCTTCTGAGAGCTCTTTTGTGTGAGGCATCATTTACATTAGGCAATGCTTCTTGTGAAAAGCAAACCCAGAACTGGTGTGTGTTTTTTATAGGACAGGGCAGCTGTAACCAACACCTCCAATCTCATCTCATTGATTGGACTCCAGTTGGCTGACACCTCACTCCAATTAGCTTTTGGAGATGTCATTAGTCTAGTGGTTTACATACTTTTTCCACCTGCACTGTGAATGTTTACATGGTGTGTTCAATAACAACATGGTAACATTTAATTCTTTGTGTGTTATTAGTTTAAGCAGACTGTGATTGTCTTTTGTTGTGACTTAGATGAAGATCAGATCACATTTTATGACCAATTTGTGCAGAAATCCATATAATTCCAAAGGGTTCACATACTTTTGCTTGCAACTGTATAAATAAATATAATGAATAAATATAAAAATACTGTGATTAAATAAAAATAATTGTAATTGTCATAAAAGGTGAAGTAGTGTTTGACCAGTTACCGTCATACCTGGGATATCCCCAAAGCCCAACAAACCTGAAATAACGACATGACACCAATCTGGGTGTAAAAAACTGGCCACAGCTTCTTTATTAGACTTAACAGGTAAACCAAAACCAAATTTTAATTAACCAATATACCAACTAGTGCTTGCCCGCCCTACTTAGCCTAATACCCCTCAGGGGACCCCGTGCCCCTAGAGGCTCCTCCTCCTTCACCAACGTAGGAGGGCAAGCACTACCGCCCCCTGCTGTGACATATAAAACACGTACCATATATCTTACAAAACTTTTATGCATGTTTTATTTATTTATTTTTATTTATTTATTTTGTATATTTTTTATTTTTTTTGAATAACATTCCAAGATAGCGAAACAAGAGGGAGGGAGGGTGGGAACTAACCAAAAGCTCTTTGCTTAGGCTCAATGTGTGCTCACTGCCACACACATCTCTTTAAGAAACTTCTGCTGAAACCCCTCCTCTCTCCCCTCTCTACCAATCAGCAACCACTCCTATCCTTTGCTTCCTTCTCTGGTCACCACCCACTCCCCTTCCACTTTGCTCTGGGGTGGGTTCATTGACCAGTTACCGTCATACCTGGGATATCCCCAAAGCCCAACAAACCTGAAATAACGACATGACACCAATCTGGGTATAAAAAACTGGCCACAGCTTCTTTATTAGACTTAACAGGTAAACCAAAACCAAATTTTAATTAACCAATATACCAACTAGTGCTTGCCCGCCCTACTTAGCCTAATACCCCTCAGGGGACCCCGTGCCCCTAGAGGCTCCTCCTCCTTCACCAACGTAGGAGGGCAAGCACTACCGCCACAAACGCACGTCACGTGCGTTCCGCCACCGAAGCTATGGCCCTTGCAATGCTGTCCTTAATTGCATAAATAAACAAATTTAACCCAATTGGATTTAAGTGCACCCCATCTTTCATAAAATATCCCTCAACGTCAACTTTCTCAAAGTCAACGTGCCTTATGGAGATCCCTCCATGCCTCCTAATGAAACTCGACATTGCCTTGTTGACTCGCTTCCTACACCTGTCCATCGTTGCCCCATCCATGGGAGCCCTCCACTTCCTACGCTGTATCATTTCTGACCATACTATCACCAAACCCGGGAAGAGAGCCAACAAGCGCTCCACATCACACTTCATTATCCTGATCAACTCCTTGATTGGCATGTTGCCTAAGTAATTTCCCCCAGCGTGAACAAACAGCACCTCGGGCCCTTCAAACATTCTGGCATACCCCGCTATATGCTCCACCAGCTTGTGCCACTTAAGCCCTCTAACCCCCAACCACCGGAGTGACACCCGATCTGAAGGGAATCCCAGCTGCAAACCTCCATCCTTGATCCCAGCCTCCTTCCTGGTCCAGTAAATATACGAGTGACCCGTGAGCCACACCTGCCAGGTGGAACCTGTCATAAAGAAAGCCTTAATTACCAGTCACTAACTCTGGCCGAATATATGACCTGAAGCTATTAGACCCCCATCTACCTATTCTCTTAACCCAGTCATCCCCCATACTTGACCCCGCTGCCTCAGTTGCTGCCCCTATCCTAAACGAATGCGACCCAAACTGAGATGGTGTTAGCCCAATTCTAACCAATGTTAACTTGAGAACGGAAATGAACTGGAACTCAGATAAAGGACTCCCCTCTTCGTGCATTAGGAAGGAACCCTGCTTCTTACCTCTAACTACCCTGAAACTAGTTACTAATTTACAAGGGCAGACTGCGAATGAAATAGGATGCAAATAAATGGCAGACCCCTTACCATAAATGTCGGTCTTCGACCACCTAACCCATATAACCAGTGAATGACCCAAATCTTCTACATCCTGATCCTGAAGACCTCCCATAACTGTCTTGTTCCGGCTTACCAGTTTGCTAATCCGAAACGCCCCAAAGAAAGCGAGCGAAAAGGCCGTCCGAAACAATAGCGCCTCGTACTCAGATTTGCAAATTCCACCTAGCTCGCCATATAAGGATTGCAAAACTGCAAATGATATAGGCCTCCTCACATCCTTTCGCTTGGTCCCCCGTCTCATTCCCTTTAAAGCCTGCCTCACACAGAAATTTTTTGTGACGTCTGGCCTCCCCTGCAGCTTCAACATGAAGGCCAGGGCTGTTATCTTCCTACCTACCACGGACGGGGATATTCCCCGCTCCTGGCACTGCAGCATGAACGCGATGAGGGTACTCAGATCATTTACCTCACCGCCACTTTTTCTTCCCCAAAAGCTTCCCACTCCAGCCACACTTTCTTATAACCCCTCCATGTGTTTGGTGCCAGCGAATTCTTTATCAATTCCCCTAGCTCCACGCTCCCATGTTCCATAAGTGGCGTGGTAACGGGATTCCTTCCCGGACGCCGCTGGAGCCACCTGCCGGAAACGATCCCACTGTGACCGGGACAACGCATCTGCTATCACATTTTGAACCCCAGGTACATGCTTAGCCCTAAAGTTAATGTTACACTGCATGCACCTAAGAACCAACTGTCTGATCAATCTTATCACCGGCAAAGAGGAAGCCGACAGTGAATTGACCGCCTGAACCACCCCCATGTTGTCACAATGAAATATCAGCTGCTGGTCTCTAAGCTGATCCCCCCAAATAAACATTGCGATCACTATAGGAAAGAGTTCTAGGAATGCCAAATTTTTAGTTAGCCCTATTGAAACCCACTCCGGCGGCCACTGCTCAGCGCACCATTGCCCCTTTAAATAGGCCCCGAATCCGACGCTACCGGCTGCATCCGTAAAAAGGTCTATCTCCGAGTTGTTGACGGGAACTGCCGGGATAAAACATCTCCCGTTAAAAGAATCCAAGAACCTTAACCACACTTCTAAATCCTCCTTGATATCCCTGGTGACCCTAATAAAGTGATGAGGCTGTTTAACCCCAGCAGTCGCCAACGACAAGCGCCTAGAAAAAATCCTTCCCATAGGAATTATTCGACAGGCAAAGTTTAACTTTCCTATCAGAGACTGAAGGGCCTTAAGGGTCACTTTCCGGGCTCCCCGTGTTTCCTCCACTCTGGCCCTGAGATCGGTTATTTTATCGTCCGGCAGACGACACTCTAACCTCCCCGAATCAATTGTAATCCCCAGGAAGCTAAGCACTGTACATGGACCCTCTGTCTTTTCTCTCGCAATAGGGATCCCAAAGTCTTTCGCTACGGACATGAACACGTCCATCAGATCCCCACATACCTGAGAACCCCTTGTCCAACAAAAAGGAAATCATCTAAATAATGGACTAGGGACTTGGATCCTGACTTGACCTGAACCACCCATTGAACAAAGGAACTGAAAGCTTCAAAATACGCGCATGATATAGAGCATCCCATAGGCAAACACAAATCGACATAATAGTTGCCTTGAAAGTGGCAACCTAGTAGATGCTGACTCTCCGCGTTTACCGGAAGCAATCTGAAAGCAGACTCAATGTCTACCTTTGCCAATAGGGCGCCCCTGCCTGCTAACCGAACGAGCTTTACGGCCTGATCAAATAGGGTGTACCTAACCGCTGACAAGTCCTTATCGATCTCATCTTTTACTGATCCCCCTTTGGGGTAAGAAAGGTGATGAATCAGCCTGTACTTGCCAGGCTTCTTTTTGGGAACCACGCCTAATGGCGATAACCTCAAGTTTGGGACGGGTGGCTCCCGAAAGGGGCCAGCCATCCGTCCCAAAGCTAGTTCTTTTGTAATCTTTTCCTTAACGATACCGGGAAACTGACCTGCCGATTTTAAATTAGGGGGAACGAACAATAGCTCAGGAAAAGTCTTAAAAGGAATAGAAAAACCGCCGTCAAAACCATCACGGATCAACTCCGCCTTTTTAGCATACCCTCTACGCCTACCGTACATTTTTAACCAAGGAAGCATCCTTTCTAGCCTGATCGGCGTTCTCGCCTTTGGAAACGGGCTCAGACTGCCCTGCAGTTCCGCGCAATTTCTTGAAACACCGGAACAATGGGTGTGGATGCCCGCATTCCGAACACTCGTGCCTGAATCTGCAGGCAGATCCCCATTTGCATGAACTTTCGTTGTATAGGAAACAACATCCCTTCCTAACCGAGCTGGTGACCTGCTGCTGCCTATTACCGGACCCACGAAAGGACTGAGCCGCTCTGAGTGGGGTGACTATCTTCATCCATATGCCTACCTCCCTATCATCCCATCTCATTTCCTCCCTAACAGCCATCCTCTGCCTGAACTGTTCGTCGTACGCCCACCAGGCCATCCCCCCGTATGTCCTATGGATGCTGTCTATTTCGTCCTGGTAGCAGAATAGAGCACAGCAATATTCTGGCTTCCTTTCCCCGACTATGCTTGCCAAGATTGAGAACGCTTGCGACCAATTCGCGAAGGTTTTTGGGATTCTCCTAAACCTACGCTTCCTCTCATCCTCTTCTTTTTTGCCCTCATCCCGGGATGAGTCCTCCTTAACATCAAAATACTGATCCAGCGGCAGTAAGGAAAATATTTCTATAAACTCCCGCTTCCATATTCTATCTTTTAGCTCCTGCGCTAGGTGAACTCCCAGAGGGCCTATCCTGCAGAGGGTGGGGGCTGCTAGAGCCGTATCCGCTACCAAGATAGATGCCGAGTCACTCTTACCCGTTTTCTGGCTCTCCCCCGCCCTCTCTGCCTGCCCTCTTCCTGCATCTACCAGCGTTGCTGGGACCCATGCCTGCGCCGCTGGCTTCCCACCTTCTAACTTAGACAACACAGTCCACAGGAGCTCCACTATAGTGTCTGATTGTGTTCCTTGTATTGATTGTGCTGTGTGTGTGCATGAGCCGTGTGCAAGGCACTCACCTCCAGAGTTAGGTGTTGCGGCTTTCCTGCACAACTCCGCCGGGAACTTGATGGGTTGTTGTCGCCACTCTGCCGGCGTGTTGCCGCCGCTCGTGCTGATGACATCTGTGAACCTGTATAAAAGGCTGAGGACCTATGTGATTGGTACACATGAGACATTCCTTGCCTCCCCCCCAAGGCCCTTTCCAGCCTGTGGGGCTCATCCCTGCCACTGCTCCTGCAGTGTAATTTCTGTGAGGTCTCCTCTTGCCGCCTTCCACTCCTGATCCTAACCCTAGTTCTACCAGGGGAGTAGCTTCTGCCTTGCCTTCCTCCATCTACTACCCCACTCTCCGACCTCTCGTCTGGGGATGAAGTGTCATACCTCCCACCCTGCTCGTCGCTCTCTGCTTCCTCCAAATACCCTGCAGCTGCCACTCCAGCCCTGGGCTCTATAGAAACTTCTCTCCTTGCCTGGCTTACCCGGCTACCAGGCCCCTCCACCAGTGGGGCCCTTTTGCGCCCATTCCCAGCTTGGTTTCTAGCCTGTAACCCCTTACCGCCTGGCCTTGTCATGACAGGGTTAACCCGCCACTCCCCATCGGGTTGTCTGTCCCCTGGGCTCCTCTGGGTGCTGAATAATCCATCTGCCTGGGGGGGTGCCTGCTGCTGGCTCCTAATTTTCTTTTCTAGTGCCCTGGCTCCCCCCCCAGGTAGCTCCCTTCCCAGGCCTATGACCCCCCTGCTCCTAGTGAGCATACCCACCACCCTGGGTTGTGGCTGGTCCACACCCCCAGGTGGCACTGCCTCTTCCTGGGCTTGCTGCCTCTCAGACCCAGCATCAGACCTCACTGCTGCGGCTGACCCAGTGCCTGTGATGATCACAGACCTCAGATCCTCCCCTGACGTCACTTCCGGTCGCGCCATTTTCATCCCGCCGAGCTTCCTGGAGCCACGTGCCAGCTCCTGCTGCCGGACCACATGTTGTGCCTTCTCAGCAACTCCCAACCGGGGTACCTTCCGCCCGCTAGATGTTTCACCGGCGTGCCTCTTCGCCCGCGACTTCACTCCAGGCCCAGCATCGTTCAGACCAGCAGGAGGGACCGGCTGGCTCACTGAAGGGGCTGATGGACCAAGGCTCAGTCTTGCCGGAGGCCTGGTTCTTCTGGACGGACGATGCCAGGCCTCTTGAGGTAGGATGGCCGAGGTGGATGGGGGAGAGGGAGATAGGTAAAGGAGGGGGGATCCAGGAGGAGGGAAAGGGGGGGAATTGGGGATATCAGGGGATGGTTCCCTACTATAAATAGGAGGAGGGGTAGGTGGAACCATAGAGGGAGAACTATCCCTAGCAGGGGTGACTCTGGGGATGGAGGCTGAAAGTATTGGACCCCTGGTCCTTCTATAGCCCCTGGCTATATTCGCTCGGTTTGTGTCTGCAGGCCTGGGAGCTTGATTTCAGGAAGTAACACAGATGAAGACAGTTGTGTTGTGAAACCAAAACTCTGACTTTATTGTGGCTCGTTGACACTTTTATAGCCTAAAAGTGTAGGTGTGTAACATTACACCATAATACATGTAACTCTTTCATTGGTTGATACAGAATACAAACAGGGTATGTATAGGAACTACTATATAAGGATATCTTTAGGTTGTATAGAGTCTGAGTAAGGTATGACTCAGAGGTTACACAAAAAAAAAAGGAACTTAGGTTGGGTTACAATCATGTACATACATTAGTACAAAAATGGAGTAGCATAAAAAATGGAGTATATACAGATTAGGTTCCCTACCGTCTCCCACAATCCCCTCTTAAAATCATATAAACCTAAATGATTTTTTTATATTATTATTCTCATTGGAAGTTGGGTTTATGAGCATTATGAATGTCATCAAGGGGCGCAAAGCCTCCCTGGAATATAAAACATGACTGGCGGATAAACCAAAATGATTTTTTTATATTATTATTCTCATTGGAAGTTGGGTTTATGAGCATTATGAATGTCATCAAGGGGCGCAAAGCCTCCCTGGAATATAAAACATGACTGGCGGATAAACCCTTGTATCCCTGTTAATTAAAGGGACCAAGCCACGCTCATTCTTAAATGATGAGGTTCTTTCTTTTCTTTTGCTTATGTTTCTTAACATATTCTGTATATTCATCGGGGTCAGGTGTTAGAGGCACCTGGCATTCGGGGATTGAGTGAGACAGCATGGTTACATTTTCAATACTTTTGTTTAGCAGTTTCTTAAAGCAAGGTATAATACAACATACTACTATACTAACAACAAGTAGGATTACACAGATAATTATAGCGAACTGAACTAAAACATGTTTCCAGGAAGTGAACCAACCAAAGTATTGATCCCAGGGGTTATCAATACCAGAGTTTTTCTTCAGTTCTACGGATAAATCCTCTAATCTCTTAATGGCCAAGGTTACTTTGCCATTTGGGCCGGTATTATCAGGGATCCAAGTACAGCAACCTTCTGTTTTACCTATGTATACACAGGTACCTCCTTTCTCGGCTAATACCATGTCTAGGGCCATTCGGTTCTGGAATACCATTTGGGAAGTTGGCTCTAGTTGTTCAGCTATTCCTTTCAGGGCGTCTCTGGTATCATTAACAAATCTCTGTTGGTTGTAATAGATGTAATTTATCCAGTCTACATTTTTATTGATAGTTATCATAGGTATTAAGGACTCAAAGCCTGCAGCTACTTGGTCTCTGGCTTTGAATTCATTTGGGACCCCTCTTGGTACCCCTATTGTATCTATGTAGACATGGGGGTCGAAGCTTCCTCCTGGGGCTTCCCTCCTTGCTCTCCTGAGTATATTGCTTGAGTTATGGCCCAGGGGAGGATCTACCTCTGTTACAATATGGAGTGGCATAATAATCTTTGCTAGGGCGCACTCTCCTTTCCATGAGCCCTCTAACTTGGTTCTAATTTTCATATCACCACAAATCCAGTAGATGTCACCTAGGGACTTAGTTTGGTTGGCAATATTGGTTGTTCGGTTCTGTCTACAGTACCCTGGGGGGAATTTCTTTAAATCCCTTCCGCTATTGTTAGAAATGTAACAAGTGTAATTGCCAGGGTAAATAGTGATAGGGCTTCCTGGATTCTGTTTTTTTGATAGGATGGGGTATTTTAGCATCCATTCACTACATCCTGTGATATTGGCAGGATTGGCAGTAAATAGACTCAAAAAGCAATCTTCTACATTCTCTGGGATATTAAGGGGTACAGTACCCAGGTGTGGCCTTGCTTTGCCACACACATAGCAATTGCTTCGGTTAAGGGATATAGCATTGTATTTCATCCATTCTAGCCAGTAATTGGTATCAGAGAAACCCGTTTCTATAGCTAGGGTGTCCTCATACGTGGGGTCTCCTATAGCTATCATTTCTTTGAATGTGTGGAGAAAGGGTTTGAGAGGGTTGTCTGCTGTAACAGGGGCATTTAGTTTGAACCAATCATTAGATTGATACATATCCTTTAGTAGGAATCTTCCTTGTCTTCCCCCTGCACCACCTGCTGCCCAGGTCCCTAGTATGTAAGTGCCAGCATCACTGGGTCTAGGGTTTTCAATGGTTAGGGTAAATTTCATACTTTGGCCTGATTTTCCATTGTTTAGGCATGTGCCTGTTTTTAATAAGGTCATTCTGCTGATTAGGGATTTTCCATTGTGGTCCTTTTTACTCAAGGCACTCTGTGGCTTATACCCCCAATCTGTCCCTGTGTTCCACCCTACAGATCCCCAATAGTCGCAGTTCTGTCCCCAGTAATCATCTGTGACGCAGATATAGGTGGAACGAGACTTGGGCGTGTCACGATACAAGTTACATTGCCAGGGAACTGGGGGACAGGAGACTATATTACAATAGTCAAAGGAGAAAGCGGCAACATGTGTGTTGGATGAGTTATACCAGAATGTGGTCACCAGGTCTTTGTCCTGTGTGATAGCCACTTGTTGTGGGGTAGGGTTAGCAGGGGGAGTGTTCCTTCTAGTCCTAGGGGATTGTTTGGTGGCAGAGGCACTGTTGCCACAAATAGTTTGCAAGCTCCCTAACTCATCAGGGTCGTAAGTATAGTTAGAGGTGATCCATACTATGCAAAATATAGGTATAGCAATGAGTCCTATAAATGTCCAAGATTTTCTAGAATCTGGTGATAGTAGAGTTGGCATGGCTTGTTTTGTTCGAGGTCAGGGCAACTCAGGTTGTCCTCGTTAGTACCTCTCTTTCCTCTGGATCTTCCTCTTCGAGGTCAAGGCAATTTGCCTCCGTTAGTACCTCTCTTGTCTCTTGGTCCGGGTTTGATTCTGGGCTTGGACCTTTCTTTACCAGCTTTACTCGGGTGGCGTGGATCCAGGTAGGACTGTTTTCCGTTAGGACTGCTGTTCGGGTTACTGCAACGATGGTGGTGGGAGGTCCATAGGTGAAATCCTGTTGTTTCTTTCCTTTAGGATGTAGTTTTACCACTACTTCGTCTCCTTCCTGGAAGGGATGGGTGTTTTCCTGTGAAGAAAAAGGACATTTGCGAGTAACATCTCCCTCAGTGCTGACCAAGGTTTCGATCAGCTTTCTTACATATTCATCTCTTACATTATCTAGATTGTCCATGGTCATGAATGTTTTCCTAGCCCATGGGGTGGGGAAGGGTCTACCAAACAGGATTTCAAATGGTGAATACCCCAAAGTCTTATTAGATGTCATCCTAATTTCAGCCATAATGGCTGGGAGGTACCTTTTCCAGTTAGCAAAGGTTCCTCCTGTTGCCTTCCTGATTTTATCCTTTATTGTCCTATTCATTCTCTCTACAATCCCTGAACTTTGGGGATGGTATGGGATATGGAACTTCCACTCGATCTGCAATGTTTTTGCTAATTCTTTACAAATTTTGGATGTGAAGGCGGGGCCTTGGTCTGAGTTAATTTGTAGAGGTACTCCCCATCTGGGAACTATCTCTCTGGTTAGGATTCCTACCACTGTTTTAGCATCTTCTCTTTTAGTGGGGAATGCTTCTGGCCATCTACTAAAGACGTCTATTATGACACAAACTGGTTGTGTACCTCCACTTGTTACTGGGAGATGGGTGAAGTCAATTTGCAGATGTGTGAATGGTGTTGTTGGGTAGGGTAGGTGCTCATGTTTGACCTTGTGTGGGTTGTTGGGGTTGTTTCTAATGCATGTGATGCATCTTTGTACAAAACTTTTTACCATGGGTTCTGCATTAGTAATGTAAAACATTGTCTTTAGCTGTTGTAATGTGGCTTTCCAACCTATGTGTCCTATACCATGGACGTGTGCGATGTAGATTGGTGCACTATGTTGTGGGATACAGGGCTTCCCCTCTTTGCAAATTAGTCCAGATTTAGGACTCTTTTGCAACACTGGGTAACACCAATCTGCAAGCTCCTCCTCTGTAGCGGATGCCTGCAGATCAGTTAGCAGCTGTGTCTCATCTGGGAGGAGAGGTAGTAGGGTTGTCATAGATAGGAAAGTTGGTGTTGTAGATTTAGCAGCGAATTTGGCTGTCACATCCGCTAGGGCGTTCCCTTTTGATATGTCATCTGTGCCATGTGTGTGGGCCCTGCAGTGAATGATGGCCAATTCAGATGGAAGCTTTATTGCATTTAGCAATTGAGAAATCAGTTGGGCGTGGGATATACGTTTCCCGTCTGCTCCCACATAGCCTCTGACTGACCATAGGACGCCGTGGTCAAAAACTACGCCATAGGCATATTTAGAATCAGTGTAAATGGTTACTGGTTGATTGGCGTATATTGTACAGGCTCTAGTTAATGCTATTAACTCGGCGGCTTGGGCTGATTGGTAGTCAATAGGCTTTGCTTCTAAGATTATATTGGGTAGCTTTACAACCGCATACCCTGCATGGTAGGTATTGTCATTTGGACGGGAGCAGGAGCCATCTACGAAAATCACATCTCCTACATCTAGTGGGGCTTTTTGCATGTCTAGCCTTGGGGATGTCATTACCTCTATGGAATCTAAACAGTCATGATCTTCAGGTATGTGGTCATTTGGTGACTTTAAGCCTAGGAGGCCGTTTAGAATCATTGCTGGACCTGCAGTTGTGGAGTTATATTGGACTCTTAGCTGTGGGTTACTTAAGAGGATGATCTCGTAACCACTCTGCCTCTGGGCTGACATGTGTTGTGTGTGGATACCCTTTAAGATGGATAGTACATCGTGTGTAGTATGTAGGGTAGTTGGGTGTCCTAGTGTGAAAGTGGTAGCCATTTCAACAACCATGGCACATGTTGCCAGTGCCCTAAGGCAAGAGGGAAAACCCTGGACTTGGAGAGGCATGACTTTTGAAAAAAAGGCGACAGGTCGCATTTTCCCACCGTGTTCCTGGCCGAGAACGCCCGCCATGGTTTTACAATTGTCTCTAGCATATAAATGGAACATCACATTATAATCAGGGAGGCCAAGGCCAGGACTTGTCATCATTGAACATTTCAATGCCTTAAATGCTTTCAACATATCATCTGACCAATGTACAGCTTCAGGAGAATCCTTTAGTGTGGCTTGTCTTAAAGTATTGTCATAGAATGAGCAATCGCTTATCCATTGTCTACAATAGTTTACCATCCCAAGGAAAGATAGCATTTCTTTCTTGGTACGTGGGGTGACCAGGCCCACAATGGCATCGACTCGTGATTTGCTCAAGCTCCTTTCTCCCTTTGAGAAGACGAAGCCTAGGTATTCTACCTTCTCTAAACATCATTGTAACTTTTGTTTTGAGACTTTGTAACCACATTCTAATAACCATAGTAACAATAACCTACAATCTTTCTGGCTGGCCTCCTCTGATTCGCTGCAGATCATCAGATCATCAACATATTGCAGCACTACCGAACCACAGGGGGGGTTCCATGGCCTTAAAGTGGACTGTAGTACAATACTAAAAACCACGGGGGAGTCCACATATCCTTGCGGCAATCTTGACCAAGTCATTTGCCGTTTTCCGTCAAGGCTAAATGCAAAAATGGGTCTCGTCTCTCTGTCAACAGGGATGCTAAAGAAAGCATTCTTTAAGTCAATGACTGAAAAATGTGAGGCGTCATGTGGAATGGTTGCCAAAAGGGTGCTAATGTCTGGGACAATGGGTGCTATCGGGGTCACAAGATTATTAATAGCTCTTAAATCTTGGACAAAGCGGTAAGTGCCATTAGGTTTCCTGACAGGGTTCACGGGTGTGTTGTACGGGGAGATACAGTACTCCAGTACCCCTTCTTGGAGGAACTCTTCTACTAATGGGGTTTTACTAATATTCCTTTTATCTTTTCTAGTGACAAAGGATATTGTTTTTGGTAGACCGGAGTGGCTAGGGGTTTGAGGGTGGCCCTATACGGAGTACAGTCTATCAGACCGGTATCATGGTTTCCCTCAGCCCACACCTGCTCTGGTAGGTCGAGAGGCAGGTTTACATAGATAAGGTCGAGGTTATCAGGGCCTATACTTTGATTGGGTTTTAGGTCAAAGAAGGGTGAGTCCACAATTAGGCCCCCTCCATGTTTGTTTACGGTGAGGGTCAAATTGAGCTTTTCAAATAGATCCCTGCCCAGTAGATTTACAGGGCAGCCTGGTATGATGCTAAAGGCATGGAAACAAAGTAGTTTCCCTGTACAGTCAGTAATCTTTAAACGGATGGTTTTAAAAGTGGGGGTTGATATCCCATTTATTCCCATAGAAGGCGATGACTTTTCCTTTTTACCAGAGTAATTAACAGGTGATATTACACTAGTGGTTGCCCCTGAATCAATAATAAATGATAATTTATCTTGGTCTATGATTAGATCCACAAGGGGTAACTCCTTCCACGTTTCTGTAATTTGTGGAAAAGTCGGGATATCAGCCTCCGGGCAGCATCAGCGTTGTTGCTGCTGGTTGGACCAATCAATGGGGAATCTATTACCTGCGGGCGTGGCTTGGGGGGTCTGCTGTTGTGGCTGTGATGGCGCTTGATTAGGAAATTGAGGGTTCTGGGGTTTACGGGGGTTAGGGCAGTCCCTGGCCCAATGATTTTGGTCACCGCAGTTATAGCAGGTACCCGGGGGGTACCTGGGTGCATTTCTCTGACCTGTGCCTCTCCTGGGTCCCCCTCTATTTGAATATCCTCTCCCTCTTCCTCTATCTGTACTTTTGTCATATTGGGGTGAGGTGGCTTTATCAGTGAAGTTGTGTGTACTGACGGCGGGTTTTTTAAAGTCAAAGCATCCTGCAGCTTCTTTTTGCATGAGGTGTGTTTTAAAATTTTCCACTGTGTCGCTTGGCCATGATGATACCATTTGCTTAATAGGGATAGTAAGGTGTGGCAGGGTGTTGGTGAGGAAAGTAGATATGAATAGGCTATCATTATTCAATATTTTTAACCCTGCCTCTTGAATCCAACAGTCATGGAACCTTTTCCAATAATCGGGGATGGATTCATCTTTCTTTTGTTTGCATGCTAGTGCCGTGGACAGTGAAGAGGTTTGTTTGAAAATTCTAATTACTTCTGCTTCTATTTCTGTCCACATTGTATCCTGACCTGCTTGTGTATTTAGGGTGTATTCAGCTGCAGTGGGATTGGTAGGGGGTGGGGATGCTGCTCCATCGGCGGCTGGTGCGGGGTTTATAATCTGTATACCGCTGATAGAGGCTACTTTAGTCCAATCCCACCCGGTATGGTTTGTACCAATGATCTGGTCTATTATAAGACGCATGTCTTCTTGAGTGTAATTTCTACCCTTACAAGCTCTTTTCAAGTAGGTGACCATTCCTAGCGGGGCTACGGTGGGCTTGGGACAGTGTTTTACAATTCTGTTTATATCTTCTATCTCAATGGGTTAATTAGGTAATAATTGGTCCCACTAACTCTTGCTACATAATCTTTACACGTCTCTCCTACCTCAGGAGGTGGGGGTGGTTTACTTCCTTCGTGACCCATCTGTTATATCACTATCAACTGTTACTATCAAATATGTATATCTATTTAATTTATTTTCCTCTCAGGGAAAAATAAGTAGGTCTAGGGGTCTTTTTGTATATTTAAAATTTAAACAACTTGTATACACATATAGTAATCAGGTTATGGAATGTTCACAGTGCTCAGCTGCCACACAAGTCGCCCAGTGTGCGCTTTCCCAAAACGTGAACGGGTCACAAGTGTATTTCAGCCGTGCTGACAATACGGAGCGGTTCGAATGCAGTGTGACTATTTCTGCAATCTCATCAGAGAAAGGACATTCAGTAAATGACTCGAATCTGTTCACTTACCAACCAGATTCATTGAATCATACAAACAAATAATCTTATACTTCTATGCGATAGGAAGAAAGCAAAGAAAAGTATTTTCAGACACAAAACGAGCGTATTTACGTATTAACTTCTCTAAGTCTCCCTGAGACTAAATATTTCCTTGAAATATTTTACTCCGCCTGACTATATTCCCGGAATATGTCAGCGTATACGGTTCAATGGGATCCGAACTTAGTCAGTGTCCCCCGGCATCTCATTTCATTCGGCCATATAGAAAAATAGCATTTTTTCTACTCACCGAATGAATGGATGTCCGCAGGAGTGACTTTCGGATCCCGGACGAGCCCCCAGCTGAAAGTATTGGACCCCTGGTCCTTCTATAGCCCCTGGCTATATTCGCTATATATATATATATATATCACTATAATAGTTGTGGATCTGCAGGGCTGTTTGTAACGCTTACGATGTTGTACACGCTTTGCGAGCCTCACAAACCGAGCCGTCGTCCTCAAGCCTGCAGGACTCAGGCCTTGCGATGAGTGCCGGCGCCGATCTCTCTCATCCCCCTCTGCCTCTCTCTCATCCCCCTCTGCCTCTCTCTCATCTCCCCCTCTGCCGCCATGCCCGCGGGACTTAGGCCTCTCTTATCCCCCCTGCCTCTCTCTCATCTCCCCCTCTGCCTCTCTCTCATCTCGAGATGAATAACAGCAAGAATTTACTAACCTCAAGAGTCAAACCTGTTTTTCTGTTACTTGATTAAATTTTGAATAACTTACAAATGAAAATATTAATATTTTATTAAAACTTTACTATCCTACCATAATTGAGACCTCTGCTGTGGCCGTTTAATTTTTAAACCTCAACTATATAAATTAACAAGCTTTTCCCTTTTTGTATCGCATATATTTGTATTTAATGTGTGTGTGTATATATATATATATATATATATATATATATATATATATATATATTGTGACATATATAGTATGTCAGAAAGTGTCTAGCGCACTTACAGAAAACAGTATAAAATGATCACTACATACTGACATTTCTGTGCATATACAAATATATTCTAATGTACTGTATGTTCAGGCAGCCTGCTGCCCCCTGAGAGTATGCCGCCCTAGGCCTGGGCAGAAACTCTTCCCTGTAAGTGGCAGTTATATATCATTGCTACAGACCAAACATACATTTTTTATTCACATAAGCCCAATTCTTGAAGGAGCATTGAGCCCTAACATTAGGTATAAGAGCTGCCCCCTCATGTCACACCTCTCTATCACACACAACTATCCTAACCAGTTCCACTCTTATTAACAGCTTTTAATACCGCCCCTCCACCGCGCGTCGCAGCCAATCACAGCTCTCCGGCCCCGCCTCTCTTTGTTGTGCTGTCCAATGGCTCTTGGTTAGAACGTTGCTGGCTGCCGGGTGACAGTGTCACAGTGTAACATTGTTACCTGCAGGGAGATGGGTCTGGGCTGCTGCTCCCCGGGGACTGGGCAGCGCGTACACTGAGGTAAGTGGGTCCATGGTCCTGTGTGCATAGACATGGGTGGGCCCAGGCTGGGGGTGACTGTGGGCTTCATACAAACCATAGAAGCTCATCTGGGGGGTCGCAATGCTGCATATGTGCAAAGCAGGGAGTGCTCTGCAGCTGCCGCAGTCCTCAGCATTTCTGCTGCTTGTGCAAATACCATCACACAGCAGGGTCCCCCTGCACACATGGACCTCAGCAGTATATATATGCACTGCATTGCAATCTTATCTGCATATAACATTATTGGCTGTATATGTCCATTAGCTGACCAGGCTCTCTACAATGTTACATATGTGTAATCATGTGTGCATGCACCCAGTCCTGGTGTCCTATTATGTTATTGTATTTCAGCTGTATGCAACATCCATTAACCCTTTCACTGGCAGTGCAATGTATCTGCCACAAATAAGGGTTAATAAATACCAACTGAGGATCAGCAATGACATATGACCTTAAATGCTATATTGCTGCAGTGCAGGGTATTAATCAATATTTCCAGACACATACTCTTATAGTACTCCAATTACTATAATATATATATATATATATATATATATATATATATATATATATATATATATATACTGCAAATAATATACATTTCAGTTCCACAGTGCTAAATATTGCACATTGACCATAACTGATCCAATTATCGACAATGGGCAATATTTAGCACTGTGGAACTGAAGTGTATATTATATGCATCCAGTTTATCAGCTGCTTTTGCATGTTCCTTTAACAATGCATTACTGTGTAATATAGAAGAATAAGTGACAATATAATTTTTTTGCACTATTAGAAAATAATAATCTTTTTTGTATCTTATGGATATAATAGAATTGGATAAACCTATTCATCCTGGTGCAAATGCATCTCATGGCTCCCACTAAGGCCTACATCATGTTGCAGAGGATACATTTATTAATGATTTTACCACAATATACTGTACCTCTACTGAAGTCTATAGGGATATATTGTGGAAAAACTGCCGTGATCCAGCCCTTGAGTGAGTTTGGGATTTCTCCCAATGGCAATGCAAATGTTATCTTGTTGCTTTGAATTTAGATTTAATCCAATGAATGGGATGTTATTAGTTTTAATATTTATTAAAATGTCTAAAAATGTGAATTCATGCAATAAAGTTACAGCTGTTTTCAGTGAGACCTGGCTCCTAAATTTGTCTTCAGACACCAAACTGTTATTTTAAATATTCATAGAACTGGATACCTAACATTATATTACTTTATCTTATGCCTACTCCATTATTTAATTTAATTCCTAACTTTTTCATAATATATACATTTATTATAAATTTAGAACGGGATAATGTCAACATTATCTACATACTGTATCTATCTTTCTATATATGTGTGTGTGTGTATATATATATGTGTATGTATGTGAGGACCCTGTTTTGAGCTTAAATATATTTAAATATATATATATATATATATATATGTATGTGAGTATATGTATATATATATATATATATATATATATATATATATATATATATATATTTATTTAAGCTCAAAACAGAGTCCTCCATTTTCTGCAGTTGTTAATACTGTATTTTTCCTTGTCCTTATCCCCTGTATAGCACTACGGAATATGTTGGTGCATTACAAATAAAAGTAAATAATAATATATACACAAACTACATTCACTGGCTCCTAACATGTTTAGCTATTACTTTATCTCATGGCTGCTGTTGATATAAAATTGTAAAAAACTATTATGTTATTGAATTATTATCTTTTTCATCCCAGACATACTTTACGGTATTATCATGTCATCACTCTATGCGACATGATAACAACTTACAATATTTTTTCAGAGCTATGTAAAATATGTGCATTTGACTTGGAGGAGAAATTGCCAACGCAGTTTAGGAAATATAGTAAGACTCCTAGATCTGTATCTTCTCTAGAATAACTTTTTGTCTGTTTCCTGTGCGGTGTATTGCCTGCAGGGGACTCTGGCAGTGAAGGGGTTACTGTAGTAAAGTGATAAATCCTCATTATGACTCACTGACCACTGGATGTGTTTATATGGAGGGATACAAGTAAAGTGAGGCAGTATCTGGATTTAGTTATGGGGAGAGATCAGCTCCGGTCAGATAACAAGTAACAGGAACATGTGAGTATTATTGTACAGGAATGCGCCGTTTCGCTCGGTATATGCGTTCCTGCATGCAGGCGTGATATACGAAAACCACGCTAAATGGGGCATTTTAACGCCATAGTGCTGAACAGTGCTATATCGAAAAAAAGCACGCTAAGCAGGAGTTTCAATGCCAGCAATGCAATTTAAAGAGCTATTGCGAGATTTAGCGCAAATCGCATTATCGCGAATCAGCGCTCAACGGGGTATCCCTGTAATATACTGTTATTTACCAGCACTGAAACGTAAAAACTTTCTTTCTGTGTGGAATAGACAAAAGCATCTAAAAATAAAGGGTTCGATTTACTAAAGCATAGAAACATAAGGCCTCATTCAAATGCGAAATAGCCAATTGAATAGGGCTCTATATAAGCACACAGCATATTATTTTACAGAAGTTTTTAGTTAGTGATCTTCTATTCAAAAGCAAGATCTTCACTTACTAAAAACTTCTGTGCTATGTGCTTATATAGAGCCCTATTCAGTTGGCCAAATTGCATTGGAATGAGGCCCATAGATTTGATGGTCGATAAGAACCAAAATCCTCAAGATGGTGTTAGGAGGCATATCCAAGACATGCTTAAATTAATTTCCTTAACTGTACAGCTTCACTGGGCGATTTGATGGCACTAACCATCTAGTATGCCCATTCCATCTACCTAAATGTTTAACTTAAGCCTCACGTGGCCCTATGCTTATTCCCGGCTTTCTTAAACTGTTTGGCGCTGTTGCTTCCATTTAAAGTCTTTTCCACTTATCTCCTACTCTTTCTGTGAAATAGTACTTTCTCAAATTTCACCTTCCAGAGGTAGTTGTACGGACAAAGACAAGAAAGGATGTCACGTATGTCTGTCTCTTCTGAGGATTTATTAAACCAAAGCGTTAATGGTAGATAAAATGGGCATGCTAGATGAACCTATGTTTCTCTATTTGGAAATTAGCTGTAAAGCCTTCTTGCATTGAAGCTACATGTAAATTCTCCCTTGATCTCCTGCCAGTTCCCTTTGCCAGTTGTTAGGCATCAAAATTTATGGTGAAAGGCACTCTGGGATAATACACACATTCCTCTATTTTACACCCTATAAATTGCCTCTAAAATCTACAGTGACAGCGTGCATACGTTTAATAGGAGCCATGTATAAAATTATTATTGGATTAATTAGTGAGTGTGCATGGTGGTCTCATTTGCATGTCCCCACCCAGTTTTCCCAGAGTGCAGTGCATCAACTGTATTTCTGAGAAATTTGAGCAGGAAATCAGTTTATTAACTTTATTTTTAGACATTCAAATGGAATCGCTAATGTACTATTTATTGTTTGTACTGTTATACGCTGTACGGTGGAGGGCTTCTATTATTCTTCAGCTCACCATATGTGAAACAATTGTTGTAGTGATATATATATGAAATGGTATAGAATATATGGAGTGCGTTCAGGGTCCTGATACCTTATGTTATTTTGGTTGCTGTGTGTAACTATGTCATTAAAATAAGACTCACACCTCAAAATGACTTTTACAGCTCACTGAGTGTGAAACTGAATCTCCCACCGCCCGTGGAGCTCTAATTTGGGTAAAATTCAGTGTGATGTGATCCAGCCTCCCTATATGGAAACATTGGTGTCGAGCGTCGCTTTGTCACTATGCCATGCGCAAATTCACCTTATAATGGGGAGATGATTTAATCCAAAAAACAAACTGCTTCTAAATTAAAATAGTTATTTTTTGGTGCCAGCTAAATCTTAAAATAGAAAGCAAAAATTCAAGGGATTCTTTTTTTTTACTAAAGGACCATCCTAGACACGTATTTAAAAAAATATCCCTTTGAAGAACTACATTTGAAAATAAGTAAAACACAAACTTTCGTTTCACAACCTTTATTTTATTAACTTTTACATGCAATTTAAGTTGCAGTGGAAGCTGGCATTTTAGTTTCTGCTTATCTGCTTCCTACAATGGCAGGATGCACCGAAAGCTTCAATGTGGCCTGATAAACTGCCATTGCTTTCATTAGGATTTATGGAAAGCTCATTTGTTTCCAAGGACTCATCCTCCTGAGAGAGAAGCTGTAGTAAAGAAAATGGGAGCCGGCCGTAAAGAATAATTATAAATAAATATAAAAAAGGAAAAAAATAGTGTTTTTTGCTAATTATCAAGTAGTTATTTGAGGAATCCTATAGAAAAAATATTCACAGATCATTCTGTCCTCCATGACACTTAATAGTTATTGTTTTTTAATAATTACTATTTGTGTAATTAAGCAGTGTTCTTTATTCTGTATGGCAGATTAACATAATCACGTGCAACAGCTGAAAAATTAGATTTTGGAATGGGGTTAAAGTCTAATATATCTGTAAATTGAGTGGTGGGGAGAGAAAACGAAAGAATGCCCAAGTCTGATAAGATACCCAAAATATTTTATGAGATTGGAGCGGTGCTGTGTACAAGTGAGCCAAATCAGAATGTGTGAGGTAGTGGTTGGGTGACTGCAGGGAAATCCTGAAATCCAGAACATGGTTAGTGTTATTGTAAGACCTAAATTGCGCTTTTTGTTTTGTCGTTCAGTTGTGTCCGACTCTCTGTGACCTCATGGACTGTAAACACACCAGGCACAGCTTTATGTCCATGGTCATGCTAATCCACTTGGTTTTCATGGCAGAGATACTGGAGCGGGTTGCCAGTTCCTTCTCCAGTGGGCCACAACATACAGCTCCTAGTATTCCTAGATGGTCTCTCATCAAAGTACTGACCAGGCCCAATCCTACTTGTCCTCAGGTTGGTGTGACCTTTTGGTTCCCTGACTGGAATTGAACCGAGGTTCCATGACTGGAATTGAACCCAGGTCACAGCAGTAAAAGCACTGACTCCTAACCACTGGACCACCAGGGAACCCATATAGAAAGTGTTAAATAATACATTTGCTCTGCTCATTCTTCTTAAACAATGACTTAGAAAGTCTGTCTGGAGATGGCTGTTTTTAAGGGATGTGATCCACCCCCACAAGACAGGCCTCAGGGACATAGGGGGTGTATTGTGTTTGGTTCAATACTACTGTCCTAAAGTAATTAGCCCAGTGAGTGAGTGCGATGTGTAAGTGGGTGGGTTGCTGTTTAAACAATGCCCTTTATGGGATTGTCCTACAAGCAAAGGATTTGGTGGGACCATGGGAATTCTGGAAGCAAAACTATTTATGTGAAGCTTACGATAAATTTTTTAGCAATTTTATGGTGTTAAAAGTATTATTTATTACTGCTGTTATCCTTAAAAATCGGAGTATATTTAGGTAACTTAGGTTTGGTTAGGCCTTCCCACTGGCGGGGTTAGGTCCTATTTCTTACTAGCGACTTGCCTGTCAAGAAATGATGGGACTAACATTTTAAGGCTGGGAATGCTGTCCTTTTCGGCACTCATCACGAGCCCCGCGCTGAGCGCCTTTGGCGCTCATGGTGTGGCTCGCAATGAGCACCTTTGGTGCTCATTGCAAGCCTCTCCCCCATCTACTTTAGGGGCCACGCTATGAGCGCATTTGGCGCTCATCGCAAGCCTTTCCCCACTCTCTGACCCCTGTGTCTTGTTCCCCCTGTCCCCTCTGTCTCTTTTCCTCCGTCTCTCAGCCCTGTGTCTCTTTCCACCCTCTCCCTCCTCTGTGTCTCTGCTGAATATTTGCGTTTCTCGCGATGAGTGCCGTTGCTTGCGTGGTTCAGCTAAGTCTTACTGGCTTCTGGGTCGTTGTTACTGTTTTGGCCTTGTTTTCATCCAGTTACGTTTCTTAGCCTTCGGCGCTCATTGCAGCTAAGTCCTGCGGTTCTCGCGATGAGCGCCTGTGGATCTCATCTTCACCCCTGCAATGAGTGCCTTATGACGCTCATTGCAGCTTAGTTCTGCAGGCCTTGCAATGAGCGTCTGCGACACTTATCTCCAACCCTTGCAACTGCGTCCCTCGTTATGGTTTTACGTTTGAACTAATATGTAATTTTATAGTGTTACCTAATAAAAACTTTTTGGGAAAAAAATAAAAATAAATTCTGTGTTGCCTTAAGGTTACAGTTATGGGTTGGTGGTAGTGAGAGTTTGGGGTCAGAAGATGGGGCAGGGAAGATTTGCTTAAAGTGACATAGAAAAGATATATGCTATTTTATGTGTAAATGAATTCAAAGATCCACCCTCGGATGTATTTGCCATATCAACAGCAATTCACAAGATTAACAGTGTGTGTGTGGTAATAAAGAGCATGTCAGTGGAAAAAAACCACATTCAACAATAGTGAATTTCAATGCAGCAATCTGTCTGTCACTTTTACCATGGCAACTGGACATGCTTATCTTCTTTACTACTGCCCACATCTAATCTTAATGAATTGCTGTTGATAAAGCTATTACCTCAGTTGTGTGTCTTTGCATTGCTCAGTCATGACCTCATGGACTGCAACACACCATGGTGATCTACTTGGTATTCATGGCAGATACTGGAGTGGGTTGCCAGTTCCTTCTCTAGTGCTCCTGGTATTCCTGGGTGGTCTCCCATGCAGGTACTGCTCAGGCCCAACCCTGTATGGCTTCAGTGGGGTGGTGTGACCTCTTGGTTCCTTGACTGGAATTTAACCCAGGCTGCAGCGGTGAAAGCGCAGAATCCTAACCACTGGACGACCAGGGAACCCTTTATTACCTCAGTTAGTTTATTCATAACTCCTATAACAACTTTAAGGTACTTCCACTTGTAGCTCCAGCCAAATTGCAACTGTTTATTTTAGGTGTACTTTTCATTTCTTCAATAAATTCGACCTTTTCTGTGTCACTTTTAGTGGTTCCTGGTAATTGACAAAATTGTAAAGCACCTCTGATAGCAATTTGGTTTAAATTCTATTTAATAGTTCAATGTCTTCATTATATAGTCACGTTTCATCACTGCCTCATCTGTTGTCTCAATATATTTGTTAACAAAAATTGCATTAAATATATTTAGCATGGGTTTGTTTTTCCCTTCTCTGTCCTGAATAGTTACAAAAGTTATGTCTATACTGCAAAATATGGGCCCTATTCAATTCCACGCCCGTAATTACCTTCATACAGCCCGTATGTCTGCAGGTTAGAAATCTACAACAGTTACAAAGGTATTTAATTGAACAAGCCCGCAATTACCGATGCTGAAGTCTAAAATTGTAAACCATGAACCCTTACGTATCATTTCAGTGCATGATCAATTAAGCAAGCCCGTAAGTTACAATTTAGACAGAGCCAATAGTAAATGAGACCGTCATCATGACGTCAGTAAAACATGGAGTTTAAACTACAATCAATTAGTGTTTAGAAGTCCGATATGCAATCAGACTCGCAATCCAGAAATGTAGAAATCAATAAAAATGAATGAAGAAACTGTTCTAGTCCATGTGGGTGGCCTGATATGTATTAACTCCTTGATTCCTGGGATCAATATTGGGGGGAAAAAATTTTTGGGATTGCAGATTTGCGAGCTTGAGACTGTTGTGCAATTAAGTCTAATGTCTTTCATCACTTTCCCAGTAGTGTGTGTTTATTCGCTCTCACAGTGTTACGAACAGGTGTTTAACCCACTTGCGGGTCCTAGCTAGTACTCATAGAAATGTTTTATACATTTGTCATTTACAAGTTTGAAGCAATTGCGGGCTTGTGGAATTGTTGCAACTGAATAGGGATTTTGCGTCTTTAGAGCTGGTAACATTTACGGGCTTGAAGCATCAAAGGATGAGATCGGACGGAATTACGTTTTTGACAACCGCAGTGATTTTTGAGCCTGTAACTCGCAAATCGATTGCGGGTTGCTAGAAGAGGACAATTAAATATCAGTAACTTTTACGGGCTCCAGTAATTACAATTTGGCCAATTGAATGGTGGCGATTGTACATTTGTTCCCATTGGTTTTAATGTAAATCAAACAGAAAAACACAATTAGCAGGGTCTCCATGAGTCCTTGTGTTAAGATATAGGCAACACATTGGGGAAAATATTTTGTAATGTATAAAACATTTTTTTTTTTTTTTTAATGCATGACAAAAAGCTTTTAACTACAGTGCCCCTTTTAAATGTCATGGAAGGTTTCTGGATTTCTCTAGGAATATAATATACCTGTGTACCTATTTACTTTTATGTACTTTATTTTATTAAAAAGTGCTCATAAGTCTGGCTAAAATCATTCAATTTGTACCTGATTGGGTCTGTCCTCAGTGTAGTGTTTTTAAATTAGCCTGTCGGTGACCTCTCTCAAGTAGCAAGTTGACACGGATTGATTATTATGAGACACTACAGTTAGGAACTATTTTAGCTGCTAAGATACCCAGATATATTATATTCCAAGTAAAATCCAGAAACCTCCCATGTTCCATCAACTTCAACTCTGTTGACTTGATACAAACCTTTGTGTCTGTTTGTGTGTAGTAGACAATGTTACTGAGCAAATATTATGTCTGGCTCACATCCTATTCATATGATGAAACCTCCGTTTTCCTAATCGTGACCCCTCAACCAAAACAAAACAAGGTCACATGGCCTTAAAGTGATGGTGACATCCCACATTTTATTTAATACAATTAAAGGAACACAATTTCATGGAAAATCATTCATCTGTAGTATGAAACAACCATGGAAGTGTCATATTTAGTACTATGCTGTATTGAAAGTTTTTTTTTCTGCTCTTGCCTTACATAGCTGAAGATTTTGAGCTTGTAATAACAGGGCCCTCACTACTACCATATTGGTAGGCTGACCACTAGCCTTAATTATAACGTCTCCAGCTGTATAAAAATATGTAGTTTTATAATTAATTGGTAATAATAATGTTGTTATTTTGTTACATACTTCAGACATGGGACATTTTTCCAAACTACAGGGATCCTCTTATATTAAAAAGCTACTTTAATGGTCTAGGTTTATTAGCTTTTACGTGATTAAGAACAGTAAAACCAGCTTTTTTTTTGGTGAATAGATAATAGTTGATATTTTCTGGTAAATACTTTATTTTCTCATCATCTTTAGACTAGAATTCTTTTCAGCTTTTAGTAGAGGCAGAGTGTGGAGCAACTGATGTGCTCCACACTCTGCCAAAGATTGTAAAGGATAGGAGGAGCTCCAGCCAAAAATTGGTGGGAATCCATCTATTTTCATGGTGTATTTTCTCATGAAGGATGAGCTTGTTTTTATTCCCAATAAATTGAAAGTTGTCAATACTGATCTTCTTAAAAGTTATTAAAACTGGACCATTACAATGGGCTTTTATTTTGTCAGGTTACCCCTAAAAGTGTTTTTTAAATACATAATCAAATCTGTTTCTCTGTTCTTTCAAGACCTGGGACGTCTTCTGCCAGTGGTCTGGCTGCCTCACACATTGTGAGCTCCTGAGATGGGTGACAATCCATTTTGGTTTCATTGAGCATCTTGGTGGCCTGGACTTGATATCAGTATGACGGGCTCCAGTTCCACTTTCCATCGTGCACACAGCAAACACTGTCAAGTGCATCATCAGAATGCTGGGCCAAAGACCACCAAACCCACACGATCGCGAAGCCTACATGACCGCCCACTGGTTTCCTCTCTCACACCAGCCCCGGCCAGTGCATCTGGGAACAGCTCTGGTGGCTACTCTGAGGAAGAGGACAAGGAGGTTGGGGCTCTGTTCTATGTCAACAAAAGTGGCTTTCCCATCGACAACCACACCTGGGAAAGGATGTGGGGACATGTGGCCAAGATCCATCCAGAGGGAAAGGATGTGGTGGAAAAGATCAGAAATGCTGCTGTGCTCCCAAAGGTGAGATACGTTGATGATATATAGGGTGATAAACGTATTCTGCATTTCTGTATGATAAAAATAATCATTTTTCAAATTACCTCTTTTTGTTTGAAAAATTTGCTTTCGGTGTTCCTTTTGCAATGGTCTAATTGGCAATAATGTCAGTTTGTATATGTTAATTTTTGCACAAATAGTGTCATGCACTTAAAACTGCAAGTATAAAACATTTACAGCCTTATTAAATTGTGATTTGGCGAATTGAATAGGGCTCTTTATAAGCACAGGCATATTTTTTTAAATAAGTTTTTCGTTAGTGAAGACCTTGCTTTTGGATAGAAGTTCACTAACGAAAAACTTCTTTAACAAAAATATGCTATGTGCTTATATGGAGCCCTATTCAATTGGCCGATTCGCAATTTAATAAGGCTGTTAGAATTTTGCTTTATTCTAAAAAAAATTGTTCTGTAAGGGCTTACTTTTCCTTCTGTTTAAGGGCATTGAGTTACTCCCTCTACTGGCTGAAAATAACAGAGCTAATAAAATAGAGGAAGGTCCGGGCTTTGTTCCAAAAGTAGTTTGTCCAGGGATTATATTTTGTGGAGCAGTCTTTGTCCTGGTTTCGGTGATCATATTGAACTAAATACACTGCACATAGAGAGCACTAAGCATGGCAACGGCGTTGTGTAAGTCAAGTTGAGAAGGCATAATGATTTCACACTAAACATGACATTTGCAATATTTTCTGAGTTTAGAACTTTTGTTTGGTATTGAAGCAGTGATATATATGTATATATGCTAATGCGTGAATATCTACCAGAATCATAAGTTATATTCTACATTTTATTTACACCAAAAGGGTTTCAGACATGATATAGGTTGTGTTGGAAAGTCTATATATTACTAATTCTGTTTTCCTTACCATACCCCAATTATATCTTCATGACTGATAAATAACATTTTACAGTGGCTGCTTTCTCTTTCCACGAGAGATGATAATAATGCATATTTATTTTTCCTACAAGATGCTTCCGGATCATATTTCTTAAACTATGCTTCTCCATATGCACATTGCTAAATAAACTAGTTTGTATTTTATTGTTAGCAAAATGTATATTTAATGCCAGAAATGATACTTTGAAAATCTAATTTTCTGTAATAGTACTCAAGGAACAACCTCGTAACAGCAACTGCTACCTAAGAGGAGCTATCTGGGGGCCTCATTCAATTGCAGTTTGGCCAATTGAATAGGGCTCTAAATAAGCACAGAGCATATTTTTTTTAAAGAAGTTTTTAGTTAGTGAACATCTATCCAAAAGCAAGGTCTTCACTAACAAAACTTCTGTAAAAAAAATATGCTATGTGCTTATTTAGAGCCCTATTCAATTGGCCAAATCGCAATTGAATGAGGCCCTGGGTATTTAGGAGTTGTTGTTGAATTACTATGTTGTACATTTTAAGTAGTATTGAAATTGCACTACAAATTTGTACTAGCTTTTTTATTTTTATATTTGAAAATAATCTTGAGATATTCCCAGTTTTCTAACTGGCATAGTATGCTAATTAGTGACACAATGTGTTTATTAACAGCCTTATTAAATTGCGATTCGGCCAACTGAATAGGGCTCTATATAAGCACATAGCAGATTTTTTTTACAGAAGTTTTTAGTTAGTGAACTTCTATCCAAAAGCAAGGTCTTCACTAACTAAAAACTTCTGTAAAAAAAAAAAATGCTGTGTGCTTAAATAGAGCCCTATTAAATTTGCTGAGTGGCAATTTAATAAGGCTGTAAGTTAGTATGATAAATATTGGCACAGTGTACTAGATTGGTGTAAAGATGGCGCCCTAATGGAATGACAGCACAATTGCAGATTTTGTTCAGAACGGAAGCTAATTAGCACACTCATAAATGGCTGTATACATCAAGAATTATTTAGTTTGGAAGTAAAACATTCCAGAATCCCAGGTGTGGGAAATTCAACTTCCCACTAGTGGGTATTTCCCAAAAATAAAATAGAGGAAGGTGCTGTACTATGTCACAAGTTTTGAAGCATGACTGAGATTCATTGAGATTAAGATTCTCCAGGTGAGGTGCTTGTAATTTATAAAAGAGTCCTGGTGTATGTAGCTTGTCCTAATGCCCAGTATGCCGAGAATGCTCTGTTTATATATTGCTAGGTTGTTGGATCACTGTTGTCTTAATATCTACTTAGTACAATAGTAATCAAGGTTGAAAAAAGTCCTTTAGTCTATTATGTTCACAATTTTTAGATCTCCTTAGATCTTTATATTCTGTGATTTGTCAATTAGAAGGCAAAAAAAGCATTTTGAAAACCTGCCAATTGTATTTTTAGGGAGGAAAAATGTATTGTACTGTACTGTACGGTGGATCAATATCCTACCTATTCTAGTTAACTCATATAACTCTTCATTCAATTTTTAATCAAAAAGACATCCAACCCCTTTTTAAAGTTATATATTGAAAACTCCCTTTTTGTTGTGAGTTCCACAATCTCACCAGACTTACAGCTAAGAACCATTTTCTTTCTTTTAATGTGAATTTTTTCCCCCCTGCTAATCTCAAGGAGTGACCTTGTCAACTGTAAGCTTTTTGGCAAGAAAAGTTAACTTGACAAAGCCTTATACTGACCTTTTATGTATTTATATATAGTAATCCTCTCGTACCACCATTTTTCTAGAGTCTAATTAGGTTAGTCCTTTTTTTGAAGTGGTGCACAAAATTGTACTCTATATTCTTACCAGTAATTTATATAATATCTCAATTATATTTACCTTCCTTGCTTCTATACCCCTCTTGATACATGCTTTTATTTGTGTTGCCTTTGCTGCTCCTGCCTGACATTGAGCACTAAAACATAGAAGGTTGTCCACAAGCACTCCTAAATCCTTTTCCTATTTCGGATACCCCTAATTTTCCATTTAAATTACACATTAAACCCTATTATTTTCTTCCAAAATGAATATTTTTATGTGTCTTTGTCTTAAATCTCATTTGCCTTTTAACGGCCCATTCTCCTAATTTGTACAAATCCCTTTGATGGAAAAGCTCTTCTCTATCTTTTAACCAGTTTTCTATACATGTGCAGATATTTACTACAATTCGTGTATATGTAAAATAGCCTCCCATATGGCACTGTATCAAGAACCTTTGCAAAATTCATATAGACTACATCAAATGAGTTGCCCTGATCCAGGTTTCTACTAACCTCCTTATCTAATTAAATTAGTACGGCATGACATATCACTCATAAATTCACGTTGACTATCACTTATTATCTAGTTCACACGGATGTATTCCTGAAGAGTCCCTTAGAAAGCATTCTAACATCTCCCACACTATGACGGTGAGGCTTACTGGTCTATAATTCCCTGTATTTGCTCTAGCTCTTTTTTTTAGATATAGGTACCACACCTGCTCTTCGCTAATCCTCTGGTACCAAGACTGTGAAGATTGAGCCTTAAAAAATGAGAACTCTGTTCCTCCATTACCCTTGTATGTATTCTGTCTAGACCCAGTGCTTTATTTGTAAACCTCTTTTGGAATTCTTCCGAAGCTAATCAATTATCTGTTGATGGTATTGTAGTCCCGGGCTTGGCAAATACCGGGGAGCAATGGTTTCTAAAATATTACTGCTAGCGCCTAACTTTTTAGTTATCATACATATATTTGATAAATAATGCTTTGCCTTGCTCCTAAAAAATGTTTGGCTATCTCCTAAGTTTCAGATAAATTTACAACACCCCTGATTAAGTCCCATTTTGTTGCAATGCCTTTATCATTGGTACCTCCCTGGTGTACACAGAAGAAAATAATTATTTGGCTCATGTGCCTTCTCGTTGTTATTATTGATCCGCCTGTGTTTCGATCTATTTCTATGAGGATGTTACCGCAGTAATGGTGGTGCCAAGCTATGAATGTCCATATAACTCCGTTATAGATCAGTGTGCCATCTGACTGCTGTATAAAAATACTTGCTCTGAATCCTGTAATCAGTGTGATCATGATGCCGTAATAAGTAGTGTTTGAGAAACGTGCAGATCTTCTATCTTCCAAAATAGAATACTGCAAATTATTGTAAGCTCGTTAAATATAGTGGAAAACATTTAAATGTCAATTTTTCTTCTTGTGCTTAGAGGTAGACATTTTGTGTGTGTGTGTATATATATATATATATATATATATATATATATATATATATATATATATATATATTCTTTTTTTTTATTTTTATTTATCTGCTGAGTATTTAGCATTCTCCTTCACCGTTCCTTTATAATTTGAAGATCTTTATAAATGTGTCAAGGTTCCTGAAATATGTCCAGCCATTTCAATTCTAATTTATAGAGTACTCACCTAGACGTTCCCCACAATGTTGTATGATTACAGGTACAGGGCAGGTATAGGGCAGAAGAATAGTTTTCTTCACTCTGTTAAGAATGTTGTGAGAGAATTCAGAAACACTAACTACCACTGGATCGCTACCTTGTTGTGGTGAATGGACTTGTGTACCTCAATGAAGCTGTGAGCTAAACCATGTAGGGTCAACCAAGATTGGTAGGTCAGGCAAATCACGATCTACTGGAGCAGGAACTGGCAACACAATCCAGTATCTTTGGCAAGTAAGCCTTATGTGTATAAGGTCATGGAGAGTCAGACACAACTGAATGATTAAACAACCAAATAAAATAAAAAAATTAGAACTTTTCTCCCTCCCTAAATCTTGCCTATAATTGTCAATTGACATAATTGACTGGAAGTGCATGTAGCGGGCAGTGGAGATCCCCCACAGCCTTGAGAGCTTGTTGCAATGATTGTTGCAATCCCTCAACGGCTTCCGATTTTTAAGTCAAGAATAGCCTATAAAACTCTCCTCCTCTGCATCAAGGCTTTTCACGCCTCAGTTCCTCCTTATGTCTCTTGCTATTCTATTCTAGCTCGTATTCTTCTTTATGATCAGTATGTCTCCTCATTGTCCCATACAACTCCTTCTTGGCTAAAACCTCTCACACGTAGTCCCTCACTTCTGGAACGCTCTGCTGCACCATATGAGAGACATCCCTAATGTCACCGCTTTCAAAGCTCAACTTAAGTCATCTCCTTTAAAGATGCATTCCAAGAGCTCCTTTAATGTGTGCTCAATTAGACACTTCACAACACCCCCCTTCCATATACACTTACCCTTTTACCATATTGTGTCTTTATTTACATTTCCCCTATATAAGTAGATTGTAAGTTATTCATGGCAGAGACTGTAACCCATTTGGTTGTCTTTATGGTGTGTCTTGTACTTAGTCTAATAACTTATACAGGCAAAAGGATACTTTTTGAACGAAGTATAAGTATACAAGTCACATTGAGTTATCCCAATAGCCACAAGTTCAAGGCTGATGTCCCAATACATTAATTAAAACAAAGATCTTATTAACATAATTAAAAAGAAAGAGAAAATACATCAAATAAAAATTTTAAAAGAAAAAGATTCTTGATATATAAATCCTAAGTTGCATAATTGTAAGTTGACAGACCCTAATTATAACTATAATTATTGTAGCAACGTTTGGAATAGGACCCACTACTTGCCCTCTAACTATATCCGGACAAATTGTCTGACTACACTATCAGTAATTGAATATATATCCTCATATATATGTTAATACCACAAAACTCCCCCATTAATACGATAGGGCTAGTCCCTTTTATATTATATTATACAGTAAAGACCAGTCAGTACTATACAGATATTTCTCTATGTAGTAAAAGCGTATATATATAATAAGCATAAATTAGGTCTATAGATATCCACTATACATATTAGTACAAACATATATGCACATCATTTGTGTCGTGTACGTAACCCCTGTATAGCGTTATGGAATATGTTGATGCAATAAAAGTTATTATTAATAAGAATAATAATGTAAAGTTTATATTGTCATGAACTTGTTTTACCTTTATATCTGTAAAGTGATGTGTACATTGATGGCACTATACAAATAAAGCTGCCTTTGGCGTTGGCATTGCCGCTCATTGCAGGCCGCAGTATGCGATGCGCGCATGTGCAAGCCCATAACTTTACAAGTGTTACAGACCAACTCTCTCACCCCTGTGTCTCTTCCCCCCCCTCTCCCTCCCCTGTGTCTCATTCCCCCTCTCTCTCCCCTGTGTCTCTTTCCCTCTCTCTCCTTCCCCTGTGTCTCTTTCCCTTTCTCTCCCTCCCCTGTGTCTCTTCCCCCTCTCTCTCCCTCCCCTGTGTCTCTTTCCCTCTCTCTCCCTTTCCTGTGTCTCTTTCCCTCTCTCTCCCTTTCCTGTGTGTCTTCCCCCCTCTCCCTCCCCTGTGTCTCTTTTCCACCATCTCCCTCCCCTGTGTCTCCTTCCCCCCTCTCCCTCCCCTGTGTCTCCTTCCCTCTCTCTCTCCCTCCCCTGTGTCTCCTTCCCTCTCTCTCTCCCTCCCCTGTGTCTCCTTCCCCCCTCTCCCTCCCCTGTGTCTCCTTCCCTCTCTCTCTCCCTCCCCTGTGTCTCCTTCCCTCTCTCTCTCCCTCCCCTGTGTCTCCTTCCCTCTCTCTCTCCCTCCCCAGTGTCTCCTTCCCCCCTCTCCCTCCCCTGTGTCTCTTTCCCCCTCTCTCCCTTTCCTGTGTCTCTTTGCCCTGGAGTCTATTTTTTCGGAGCCTTTTTTTTGTAAAGCACCAATATATTCCGTAGCGCTATACAGGGATTAAGTACAAGGCAAAAACTAAATTAACACAAAAGATGGAGGGCCCAGTCTTTGAGCTTAAAATCAAATGTACATAGAGCTTGTTCCCAAAGCACCTTATAAGATTGGAAACTTGCACACTTAGGGCCTCATTCTATTAGCGGCCGCAGCCGCTGCGGGGCCGCAAGGACCGGCCGCAAGCTATTCTGCTATTCTATTCCCTTACGGCCGTAGGCTCCGGCAGGCTTGCGGCCGGTGCCTTGCTATCTCTTGCGGCCGATCGCGCCGGAGGAAAGCCTTTGATCTAAAACGGCCGCAAGAGATTTGCAATTCAATTGCTCCGGGAAACCTCTCTGCAAGGCTAAAAACGAGCCGCAGTTACTTGCAGGAAAAAGGTCTCGCTAGCACCAATTAAGCACATAAAATAGCTCAAATAAAGCCATCCTGCACTTTGAGAAGACTATAAAGGGATTTTAGGTGTTAGAAAAAATAGCACATAATTATCCTGTACTCAAATCCGTAAAATATTTTATTTTTAATATCCGTAAAATATCCATGTAAAAAGTCCAGAGTGCTTGGAGCACCTCAGACACGCCCACGCCGCAGCCGGAAAATAAACAGTTAATTTGAACTCGGGTTTGGGCAGATGTGCAAGCTTGAGAGTGGGTTCCTTTTAATCCTCATGTCCCCCAATATGATCCCTAGCATTTACAGAGCTGTACAGTGCAGGCTTGAATTTATTTTTGAGTTTTTATATTTCTGAGATTACGGCCGGTTCCAAGATATGCGGCCGGCCGTAAAAGGAGATCCTTGCGGGGCCGTATAATAGAATCGCGAGTTAACTGAACCCTCGCAAGGAATCGCAGCCTTACGGCCGATTTACGGCCGATAATAGAATGAGGCCCTTACAGTCTAAAGACATGATCCATAACAATGAACTTCTTGTAATGTTCTCTCTACATCCCGTCACTGTATTATTCTGTGTAAGGCTCTCCAGCTCGTGTCTCCTGCCCTATTTCCCTCTCCCTCACCCTAGCTTTTTCCTTTCCTAGTATTTCTTTGCCAGTTTATGACACAGCAGAGATCCAGGAAGGGCTGAATTTGGGACAGACGTTTTCCTATGAATCACTAAAAACAGATGTCTATAAAATAACGGTCGCATATGTTATTGTGCTCACTCCTGGATTGTACAGAGTAAAAAAAAAGTAGTACTGATAAAATCACAGGAAAATGCGGCCACGTCAGTCAGCGCTCCTCTTCCACTCCTCTGTGGTTTTTTGGCTTTGCAGAATCTGAAATCACAGCAATTTGTGCAGAATCCAGTATTATCCAGGCTATAAAACTAGTTCATGTAATGTTACTGAACCAGTAACAGATGAAAACCTAAAACCACGTAATTATATTATTTGATTCTACTCTGTATTAAAAAGACCCAAAAATCCCATATTTCCTATAATACATTTGCATGAACGGCAATAGGCAATACACACACCTCCCCGTCCTTCTATTTGACATATTTTACAAATACAGCCCAAAAAGTAAAAAATGTTGCTCAATTACATTTGCATGAATTATTCTTATTATTCTTATTATTCTTATTATTATTCAGTGACCCAATATAAGCAGGGGTTCCCTGATGGCCAGTGGTTAGAATTCAGTGCTTTCACCACTGTGACCTGGGTTTGATTCCAATCAGGGAACCAAGATGTCATACCAACCTGAAGCTATGAGGGTTGGGCCTGGTCAGTACTTGGACGGGAGACCATCTGGAAACACCAGGGGCTGTATGCTGTGGCCCACTGAAGAAGGAACTGGCAACCCACTCCAGTATCTCTGCCATGAATACCAAGTGGATCAGCTGGGTGTGTTTTGGTCGATAAGGTCACAGAGTGTCGGACAAAAATACATAGTACCTTGTTACCAACACATTATGTCCACCGTCCCTGATCAACCTTCTACCCCTTCCCACTATGTCTCCCCATTGCACCAACTCATCCATTTCTCCTAACGTTCCTACATTAACCCACTTGCACTAACTGTTTTGTGCTGTTCTTCAATACTGTACTTTGTCTAATTATACTCATTTTTTAATGTAATCTTTCACCCATCCCCGTCCTTGCCTATTACTCTTACCCAGGTTTCTATTTCCCCCACTCCTTTTAGATTGAAAACTTACAATCTTGTAAGATCCTAAGCCCATTCTGGATCGCTACCTGGTGGTGAATGGGCTTGGGTACGTCAATGAAGCTGAGAGTCAAACCATATAAGGTCACCCAAGATGGGCAGGTCATAGCAGACAAATTGTGGCCCACTGGAGAAGGAATTGGCAACCACTCCAGTATATTTGCCAAAACCTTATGGATGAGCAAAATCAGAGATAGATGTGCCTGGCATCCTGCTGTCCATTTGGTCTCAGTGAGTCGGATACGACTGAACAGCAACAAGAAGATCCTAAGATGTTAAGCACAAAGATGGGGCCCTCCAGTTATTGTATTTTGCATTGTACTTAACGCTAGTATAGCGATATGGAATATATTGGCACATTACAAATAAAGGATAATAATAATAATAATTATAATAATAATATAGGTAGTGTGAAGTTACAAAACAACAAAAAATGGTGGCTAGAACTGAACATTAAGGAGATTTTTATGTTTTTACTTTCTAATACATTGGTCTATTACCAGATCATGATGTTTAAATCCATGACATAAAATCCTTCCATGTTCCTTTTAAAAGCCATGTGTTCTTAATGCCATTGATGGCCAAGGGTGAAGGGTCATACATTTGGGAGCAATCCTCTCTGGAAGGCAGTTTATGGCTCCTGTAATTAAGTGCTTCCTAGACTGTTCAGTAAATATTAGCTAATATGTTTATTTTGTCCTCCTCATGTAACATTACGCCCTGTATACGATTACAATAGGATGTTACGGGGCTGTATCTATTCCTGCCGTTCATATAAGGATACTGTAGATTCTGCACAGACGTCTCCTTCTGTAACATACTCATTCAGCTAATAACATTAATTCTTAACCAGCTTAGCTCAAACACTCTGCATTACTCAGTGCGCAGTGATGACCCCCCCAGGAAGTACCTTAAATTATATATCTTTGTACATTTTCATGTAAATTGTTGTAAACTGGACCTTGCGTGTTAGTCCAGCGCCAGCAGCAAAATTGCCACTGGGTCCACTTGTTTTTTTTCCTATTCATGACTCCTCATGAGCTGTTTTGGCATTAAAATAAGTGTGTTCCTGTTTATGATAAAACAATCCATATTACCTAGTACTGGGCATATCTCTTAAGACGTCTTGCATATATTCAAGTGAATGGACTGAAGGGTAAAAGTTGATGAATTCTGTTTAATGTTCTTTTAGTTCATCACTGTCTAAGCAATGCTGGAAATGTAGCCCAATAACAGCTGCTCATATCACAATACAAACCAGAATTTTTATTGCATAAAAAAAAACTAATATGGTCATTACTTGTACTGATTTCCTTGTTGGTTCTCATTAAATCAAGTTAATTTGTTTGTAACATGCATTTGCAAAAGATAAATATTCAGTGACACCCAATATAAGCAGGGGTGATTTAATTAACTTGATTGTGTATTCAATTAAAGGGCTACTGTAATGGGCCAGTTTTAATGACTTGTAATTTACAGTTTTTATGACTGTGCTTTGATGTAAATTGGACTCCTCCTTTTAATATATCTTTTATGTGATTTTCCAAGACTTAAAAAAAATTGCGTTTGCACAAAGATTTTTTTCTTCAGATTTCAGATCACAGATTTGCAAGTTCAGCAGTAATATTTTAAAAAATGCTTTTTTAAATGCATGATAAAAAAAAAAAAACTTGGACAGTTTCGATTCTTATTATTTTTGTTACAAGGTTTCCTGGTGTTTGAACTTGGACATATATAGCAGATAAATTCTCCCTGTGAGTAATCTGTACTGTACAGGAAGGAACGTGCCAGCCCACACACGGCATTGTCCGGTAAATGACTTCATATCCTCGTATAGTAATAAGCATGCATGAAATATTACACGTGTTTAGATGTGTGATCCCTTGTACAGTCTTGGCAGCCATTCTCATGTACAATTTGTCTTTTCTGAAGCCCATAAGGATGGGGATGTTTAGTGCAGCCAGATCTTGTATAATGTATGTGATTCTCCACAATGCCTATTACTATTGCTTGGTGTTGTATTATATCTCGTATGTAGTGGATATAAAATTAATTTTCTGAGATGCTACATAATATTTTTAAACATTGAAAAATATATTTTTTTCTTCCATGGAAATCAATTGTCTGTGGTTTCTATACTGATGTAAACCCAATGTATATCCCTTGTATATCACTACAGAATATGTTGGTTCGTTATAAAGAAACGATTGCATATATAGTTGTCGTAATTGCGGGGTTGCCAAAAGTTGTTGGTAACTCAATGTTAAAATTGTGGGCTTGCACAGCGAGCTCTGCAACTGTGGCTTTGTAGTGAGCACCAAAGGCGCTCATTGTTCTAGTGGAGATGATCGCCACAGGCGCTCATCAAGGATAGCCGTGGGATTTAGGCAATGAGCGCTGAAGGCACAGGCGCTCATCTCGACGACTCCCAGGGCTTAGGCAATGAGCACCAAAGGCCTTCATAGTGCTGGTGGAGATGAGCGCCATAGGCGCTCATCCCTACAACCTGCGGTACGGACGCAAAATTGCGGCCCGTACTACTTAGTACCTGAAGCACGTAGATGGACTGCGGGGCTCGCAAAAATACAAGTAACGGCTGCACCACTGAACTGGAAAGACTGTCAAAAATACACAAATATGCCTCAAATCAATTTACACACTCAAACACAGCACAGGGGGAGAGCCAGGGAGCCTGTAAGTGAGGTTGCAAGTTAATTTGAGGCATATTTTGCCTTTTTTCACAATTGAAAATCGCTGAAGAAAGAAAAAATTAGCGGCCGAAAAAAATTAAACAAGACAAAAATGGACGTAAAAAGCTGCCGGAAACCTAAAAAAGAGGCCGAAGAACGTAAATATGAGCACTAAGACTTGACGCAAACCAGTAACACTTAATACAAGGCAGTAACACTGAACCCAAGGCAGTAGGCCCCTAAACTACACAGGCCTATAAACTACACAGGGCGAGAGGCTCACAATGAGCGCCGAAGGGCATCATTGCAAAGCAGTAAAGGTGAGGCTTGCGAAAAACATCAATGAGCGGCAAAGCCGCTCATTGCAGGGCTTGCCATGAGTGCCTGAGGCGCTAATGGCGGGGCCTGTAAAGTAGAAGGGGGAAGAGGCTTGCAATGAGCGCCAAAGGTGCTCAGAGGGTCCATAGCTTTGCAATGTGTGGCAAACAACATTGCCTAAAAATGTTATCGCCGTAATTTTTTGACGGCAAGTCGCTTGCAATAATAATAAGTATAATGGAGTTTATATATATATAAAGCCTATACACTGCCCACAGTTATTTACATGAACATTCCAGTCCTGCCTAATATTTCAAACATTCTAAAAATATTCCATATGTGATTACATACCAAGAGGAGAATTACCATCCGGTAGCTGGTTCCCCGGCATTGGTTTACCCCACGGTAGCTCCCACCAGGTGAAATGCACAGAAATGTCTATATACAGAGAAGATTCTGTACTTTCACTGTCTGACTTAACTGTTTACTTATAAAGAAACTTATGATTTTCTGTATAGATATGTGGTAAACTTATTATTGGGAAATAGCAAGAGAAAAGGAGGAGTAGTGGGTCTGTGGGGAGGCACACACATCTGAGTAGGTCTAGAGCTCTATAAAACCTAAGTACACCTTTGAGACCATTAAAAAATGTGTTTTAAATGCTTTTATTCTCGTGGCTTCTATAGCTTTTATTGTTGCTACATATATCACAAATGTTAAGCTTTCCCCAAACAACTGTCTCAAGTTAGGAAACAAATACTTTATTACATTCTCTTCGCCGCCTTTCACTTCTGATTTTCTCATATTGTTTCTTTAGCAGGTCTTGGAGACCTCTCTGAAAAATCTTATTAGCAGCTAGTTTTGCTGTAATTTGGCATCTAGTGCTCCGGGTGCAGTGCCAAGGTGTCTGTATCTCATTGGTATTCTGTATGAGTTGCACGTGTGATCTGTGCAGTGACAGGGCAGCAAGGTGTCATGCTAAAATATTCAAGTGAAAGCTCGTACTACAGTGCTAAGTGATGCTTAGTTACTGCTTCAGCGTGATCGGATCATAGTGACACTAAGGCTGCATTCTTCATCTACTCATTAAAATTCTAACGGAATCCTCTTCTTTTTACAGTTTTGCCTCTAAATAATCTCTTCCTATGAATTAATTTTAAAGCATAGTCAACATTTTTTTTACAAAGTTTTGTGTGAGGGGAGTGGGATTTGTTATGCATGGATCTGTAAATGGCCCTCCCACATACAAAGTATAATGGATACCTCCAGGAACCAACAGACACATGACATTTATTTTTCTTTACATTCTAAAAATAAGTTGGATATTTTAAAATATAGTCAAATGATGAGCTGTTAGGTCTTACCATCATTCTATATATTCATACATTTTATTGTGTTGATATTGTGGCAAGCTGTCTGTCTCCCACTTGATTTGTGCCTTTGTTTATCGGAGGCTTTAAAGGCTTTTTCCAACTTTAATATATTATTACCAGTTATACATAAATGACACATCAAAAATAAATCAAAGAAAATAACAGGCCTAGCTCTCATCAGAGCACGAACTTCACTTAGACAGTTCCTAACTATAAGAGCTTCCATCCAGCTTAACCTGGATGGAGCAAAACAAAAACAAACGGTTCAATTTGTTTGTATTCAATTATTGGCATTTCATCTTTAAGTCCAAGTTTTTACTCTGCATCTTGCTCGTCAGGGAAAAGGGAAAAGGTGTTATGGTCTGATGAAACCTAGTTATAAGAGGGTGTGCAGACTTATGCAACCACATTATTTTTCTTCCCTCCACCTAAAAGATTTCAGTTTGTTTTTCAATTGAGTTGTACAGTTTATAGGTCACATTAAAGGTGGAAAAAGTTCTGAAATGATTTATCTTTGTCTCATTTTTTTACAGCACAGAAACCTGACATTTTAACAGGGGTGTGTAGACTTTTTATATTCACTGTATATCTGATACAGGACAATAGTATGATTTGTATTTATTCTGAAACCATAGCTCATTTAAATGCAAAAATGTTTATTTTTTTTTTAACTTTCAAGATAAAACACTTTATGCTACAATAGCATGTTTTCCTGCTTCATCAGCCCTATTAAATTCAACTTGCAAAGGCTGCGTGCTCGAAATTTGGCTGCGTTACAGAGCTATTACACGCAAACCAGTAAACCATTCTGTGCACTTGGGTTGTGTGGCTGTGAACATGATCAGTTAGTCAAACCAGTTACGGGTTTAGATGGAGGGAATGGCAAATGAGATCGTCATCATTACGTCACTGAAAAATGGAGGTTAGATTTTAAAGCCTTACGGGTTTCAATTACGAGTTCCGATCAGACCCGCGTTCCAGAAATACTGCAATATTAGTAAATATGATATTCTAGTCCATGCGAGATCCATTATATGTATTAACACATTGATTGCCGTGATCAATATAACACGAAAATTACACATTTAAAGAAGAGAATGTTGTTCTATTAATTTTAATACCTTAACATCACTTTCCCATGAATTATAAGTACAGTAGTGTGTGTTTATTTGCATTTACAGTGCTACGGATAGGACTTTAACCCCCTTGCGGGTCCTCTCTAGTACCCGTTGACGTTTTGGCTCCATTTGCGGGTTACGAGTTTGAACACCAGTGGTTTCGTAGCAATTCAATAGTGATTTTCGAACGTAACAGTTACGGGCTTGACAGAACAAAGGATTAGCGGCCGCGGAGTTCAGATTTCGACATCCCGAAGGTTTTTTTCGCACTTAACCTGCAAGTTGTTAGTGGGTTGCTTTACCGGGCCAATTTAATAGCTGCAAGACTTGCGGGCTACGTTACGGGCTACGGTTTTACACGTAGAGGGAATTTAATAGGGCTACAGATCTATTGTTTGTAGTATCCTGTTATTTTCCAACATATAACCTGTGACAGATGATAATGGGCCTAATTATAATTTGCCCTCAATAGGAAACATTTAACCCCAACTTGCTATGTGTGTTCTATCTGGGCCTTTCAGGTATTGATTGCTAACAAGTTGAAAGGAAACTACCTGCTGACACCTAACAAACTTTGTCTGATTTGCTGTGTTGATTCCGTTGCTGGACTTTTGCACAGTGAGCGGTCACGCCGCCGACACCCTGGTGCTTTTGATATTAAAAAAGCTGAAAAAAAGAATTTTTCCATTGTATAGGAATTGTTTTTTTAAATAATAACTTCATAAACTTAGGCCATCGAAATTCTAATTTCAAATGAAAGTCAAATCTGACATAGTGGTATTATATAAATTAATCTTGCAGGCTCCTAATTTTGTACATATTTTGTGCATGGGGGGGTCTACTTCTTGCAACTTCTGTTTTAGGAGGGTATACCCTTGTGAACTGTTGAGCTTGGCAGTTTTAGCTGCCACGTTTTCATTGTGCAGAGAGAGAGCTAAGTCCATGTAAGGAAGTAGATCTGTGGAAACTAAAATGGCAGCATCCACATTAACATAATATTACATATTTTACTGTAGTGATACTTAAATATATTAAAAAGCTAGTAATAAAATTGTACTTCTACTCTAATATTTGCTGTAGCGTGCAATCAGATTTTTTTAATACAATTATATTGTGAAAAATTAATTAAAAGAGACTTTTTAACTTTACTTTAATATCCCCACCATCTTTCAAATCAAATCTTTAACCCTTTGTGAGCCATAGGGCTGGTTTCCCCATGTCAAATCTCTCTGGTGTCATCTTAATGTGGTCAAGGAAAATAAACCCAACAGAGGAAGAAGCAGTGAGTGAAGCACAGGGTGTGTTAGAGTACCCACACCCCAAGGGGTTAAAAAGGAAATAATTTTTTTTTTATTATTTGAAATAAACTTTCCACCTAACCACAATTTGCTCCTTTATGAAAATAGTTCACTTATAGAAGTTAAAGGGATATGTAAGTGAGCTGGATTATGAATGCATCTGATAGAAAAGAATTAGTGATGTACAAAAAATTTTTTTTGCATGAAAACATCCCAGAACAAACATTAATTAGCTTACCTTAAAGTTAGCAAAATTTCCTATGTTTTTTGGCATTTGCATTTTATCGTGTACACCCCTGGAAAACTCCACCTCAATTAGCATAACATTCAAATTCAGAATCAGGCTAATACATGGTATCATTCTTCACCTCAGTGGCTTCTGGCATGTGCTCAGTACAAGAAGTGCAACAGTTACTTCATGTGCTCTGTACCAGAAAGGTCAAAGTTTGTATCTTGCTGTATTTCCTGTTGGTTCACTGCTTTACTTCCTATGTGTACCCGGCTTATGTAAGTGTCCTGTGGGTGTGAACCACTGGATTTGACTTTTGTGCAAATAACTTTGTAAGTAAACTGAAAGTAAAGTTAACCTCAAGATAGCCTTATGCGTATCCCAAGCATGCTTAAGTTCCTTTACTGTGTTTGACCGTAATCTTCCACTGGAAGTCTATTCTCTTTATCTAATACTCTTTCTGCAAAATAGTAATTTCTCACATTACCCCTAAATCTTCCACCCTCCAACTTCAAGCCATGACCTCTTGTTCTTGATCCTCTTTTTCTCAAAGACTTTTATTATATCCTTTGATATATTTGATGGTTTCAATCATATTACTGCTCTTCCATTTGTCTTTGATTTTTTTTCTAGTTTGTTGATACTCTTTTGAAGATACAGTCTCTAGAACTGGACACTGTATTCTGGGTGAGGTCTAACGGGGGATCTACAGAGTTATATTCATACAGCCTAGCATCCTACTTGCTTTTCCATCAGCTTTGTTGCATTGCTTGCCTACTTTAAAATATGTACAGCACACATGGGCATTGGTAGATGCAGGATAAATGTAGTTTCTGGTTGCTTGAGAGTTACTATAAAAGAGGCCTTGATTAGCTGCACACAGGATGCTCTGCTAAGTATATTTGTCAGTGAGGGCTGTTCTAGCAGCAGCAGCTTTCACTCCTCACTTATACACAGGTACGTTCGGCTGGAGGGTGCGGTGCTGAACCCGGGGAATGTAACGCCAACACTGCATTGGCCCAGTCACTCATGCCTGTCTGCTTTCAGGTAACACTGAATTTCAGAGACATACAGTGAATGAAATCTAGGTGCCTGTAAGCATTTGGTGGCATGACACCCTGGCTCCTAGCATTAGTTGAACTCTGTATTCAATTTTTTTTTTTTCTGGTTGCTTGAGTTGTTATTGTTTATTTATAACACGCCGACATATTCTGTAGCGCTTGAGTTCTGTTTAACCGAGAGTCTACTGTATGTTTGTATCTATCTATGTATGTATGTATTCTATATGTAAATGTATGTATGCATGTATGTGTATATATATATATATTGTGAGAATAAAGGTGGAATAGTGGTTGATGGGAGATACATCAGACCTGATTTGCTAGACAGCAACCAGAGGATTTCTCAGTTAAATGCCCCAGGGAGAGATGTTACAGTTTGCAATATGCATAGCTGATGCTCTGCAAAACAGGGTATGGGTCCCTGGGGCGGAGTATTTGGAGAGCAGGGGGGGCCAATGCTCCAACAGCACTAGTTGCTGTATAAACAGACCACAGCTTGGATCTGGTTTTTAAGAGTTAGCTAATTGGCACTCACCTGTAGCTACTCAATTAGCAGACAGGCCTTTAAAAGAAGAGAGCAGCCTGCTCCAAGGGGCAGAGGAAAAGACAGCTAGGAGAGGCTGCGCTTATTGCAAAGACATTGCTTTTGTTTGGGAAATTGGTAAGTGGGAAAGCCACCCAATTGCAGATAGCAAGTACTGTCTAGTAAGAGCTCAAGTAAGAGCAAGGGATTTTGTTTGTTTTGTTATTATTTAAAGTACCTGCTTTCAAACTGAATAAAAGAGGAAAACTGAGCTGAAGGTGTCCTGGACTTTGTATACCCTAGAAGGCTGTGGTTACTGCAAGATCGGTGACAATCCTACCTGTAAAAGAAGTGGTTTGTCACATATGGTGGAGAATGCGGGCACCCACGTAAGCCTGAGGGTAGAAGTCATTTAAAGCTCAACATGGAGGATGTTATCAAGGCTCTGATCCAATCCTCCTCTGTGCAACAGGAGACTAACAGGAGAGCTGCAGAAAACAGTGCAGCCCTGCAGCAACTGGTGCTGGCCCAGGCAGAGAGTGCTAAAGTCCTGGCCAAAACACAAATGGAGGGCACTGAGTCCTTGGTGAAACAGCTTGTTGTGACACAAGCGGAGATGTTTAAAGTAGCCCGTGAGGAGCAGCAAAAAGTCACCCAGGGACTACAACAGGTAATCCAAGCGATCTCTGGAAAACTGAATGGAGACCCTGATGGAAGATACCAGGGGCCAAAGGTGATTCGGGCGAGCCACTATCTTCAGAAAATGACCGCATCAGATGATGTTGAGGCGTACCTTCTGGCATTTGAGCGCACTGCTGAGAGGGACGGATGGCCGGCTGGTGAGTGGGCAAGCATACTGGCACCGTTCCTAAGTGGAGAGCCGCAGAAGGCATATTATGACCTAGAACCAGCCGATGCAAGTAGCTACAGCAAATTGAAAGCTGAAATCTTGGCACGACTGGGTGTAACCTCTGCAGTACGTGCCCAAAGGTTCCACTCATGGTCATATTCTTCAGACAAAGCCGCACGTTCCCAAATGTTTGACCTCATACACCTTGCACGGAAATGGTTACAACCTGAAATCCATTCAGCTAGCCACATTGTGGAAACCTTAGTAATGGACCGGTTTTTGCGTGGTTTACCAGCTTCCCTGCGTCGCTGGGTCAGCCAAAGTGACCCCCATACAGCTGACCAACTGATTGCCTTGGTGGAAAGATATGCGGCTGCAGGAGAACTGCTATGTCCTACTTCACAGGCAAACCCTCGCAATCCTAAGCCCCAAGATTCTGCAAGACCGGGTAAGACTGTTCAAGGTTTAAGGGGGGCATCCAGGTCTAATAGGCCTGGGAACGGAACTAATTGGTGGTCAGACTGTACTGTCAAATGTTTCAAGTGCAAAGAGGATGGTCATATGGCCAAAGACTGTCCATTTAAGGATGAACCTATGGAATGCAATATGGGCAAAAATGAGGGAACACGTTCATTTTTGCTCAGTTGTTGTGGTATTGCTAACAATGACTATGATAATAACGCTCATAAATGCTGTGTAACTGTGAATGGAAAAATGTCTAAAGCATTACTTGATTCAGGTAGTATGGTTACGTTGGTAGCAGAGTCTATAATACCTTGTGTAAAACCTGATCATGGACAGAAAATAGGCATTATCTGTGTTCATGGTGATGAAAAGGAATACCCCACTGCGGAAGTAAATATTGGAACCCAGTATGGGAATTTAAAGTACCGAGTGGGTGTAGTACCTAGATTAGCCCATGAGGTAGTGATCGGTAGAGACTTTCCTCATTTTCTAAAATTATGGGCAGCTTTACAAAAGACAGATCAAAATTTATCAGAAATGAGTCAGTCTGTCGAGGATAATGTGTTCCCTTTTTCCGATATTGACTTGGGTTTTGACCACTGTGACGGAAAAATAAGGAAAAAGAAAAAATACTGCCCTAAACCAGTATTAATAGGAGATAACCCAGCTCAAACTAGTGAGGAGCCTACTAATAATGCAGACAAGGATAAGGACTTAATTGATATTGGAATTAGTCCAGGTAATTTTAAAAGCGCTCAGTGGGAAGATCCCACTTTAGTGACAGCTAGAAATGATATTAAAGTTGTAAACGGGGTTGTTAATCAGCCAGGAGGAGCACTGCCGTTCCCCTATTTTGAAGTACAAAATGACCTAATTTACCGTGTAGAAAAAAAGGATTCAGACATCATTAGGCAGCTGTTGGTTCCTCAGACTTACCAGAATATAGTGCTAAAGTTGGCTCACAGCCACATATTAGGGGGACACTTGGGAGTCGAAAAAACTAGAGAGAGAGTCCTTAGACGGTTTTACTGGCCTGGAGTGTTTGCTGCTATTACAAACTATTGCTCCTCATGTCCTGAGTGCCAGTACAGGGCTCCTTTCAAGACTTTTCGTAGTCCACTTGTACCCTTACCCATAATTGACGTGCCTTTTGAAAGGATCGCTATGGACTTAGTGGGGCCACTGGTAAAGTCCGCTAGGGGACACCAATATATATTAGTCATCTTGGACTATGCAACTCGCTATCCTGAGGCCATTCCCTTGCGTAATACCTCTGCAAAGCTAATAGCTAAGGAACTTATGTTGATGTTCAGTAGGGTGGGTATCCCTAAAGAAATACTGACAGACCAGGGGACCCCGTTCATGTCCAGAGTCACAAAAGAGTTGTGCAGGCTCTTGCAGGTTAAACATCTTAAGACCTCAGTATATCACCCACAGACTGATGGTTTAGTAGAGAGGTTCAACAAAACCCTTAAGAGTATGCTACGCAAGGTAATTGATGCAGATGGAAGAAATTGGGTTTTTTTATTGCCATATCTACTGTTTTCCATTAGGGAAGTTCCACAGGCCTCCACGGGCTTCTCTCCTTTTGAATTATTATATGGAAGACATCCCAGGGGAATATTGGATATTGCTAAGGAGACCTGGGAACAGGAGACTACTCCTCACAGGAGTGTAATTGAGCATATAGCTCAAATGCAGGATAGAATGGCCACCATCATGCCTATTGTCAGGGAACACATGCTGGAAGTCCAGCAGGCTCAGAAAAACAGCTATAACCGTAATGCTAGAGTCAGAGTGTTCCAACCTGGAGACAGGGTATTGGTTCTGGTCCCTACTGCGGAGAATAAGTTCCTTGCGACTTGGCATGGACCCTATGAAATAATAGAGAAAGTGAGTGATGTCAATTATAAAGTCAGACAACCAGGAAGAAGAAAGCCTGAACAGTTGTATCATATAAATCTGTTAAAGCCATGGAAGGACAGGGAGGTCCTGGTTGCTTTAAAACCTTCAGAACCTCCTATAGTAGAGCCAGATGTGAACGTATCTAAGACTCTGTCTGTCCATCAAAAGCAAGAGGTCAGAGATTTCATCAGAAGAAATAGGGATGTTTTCTCGATAGTTCCAGGAAAGACTAAAGTGATTAAACATGACATAATAACCGAACCAGGGAAAAGAGTTAACCTCAAACCCTATAGAATTCCTGAGGCCCGGAGGGAGGTTATAAACTTAGAGGTTGAGAGCATGTTAAAACTTGGAGTCATTGAAGAATCCCAGAGTAACTGGAGTAGTCCTATTGTATTGGTGCCAAAACCTGATGGCACATGGAGGTTCTGCAATGACTACCGCAAGTTAAACGCCCTCTCAAAATTTGATGCTTACCCAATGCCAAGAGTTGATGAGTTAATAGAAAGACTGGGCAAAGCTCGTTATCTAACAACCTTGGATTTAACAAAGGGTTACTGGCAGGTCCCGCTCACTGAAAGAGCCAAAGAAAAGACAGCCTTTTCAACACCCAGTGGCCTGTTTCAGTACACTGTATTGCCATTTGGGTTACATGGGGCACCTGCCACATTCCAACGAATGATGGACAGAATTCTTAAACCTCATGTTCGTTATGCTGCAGCATACTTGGATGATGTCGTCATCCACAGTGCAGACTGGGAATCCCACCTCCCTAAAGTTCAAGCGGTACTTGATGCTATCCGCTCAGCAGGCTTAACTGCCAATCCTTCCAAGTGTACGATTGGTTTAGAGGAAGCTAAGTACTTAGGTTATTCTATTGGGAGGGGTTTGGTTAAACCACAGGAAGCCAAAGTAGAAGCCATACAAAAATGGCCACAGCCCCTTACAAAGAAACAAGTAAAGGCATTTTTGGGTTTAATTGGATATTATAGGCGGTTCATTCCAGATTTTGCTACCATTGCTGCACCCCTGACAGACCTTATTAAAGCAAAATCCCCAGTCATAGTTAAATGGTGCCCTGAGGCAGAAAAGGCTTTTAAGAGTCTGAAGGAAGCTATCTGTAGCCATCCTGTCTTAGTGACCCCAGATTTTTCCAGGGATTTTATAGTTCAGACAGATGCTTCTGATGTGGGCTTGGGGGCTGTTCTTTCACAGGAATACCAGGGTGAAGAACACCCTGTTTTCTTTTTGAGCAGAAAGTTAAACCCACATGAGAAGAACTACTCTATTGTTGAAAAAGAGTGTCTTGCTATTAAGTGGGCATTAGACTCTCTTAAATACTACCTACTAGGCAGAAGGTTTCGATTGATAACGGACCATGCTCCTCTGACGTGGATGTATCAGAACAGGGAAAGTAACTCCAGAGTAACCAGATGGTTTTTGAGTTTGCAATCCTTTGATTTCACTGTGGAACACAGGGCTGGTCTGCAACAAGGTAATGCTGATGGGCTTTCGAGGGTACACTCCCTGATTTCCATGGTCGCTCAAACCCTTGGGTATGAGCTGGGGGGGAGGATATGTGAGAATAAAGGTGGAATAGTGGTTGATGGGAGATACATCAGACCTGATTTGCTAGACAGCAACCAGAGGATTTCTCAGTTAAATGCCCCAGGGAGAGATGTTACAGTTTGCAATATGCATAGCTGATGCTCTGCAAAACAGGGTATGGGTCCCTGGGGCGGAGTATTTGGAGAGCAGGGGGGGCCAATGCTCCAACAGCACTAGTTGCTGTATAAACAGACCACAGCTTGGATCTGGTTTTTAAGAGTTAGCTAATTGGCACTCACCTGTAGCTACTCAATTAGCAGACAGGCCTTTAAAAGAAGAGAGCAGCCTGCTCCAAGGGGCAGAGGAAAAGACAGCTAGGAGAGGCTGCGCTTATTGCAAAGACATTGCTTTTGTTTGGGAAATTGGTAAGTGGGAAAGCCACCCAATTGCAGATAGCAAGTACTGTCTAGTAAGAGCTCAAGTAAGAGCAAGGGATTTTGTTTGTTTTGTTATTATTTAAAGTACCTGCTTTCAAACTGAATAAAAGAGGAAAACTGAGCTGAAGGTGTCCTGGACTTTGTATACCCTAGAAGGCTGTGGTTACTGCAAGATCGGTGACAATCCTACCTGTAAAAGAAGTGGTTTGTCACAATATATATATATATATATATATATATATATATGTATATATATATATATATATATATATATATATATATATATATATATATATAAACATGTCCTTAGAGCACTCAGGAGCTTATGTTCATAGCTGCTTCAATATATTATTATTACTATTATTATTAATTATAAAACGGCAACATATTCTGTGGCTCTAAGTACAGGGGATATACTGAGTACATAGAACATACATAGTGGTACAGAAGGTGCAGAGGCCCTGATCTCTTAAGAATTTAAAACCATATGAGCTGTGGGTGTGTGTTTGTGTCATTCAGTTGTCTGACTCTCCGTGACCTCATGGACCACAACACACCATGCTGATCCACTTGGTATTCATGGCAGAGATACTGCAGTGGGTTGCCAGTTCCTTCTCCAATGAGCCACAGCATATATAGCACCTGGTATTCCTAGGTGGTCTCCCATCCAAGTACTGAACAGTCCCAACCCTGCTTGACTTCAGGGTGGTGTGACCTCTTGGTTGCCTGAGTGGAATCGAACCCAGGTTGCACCGAATCCTAACCACTGGACCACTAGGAAACCCATAAATCTATGGGTAGTGATACAGTAAACGTTGGGGTCATTTAGGTTGATGGATCAGGTAACCAGTGGTGATGTTCGTACATCTGCTGTCAGATGATTTGTTTGTGTGTTTATCCATGCAGATCTGAGTCAGTAGTCATGTGTGTCTTGTATAGGGCACGTCACACAGTAGATAAAAGAAACACGCCGTGCATAAAAACTACTAATAACACTACTCTAGTAAATGCCTTGGGTTATATGTATCTGTCTACATGTTCTGTATAACATACGGGGCCCGTCATCACATTACTTACTCTGTATTACAAAGCGCTAGTAATGTTTTTTTTTGTTTAAAGGACCACTGCACAATGAAAAATATATGTTTGAAAACTTTGAATCTGACATACAACAGTCATACTAGTTTTTAATTAGAAAATGTAAATGTTGATTTATCTGCAGGACCCTGGAGTGATCCATGATACTTTGGTAGAATCTATGGGAGGGGTATTTATATTTCTGCAGAGCTGTGGTTGCATCCTTTGATGCAACGGCCTGCTTCTAGGCCAGTGAGGGGAGGGGTGTGGTTTCAATTTCAATCTTATCCAGTTATCAAACAACGGCTCTGGACGTATGCCTGTTCCTCCGCTGATAACTACAAACACAGACCCATTATCCAACTCTCAGGATGTGATGTAACAAATACAAAATGGATTCCTGTACTCCTAAATAGAGGTTCTCTGGTGGTTAGGATTCAGTACTTTCACTGCTGTGACCTGGGTTCGATTGCAGTCAGGGAACCAAGAGGTCACACCACCCTGAAGCCCTGTGGGGTTCGGCTGGTCAGTATTTGGATGGGAGACCACTTAGGAATACCAGGAGATGTATGATGTGGCCTACAGGAGAAGCAACTGGGAACTCACCCCCGTATCTCTGCCATAAATACCAAGTGGATCCGCATGGTGTGTTACCGTCCATGAGGTCATGGAGAGTTGGACACAAATTCAGTTCAACTCTTGATGTACATTAGTCCTTTTAATAAGGAATTGGAAAACAGACAGGTCTGTTATTATGATTATTAGAATGTACCCAACTGGGCATACTCTTCCTTTGTGTCACCGCCCCACTGTGAGACTCAACTAATGACTCAAGATAAGGAGAGTTAGAGAGGGGAAGATCCACTATAGATAATGTATGCAACTTTCAAGCTCAATTACTTAACACTTCTACTCAAAAATGTTTAACCGCCACCAATTATGTTTATCTGTATTTTTTTAGGTGTGTAGATTTCATTGCTGCAATAACTGTGGCGTTTGGTGTGTTGTAGTGGTCATACAATAGGGTTGAATTTGTTACTTTAGTAACCAATAACTATATTGTGAAGAAAAAAAATCAATGTAACTTACAACTGAACTTTAGTGTTGCAGACTCTAGCATAACTGCTTATCTCCATCCCTTGTTTAGTTTTAGGTGCTGTGGGAAGATCTGTTTAGGGGGCTGTCCTAAAATGTCTGTCTGTCTGCAGTGGACATGGCAGTGAAGAGAAGCAGCTCTGCTGGAGGCTGCAGTGCTAAAGTGCAAAAGGATGTTACTGATTTTGCTGCTCATTACTCATTAAATAGACAAATAAAACACTTTGAATGGCCATTACACCATATCTCTAAGTCGAAGGGATGGTTGTCTTTTTTATTTGTTGCATTTTTTTGAGCCTTTTTACATTAGCTGTCAATTTGAAATTTAATTTATAGATATTTGAGTGAATATTGGCTTTTCCCAATTAATATTATTTCTGTCTGGTTAGCCTTCTGGCTTCTCACTCACTTAATTTTACTCATTTTGAAATATGCAAGAACATTTAACATAGTTTCACTCTCTTTAAATGAACCATTTTAGTGCTTGATAAGAAAGAAAAAAACATTATTAAACATTTACTGTGCATTTAAACAATTATTTTATTTATATTCTGCCCCAGGCTGTATAAGCTCCAGATTGCTCCACCCTTTGGATGCTATAGTGTATTTAGATTGGGAGCCACAGATTGAAAGCCTTATGAGATCACGCTGTAAAACACACATTAGTAGCAGGCAGTAGTGTAACATAAGCTGCTAGCAATGTATACTAATACACCTTCTAGTAGTAGCAGGCAGTGGTGTAACATGAGCTGCTAGCAATGTACACAAATACACCTTCTAGTAGTAGCAGGCAGTAGTGTAACATGAGCTGCTAGCAATGTACACTAATACACCTTCTAGTAGTAGCAGGCAGTGGTGTAACATGAGCTGCTAGCAATGTATACTAATACACCTTCTAGTAGTAGCAGGCAGTGGTGTAACATGAGCTGCTAGCAATGTATACTAATACACCTTCTAGTAGTAGCAGGCAGTGGTGTAACATGAGCTGCTAGCAATGTACACAAATACACCTTCTAGTAGTAGCAGGCAGTAGTGTAACATGAGCTGCTAGCAATGTATACTAATACACCTTCTAGTAGTAGCAGGCAGTAGTGTAACATGAGCTGCTAGCAATGTATACAAATACACCTTCTAGTAGTAGCAGGCAATAGTGTAACATGAGCTGCTAGCAATGTATACAAATACACCTAGTAGTAGCAGGCAGTGGTGTAACATGAGCTGCTAGCAATGTATACAAATACACCTTCTAGTAGTAGCAGGCAGTGGTGTAACATGAGCTGCTAGCAATGTACACAAATACACCTTCTAGTAGTAGCAGGCAGTGGTGTAACATGAGCTGCTAGCAATGTACACAAATACACCTTCTAGTAGTAGCAGGCAGTGGTGTAACATGAGCTGCTAGCAATGTATACAAATACACCTAGTTGCCTCCCACTATCATACTGCAAGTACAGTGTACCTGTTTGGAAAACACCCCCCCACTCCAGAGATAATACATTAATTCAGGGGGTGGAGAGATAAGGAGCTCATAAAGCCTGGGGGGCATGATTAAAAGTAGCAATTTAATTGTTTAAATGCACAGTAAAAGTTTTTCATAGGTTTTTTTTTTCCTTATCAAGCCCTACCTAACTTCATTGGAGATCTGTATTACTTTAATTTTTCAGCAATTTTCACATCTAATAATTAAATTAAGATTTACAGCACACTGTATAAATATCTTTACACTTCTATCCCACACGTGATACCTTGGTAGGACTAGTTGTGTCCGGCTCTCTGTGACCCCATGGACTGTAACACACAATGCTGATCCACTTGGTATTCATGGTAGAGATACTGGGCCACAGCATACAACTCTTGGTATTCCTAGGTGGTCTCTCTGCTTGGCTTCAGGGTGGTGTGACCTCTTAGTTCCCTGACTTGGAACCGAACCCAGGTTGCAGCGTAGAGAGCACCAAATCCTAACCACTGAACCCACCACATAGCTTTCCATTAAATGGACCTTGCACCACTATGTAGAGCAGACAAAATCAAATGAAGTTGAAATCTTTTTAAAATTATGCATTTCGAGTTACCTGTATATAGAAGTTTCCTGGATCATGAGTGCATCTGATAGAGAATAAGAAGTATATGAAAAAAACATTTGCATGAAAAAATCCAAAAATACACATTATTAAACTTAACCTAAAGTTTACAAATGTCTTTAGTTTTCTGGCAGTTGATTTGGAGAAGGAATGCCCCTGAAAATCCAAGCTAAATTAGCATAAAATTCATAATTCGTTGTGGCCAATCAGAGGCAGCTACAATATTGTTGCAATGCCTGGGCTTTAGTCTCTGCAGCAAAGCATCATGGGATTTCTAGTCTTTTGTTCCCACCACAAGGAAACAGCACAGACAGTGCTGCTCTGGATTTCTGCACGGTGCTGCTGTTGGCTTGAAGGTTAGAATAGGGTTAAAGATGTACTTGAATGCAGTTTTTCTATTGGTTAGTATGCATGCATCTCTGGGAATGTGGAAATAAAATAAATCTGTATGTGTATTGAATGGCTCAATATAATGTGTGTATTCTCACTCTCTGTCATTAACCTGTAATAACATTTTGTTTCTTCCCTGCAGCCTTCAGTGCCACCTGTGCCAACCTACAAGGCGTGCATGTCCCTCACAGAATGGCTCCAAGCTGTGCAGAGATACATGAAGATGCTGCAGTATCCTTTCTGTAATTCCAGTCATTACTATGGCACCGTAGTAGACACAAAATACAGAACTAATTGGGCTTTTTGATATGTGTGCAATATAATATGTATTTGTGATGTGCTGTAGTTTGGTAAAAACTTCACACGTTTCCGAAGTATGCAACACACTAACTGCATTATGTATGCAAGAAAGGCTCATAAAAGACAGTTTTAGAAATAAAATCTTATATGTAGATGACGGATTATGTTGCATTAGGATTTCAGTCTTATACTATTTGTCTGTAGCTTGAGGGAGAGCATTCTCCTGTGCCGATTTACCCTTCCATTAAGTTCTATTATCAAAAGTGCTATGTAGTTTATTTTCAACAGAAGTGAATAGAGGTATGGTGGCCATGGCTCCAAACATATTACTACTCCAAACATTTAGTGATTACACATATATTTCTATATATAATCCATAGCTTAGCTCCTATAAAAAAAATGTGGCTGGCTCCTAACTAACCAGGCTGGCTCCTAAGTTTCAGATCAACGTGTAAACCCATGTAATGATGTTATCTGAATCCTCTATTCCTCCCACTCCTCCAAGGTTTTTAATTCTTCTAGGATCAAAGAAAAATTTCTGTCATTAAAGCAAACTGAATACATTTATTTACAAATGAAATGCAGAATTTACTTTTAATCTGTGCTAGAGCTCTTTGTACATTATCAAGTCAAGTTCTTCAAAATATTATGCTACTAGTAACTTGCCTGTCATAAATGACGGTATCATATGCTATGTTCAATTTTCTGTGAGTTCTCTGTATGTGCGGTCTCTCTTTGTGTGCCCTCTCCCTCTCTCTGTGCGCTGTCTCCCTCTCTCTCTATGCTACTCTCTTTGTGCACCCTCTGTCTGTCTCTGTGCACCATATCTTTGTGTGTGTGCTCTCTCTCTCTGTGCCCTCTCTCTGCACACAGTGTGCTCTCTGTCTCTCTCCCTCCTCCCCCTCCATCTACTCTCTCCCTCCTCCCCCTCCATCTCCTCCCTCTCTCCCTCCCCTCCCTCTCCTCTCTCTCTCCCCCTCCTCTCCCCCCTCTCTCTTTGCCTCCCCCCTCTCTCTCTCTCTCTCTCTCCTCTTTCTCTCCCTCCCTCTCTCTCTATGCTACTCTCTTTGCACCCGATCTTTGTGTGTGTGTTCTCTCTCTGGGCCCTCTCTCTGTGCACTGTGTGCTCTCTGTCTCTCTCCCTCCTCCCCCTCCATCTCCTCTCTCCCTCCTCCCCCTCCATCTCCTCTCTCCCTCCTCCCCCTCCATCTCCTCTCTCCCTCTCCTCCATCTCCTCCCTCCCTCCCCTCCATCTCCTCTCTCCCTCCCCTCCCCTCCATCTCCTCTCTCCATCCCCTCCATCTCCTCTCTCTCTCCCCCTCCTCTCCCCCTCTCTCTCTTCCTCCTCTCTCTCTCTTTCCTCTTTCTCTCCCATCCTCTCTCTCTAACATCTTGCCGGTCAAAAAATGACGGTAATAAAATTGTAAGGCAGGTATTGCTGTTTGCCACACAATGTAAGGCTTTTAGTCCTCTGAGTAACTTCGGCGCTCATTGCGAGCCTCTCCCCTCGTGTACTTTTGCTCCTCTGTGCACCCTGTGCGTTCATTGTGAGCTCCGCGCTGAGCACCTTTGGCAAAGCGAGTCTCTCCTCTGCTCTGTTTTTTTTTATATAAATATATTTGTTTATAATAATTAATTAAACAATACATTTATATATTTTACCCATATGTAATGAATATATCCAGGAATCAATCTGCTGAAGAGCTAACAATCTCTTGTGATTTTCCTGCAGCATACAATGTACATTTGGGCTGTTGGTGACCTGAGGAGAAAGTGTCAGCAATGTGTAAAGTGTGCAGTGTAAATAGGCTGCGTGCGTGAGGGCAAACTGTTTGTTTTGTTGTGTAATGCTGTATTTTCGTTTGGTAATGTTATTAGATTCAAGTTAGTGTTGTAAAATGGCGGCGAGTGTGCATGTGTTACGCGGGACTGGAGCATTTTCCGTCCTTCCTTATAGTGTATTTTGTACCTCGTACGTTCCTGGCTAAAAGTCGTATGTGCCTGGCGGTGTTTTGCGTGTTTAGGGTTCGTGTGGCCTCGTTTCATTTTTTCTCCCGCTTAGGCCATTTTCGAGTGGTGAAACTCAGCAAATTCGACATAAATTTGCGTGCAATGCCACTCCCAGACGTCGTGGCTGTCCCCCCCGTTATGTGTGTGATGTTTTTGGTATGTTTTTTTTTGTATTTATCGGGTTTTTGGATGTGCGCGGTTCGGTCGTTAAGGTTCATATTTTTTGCGGTTCGTATATTATTTTTTCTTAAGTGGCGGTTTCTTTTTCAAAGTGTTACGGGCCGTAATTTTTTTCAAAGTGCTACGGGTCTCGCACTGTTAATTGTGTATTTGAGTTTTCTGTTGTTCTGTAGTCCCGCGAGTCGTAGGTATGATGCTTAATGCGTGCGGTGTCGTAGGGATGAGCGCCTATCTCCACCAGTGCAGGGAGCAACTTTGGCGCTCCCTGCCTAAGTCGCACAGGGTCGTAGGGATAAGCGTCTATGGCGCTCATCACCATCAGCTCCTTGCCTGGCCACAACCGCGGCCCTGGCTTCACGAGGGCCGCAGTTGCAGCGGGCTCACTTCGCGAGCCCGCGGTTTTAACGTTGTATTACCAACGTTTTTTGGCAAGCCTGCGCTGCTGAGAACTATATATGTGATTTTCGTTTCTACAATACAGATACACAGATATATTTTATAATTCATTACGTAGGAATTGTGTTACTGTATAATTAAAACAGTTGGCTCCTATTATTAAGACATTACAGAGGTTCTTTATTTCCAGCCTTGTACATGGTAATAAATGACTTGCACATCTTCACATCCAACTGTAAAAATAGTTGTAAGAAGTATTTAGTTAGGAATTGCTACTTTAAGAAAAGCAGCAAGCGCAGCATCTGTCATATTCCTAATTAAATCTTCACACCTCCTGCTCCTGGCAGGTTCACACTTCTCTGCACTAGACTTGTCTCCTGTAGTTATACATGGTCTGTGTATCACATTTGAGTCACTGGGTCGGATCCTTCAAGGCACCAGAAGACTTGGTGCCTCATAGAAGTGACAGATTGAATCTTACGGAGACGAGATTGGAGTCACTGAGATAATATTGAGCAGGATTGTGTGACTCCATCACATACCCAGAGACTGGATCTGTTACACTCACACCAGGACACGGACACAGCTGTTTCACACTCTGACTACAAGCAGCTGCTTTTAAGCTTGACGTCTAAATGTTCCCAGGAGTAAGAAAAATCAAAATTAACTCTTAATCGGCAAATCCAACAGCATGAGCAGAAGACCCCAGATGTTATGGATTTTATAGACTGTAAAAGTTTTCTTTTTTAAACATTTAATATACGCCATATTTCATTCTCTGCTACTTAGTGGCACAGTATGAGGAAGGGGATCTCAAAAATATCTTCAGATGGTGACTGTAGCCATGAAATTGCAAGACATTTACTTCCGGAGAGGAAAGCTAAGGCAAGTCTGGACAAGCTAGTAAAAAGTTAATATTTATCACTATCAATAAAGGTTTGCATAATTCGAACTATGGTATTCCCAGTAGCAACATACAAATGTGAGAGCTGGATTATAAAGAAGTCTGAGCGCAGTAGAGTTGATGCCTTTGAATTGTGGTGCTAGAGAAATCTCTATAGAGTCCCGTGGACTGCAATAAATCTATACTACAGGAAACAAAGCCAAACTGTTCACTGGAAGGTTTGATCATGAGGCTGAAACTCAAATATTTTGGCCAGGAGATGAGAAGACAGGATTCCCTAGAGAGGACTCTGATGCTGGGAAAGATTGAAGGCACATGAGGTCATGGAAGCAATGAATATGAGCTTGATGGATCTCAGAAGGGAAGTGGCTGACAGAATTGCCTGACGTGCTGTGGTCCATAGGGTCACAAAGAGTCTGACATGACGAGTCACTACAATGAGGGAGGAGAGAAATGGCATCTAACATCACCATGTCCAGTAGAAGTGGTAGGGGGACAAACACAATAAAGAAAATCCTGCACTCATAAGGCCATACTTTCAGAGGAACTTTTTGGGTGGATAGAATGGACCAACTATGACCCTTAACTGTCATCAAATCTATATTACTATGAAATCCACAATAATTTAGGAGTAGACCCTTTTTTTTTTTAGCAAATTGTAACACTAATTAGCATTTTGTAGCAGGCAAAGGAAATACATATTTAGTTGAGAAATAAATGGCTAAATGGCCAGTATAATTTCTCTTCAAAAATAACATAGAACCCAATGCATGAGTTAGACTTTCCATTGAAATATCCATACTTGAATGTAGGTGGTAGTTTAGCTGGCTTTTCAGTGTCCCTAGAATAAATTAATCATGTTCTCACCTGTTTTAATAATTCTAATGGACAGAAATACAAAGCAGATCCTTTTGTTTAAACATATGGCGATTACTGTAGACCCCCCCCCCCCCCCCCCACACTGAATATTTAATCTATCAGTGCCTGATTAAAAAACATATGGTGCTCTTGGCAGGTGTGAGCTGAATAGTGTTATCCTGTTACCCTGCATTGTCCGTGCAGTCTCCATGCTGTGGTGAGCCTGACTTACGTGTGAATCATGTCCTGTTGGGTATTGATGAGGCATAAATGGAGTATTCACCCAGACCATGAAATACCTGCTGTACAAATCGGCTTACGACAACAATACATATACAGTAAGGAGCTTGTACTTGAACTATTGCTTTATTTCTTTGGCACCAATCTAGAAAGGTTCAGGGAAATGCAGAAGTGTATGGAATAAACAGACCGTGTTTAAAAGGTTTTCAAGTCACAGCTGATGCGTCCGAGACCTAATAGTTGTTTGGTATTGTAGCGTAGCTTTCTGAGCACATCTGGAATTACCTGTGACCTGTTAAGGATGATTGAAATGTTGCTACAAGAATTAGTCCTTTGAAGAGTTAGAGCGGAGCTTCGGGCAGGTGGCCATCTTAGAAGCAACATTAGTTCAGCGCCCACACAGTTTTTCAGAATTAGCTAAATAACTTTTTCAGTTTTTTTGCCATCCAGACTACTAGGGTGAATCGACATCTTTCCGACATCCTACTGATTCTGCAGACCCCTATTCTATTTTGGGTCGGAGGCCTGGGAGGTCGGAATAATGAAACAGGCCTAGCGCCATTACAAGACACAGTTATGAGGAATCTTGAAATTAGTAATTACTTCTGCAACCACCACTCAAAGGATAGTTAGATACGTCCTGCAAGCTGTATCTTCACTAACCTTATATCCCTTATCTGAAGTGCTTGGTGGCTTAACTAAAGTGTCTTTGTATGCCCATCTTTCCCTACACACAGGCAGACAAACTGTTCATTGATAGCATTGTGGCACACGTAACCACACCATCACCGGCCCATCTAACCACACCATCACCGGCCCACCTAACCACAACATCACCGGCCCACCTAACTACACCATCACTGGCCCACCTAACCATACCATCACGGCCCACCTAACTACACCATCACCGGCCCACCTAACCACGCCATCACCGGCCCACCTAACCACACCATCACCGGCCCACCTAACCACACCATCACCAGCCCAGTATTAGTGATTAGGTGCTTGGCAGGTCTAGCACATCGAATTTAGACTGCCGAAGAATGTTGGCAAGATGGAACCATGGGACAATAAGAATATAAAACAGATTGAAGATCAAATTACACAAGTCATAGCCCAAATTTTCATCGCTCACGTGTTCAAAATCGGAGGAGACCTACAAGAACTTGCTAACTCCTTGCAAGCAAAAGCAAATCACACAATCAAAGCTGTGTCAATTGAAGAAAAAAACGTCCAGATTACAGTGCTCTTATTCAAGAGATATAGACCTGGCCAAAATCCCAGAAATTACTATGGAGAACAGCCCCAATGGGCAGAGAGTTGAATCAACAACCAGTGCAACCACTGCTGAATTATTAGAGCAGCTTTGCCCTTGTATATATTGCATTTTCATCTTGTTAGGCTCGATATATTCCTGTGTGACTATACAGTGTGAGGTCTGGCCCTCCAGAGTCGCTCAATGTGATTGCATCACTTAACTTGATCAACTGGACACTGACAACACCGGGTATGTCCTGCATCATGTGGAAAAGTCGGTTTCCTTTTTGAAATTGCTACTACATTAATTGACTTATAAGCTTCTGCAGTTATTGGTTTTATACTACATCTACCCTCCACCGAATCTGCATAATACAAAACAAACTATACTAATAAGAACCACCTGTACCGGCTTAGTAAAGAAGTGTTTTATTTATATATATATATATATATATATATATATATATATATATATATATATATATACAAACTGTAAATGGGTAGAATGAGGCAGATGTGTTGTGATTTTTTTTTTATAATGATTTATTTTCAAGCGAATAAAAAAATATTAATGTAAAAAAGGGAAAAGTGTTATTTGCACGCACAACCAATAGTTCTAAGGCAGCTTCTGTAACCACTGCGCAAAAAAAAGTAATATCCACTATAATAGTTCTGAGCTTGTGAGTATCGCCTGCGAGGTGCTTTCCGTGCAGGCATTACTCACAAGCTACTACGGCTAAATAACAGGGAATCGAGCAACTTTGTCGCGCATGTTCAGTTGCGTCCCTTTGCGATGTACCAATTTGCGCTGACGCAACTGCTCATGCGCGACAGAGTCCCGCACACGCAGGGTGGGAGGGAGAGAGGGAGGGGGAGAGAGAGGAGGGAGGCAGAAAGGAGAGAGAAGGAGGTGGGAGGAAGAGAGACAGAAAACACACAAAGCGCAGAGAGAGAGAGAGGTCACAGAGAGAGAGAGAGGGCCACAGAGCGAGAGTCAGAGCAGAGAAAGAGAGGACGTACAGCGAGAGAAAGGTCGCACGGACAGGGCGCGCACGGTGAGAGCACAGACAATTGAACATACCATATGATACCATTATTTATGACGGGCAAGTTACTTGTTAATATATAATAAATGTTTGAGTCACCGCCAGAGCCTCACTGTCTTTGCAGATTCTTAAACAATGTTCCTACACCGTTTGCAAGCCTCCACCTTCTGGTACACAGTAGTGTTAGTGACTTCCATTTAAGCTTAATGGCCCCTTTATCAAGATGTTCTCTTTAAAAACAGGAATCTTTGGCCATGACTGTATGATCTCAATGTCTTGTGACTAACAACCGAAGCAAAATATTTAACTTATCCCTATTATTGCCCTGAGGTCAGAAAGCGCCTGATCTGTTGATTTATGGGGCTATACAGGAAAGACGTAATAAAGAAGCGATTGACCCCATAAGATTGGCATGTATATAGAATTAATTCTGTTACAGCTTACGTGTAAGTCAGGGAAAATCAATGGTAAAAGTGATCACAGAATGAAATAAATATAACATCTTTTTTTTTTTTTGCAAGGCTAATGCCTATATTATGGTCATATATAGATGGGCTAAAACATACTTGTAATTTTGTTATTGGGTTAAGTAAATAAGTTCATCCAAGTCAGTGAAGATCATATGGACATATCAGTTTACAGAAAACTGAAATAATGTGAGAATACGTAGCGCCATTACACTTATAGTATTTGAATGTGCATTTTCCATTGTGTTAAAGTATTTTTCTTATATACAGCTCTCTCAACTGCAACCTGTATCTTATTTCTCCTTAATTTTCGAAAAATCTAGATACAACCACACGGGAACTCAGTTCTTTGAAATACGGAAGTCAAGACCTCTGAGTGGGTAGGAATGACTTTTTTTCACTATTTATTTCTCAGCTTTGGTTTTGTGATACCAGTGCAAAATGCAGGTTGTGGTATTATTATTATAATGTATTTGTAACACGCCAACATATTCCGTTCCGCTGTACAAGGGTTAAGTTGAAGGCAAAACAATATTAACACACTGGTAAATAGCCCGTCAAAAATGACGGTATGATTTTTTATTTTTCTCTCCCTCCCTTGTGTCTCTTCCCCCCTTGCGTGTCTCTCCCCCCTTCCCTGTGTCTCTTCCCCCGCTCCCTGTGTCTTTTCCCCCCTCCCCTGTGTCTTTCTCGTCCTGTGCAGCTCGCTGCTGTTGTCGCGAACTGCGCATGCGGGCGCACTATGTTCACGTGCGCACAGCGTCCATACAGAAATGCGCATGCGCGCAGCTCTGTACGGACTTAGGAAGTGGTATGTGTGTGCGCTCCCATGGAGACATACCACAAATATTATAGTTGATTGCAAAGAATGGAGGGCCCTGTCTTTGTGCTTAGAATCCAGTGTCCATAGAGCTTTCCCCAAAGCACTGCGCAAGATTGAAAACTCACAAACTCACAATCTAAAGGTTTCACTGAGGGGGTTTATTTGCATGAATTTTGAATAATAACTCCCAGTAGATCCACAGGTACAATGTCCTCACTGTGTACAGGTAGCGGTTCATGTAACACCTTCGGCCAAAACATCAAAGAACCCATTGTGTATTTCTCGTATTTTACACCGCGCTATGTAAATATATTGTTTGTGTTTTGGTTTTCAGAAATGTTATCTATTTTATTGTAGGATCCAATTGCAAAGTCCTTCCCATATCTGCTGTGTGTCTATTCCTCGGAATACAAAGCGAAAGTAGAACCTATGTGCACATTTAAAGGGACATTGGATGTTTTTAGATATCACTAGGAATATAATATACCTATGTATCTATTTACTTTTGTCCACTTTATTTTATTAAAAAAGTGCTTGAAAGCTCTGTTTTTTCTACCTAAAATCCTAACTGGTTTCTCCCCTCTGCGGCTCATAAAGACAGTGTGCTTGAGTACAGAGTATGCAGTGTCTCATAGTAATTAATCAGTGAAAACATTCTGCAACATGCTGCTTGAGAGAGGTCACTGACAGGCTAATTTAAAACAATACATTTCACAGTCTGTATATTCATCAGCTGCAAACAGGTACAGAATGAATGACTTTAGGTAGAACCCCCCCCCCCCCCCTCCCCCCCAGAGCATTTAAGCACTTAATAAAATAAAATACATAAAAGTAAATAGAGACACAGATATATTATATTCCTTGTCAAATCCAGAAACCTTATATGTCCTTTTAAGGGACACAGCACGTGTCCTAGCTTTAGTAGTATAGCAACATACAGATATAAACATGGGAAGGAGGGGGGTTGGACAAATTACTTACTCCCCCACTAAGTTTTCAGTCTGTATATATATACGTATAGAAGCTACGCCCTGCATATACAGTGAGCTGCATCCCCCCAAACATTATTTTGGCTCCTACACCCCTGTATATAAATAAATATAATTGCGCACATACACATATATATTTTTTTCCATTGTACAGTGGCTATTTAGAACCATTGTAGCACTCCTATAATATGGATTTATTTGTTTATTTCATAATTTGTTAGGGGGAAAAAAATCAGTATTTGAAGTAAAAAAAAAAAAAATCTTAAAATTTTGAAGTTTCTTGTTTTTGACTTTAGCAAACATGTTCCTCTCCACCACCTATCGGGTATTGAGGGGTAGAAGAGGTCCTGCCAGGGACTGTCCTGATAGGGATCTTTATCAGTTTTGGTAACAGTTTTTATCTAGCTCCTTCCCTGCAGTGGCTGTTGCAGGAAAACCTACACTTGTCAAAACAAATTTAGGAAACCCTCCCTGGTGGCCCAGTGGTTAGGATTCAGTCCTTTCATTGCTGTGACTTGGGTTCGATTCCAGTCAGGGAACCAAGAGCTCACACCACCCTGACGCTGTGCAGAGATGGGCTTGGTCAGTACTTGGATGGGAGACCATCTAGGAATACCAGGAGCTGTATGATGTGGCCAACTGGAGAAGGAACTGACAACTTACTCCAGTATCTCTGCCATGAATACCAAGTGGATCAGCATTGTGTGTTACAGTCCATGAGGTCACTGAGAGTTGGACACGTCTGAACCACACAAATACACACCTGGGCAGATCCTCTTTTATCTCATGGACACCTAAAAGGTGGTGGAGAGAAGCACACAATGTGAGGTTCAGATGTAAGTTTTAAAAGAAACATTGTTTATTTTCGTCAAATACTGATTTTTTTTGTGCTAATCAGCTATTAAATACAATAATTAAACCTTATTATGCGATCATTACAGTTTTCATTTAATAAACCCGTTCCTATCCGCTGCCTCTGACAGTTCATTCTGTATCAGTTCCTCAGACATTCAGCTGCACAAAGAAAGAGGGTCAGTCCCTGCCAAGTATGCAGCTGTATTCTGGAAGACATAATTCTGTAGCATCTAGCAGTAAATATTTCTTGTGATTGTGTGAAAACACAGCCAGGAAGACAGCTGACAGCAGAGGAAGGCGCGCACACAAAGGGCTTCCTTGTGGGGGGAAAACCCAAGTGTGGAGAATTCCTCAAGGCATCTTGATGCAATCTGTCTGTTCTCATCTGCCAAGGACCACTGTAGTTCATGAAATACTGCACATGTATGATGTATGTAACAAACTAACAACATTAGCATGTGAAGATTCTGCCTATGTATAGAAGATTCCATCTTGTCTATGTTTCACTTCCTGACAGCTGGAGCATGAGTGTGTGGGGAGGGAGTGAGGATGAGGGATGAGTGATTTGTCAAATATTTTGCTTTCACTGAATTTGACACCATTAACCCCTTTCTTCCTATATCCAGAAACAGGCAGCTTCCATCAATAAATGCAAACCCAGCCCAACAGAAATGTAAATGCCTCTTTCACACCAAAAACTTCACTAAAGTATAATGGATCATGCAGCCACATCTACATTGATTTTTTTTTCCTGAGTAAACTGGCTTTATTGTTTTTTTTTCATGCTCAATTATGTATAGTCAGAATAAAAGTTTTTAAATACCGTATATATATTTTTTAATTGTACATTTATCTTTTATATATATCTGTATATGTCTGTCCTTTCAGATTAATGGAGACTGCACGGGAAATGACCAGAGAATCCTTACCTATCAAATGCCTAGAAGCCGTTATTCTGGGAATGTATCCTTTGTGATTAATAAGAAAAGCACAGTATTTATGTTACTTCCCAAGGAAAGGATATTATGCCATATCTGACAGCTGTTGGTGTATGTTTTTAACAAAGTAAGCACAAATACACAGCTTTTTATGTTCAGCCCAAACTCTGGGTATTTTAACTTGCAAAAATTAAAATGTGAGAATGTTGTAGACAATGCCAAACATGTTGAAGGACACATGGGATCAGGGAGAGGGCCACATCTGGACCCAGGGCCGGACGGTCCCACCCCTGTCCTAAAGCACCAGGCAAGTACTATGTCTTGTTATGCATTTAATAGATTGGTTATATTTCGCAAACACTGCTTGTATGGAAAATTATCTGAAGTTTAGAAACTTAACTTTGAAACTACAAAAATAGCTTCAGAGGAAAGTGATTATTCCTCTATACTGCAACTTTAAAACAAACAAAGTTGGGTAGAGCCTTTGTTAAGGGATCATTAACCAAACATTCTAATACAGCGAGCCCGAAAACAGGGCGCGGGACAATAGCTCGCCCAATAATTAAGAAGGGTGTCATACTGAGGAGAGAGGGTGGGTACTAGGGGGAGAGACACAGTGAGTAGTGGGGGGAGAGAGAGAGCTGGGGAGAGAGGGCGAGTACTGGAGGAGGAAGAGCTGGGGAGAGAGGGTGAGTAATGGGAGAGAGGGTGAGTACTGGGAGAGCTGGGGAGAGAGGGTGAGTACAGGGAGAGCTGGGGAGAGAGGGTGAGTCCTGGGAGAGCTGGGGAGAGAGGGTGAGTCCTGGGAGAGCTGGGGAGAGAGGGTGAGTACTGGGAGAGCTGGGGAGAGAGGGTGAGTACTGGGGGAGCTGGGGAGAGAGGGTGAGTACTGGGAGAGCTGGGGAGAGAGGGTTAGTACTGGAGGAGCTGGGGAGAGAGGGTGAGTACTGGGAGAGCTGGGGAGAGAGGGTGAGTACTGGGGGAGCTGGGGAGAGAGGGTGAGTACTGGGGGAGCTGGGGAGAGAGGGTGAGTACTGGGGGAGCTGGGGAGAGAGGGTGAGTACTGGGGGAGCTGGGGAGAGAGGGTGAGTACTGGGGGAGCTGGGGAGAGAGGGTGAGTACTGGGGGAGCTGGGGAGAGAGGGTGAGTACTGGGGGAGCTGGGGAGAGAGGATGAGTACTGTGAGAGCTGGGGAGAGAGGGTGAGTACTGTGAGTGCTGGGGAGAGAGGGTGAGTACTGGGAGAGGTGGGGAGAGAGGGTGAGTACTGGGAGAGGTGGGGAGAGAGGGTGAGTACTGGGAGAGGTGGGGAGAGAGGGTGAGTACTGGGAGAGGTGGGGAGAGAGGGTGAGTACTGGGAGAGGTGGGGAGAGAGGGTGAGTACTGGGAGAGGTGGGGAGAGAGGGTGAGTACTGGGAGAGCTGGGGAGAGAGGGTGAGTACTGGGAGAGCTGGGGAGAGAGGGTGAGTACTGGGAGAGCTGGGGAGAGAGGGTGAGTACTGGGGGAGCTGGGGAGAGAGGGTGAGTACTGGAGGAGCTGGGGAGAGAGGGTGAGTACTGGGAGAGCTGGGGAGAGAGGGTGAGTACTGGGGGAGCTGGGGAGAGAGGGTGAGTACTGGGGGAGCTGGGGAGAGAGGGTGAGTACTGGGGGAGCTGGGGAGAGAGGGTGAGTACTGGGGGAGCTGGGGAGAGAGGGTGAGTACTGGGGGAGCTGGGGAGAGAGGGTGAGTACTGGGAGAGCTGGGGAGAGAGGGTGAGTACTGGGGGAGCTGGGGAGAGAGGGTGAGTACTGGAGGAGCTGTGCAGAGAGGGTGAGTACTGGGAGAGCTGGGGAGAGAGGGTGAGTACTGGGAGAGCTGGGGAGAGAGGGTGAGTAGTGGGAGAGCTGGGGAGAGAGGGTGAGTACTGTGAGAGCCGGGGAGAGAGGGTGAGTACTGGGGGAGCCGGGGAGAGAGGGTGCGTACTGGGAGAGCTGGGGAGAGAGGGTGAGTATTGGGAGAGCTGGGGAGAGAGGGTGAGTACTGGGGGAGCTGGGGAGAGAGGGTGAGTATTGGGAGAGCTGGGGAGAGAGGGTGAGTACTGGGGGAGCTGGGGAGAGAGGGTGAGTACTGTGAGGATCGGGGAGAGAGGGTGAGTACTGGGAGAGCTGGGGAGAGAGGGTGAGTAGTGGGAGAGCTGGGGAGAGAGGGTAAGTACTGGGGGAGCTGGGGAGAGAGGGTGAGTATTGGGAGAGCTGGGGAGAGAGGGTGAGTACTGGGGGAGCTGGGGAGAGAGGGTGAGTATTGTGAGAGCTGGGGAGAGAGGGTGAGTACTGGGGCAGCTGGGGAGAGAGGGTGAGTACTGGGAGAGCTGGGGAGAGAGGGTGAGTACTGGGAGAGCTGGGGAGAGAGGGTGAGTAGTGTGAGAGCTGGGGAGAAAGGGTGAGTACTGGGACAGCTGGGGAGAGAGGGTGAGTACTGGAGGAGCTGGGGAGAGAGGGTGAGTACTGGGGGAGCTGGGGAGAGAGGGTGAGTACTGTGAGAGCCGGGGAGAGAGGGTGAGTACTGTGAGAGCCGGGGAGAGAGGGTGAGTACTTGGGGAGCCGGGGAGAGAGGGTGCGTACTGGGAGAGCTGGGGAGAGAGGGTGAGTATTGGGAGAGCTGGGGAGAGAGGGTGAGTATTGGGAGAGCTGGGGACAGAGGGTGAGTACTGGGGGAGCTGGGGAGAGAGGGTGAGTACTGGGTGAGCTGGGGAGAGAGGGTGAGTAGTGGGAGAGCTGGGGAGAGAGGGTAAGTACTGGGAGAGCTGGGGAGAGAGGGTGAGTACTGTGAGAGCCGGGGAGAGAGGGTGAGTATTGGGAGAGCCGGGGAGAGAGGGTGAGTACTGTGAGAGCTGGGGAGAGAGGGTGAGTACTGGGTGAGCTGGGGAGAGAGGGTGAGTAGTGGGAGAGCTGGGGAGAGAGGGTGAGTACTGGGGGAGCTGGGGAGAGAGGGTGAGTACTGGGAGAGCTGGGGAGAGAGGGTGAGTACTGGGTGAGCTGGGGAGAGAGGGTGAGTAGTGGGAGAGCTGGGGAGAGAGGGTGAGTACTGGGAGAGCTGGGGAGAGAGGGTGAGTATTGGGAGAGCCGGGGAGAGAGGGTGAGTACTGGGTGAGCTGGGGAGAGGGGGTGAGTACTGGGAGAGCTGGGGAGAGAGGGTGAGTACTGTGAGAGCCGGGGAGAGAGGGTGAGTACTGGGGGAGCTGGGGACAGAGGGTGAGTACTCGGGGAGCTGGGGAGAGAGGGTGAGTACTGGGGGAGCTGGGGATAGAGGGTGAGTACTGGGGGAGCTGGGGAGAGAGGGTGAGTACTGGGAGAGCTGGGGAGAGAGGGTGAGTACTGGGGGAGCTGGGGAGAGAGGGTGAGTACTGGGGGAGCTGGGGAGAGAGGGTGAGTACTGGGAGAGCTGGGGAGAGAGGGTGAGTACTGGGAGAGCTGGGGAGAGAGGGTGAGTACTGGGGGAGCTGGGGAGAGAGGATGAGTACTGTGAGAGCTGGGGAGAGAGGGTGAGTACTGGGGGAGCTGGGGACAGAGGGTGCGTACTGGGAGAGCTGGGGAGAGAGGGTGAGTACTGGGGGAGCTGGGGACAGAGGGTGAGTACTGTGAGAGCTGGGGAGAGAGGGTGAGTACTGTGAGAGCTGGGGAGAGAGGATGAGTACTGGGGGAGCTGGGGACAGAGGGTGAGTACTGTGAGAGCTGGGGAGAGAGGGTGAGTACTGGGGGAGCTGGGGACAGAGGGTGCGTACTGGGAGAGCTGGGGAGAGAGGGTGAGTACTGGGGGAGCTGGGGACAGAGGGTGCGTACTGGGAGAGCTGGGGAGAGAGGGGGAGTACTGGGAGAGCTGGGGAGAGAGGGGGAGTACTGGGAGAGCAGGAGAAGGCGGGGGAGTAGTGGGGGAGGAGAGGGTGAGTACTTGGTGAGCTGGGGAGAGAGGGTGAGTACTGGGAGAGCTGGGGAGAGAGGGTGAGTATTGGGAGAGCCGGGGAGAGAGGGTGAGTACTGGGTGAGTTGGGGAGAGGGGGTGAGTATTGGGAGAGCCGGGGAGAGAGGGTGAGTACTGGGTGAGCTGGGGAGAGGGGGTGAGTACTGGGAGAGCTGGGGAGAGAGGGTGAGTACTGTGAGAGCCGGGGAGAGAGGGTGAGTACTGGGGGAGCTGGGGACAGAGGGTGAGTACTGGGAGAGCTGGGGACAGAGGGTGAGTATTGGGAGAGCCGGGGAGAGAGGGTGAGTACTGGGTGAGCTGGGGAGAGGGGGTGAGTACTGGGAGAGCTGGGGAGAGAGGGTGAGTACTGTGAGAGCCGGGGAGAGAGGGTGAGTACTGGGGGAGCTGGGGACAGAGGGTGAGTACTGGGAGAGCTGGGGACAGAGGGTGAGTACTGGGAGAGCTGGGGAGAGAGGGTGAGTACTGGGGGAGCTGGGGAGAGAGGGTGAGTACTGGGGGAGCTGGGGACAGAGGGTGCGTACTGGGAGAGCTGGGGAGAGAGGGGGAGTACTGGGAGAGCTGGGGAGAGAGGGGGAGTACTGGGAGAGCAGGAGAAGGCGGGGGAGTAGTGGGGCAGGAGAGGGTGAGTACTGCTTAATTATTCGGCGCGCTATTGTCCGGCGCCCTGTTTTCGGGCACGCTGTTGTGGGTGCGTGCATTTTTGGCACGCACATGACGACTCCTGCTGCGAAAAGTCGGGGGGCCATCCCAGCATATTTATATTTCAATAGTTGTGTGGATTTGTGTTGATTTTATAAAAAAGTTTTTCTGTGAAGCTAATTATACCCTGTTTTTGTGACATGACAAGTGATTTATTCCTTTGCCAGACAAGCCTGTGACAAATGTTGCTGAGATTAATGTGTCCGCAGCTGTATGATGCATTACAAGGAGCCTCGCTATCTCCTCTAGTCATTTAAGGTCATGCTAGACATTGGCTTGACGTGCGGCCAGTTCAGAGCTGCAGATGAATTCCAGATCTGTGTATGATTGTGCGCTCATCCCTTATTTGGGAGCAGCAGCTTTTTTTCTTTTCAAAGCTTGTAATGTTTTGAGTATTTAGAAAAAAACAATTAATTTCTAGTAGGCAACAGTGATGAGTTAGCAGTTTGTGAGATGCATGTTGTCCCAATTAGTAGCTCTACTCATCTTTTTTAGAGACTGTGCAGGCTCCAGAAAGCCTTGTTGCTGCAGGATTTTCAAGATTTGTAGATGATCCTTCTAACTGTGAGTCACTTATCAGTAACATGCAAACACAAAAAAAAAAAACACAACCTTTTTATATTTTGCTACTTTTGTATTATTATAATTATAATTATTCTTTATTTGTAGCGCACCAACATATTCCGTAGTGCTGCAGAGGGTTAAGTACAAGGCGAAAACAATATCAATACATTGCATAAGAATAAAGGGCCCTGTCTTTTGAGCCACAAATCAAACATACATTGTGCTTTCCTGAACAGGAGAAACGGCAATCCCCAGACGTACGTTTCGGCCTTCATTGGGCCTCTTCAGGGAGTAGCTGAGCAAGGGGTCCATGTCTGGAGCCTCCTATCACCCTTAGGGAGACTAAGCCCCAAGGGACATTTAAATAAAAAAATTATAGGCTCCTTAGGGAATTTAGCTACACCTCACTGACGAGGCCCAATTAAGGCCGAAGCGTACGTCTGGGGCTTGCTGTTTCTTCTGTTCTGGGTAGAATTGCCTGGTATTTCGGGGCTGGGTCACTCTAGTGAGTGGGACCAGACTGATATACTACAGGATATTTCTCCCTGTGAAGGGCACGAGTGAGCTAAAAGAGGCTGCTCTCAGAGTGGGTTATAATGTCCATAGAACAAACCTATTAAGGGCAGTTAATTCTCTGATTGAGCACCCATATTTAGTTTTTTCTTTATTGAAACAGGCAAACTAAATTAGCACTGATAAGGTTAATAATTAAATGAACCCCATAAAAAACGGTTATTGGGCACAGTTTTGGGTATGCCATTTTTGGGTATGCCATTTTGTCTGGGTGACTCATAAAGATAATTTATAGTACACCATGCTAATTTGATAGAGATATTTTTCAGACTAGAGACAATGGCTAGAATAATGTAGAACCAGACCTTTGAAAATCTATTTCTAAACAGAACTTTTATTAGGGGAAGAAAAAAAGAAACAAATACCCTATTGTAAAAGTGTATGATCATTTAGGCACTTGTAAGTGTATAGAATAGTGAAATTATTTTTTTTCTGTGCCATTTAGTCAAAAGAAAAAAGTATTATTTCACAGTGAATACTGATCGACAGGTAACTGGAAGTGCAGTTTTGCAACATTTTCAGGAACTCCTTCTGACAAATTCAGACTTCAGAGTGTCTGCTGGATTAATATTAAGTCTGTTTTAAAGTATAATTTCTTTAAAAGAGTATATTTAATATATAGGACTACTGGGGTAGTATTACTTGGGCTCCATGTTCTAAAATGTTCTCTGGCGCCCTCGGCTCTAGCACCTTATCCTTAATGATCTAGTCATGTATACAGCGTAAGTTTACTGTTGCGAAGACACCAGCCGCGAGCAGCATGTATATGTGAGATGAGAGGATTAGTGAGATGTCATTTTAATCAGGTCACTTACTAGACTTGTGTCGCTGGCATTTACTGTGCAATTTATTTCTTAGGGTTTATGTCCTGTGCTGGTTATATTTAAGGCAGTTAATGTTTGTTTGTTTATTTGTTACCAAAACATTTTTATTTACCAATAAAAATTTTTTTTAAATATTTTATAAGAATTAAAAAGGAATTAAAAAATTCAAAATATAAGTGTTAATGTTAAAAGGATAGGGAGGTGATCATAAAAAAATAATGAGATCAATTGAATGTTATTAATATATATATATATATATATATATATGTTGCTCTAATGTTTTCGAAAGTGAATTTAATATTACATTTTGCTTTTATGGATCATTAAACAGTAATTTTATTAATGATTACTGACTGTATAATTTAAATAATTAGCTCCTTTGCATTATAGTAGTCCCTGAATTGAAATTAAAATTAAGTGTGACATCTTCCCCTACTCAACATCTTTTGCATCTCTGTAGTGCTATTTGTGTGGAGTTCATCCCATTAAAACCCTATATTAACACAAACACTAAAGCACCACTATAGTGCATTTACAGGTAAGGCTCAGATGTTTGTTTATTGGGCATAGACTAATAAAAGCAGTATGCAATTAAAAATAAATAAAACTTAAACATTTTTCTTAGCTTTTAAACTGTTAGTTTTCTTCTCAAGCAGAGCTGCTTTTCTTCTCCTACCTGTGTCTATCAGGGGTGTGGTCAGCTCTGTCTGTGGACTGGACTATAGTGGCGCTTGGAAGCAGGCTGGGCTGATGTCACGGGCCCTGCCCCAATACATCATTAAATGCTTCCCACAGCTACACAGAGGTAACAGCTCTATTGTAACATGCTTGCAGCTGCCCCATATGCTTCGTCCAGTGACAGTGCATGAGCCCCACCCACCTTCACTTAACATGCTCAATCTGAAGCAGAAGCTACACTGGTCAAACTTTATTCTAGCACACTGGAAGAGCTGGACATGCCCCTGATAGATACAGGTAAGAGGAGAACCCTGCTCGAGGAGAAAACAGACAGTTTAAAAGTGAAGAAAAAAATTACTTTTGTTTATCTTAGGCTGCATATTGTTTTAAATATAGTATCTGCACAGCAAAACAGGTTTATGTATAACTGCTCTACCGTGGTCCTTTAATGAGGACGTTCCACCAGAAGAGAAGTTTAAACATTTTGGTTATTTAAAATAATGTTAATTATAAGTTGGAAACATACTTTGAAAATTATCATTTCAATTGGGCAGCTCCCCTACTTGGAAAGCTTTTTTTTTCCACTTTCAAGTTTTATTAGAAGAGAATAAATATTTCAAATTACAGCAATTTATACATTCATTAAATATGTATAAAAATAAGTATTTGTAAGAAAAAAGGATTTTTGATAAAAGATTACCCCGTTTTAAGGCATTGTTGTCTTTTTATAGTGATATATAAATATCTCTGCTACTTGTTTTTCTTCCTTTTTGTCTTATTAAATTATTTCAAGTAATAGTTTACAAACTCACTGTAACCAGTGTAGATATAAAAGGAGTATAAAATCTATAAAAATAAGGTTAAGAAGAACAAAATAAAAGAACTCAAATAAAAGAAGAGTAACATCAATAACTTAACTTAATAATAAAAGAAAATAAATGATCTTATTTTCCATTATAATTTCTTTTTCTCAGTTTGTAAGCTTTATCGGAGATAGAAATTAAATTTTCATGGTTTGCATCTCCTTATATCTCAGAGGCTGTTACTAAGGGCAGGACCTCAGGCTCCCAACTTCATCTAGTAGTTTTCCTTTTATAAAATATTAGGAGTGAGTTATCACAAGCCACGGCTCCCAGATCTTATAGAAGGATGTCATGGATACGGTCATTGATGAGTACGTAATTCAATTTATTTTTGACTGCAGTTATATTTAGTGAATCAAATTTCCATCGTTTAGCTATGTGGCTTTTTGTAGCCAGCACAAACAATTGGATTATTTTTATTATTATCTTTATTTATATCGCGCCAACATATTCCGTAGCGCTTTACAGGTGGTTAGTACATGGCAAAAAAACGAACTTAACACCTTAAAGAATGGAGGGCCCTGTTTTTGAGCATATAATCAAATGTACATAGTGCTTGTTTCCAAGACACGGACACACAAATGAAACTCGCAAACTTACAATCTAAGGGATTAACTTGTTCCGGACATTGATAAGGCCTGAGACTAGTGTACCTAAAATACATATTCCCATTTCTGGGGCGAGATCCACATCTAGGGCCTAACATAGATCTTGTTTCCAGGAAATCATATACAGTGGTACTTTGGTCCTCAACCTGCTTGGAACTCAACATTTTCAATACTCAACGCGTCTGCTTAAAAAAAAAAAAATGGCTCGGAACTCAACGCTTGCTCGGTACTCAGTGCACTTGCATTATCCTGCATCCTGTCTGTGTCTACAAGGATCAAAATGCTGCATGTGTCTACAGGAATCAAAGTGCAGTCTGTGCCTATAATAATCATAGTCAAGCCTTTGTCTACAAGAACCAAAGTGTAGCTTATGCTGACAAGAACCTCCTTCTCCTCCTCTATATCACCACCATCTCTTTGAGCCTTCAAGTCCTCTCAGTACAGTTAAATTCTATGTTATTTGATCTACTCATTGTTTTTTATTTTGTATCAAAAAACAACACCATCGGTTCAAACTAAAATGTGAAAATTCAAGGGGCTTGGAACGGATTATTTCATCTTATGTTGATTCCTATAGGAAAGTTTACCTTGGGACTCCACCTGCTGTCCGGAACGGATTAAAGTTGAGAACCAAGGTACCATTGTATATATTTTATGGCCCTCTGGAGGAGTGTTAAAGGAATCGTAAATCTTTCCTAGGATTCTTCGTGTCAGGGGACTTTTCTGGCAGATGTGTGAAAACCAAGTATCTTGGGGGTGTCCCAAGGTACGTATTAAATTAGATACAAAATGTTTTATTTGACAGAATCTAAAGTGTCATTGGGGTTCCCTAGTGGCCCAGTGGTTAGGATGCAGGTGCTTTCACCACGGCATCTTTGGTTCGAATCCAGCCAGGGAACCACAAGGTCACACCGATAAGTACTTGGATGGTAGACCACCTGGGAATACCAGGAGCTGTATGCTGTGGCCCACTGGTGAAGGAACCAAGTGGGTCAGCATGGTGTCTTGTCCATGAGGTCACGGAGAGACGGCCACAACACCATTTACATTTTACAAAGTGTTCTTGAAGTGAGAGGTTACATTTGTCTCTCAAAGATCCTTAGGTTAATAGTCCCTCATCTGAAATCCAAGAATATATTTTGGTGAGTTTGTTTATTTTCCACCAAGTGAAGCTCTTATCTGGGAGTCCGGGTGGAAATTGTGGATGTGGTAAAATGGGAGCTAGTGGAGAAAGAGTAGATCTTAATTTATGTTGTTCTGCTGCCCAATTCTTGCAAAGTTTTTACAAAATGTGAATCAACCCTCTCTGTTTCTGTATGAGGAGGAATTTATTATGGGTTGCCAATATTGATATCAATAGGAGAGGTATTTTTACAGCTGGCCATCAATGATATCAGTGGGGAGGTGGTATTACAGTTTGCCAACAATGATCTTAATAAGGGAGAATATTATTATAGTTTGCCAACAATGAGCCTGGAGAACTCCACAATCTGTGCAGAATGGTGTCATTGTTCAGTAGATACTGATACAAACAACATTATTTTATTAAAATTAAATGTAAAATTTTTGTTGACCTAAAGTTTTAAAATATATTTTTATTGAACTTTTTTGTCGGTTATAATAGAACTGCTGGCTCACTTAGCTAGTTTATTGTGATGACGTGCCTATTACAACAATTGATACATTAGCATACCATAGTGAACCTAGAATAATATGTTTGCGTATGTAGTTATTATTCTTAAGTTACCTCACTGGTATAATGTTTTATTTCCTAAATTAGTTCGAAGGGTCTAGTGCTAATTTCGAAAGTAGTGTGTTTTTTTGCAAGTTCAGTCACATTACATGATCCTTTGCTGTAATGGGCATCTAGCTACAATAACCTGGGTAGGTTTGCCATCAAAACTTTTGAATGTTTCTTGGAGAACACCATCATTCCATGCTAATGGCTTAATAAATATAGCCATGCTTAAAGGCATATCTAAATTTCCTGGATTATGAATGCATCTGATAGAGGAGAATCAGTAGTGTATGCAAACTTTTTTTGCATGAAAACATACTAAAAATAAACATTTACAAACTCACCCCGATGTTTGCTAAATGTTTTCACTTTGCAAGTTGGGGCTTTTGTTAATTGACACCCCTGAAAATCCCTGCTAAGATTAGGATAAAATTCATAATTCATTTTGGCCAATCAGGCGACAGCAGAGGTTAGCTGATACATTTGTATCATACTCTGGGGTTCCTGTGTTGCAAAGCAGCCTGGGATATGTAGTCTCTCTCTCTCTCTTTCTGTATATCCTTGTGCTCTGATTCAGCTGTGGGCTCAGACCCCATGTGATTCCATCCTGCAGCAAGTACTTCCTTTGAAAGGTCAAACTCTGTACCTGGATGCCTCTCCTCAGTGTACTTGGTTATGTAAGCTCCCTGTGGGTGTACAAAGCTGGATTTTACTTTCCTAACTTTGTAAGTACACTGAATATATCTTTATAACATATTTTTCTGATAACCATTGCCTTTTTCTTACCAAACATTTCAAACCCAGGAAACTTATATATACCTTTAACTAGATCACGCTCTTCGTGACGTTCAGCCCTAGCTCTTTTTCAAAACCCTGCAGAACTATAGTGAATGCGGTCCATGGTCTATACACAACACCAGAATACAAACATGGATGGCACGGACATAGCAGTGTCCTGAACATAGGACAAGGACTAGATAATATTTGAGGTTTAGACTGGAGCAAACAGTAGACTGGATGTATACAAACTATTTTGTGCATAATCACAAAGCTGTTTGGGGTAGAGGGTGGCACAATTAGGGCAAATTAACATTTACAGATGCATATTAAAGCCCAGGCCGAAAGGATTGCTCACCACTGTATTTAATAGGTCATGCAACATTATCCTGCAAACATTGAGGCATAAATATACATTTTAAAGGATCATATTGTCTGCTAATTCTATCTATCTAAAAGTTTTAATTAAGTAGACTTCGGAACAACCTTAAGCTTATCCGAAGCATGCTTAAAAGCCTTAATTATGTTTTACCCTACCACTTCCATTGGCAGTCTGTTACACTTATTTACTACTCTTTCCGTAAAGTAGTACATTCTCAAATTACTTATAACTCTTCTACCCACCAAATCAAAGGTCCTATCATATCCCACCTCTATCCTCTTGTCAATACATATTCAGGCCATAAAGCCTATACTTATCAGTCAAGTATTTTAGGCCATTTTAGTTGCCCTCTTCAAACTCTATCCAGTTTGTTGATATCCCTTTAAAGATACAGTCTCCAAAACTGGGCACTGTATTCTAGATTAAGTCTAACTGGGGATCTATAAAGTGGTATTAATACCTCTCTTTTTCTGCTTTTTATGCCTCAATACACCCAATCTTCCTACTTGATTTCCCTGCTGCTTTGTTGCATTGATTGCCTACATTTAAATCACGCAATATAAAAACACCCATTTCCTCTTCATTTGCCATTATATACTTATGCATTGATACTTTTCTCAAAAAATGATTGCTTTTCCCTTTGCCTTGAAATATTTGAGAGCACATTTGTCTTTTGTTGTCTTTGTGCCAGTACTTTCCTCTGTTCTACATGCTAAGGTCTCTTAGTCACAATACTTTAACCCTGAAGAAGCAAGAGGATCCAGCAAAACCTTGCTCTGCAATTTGCTGTTCGGCAGTTGTGCTCCAAATGACCAGGGACTCCTGTTTATGGTCCGTTGTGTATAAGCCTCATTAGATAGTTACTGCAATGAGGGCAGAAAGCTGAAATATGTATAAAGTAGAACTATATAATAAGGCAGTTATACCATAGGAGCAGTTGTTGTTTAGTCGTTCAGTTGTGTCTTCCTCTCCATGACCCCATGGACCGCAGCACACCAGGCACATCTTGTATCTGGTTGTGCTCATCCATTTTCCTGGCAGATATCCTGAAGTGGGTTGCCAGTTCCTTCGCCAGTCTACCGCAATTTGTCTGACCTCTCTGGCGTGACCTGTCCATCTTGGGTGACCCTCATGGTATAGCTACAGCTTCACTGAGATACACAGGCCCCTTCACCTCAACAAGGTAGTGATCCAGAAGGGGATAGGAGCAGCAGGGTGTATTAAAGGGTGCTGCCATATAATGCCTATTTCACATTGTACAAATATGAGTGCACCTATATGCGTGGGTATTTGTATGTTTATGTGTGTACTATTTATATTCTTCACTAGCGCTCTTTCGCCCACCATAAATGAAATGATTGTTGCGGTAAACAACCTCCTTATAAAATCTACTACACAAGCTAGGAACCGGCCCCATACTGATGAGAGGCCATAACCTTGAAACAGCTGTACGTGGGTAGGACTCCTATCTTGTCTATAATCCATCCTGAGCTTTGCCCACAGCTGTGTAATACAGCAGGCATATGCTTAAAGGAAGCCATGTTTAAAATGGTAATGGATTACAAGAGCGAAGCAGTGTAAAAACGGTATTTCTCGGGCAGGAAACAAGTTTTATTTTAGATGTTCAAATGTACTATTATATATATATATATATATATATATATATATATATATATATATAATTTTACATTCATATGTGTACTTTAATTATGTTTTTATATACTTATAAACTTAAATTGCTTCATTATTCATACAAAATAATATGTATGCATACTAGAGCTTGAGGTTATGGTAGCATAATGCATTCTATCATTCTCTATTCTATGTCCATACATAACTGATGTGTTACAATGCATACAATTGTTACACTGAAGGTCTATTCCTCAGTAAATGTATTGATATCCAGCAGAGACCTATTTACTGCCTTATTACATTCCATTAAGATGACATTGTAGGATGTTTGTTTGTAGGAGGGGGTGACTGAAGCCTTTGTGTTGTGGGAACAGATGATTATTCAAGAGAAGCAATAATTATAAACTCTAGGCGAGGCTGTCCTTGGGACAATCACTGGATCAGCACAATATGGTGACCATTCTTTTGCTATTTGAATGAAAACAAAAAAATTTAAACCCATATTGTGAGCAATTACAAAACTATCATATAAATAGCATTCTCCCCTCCTATTTGATGTTTTATTATGTGTTTCCCATTGTTGAAATGGAAACTTTATTTTTACAGTACTTGACTATCTGTCTGTATCTATCTATCTGTCTGTCTGTATCTCTATCTGTCTGTCTGTATCTCTGTCTGTCTGTCTGTATATCTATCTATCGCTCATATCCATCTATCTATCTGTCTGTCTGTCTATATTTCTGTATCTCTATCTGTCTGTCTGTATCTCTATCTGTCTGTCCGTCTGTATCTATCTATCTATCTATCTATGTATCTATCTATCTGTCTGTCCGTCTGTATCTATCTATCTATCTATGTATCTATCTATCTATCTATCTATCTATCTATCTATCTATCTATCTATCTATCATAGGCATACTGTAATAGAAACTGTTTTCAATTTGACTGTAATTTAGCATAACCATAGTAAAATATTAAAGCCACATTATCCCCTCCTCCTAAAAAAAATAGTTTTATTTGTTTGTTATTGTTCATTTGCTTAATCCGTTTTCAGTATATCTGCCTGTTTCATTCTCTTCCCTCCTGTTTTGCTGCATTGTTTACTTATGGGAACAGAGAGCACTTGTTTTTTCTTGAACTGTGTAAATAGTGCATATGGAGCTTTAGCAGTGAGCACATATACAATATTGCCACAAGTAAGGTAAATATGACAAACTAGGAGGAACAAATTGGGACAGCCAGAGACACTGAAAATGCATTAGCCCTAGAGGATGAGTAAAAAATTAAATCCACATTTTGGAGTTAAATATGTGGCAGTATGTGCAGCCCTTTTCTATTTCATAGTCGCATCCCGTCAGAACAGTGGCGTTGAGCGCTGCAGGCAGAGAACTATTTCCATCTCCGATCTGGCTCATAAGGCGCGCTGACAATAGAGGGCTTGAGCTATGAGAGGCACACCTGAGGCCCTGGGGGGCCGAGTGCCCACGCCGGACATATCTATGACCCGCCGTCAAATCAGCACCACGTCGGAGGTGGAAATAGTTATTTGCCCGCAGTACATTTTTTGCACCACCAGGTGGTGCTGTGTTGCAGCACTCAACCCAACTGTTCTGACGGGATGCGGCTACGAAGTAGACTAGATCCCTATGTGCTAGGTCCAGTGATATAAAAATGGAAATAAACTTAGGGCTTTTTCTTCAAAGGGATCTGAAACAGGCAGATACACTGGAAATGGCTTACCCATGGAGGCAAGTAAACGAATAATAAAAAACTAGAATAAAAATGTTTAAAGGTCTTTTTTAGGAGTATGGGAAAATGTGGCTTTAATATTTTACTATGGCAGTCTGAGTAGGGTAAACATTTGTCGCTTTTATCTGATTCGTGAGTCAGTGTTAGATGTGTAGAGAGAGCAGATTATAACCATGAATTATAGATTACTTGGTTCTGCCTGTGCATATGTTCCCTATCTGATGAGCTGTTGCGTCAGATATCCCAGTGGAGAGTCAATTTTGGTAATTAATACTATACTGGGCCATAAGTACTAAGGGCTGAACTCATTACTTCCTCCCATGACTCGTTCTTACTTCTTAGGTCTTCTTATACCTTATAGGATAACAGAGGAATGGGATGGGTCTCCAAAAGGTCTCCAGCACAACCCTTTGTCATCTGTTAGTATCTCTTTATGGGATATGGAAGGTTTCCATATTTTACTATGTTTATAATATCCCTAAGTATATATTTACTACTATGTACTTTATTTTCTTAGGAAGTGCTTATAAGCTCTGTTTTTACGGTCTAAAATCAAACAAACAGTCCCTGTATGGGCCTGCCCTCTGCAGTTTATGCAGACAGACTGTAGGCCTGGATGTGTATTTTGGTGGCCTAGCCTATCAAAGACAATGAGATCTATCCTTTATGTTGTCGGGGCAGGTCTCCTGCTGCAGTACGGCCTCCAACCGCTAGATGGCGTTGACAATATTTTGTAGCGCTGCCGATATGTGAGAGAAGTTTTAAGCTTAGAATGTTAGCCTAATCCTTGAACTAACCCTAACCCTCACCCTAACAGTTTACCTAAGCCTTGACTCTATGATATGGCACCGGAATATTGGTAGCGCCATCTAGAGGATGTTCACTGCTGCTGCCTTGTGCTGCGCTACCATAACAGGATAGTACCGGACCATGTCTCAGCAGTATGTTGCTGAAAGATGGCTACTGAGTGGCTAGTAAGTACAGCGTGAGTTGGAGAGGGCAGACCCAAGCATGGACTATTTGGTTTTAGGTAGTAAAAATACAGATTTAAGTGCTTCTTAATAAAATAAATGATATAAAAGGAAATACATGCACAGGGATATTATATCCCTAGTAAAATCCAGGGACCTTACATTATCCGTTTTAGTTGGAATATTACACCTTACGCATTATCTATTGAGGTCTATTGGAAGTGACAATGAGAACTTGCAGCCTTGGTTATCATTGGTGTTCAGTGTAATTATAATAAATCTATTCCCGAGGTTTAATTAAAGAAACAATTTTTTTGTTTTATAAAAATCAAATATATAGTTGTGGATCAACAGGGTTTTGTTGGTCACGTTTGCTGGGCTGCAATAAGCGCCATAGACGCTCATCGTGAGGCATGTGGGACTTGGGCTGCAATGAGCGCCAAAGGCAGGGCTCACATCACCCCGGCTTGCGAGGCCCACTGTGTGCATCTCTCTCTCTTCTCTCTCTTCTCTCTCTTTCTTTCTCTCTCTCTCTCTCTCTCTATCTTTCTCTCTCTTTCTTTCTCTCTCTCCTTGTGAGCTCCGCAGGTGCTCACATTGGGTGGCAAACAGCATTGCCAGGCTTTAAATTAGGGGGAGGAGGGGGAAATAACACACCAGGGAGCAAGTAGACAGGGGTAGAGACTCGCAAGGGCTGCTTTCCTGTGTGTACTTGGTTATGTAAGCTCCCTGTGGGTGTTCAAAGCTGGATTTTACTTTCCTTCATTTAGCTTTGTACACTGAACTTTTCTATACAACACAACTTTTTCTGATAATCACTGCCTGTTTCTTACCAAACATTTGAAACCCAAGAAACTTATATATACCTTAAAGCCAATTTATTTAGGTAGCTAAAATGGGCTTGGTAGATATGCCTTTTGGTTCTTACCTGCCATCAAATCTGTGATTGCACAAGGCATGACGGTTTGTGAGAGATTTAAACGGACACATGATGGACAGTAGTAGAGTTTTCTGGCCGTCACCTCTGGAGGTTGCTGTGTTTAATTTACTTCTGTGAAAAGTAAATGTAATAAGCTGCTATTCTTCACAGTGAGGAGTGAGATCCGGTTTCTTGTTCTCTCAGTATCCTCATGGAAAGCTGTGACATATAAACAAGCCGTGTAATCATCACAGCTTCATGCCTGTGTGCACTCTCATTACTCGCTGGGTGCTGCTGGTAAATAAATGTGTTCTTTCTGTGCACAGCTCGCACTCCACCTCCGAATGTATCACCCACACGAGATTTCTGTTCTTGTTTACCTGGGAAGAAAATAGTTTTTTAAAGATACCCGCTCATTGCTAGATATGTAAAGGTTGGTAGAGTTCGGAAGGCTTGTCATCTCATTAACAATCTAGATGTTTAATTAGGCATTGATCTTGAATAAAATTCCTATTCAAGCAACATTCAGTATCAAATGTACCTCTAAACCTCCAGTTGATCTACTTGTCTCCACCCCTTCATTGGCTGGAGAGTTAGTGCTTCATTCATTTCCATATATCGCAAAGTTACACAGACAAAAAGTGGCCAGTATCTTTCCATTACTATTCTATCCCCCCCCCCCCTCTCCTCATGATTGCGAGCGTGCTCCTTGAAATGCCTGTGCGAGTAACCCCTACTCGCAATATTATACCTGTTTTCCCACTGGTTTTCCCACATCATGAATATTATATATTGCTTGAGCTCAAAAGATATATTTATTTCAAAATTACTCAAAATTACTTGGTAGTCACCACTCTTAATATTCCTGATATTTTCCAAAAATATTTAGAGTACTATTGAGTACTAGCAAAGGCTTAAAAATGCCTTTGTGCCTGTTTTAACCCTCCCCACTGACTGCCAATCGCCCACTTCCCTGCTCAAACCCCATCCTATTCTCCAATCACCCCATCTACATAACCATGGGGGTCCATTGAGAGCCCCGTGCCATCTAAAATATGAACCCTGTGCCAAGGAGGTTATTAAAGGACCCCTGTGACACCCTTAAAGTTAACCCCCAACACGAGGGTCCCTATTGGACCCCCATGGCACCTACAATTAACCCTGATGAAAGACCTAAAATCTTAGCAATCCAATATTTCAAAACTAATTTTGAGCAGAGTGACAACCAAACCCCCATTCTGATTGGCTGAGATATGATTGGATCTACTTTAAAATAAGTGCTCTACCAAATTTAGGGGGTCGGGGTCTTTACTATATTGCCCCTGACTTACCCATGCGGATATTTGATCTCTAGCTCCTGGCACATTTTGGGATCTCAGGAAATGTTGCCATGTTGCTATAACATACTTGGGCTCATGTAATAATTAGCTGTAGCTCATTTCTAATCCTTAGCAATTATCTCCAGTTTAATAAGCTAAATGCCAGACCCACCCAGTACAGTAGTCTGTTAACATGAAACAGTAATGTAGTAATAATAATATTAGCTAGTGGTTCTAAGCCACTGGCCCCTTCCATTTGTTAATCTCTACTGCCACCTACTTCCATGCAATAATACTACTGTTATTTGTAGGATTTAATGCAGTTTAAATCTAACGCACTCATTGGTTGTTTCCAAAGCACCGATACAAAATTGAAAACTCATAATTTTACAATCTAAAGGAATATGACACAGACTTTAATAACTAAGCATTTATGTGGCTGTTAACTTGTATGCAACTGGGCATCCATTTATTCTTTACCACACCCACTATGAGAATCAGGGATGTTGACATTGGAGAGGAGGATTGTTTGTATGGGGCCTGCCCTGGAAGGGGGGCCCCATGCTGGCAGGCATTTATATTAAGTGCTGAGATGCTGCCATCAAGGGAGGAAGGAACAGAGCTCCTAAACACAGCCTGCCTGGCTCATAAGTGTTGAATATTTTTCTCCATCACTAAATATACTCATTTAATAAGGCAAACAAATTAAGATATGTCACCACTTTATGTTCAGTTAACATAATGGCTGGCTATGGGAGAATGGGGTAAGTGGGTGTGCGACGGGTTGGGGTCCCTGATATTACATTTTTATTTTACTTAATTAACCTCAGGATCACCATCAGAAATCTTAACGGCCTAGTTAAGGAGAGTTAGAGAGTGGGAGGTCCTAAACAAATACTAATTAATTATCCAAGCTCCGTTATCTAACACTTCCACTCAAAATGTTTATCATCAACTCATTGCTATTATATTAATTTATATATTTGCTTTTTATTTATGCAGTAACTGGGACTTTTCCTGCGTCACTTTAATGGTTCCATTCTGGACACTGGCTGTATAATAATAAATCTTGCGGACACATTTCTGTTTGTGTATACACGCCTATTGGTGATCGTTAATAACATTCATACTTAATGATTAACGTTGAAAATTGTTTCATCTTTACAAGTTGCTTTCACGGATCAGATTCTGCAGTTACTAGTCTCTGCCAACTATAAGGTCAGAAAGGGGAACAGCTCTGGCCATGGCCGGATCTACCTTTTTGGAAACCCTAGGCAGTGAAGTGGAGGAGCCCCTGTGAGTGAGCACACATGCTATGCACGGACTCATTTTTACCTTCTCTCTGCGTGTAAGTTCCTTTTTCTGTTGTAATTCTAGGTGTTTACCCCTAGGAGCCAACTGCAGCATTTTGTTTTTTTAAGCCAGGAACCATTAAAAAAAAAAAAAAAGTGGCGCCCCTAACAGGGAAATGCCCCTAGGCGGCTGCCTATTTGGCCTAATAGGTAATCCGGCCATGGCTCTGGCTGGCAGACAGTACTAAATTGTCAGGCGCAAGTTTGTATCAACAGAGTGCTCCTCATTAGCTGGATTCTGGCTCTGTTAAAGTTGCAACACTCTACCGTTGGTATCCATGGAAGACAGAACGCAATAGAGGCTGTTTCTAATTTTTGAAAGTTAATTTAATACTGAATATTAGTTTCATTAATGATCAAAATGTAATAAAAAATTAAATCAACAATTTCCTCCTTGTTATGGCATTACAGTGGTCCTTTAATGTGGTAGTATTGTATACTAACACACAGACTGAAACTGAAATTGATATATTGGGCGAGATATTTTGCTTTGCCTGCTCAACCTGTCTTTTGCAACAAGCGAGCAGTGCCTATACGCAAGGTATTGAATAGGGAACATAGGGCTATACATACATTTCTGTTCTTTAGTGACAATACCTATGAAAACAAAACATATTTCACTACAAAAAAAAGTACACCCTTACTATGGTTTTGTTGTCAAGCAGGTTTGTATTTTGTATTAGTAAAATAAATTATAAATCTTAAAATCAGACTTTTGTAAGTAAATTGGTAAAACAAATGTATTATAAAACTCACCCATTTCTATTGATAGAATACAATCTGGTAAACCCAGAATATATGGTGACAGTTTCCCTTGAAAAAAATAAAAATAAATAAATAATATACAATCTTTATAGTGAGGTTTTGTTGAGTGGTCGGTGATATTTGCAGCACATTGACATTTTCTGCAGTCATCGCCATTTTTTAGATTTTCACTAAGCTTTTAAATCCAATTATTTGCTTCAAGCTTCTCTGCGAAAAAGGTTCTCTTCAGCAAAGTAAAACGATGTTCTTGCAAATAGTGCAGTCTCATACAAAAATAGACCACTGGACAGTGGTGTCACATCCTTTATTTTGATTACATTTCTAAGCAACTCTATTTTATCTTCATATCTCCATCACCTCCAGATTTTATTGCTAATCATTATTAAATAAACAAACAAGACCCGACTGTATGACTACTACAGTGGAGCTTTAAACAAGATGTTACACTGATTTTAGCAGAGAAATTAATTTCTTGGAATATTGCTATCTGACAGCATAAGGATGATAATAGAGATATAATACAACTTTAGGAATACATTTATAAATAATGTACATAAATATACATAAAACAGTCATAAATACTCTATTCATTTATATGATTAGAGATATGTACAGTAGATCTAGCTCTCAAGGTAGTCACTCCATGTAAATATTGTAGAGGCTTATATGTAACCCCCTTGCTGCAAGAGTGGCCGGTAAGAAATCCCACAGCTTTATCCTCTTTGCTGCTGCCATTTATAGCTACTTATTCTGATCCCTAATTCCAGCCATTGATATCGTTCATCCTCACTGCACACAGTCAGAGCTAATGTATACTCCATATGTCAGCATGCTCAGAATATAAAAAACAAAGATCTCTCTCTCTCTCTCTCGTTCTCTCTCTCTCTTGTTCTCTCTCTCTCTTGTTCTCTCTCTCTCTCTCTCTCTCTCTCTCTCGTTCTCTCTCTCTCTCTTTCACTCACTCTCTCACTCTCTCTCACCAATATACAGCAAAAAAAGAGCCCGTCTCTCAGACTTTTTTCCACCTTAAGCTATATTTGGGATTAGCAGCCATCTAACAAAATCAGCAGCATTAGGAACCAGCCCCACCCTGATGTTTGAACCGGTGCAGTCTGTGGGGATGTGTCCTAACTCATGTAAATCCATCCTGTGCTGTGCTCAAAAGCTGTGTTATAACGACAGGAGTATGCCGTAAAGAAGCCATGTTTAAAATGGTATTGGATTAAAGGGGGAAAATGCATTTTGAGCTCATTTGCATGTCTCCTCCCAGTTTCCCAGATTTGTCTGTCTATCTGGCTGGCTGTCTATATTAGAAGTTTTATTTCAGGCAGACTATCCCGCGTTATGGTGAAGGATTTTGCACTGTTATTTTTTTTTAAATCTGACTGTAGGACCACGGTAGTCATATATGGACAACATACAATAGCTACTTGACCGTCAAAAATGACGAGAATAAAATTGTAAGCCTGGGAATGCGGTTTGCCACACAATGCGAGGCTATAGTCCCTCTGATATGATGTTCTGAATTACAGGCTTGCTGTTCACAAAATGTTGCATTTTTTTCTATGTCACACATGCCTTGCGTTGTTGGTGTAAGTGTTACGTGCCTTGGCCTCGTTTTCCACGTGTTACGTTTTTCTCGGCAGCTATTTTTTTTTCTCAAGTAGGCGATTTGCACTCGTGAAAAAAGGCAAAATATGACTCAAATGTCCTGCCTGTTTCCTGTCTCTCCCCCTGTGCTATGCGTGTAAGTTAATTTGCGGCATATTTTTGCTGGGCTTCCTAGTTTTAAAGTCGTAATTTATTGCATACCCGCAACAGCGTGCCTCAGTTTGCGGGTTAAGTATTGAGCTCCTGTGGTGCTCATCGCGAGCCCTGCAATGAGCGCCTTTGGCGCTCATTGCAGGTTAAGTCATGCGGCCCGTGCGACGACCGCCTGCGGCTCTCATTGCGGAGCCTATAATGAGCGCCTATGGCGCTCATTGCAGCCCCGCAATATTTAACATTGCGTGACCAATATTCGTAAGATCCACAACTGATTGTAATTTATTTTTTTTGATGATCAAGGTGTCAGGAGACTTTGCACTGGAAGTTTTTAGCAAATTACAGACTGTCTAGGCCGAGATTCAGCTAAGACATAGTCTGCGATTGGCTAGTACATCTAGTACTATAAAAGCAGATGCATGAGCTACAGGGGGTGGAGTTTTGCAGGGGGTTTTATGAGCGGCGCTTTTGCTGTCATTGTAAGGTCGGTGCGGATATCCTTTTTGCGCTTATTGCAAGGCTGTCCCCTGGTGTAGTTTGTGTGCTATGAGCATCGTTGGCGCTCGTTGTGAGGCGCGCAGTGAATGGCTTTTGTGTTTATTGCGATAGTTTTTTTTTTTTTTTGTGTATATGTACTTTTCTATACTAATTAACTAATTAATAAATTAAGATACTTTACCTATTTGTAAGCAATATATGCAGGAAGCATTGTGCTGAAGAGCTGACAATCTGTTTTGATGTTCCTGCAGCATATAATGTAGGTTTGCAGTGTTGTGGAGCTGAGGTGTAAGTGTCAGCAATGTGTGTAGTGTAAATAGGCTGCGTGCGCGAGGGTTAGGGTAGCTGTGTACTTCCGCATTCTGTAAGTTTGTGTTGTAAAATGGCGGCGAATGTGTATGTGGTATGCGGGTGTGGATGATTTAGCGTCCTTGCTAAAAGTGTATATTGTGCCTCGTACGGCTTTTTGGAAAAGCTGTATGTGCTTGGTGGTGTTTTGTGGCTTCAAATGACGGCAATAAAATTGTAAGGCAAGTAATGCTGTTTGGTTCAGACATGAGTTTTGTTGGTGTTCCGAGATCCTTTGGCGCTGATTGCGAGCCTCGCGCTGAGCGCCTTCGGCACTCATCGCGTGGCTCGCAATGAGGCTGTTGGTTGTTGTATTTTTTTTATGATAGGCGCTTTTGGTGTTCTTGTTTGGTCGGCTGTGATGTGTTTTTTGGGTTTCTTGCAAGTGTTTGTGTGCTATGAGCTGCGTTGCTGGTCGTTGTGAGTGGCGCAGTTAATAGCTTTTATGTGTATTTATGTTTTTTTTTTTTTTTTTGTGTATATGTTTTTTTGTATGCTAATGAAATAATGAATAAATTAATATACTTTACCTATTTTGAAGTAATATATGCAGGAAGCATTGTGTTGAAGAGCTGACAATCTTTTTGATGTTGCTGCAGCAAACAATGTCGGTTTTTCACTGTTAATAGTGTATCTTGGACCTCACATGGCTTTTTTGGAAAATCTGTATGTGTTTTTTTGTGTTTTGCGTGTTTAGGGTCCTGTAGCATAGTTTTTGTTTTTTTCAGCAGCCATTTTTTCTCTCACTTAGGGGATCTACGTGTGTATAAACTCGTTAATTTTGACTTAAATTGAGGTGTAAGTTCACTTGCAGAGGTCCTGGGTGCCCCCCTTGCTGTGGGTAAGCTTTTTATGTCATTTTTGTGTGTATTTATTGTTTTTTTTTTCAATGTTCTCAGGTGCGCGCGGTTCGGCCGTTAAGGTCGTATTTTTTCGAGTTCGTAATCCTTTTTTTTGAAGTCCTGCGGCTCGTATTTTTTTGTGTAAGTCCGTATTTAGTGATTGCATGTTAGATCTCTTTTTTCAAAGTTCGCTTGTGAGGCGGCGTAAAGCCTCCACCTCCAAAAATGCGGCCCCTCGCTTTGCGAGGGTCCGCATTTGCGGCCTGCAATAAGCCTTTGGCTCTTTGCAGCCGACGTGGGAGCCTCCACCTCCGCAAATACGGCCCCTCGATTCCCAAGGGTCCGCATTTGCGGCCTGCAATGAGCCCTCGGCTCATTACAGCCGACGTTGGAGCCTCCACCTTCCACAAATGCGGCCCCTCACGTTGCGAGGGTCCGCATTTGCGGCCGGAACTGCGTCCCTCGCTTTGCGAGGGGTGCAGTTCTTGCGAGCTCGCTTCACTAGCTCGCAAAGCGTGACGACGATTCATAGTTTGACAACTATTATATGTGTTACAAATACAACTTTGGTAGTTTATTTTAATATTAAGACCAGGGAATCTTCAATTGCCCTTTTAAATTAACAAATAGAAAATAATTGACCACAGTGGTCCTTTAACCACTCACAATATTTTGTTGATCTGTATGGTGACAAGAATCAGATAATTATTATTGGAAATCTGGCAAACATGAATGAAGTTTGTTGCATTTTCTAATGTTTATTGCAGTATTTGTACATCCTTAACTCAGTGTATTCAGATATCTAACAAATGGACAGGCAACCGTGGAGCGATTCCCCATCAGCTTTAAGACCCAGTTCTCAGGGAATTATTTCCACCATGTTGTGCTTGGCATTCACTGTAATGGACGCTATGGGACATTAGGCATGAGCAGGAGAGCTGACCTAATGGACAAGCCGCTGACCTATCGGACTCTAAGCGAGCTCATCTTTGACTTTGAGGATTCTTACAAAAAATATTTACACACCGTCAAAAAGGTTAAAATCGGCTTGTACGTGCCCCATGATCCTCACACCTTCCAGCCTATCGAGTGGAGATATTTAGTGATCAATATGGCGAAGATGATGCATGCGGATATCAAGAAAGAGCTGGAGAAACACGCCAGGGATATGAGAATGAAGGTGAGTCATCAATCCCAACATGCACTGTAAAGTAAAAATGTAACAACAACCTTCACATTTACTACCTATTTATACAACTGTATCCTGTCCTGGCCAACTCCATTGTTGTCTTCTAATACCTTGTCCTATCCTTGAATACATGTTGTGTCAAGTAGAGTGAAAACTTGGAGATGAGCTCATTGGCACTCCGTGAATTGCTTATCTGCACTTCAAGGAGGAAGGAGGTTTGAAGTTAAGACATAACAGATAAGGGGAAGTCTTAAATATAATGGAGATAGCTAAGACTACATATAATTGTATACAATATACCGTAGGTTGTTAATAACATTTTTATTATTTTGTGTTCCTTAAAAACAGTGCATTATATATATGGTGCTACAGTGTCCCTGTTAACCGTAGTTTTTTCAAAGGACATTTTATTTAAAAAAATAAGCTAATTGTGGATATATAGTACAAAAGGAGCCTTGCTATACACTATATATTTATTTAAAAAATTAGTTTACATAACGGCAGTATTTTAACGGTTTAGAGTTTATTCCTACTCACACACAAATTTTATATATATATATATATATATATATATATATATATATATATATATATATACACAGTGGATATAAAAAGTCTGCACACCCCTGTTAAAATGTCAGGTTTCTGTGCTCTAAAAAATGAGACAAAGATAAATAATTTCAGAACTTTTTCCACCTTAAATGTGACCTATAAACTGTACAACTCAATTTAAAAACAAACTGAAATCTTTTAGGTGAAGGGAAGAAAAAAATAAAAAAATAATGTGGTTGCATAAGTCTGCACACCCTCTTATAACTGGGGATGTAGCTGTGTTCAGAATTAAGCAATCACATTCCAAATCGTGTTAAATAGGAGTCAGCATACACCTACCATCATTTAAAGTGCCTCTGATTAACCCCAAATAAAGTTCAGCTGCTCTAGTTGGTCTTTCCTGAAATTTTCTTAGTCGCATCCCACAGCAAAAGCCATGGTCCACAGAGAGCTTCCAAAGCATCAGAGGGATCTCATTGCTAAAAGGTGTCAGTCAGGAGAAGGGTACAAAAGAATTTCCAAGGCATTAGATATACCATGGAACACCTTGAAGACAGTCCATCAAGTGGAGAAAATATGGCACAACAGTGACATTACCAAGAACTGGAGCTCCCTCCAAAATTGATGAAAAGACCAGAAGAAAACTGGTCTGGGAGGCTACCAAGAGGCCTACAGCAACATTAAAGGAGCTGCAGGAATATCTGGCAAGTACTGGCTGTGTGGTACATGTGACAACAATCTCCCCTATTCTTAATATGTCTGGGCTATGGGGTAGAGTGGCAAGACGAAAGCCTTTTCTTACGAAGAAAAACATCCAAGCCAGGCTACATTTTGCAAAAACACATCTGAAGGTTCCCAAAAGCATGTGGGAAAAGGTGTTATGGTCTGATGAAACCAAGGTTAAACTTTTTGGCCATAATTCCAAAAGATATGTTTGGCGCATAAACAACACTGCACATCACCAAAAGAACACCATACCCACAGTGAAGCATGGTGGTGGTGGCAGCATCCTGCTTTGGGCTGTTTTTCTTCAGCTGGAACTGGGGCCTAAGTTAAGATAGAGGGAATTATGAACAGTTCCAAATACCAGTCAATATTGGCACAAAACCTTCAGGCGTCTGCTAGAAAGCTGAACATGAAGAGGAACTTCATCTTTCAGCATGACAACGACCCAAAGCATACATCCAAATCAACAAAGGAATGGCTTCACCAGAAGAAAATTAAAGTTTTGGAATGGCCCAGCCAGAGCCCAGACCTGAATCCGATTGAAAATCTGTGTGGGGTGATCTGAAGAAGGCTGTGCACAGAAGATGCCCTCGCAATCTGACAGATTTTGAGTGTTTTTGCAAAGAAGAGTGGGCAAATCTTGCCAAGTCAAAATGTGCCATGCTGACCCAAAAAGACTGAGTGCTGTAATAAAATCAAAAGGTGCTTCAACAAAGTATTAGTTTAAGGGTGTGCATACTTATGCAACTATATTATTTTATTTTTATATTTTTTCTTCCCTCTACCTAAAAGATTTCAGTTTGTTTTTCAATTGAGTTGTACAGTTTATAGGTCACATCCTGACATTTTAACAGGAGTGTGTAGACTTTTTATATCCACTGTATATGTATGTATGTGTATGTATATGTATATGTATATGTATATATATATATATATATATATATATATATATATATATATATATATATATACATACATAGACTTGTTTTGGTGTGAGAAAGTAATTTACTTGATGCTACACTGTGCAGTGATGAGTTATGGTGAAGACTTTGCCTTCTTTCAGTCAATCATCTACAAGAAATTCATATTTTTTATTTTAGATTTGTTTTAGTTTGCCAAGTAATGGACCCACAAGAGTATAATTCCTGACATTTTGTAGAATTAGAGTTAGTTTGATAGTTTCAGAGGGCCAGCTGAAAAAACTAATTATATAGCACTTTTCAAACCTCATAAATGTTGAACAAGTTGCAACAGTCCAGGTGGGATATAATACAGAATATTTTTTACAACTTTGTATATATTTTTAAAGAATAAAATACATAAGGCAATACTATTCTACATGTAAAAATATATAGGATTTAGCTACGTCTTTCTATGTCTTCTATAATTCAACTAATACCCCACCAAAAGACAAGGTTAACATAAATTAATAATTTGCCGTTCTCCCTATTGATTAGCATTATGCTGACTGATTTGTCCTGAATAATTCATAAATATCATAACTGCTGCTAATTTGAGTCAAAATTTTATTTTTTGAAAAATATACAGCTTGAGAGAAAAAAAATATATATCTCAACCCTGTTCCTCGCTATTGCTTTTTCTTTAAAATAATACATGGTAGCAATTTTTTTCATATTCAGATCCTGAGTTAAGTAGTTGGTGATTTTTCAACTGACAAGGAATAGTTGAATACTCGCGATGAGATGCAGAAAAGATCTGCATCACATAAACCAAGAAAGTGTGACTTGGAGAAGATAGTGGCCACCTTTCTAACTTTTTAAAGCCTCTGTATATTATAGTAACATTTACCACTCTAGTTCCATTACCCACCATTTTTCTTTCCTATCCCAGATCCTAAAATCCTCAAGTGCCCAGTCTCCTGTGAAAGAAAGAAGAGGAAAGTCTGTGTCCCCTCCAAGGAGGCGAGTCAGCCCCCAGAGACGTGTCTGCAGGAGAGATAAATCGTGAGTATTTCAGTTTAGCAATTTCAGAAATATACAATACTATAAAATGTGTGTATCACATATATAGTTGTGAGCATGCGGGTCGTTGCTAACGCTGCAGGCTCACGCAGCGACCCTCGCAAAGCGAGGGCCTCAGCTGCTGGCATGGAGCGCAGAAGGCTACAAAAACGAGGCTACAGGACCCTAAAGACGCAAAACACCACCAAACACATACGGATTTTCCGAAAAAGCAGGACGGGGTCCAAGAACAAGATCAGCCACAGCCGCGTACCACACATTAGGCGCCATTTTACAACACTAACTTACATAATGCGGAAGTACACAGCTACCCTAACGGATTTTCCGTTCGCACGCACGCTATTTACACTACACACTGCACACATTGATGACACTTACACAGCAGCTACACAACAGTGAAAACACACATTGTAGGCTGCAGCAACATGAAAACGGATTGCCAGCTCTTCAACACTATACTCTGGTCGGCTTATACTCGAGTATATACGGTAATTATCTTTATAGTTCGTTACAAGGAATAATTCATGTCTCTGCGAACCAGTCCTGAGTAGTGTATGAGTTAACATCCACCCAGTACCTATCCAAGGGGATTGTGTCCCATAGAATGACAGGTTTACATACAGGAATTAAAGCAAGCTGCAGCAGGTCTCTAGCGGTGGCATTGCCCAGATTTCCTCCACAGTTCAGGTTCAGTCTAGTTGTGATGGTGATAGTAAGGGTTTCCATAATCTATGTGCGCAGCAACAACAGGGTATTGCAGGTAACATGGAGCATAGATCACGTTCAGTGAAACCACACAGTAACTCCCAGGATGTGTGTGGGGTCCAGCATTTCCCAATTCTATGTTAACTCACCCCACCACTTCGGGTTTGTCTACAGTTTGTTCTCTGGCTGGCATTCAATTTTCTGTGCATTTGTGGGAAAATGGCTTGTCTTTATTGATGGCTGGTTGTGAGTTTGAGCCTGTGCATTGCATTTGGTGGCAGCGCAATGACCAAGATCCACGCCATGCCCTCCTCATAGGTAGGCTGCTCAGTTTGGACATCGAAATAGTAAGGCAGAGGGGAGAAAAAAAATAATTATGGTGTGTCCTCTGTGTCTAAGTTTTGAAATGCACCTTTTTCTGTAGCGTCATATATGAAATTTGAGAAGCTCATTTGCACAAACGATCCATGGTCAGGTTTGTTAATTGCTCAGTCAGTATGGCCTTTAAATATATTTGATTTTGATTGAGAAATCTATGTGTAGAGATCACTATTTTGTGATAAGGAGTTCAAGATGAAAAATATGAATCAACTGGTTAAGGGAGGGGTATTAACTATGTCTAAAAATAGGGATATCAGCAGTTTAGTATAATATCACATGTTGTTATAGGTACCATTTGTGTTCCATAGATAGTGATATGGTGGGTATGGACCCTGGACCTCAGACACAAGCTGACATCTTGGACAAATGCAACTCCAAAGTCATACACAATTTTTAAGGGGACAGAAAGTGATTATTTTCACATAGAAATAATATAGGTTTAGGTGTGTGGTGTAACATTTTCTAAGTCCTTGCTCCCAGAATTTGTGCAACCATAATTCGTATCACAAGTATATTGTCCCCATGTTTAAACATTTCGCTTCCACACCTAGATATGCAATTGTATGCTGCCTGGTGATCGCCATTGCTGTCGTCTAATATATCTTTGAATGGCAGCTGAGATTAGCTCATCACCACTCCATTAATTGCTCTTTACATTATAATACAGACAACTGACTTTCCTTACAACCCTTTAAGCAGGAATGAGTTTTGGATGTTCAGACATAACAGATAGTGAGAAGTCTTTATAAAACCAGAATGGAGATGGCCAGGCTTACATATAATTGCAAACAATTTAGTAAACTAAAGACTGCTTTTATTATTTTAATGTTGTAAAACATTAAAACCATTATTCTTTCTTTGTTCATTAAACTGGAGCACTGAAAATATGACACTACAATATCTCTTTAAGTTTAGGACCTTCCCTGTTAAATTTAAATATGACTTAATGAGTCAGCATTGGCATCTGCAGCGTCATGCAACGGTACAAGCCCGTCTGGTGCTCCAAATGCATCAAATGTTCTAATTAATTTCTCCAGTAAATTCTTCCAGTGGTTAAGCATTAGGCAAGAGCCAAAGACAGAAAAAAACATCATGCATCTAAATATATAGTCGGGTAAATAGAACAGCTGTGGGGAGTGTGTGGAATTAATACTACAGACTCCTGTCATCTCTTCGTAGCAGTGTGAACTTCTGTCCCGTTTAGTGTACGGATAATTATAGTCATTATGACGCCATGTCACTGGAGGAGTCTTCCCATTCATCGCATCCTCTAAAATATCCCTGGGATTTAGTTCTCCGCGGTCATTCGCAATAGCCACACAAGTCTATTCTGAATCAATGCCTCAGTATCTGGTTTTACACATAATGGCTGTCCCCACCTCCCCAGTTGCCGTCATCAGCTGTCTTAAGAGTTTTGTTGACATATGTTTTTTGTTTGGCTTTCTCAAGACATTGTAAAGTGTGGCTGTTATGCTACTTTTTTCTGCTTTTCTAATAATAACACAGAGCTGTGACAGCAATCTCTATAATTATAGCTCAACGTTCTGGGAGGCAAATAATTATGTACGGAACAGTAAAAAGAGAAATTCTCAAGAAAATAATAGTTTTAGTTTAAATATTTATATAAGATGATATACCCATGAATCTTAAATAACAAGAATGATATCATAGTTTCTACAATCTCTTTTCCTTTGGCTCATGAATCCATCAATGTTGACATGCACCATGTCCGAAGGGTTCCATGTTGATCAGTTAAAGGATCATTCAAGTTAGATATTGTTTTAATTTGCTTTTAAATATGAGACTTTTCAGGCATTTACAAAATTCTATTTTCTCTATTGTAAATGGGTGTCTTTATGTTAAAAACCAACACAATTTATTTATTGGAAAAAAGCCCCAATCTTAATCCTGTTTAATCTGAGGTGAATACATTCTACTTAAATACAGTATATTCACATATATTTCCAATGCACACGGAATGCTAAATTATTTTGTGATGGTTTTTATTTTCTTTAAAATGGCGGCTTGAAGGTTGATTTTGATTGGGGTTACATAGATGTTTCATATTTTTTGGCTATATACAATGTGGTATTCAAGTATACAAGAGAAAATACATTCTAAACCAATATTTCGTTGACTTTCTGTCTATGGTAGAATGGTTGAATTTGTGTAAATATTATTCTTGGCTTCTTTGGTGTTTTAGGATTTGTGGTATTCTGCAACCCAAAAAATCAAGTTGCTGTTTTATTTAAGTTATTCTGAAACTGCCTATTTATTTTATTGCCCATGATTTTTCTAGAATGACCTATTCCTGAGTAATCCAGGACTATTAGAGCTGCACTAAAGGCAACTGAGCATCTCCTGTATATTAATTAATTAATTAATTAATTGCTTGTATGTATGTTCTAGTTAGTATCAAAGTCTACTTGTCTCTGTGGAGGCCGAACCAATGTTATCATAGAGTTAGATTATATGTATTATATGTATTATTATTATCGTTTATTTGTAACGCGCCAACATATTCCGTAGCGCTATACATAAGTTAAGTTACAGTCAATGACAAGTTCAAGATTCACACATTGCAATCAATGGAGGGCCCTGTCTTTGAGCTTGGAATCCGGTGTCCAGAGCGCTTTTCCTAAAGCACCGCGCAGGATTGAGACTTACAATCTAAAGATAGATCCCTCCATCTTTATTAAGCACAAGCACTCTGAGGCACAAACTAGAATTTTGAACCATACATTAGTGTACAGGACCTGCACAACTAATATTGAATATATATATAGAATTATTTACTATAGGGAAAAATGGCTTAAGTCAATATATAGACAGTTTTTCATGTTTTTTAACACACATCACCAGAAGTAATTCAGCTAACCCTATGTGAGATGGCAATTTTTACATCTTTCACAAATCACATATATTGTAAGATAACATATGTCTTGGCTACTGATTTGCCTTCATAAATTCAGTTCCTGAATAATTTAGGAGAATTTTTGTGATGGTGGAGCTCACTTAGTATAATAAACAACCTAATTTCATTTTCCTTAATGCTGTTCAAATTAAAATATTTGTTTCATATTTTGGGTACGTATTCAAGTAGGTTTGTTTTTCTTGAAAATGTAATTTTTATTAATAGACACAGTTATTATATAAGACACACCATAATAAGATCATACACTGTACAATACAATATATCCCACCAGCCAAATTCCAGCTATTTTGAGCAATCTATCATTATGCCCCAGAATGCTACATTCAGTAATTTCATCTTCCTGTTTCCGCCATGCCTAGAGTTAGAACTATATCTATGTATTGCCTGTGCTGAGATATAATTATATCCCTTATTCTATAGGCCTGCGAGAGTGGACAAGAAACCAGCGGACCTCAGCACCCTGAATGACGTTGGCTACCAGATTCGGATTTAATAAAGACGGAGTCAAAGCAGAATTCCCTGGTGCTTCCCTTTGCACTTTACCCATCACTATTTCTTTTTTAAGGATGTGTGACTATTTATTATGATGTTTTTATTTATGCTTTCGATTAGGAGTTTGCATTTTACACTTTTTTAATGTCAACCTTACCAACTTTGAGAAATATTCCCATACCCTCCATAATAAGCACCATAATTCGACTGGTATTCTTTGGCCGTGCTGGTTTCAAAAATTTACCAGAGGTCTTCTCAGAGGTGGAATTGACACCTTTCCTGAAGCACATTCTGTACCCTTGTTGTGTAAGGTGACATAGCAGAGCTTTAGAGTGGACAATGTCAAAAGTTAGTGGTGGGATGTGGACCAGAATGGTTATACCAAACATATCTTGCCATGTTGTGTATCCTGCTCTTTCACCAACAACAGTGAGAGGAATACTCTTAGGTGCCAAGACTCGTCTACTTGTAATCATGTACAGACATTTTGTCTGCCGCACAACATGAAGAGGTCCCAGTTTGACATTTCAGGTGTTTAGTGAAAACTGCACAACTGATTTGGGTGACTTCCGTCCCTAATCCTTACTTGAAATGAGTCAAGACCATTTTATACTGGCATATTGAACAAGATTCCCTTGAGTGGGATATATATCAGTATCACAAGATACTCTTGCTAAGTAGATATAATGGTCCTCTGAATGACAATGGTCTACAAAGTACAAGCAGATAGTGTTGAACATGTTTGTTTTAGCAAAACACACTGCATCCTGGCCGTATATATAATAATTCTTAAGACATCTTCTGTCTCTATTTAGCACCATTTGTTGCAGTAAGGACACTAACACCAAATATTGGTTTCTGGAATAGCCGATTAGTAGATGGACCTATGCAATTGTTTGAGTGCAATGTACCTTCGGTTATGTAGACGGTCAAAGACAAATGTGAATTATTATCTGATACACAGTTTTTTGGTTGCCTCTCTAATATTGTTTGATGGTATTACGCTCAAGTAAAGAGATAGAAGTCAAGAATACTATGCAAAGACTGCATTTCATGAAGATGCGTTAGACATCATTTTTATTTTGTAGCCAAGGCTTCTCTGTACAGCTGAGCAATAAAAGCAGGAAAGTAGATCAGAACCTCAGAATTACAATGTTGCCTGTTACCTCAGCATTCTGCCATCAGATATGCAAATTTATTTCATTAACATAACAACTAGGTGAGCATTCTCAGTCTGTGTGTTTTTGCTATATAGCTAATTTCGGTAAGAAATTCACTGTATTTTCTTGTGGCTGTGCATAGTACTCCGTCATTTTTTGCCATACCAGAGCCAATCAAATCTGAGCTAATATTATAATAGGACAACCCACCAACATAAATCAATCACCTGGACCAAGAGAGGAAGGTGCCCGCTATTGGTCCCAAACTGTTCTAAATTAGAAAGAATTGTCAATTTCATGTTTACAATCTAGAGAAACAACCCCAAAATATGTTTACGTGTGTACCCATACATGTCCATCTTAGAAATAAGTAAACTCTTTTCTTGAGAAATATTGTTAATATTTCTCCAGTACAAAATAAGGACTTATTGTTGAATCTAAACCAATAACAAGCTACATAATATACACAATATTCTTGTAAGTTGTGTTGTTTACACCCCACAGAATACAGACGTCTCCGCAATCTGATGTCATTACACAATATGCAAGCGTAAAACCATGAACATAATTCTTAAAAACAAATTGTGCAGGTACCATGCCCTCCCCTTGATAGCTTGTGATGTTTAAATACCGCAATCTTTTTTTCCAATAAGATGTGTCCTGTTGTACGCTTGTGTATTATGTTTTGACATCAGATGTAGGAGATATTGGTGGTAGGGATAGACAATAACATTTCCATGGACATTGTTTATATAATAATATTCCTGGACTATTATCAGGTAGTCCATTAGTAAATCTTTTTAACAAATGCATATTTACATAAAGGGTATATTTAAAATATGCAGCACAACTAGCAATATGAAAGGGTAGTCATTCAAATCTAAATCCAAAAACTCATAAGGTACAAAGCTGTGATTGGAAGAAAGAAGCTTTTACTGTCATTGATGATTTGCCATTGACCTGACAATGTAAGAACAGTTTTGCTTCTGAATACATTTTTAAATGACATTTTAATGTGATGACTACATCACTTTTACAAAAAAATATTTTATTTCCTTTTGACCTTTAAACAATTCAATTAATGTTAATAATATTAATGTTTGCGAATCCCCTATAGGGAGGGTGAGTAGGATTTTTGATATGGTCTCCCTTCTGTTCCATAAAATGGTGAATCCCCATTGTATCTCTCCCTGACCTTATAACATCAAAAAAACTGAATTCTTATCCTCTTTTTGTTGTTCCTTCTTCCCCCCCCCCCCCTTGCTCCCCTTTCCTTCTACCATTATTTGCTTCTCCATTTTCATCTGGAATATAGATGGATGGCTCACACTTTTGCCTTTTGGGGATGCTTTATGTGCCCCCAGTTTAAGCCTCACCAGGGAACCCACACCCCAGTTCGCCCACCTTGCTGTATAGCTCTTCTCATGCACTTTCCAAGAATGACAGGTCATCCCATTTTTGTACATTCTAGAAAGATTAAGATGGCCTCAAATTGTGCTTCTAGACATTTCACAAATTGATATTGGCCATGGTGCCTTTTCGAGTTAGGCTTCTGGGCCTGCAGTAAACTGGAGAAGCATTACATATACATGTAAAACTATCTGGGCCAGTGGTTCTCAACAGCCGGTCCTAGGACCAGTGCTAGTCCCTGCAACTATCTGCTCAGGGATGAGGACAGGCTGCCATAGTATACATACCATCACCATTAGTCACAGTTATGGATAAGAAGTTAAACTGTACTCTGTTCAAATCATTGCAAATCTAGATGAAAATTCAGTAAGTCACATGAAGTATCAACCTGGTAAACAAGTTCTAGATCTTACAACCGGTCCCCATGAGCACTGGATGGTGACCAGCCGGTCCGCAGACCAAAAAAGATTGAGAATCACTGGTCTGGAATATACGGAGAATTATTAGTGCACATTTTTAATTTGAAAATATTGTGTCGGAGCTGTCATTCAGTATTTATTAACTGTAAATATTTTGACTGAATATTTTTTTGTAGGATTAGAATTCATAACTGAATATGTCTGCAACATAACAAGGCTAGACGTGTCTTCCTGGTGCCTTGCCACTGTGTTAATAATGTCAAGGAAAAAATACCACAAAATAGAGGGCTCTAATCTGTTATCACTGACAAAATGCACAAGAGCAGGCGACATGGAGTAGGTCAGCAATTTTTCATATTTGATAGCTTTTGGCAATACACGTTTGCCTCGTTTAGGATTTTGAACTGAAAAAGTGGCATAAGTGTAAAAATTGTTCATTTATTGTACTGAAAAACAGCCTACATCCGGAGGATGACTGTAATTTGTGATTTGGTGTTTACGTTCCTTGATGGGGAACCAGAAATGGACTGTGATTTTATTATAACATACTGTTAGAAGGTGGTGACATTCCTTGTAATTGATTCCATTGTTCAAATGAACAAATACAAAATGTTTTATAATTATTAGGATGCAGATAAGCACCCAAAGAAAAAATGCTAGAATAAACACAATTTCTGTATAGATGACGGAGGCCTAAATATTCACACAGTGATAGTTTACCTCAGGTGGAAGCTCAGATTGGTTTATAAAAGATTTTTGAAACAGAGTAAGGTTTTAATGATAATCCCTAAGTGCAGAACACTCATATGATTATTAAACGGAAAATTGGATAAAACAAATACTTTATTAAACATAGACAACTTTACGTATATTTTACGTATAAAATTTACGTATAAAACATAATTAAAAGGGGAAATTAAAATAAGATTACTTATAAAACCATTTTTCCTGTGATTATTATTCGGGATAGGCAGATAAACCTTATGATAATCCCTAAGTGCAGAACACTCATATGATTATTAAACGGAAAATTGGATAAAACAAATACTTTATTAAACATAGACAACTTTACGTATATTTTACGTATAAAATTTACGTATAAAACATAATTAAAAGAGGAAATTAAAATAAGATTACTTATAAAACCATTTTTCCTGTGTTTATTATTCGGGATAGGCAGATAAACCTTATGACCCCAGAAGGTATTCCTCCTCACTGGAAGGCACACCCAATTGTTGTACCCCGAATATAAAAGAGTCCATATCTGCTCCAGTATGGATTGTGATACTTTCCCCTGAGGTAAAAAAATCTCAATATGATAAATCTAGGCCTGTGACTTATCTCAAATCATAAAGTTATACCAAAATGATGTAAGCTAGGCCTGTATGATTTTCTGTTTAAGAATTCCTCATATCCTGTGTATTCCTGGCAGAAAGGGTAGTCCTACATTAAGGCCTAGTTTTTGGGTTTATCGATCGCTACTGTCAACCTTACAATTGTAATCTTAAGAAGTATTAACCTTGGATCAACTGCTGATTTGCTATTGTTATCACTTTCTTCTCATATGTACAAGATTTGTAACTGCAAATATGTCATTTAAAGTAAATACACCAGTGAAAACTGAAGTTTTTTTTATGTATTAATGCAAAATAATAGTAAAATGAAATCTATGGATTTTCAAACTTCTGCGTTAAGGTTTTTTTTTATCTTATATTTTCTAGATTTTAATATGTCATTTTAATTTGCCTGTTTCCTGCCCGTGTTATATTTTGCTACTTTATAAAATAAACATTTGCTTTTATAATGTTTCTTTTTGATTTTTTTGTTTGTGGCTTGGCATTTATTTATGGATTTCAATTTAAAGGCATTATGAAGAATTATAAAATCTAAGGACCCCCCTTCAAGTCCTGATAGCTTAAGTCCTGTATTATACTGATTATCAGACTGTACACAAGAGGGCGCTCACAATGCTAATCTACTGGAGAGATACTCTATGGTCTCGCAGGAAGGTTCCTATTTATTCAAGGCTACCAGGGGTTAACCAGAAATTGGAGATGCTAACGGGCTATGTTACCTTTGATATTACCCACATTGACACATAATTATAAATAAATGGAGGTGCACACCACAAAACTACGTTAATTATGTTATAAGCCAATACAGTCCTGTCCTATTTGGAGGTTGCGATCCTGCTCGCTGCCGACATTAGCCTGCCCCCATCGCCGATGTGAGCGTGTGCATTGGAGCACCACCTACTGCTCACAATGCAGGACTATGCGGCGCTTATGCCGTTTTACAATGGATTGCTCTAGAGGAGAAGGGTTAGGATTAGGCTTCAGTGTTAGGGTTCAACCATCACTTGGCAGTAGCACATTGCTGACACTAGGTGGTGTTATGGGGCAGCCTTCAGGCGCACTCACAGTGCTGAGAGCAAGGTGGCATCCTCATAAAAGGAAAGAATCGCCAGTACACTTGGACTCCTATCCCAATAAAATAAGCTCCAATTTAAAGAAAGAATAAGTGCAAAGATTTAGCCTGAAAATTACTGGATTTTTTTTACCTTTGTTTTTATTGGTCTAAAATGTAACACTGCACTATTTTAGGGCTTACTCACATTAGTCCCCTTAAAGAGATATTTAAATTTGATGGATTAATACATTTCTGCATGGCAAAAAGCAGCCCATTTGTATGCAGCACATCTCATAAAACATTTTGCTTTAATATCTAAAAATCCCTCTAATTATTGTGTTGGCACCCCCAGGGGGGTGTCTACACAAGCCCCTGATTCACACCCAATCAGCATGCAGCATCCGGAGAGCAATTGTAACCCACTATTTACCTGATCTTGCTTGCTCAGCCAATAGGAGAGCAGTGTTGTCAGCCTCCCAGTCACTGCTGGGATATGACTCATCCCTGCTTCCTGTATAGGCTGTGTGGTGTTGCCATAGCAGCTAACAGTGCTATGTCTCAAATCTTTCATCTAACCGGATTGGCCAAAACAAATTATGGAGGGGGTGTTAACCTTGATTTTAAACTGTCAGGAATTACAATAGCTTTTACTAACTTAAAGGTAAGTGTTAAAATGTTTATTTGGGTATTTTCTCATGCAAACATTTTTTTAATACACTATTAATTCTCCTCTATCAGATGCATTCATAAACCAGGAAACTTACATATCCCTTTAAACGATAGGCTAAGACTCAAGGCTTAGCTTGTTATAAATTAGAGACATGGAAGGTTCCCTTTATAATAGTAAAACAGCCCAAATAAGTGTTTATTTCCATATCTAAACATAATTGTATTGCTTAAATGCTCTGGGCCTCATTCAATTGCGATTTTGCCAATGGAATAGGGCTCTAAATAAGCAAATAGCATATTTTTTTTAAAGAAGTTTTTAGTTTGTGAACTTCTATCCAAAAGCAAGGTTTTCACTAACTAAAAACTTATTTTAAAAAAATATGCTATGTGCTTATTTTGACCCCTATTCAACTGGCCAAATTGCAATTGAATGAGGGCCTTACTAACTAATAACCTCTTTAAAAAATAATGCTATGTGCTTATTTAGAGCCCTATTCAATTGGCCAAATCGCAATTGAATGAGGCCCTCTGTATTTACTCCCTAAAACTTTATAAACAGTCTCACCAAAGGTTCACACCCTGTAACTTATACATACAATGTTTCTATAGAAGTAGATGTACTAACCAATCACAAATTGTCTCTCAGCAGCATTTTAACAACATCCTGTTGAGAGAGAGTCTGATAGGCTAGTACATCTAGTACCAATAGAAACACAGTCGTGCTGCTGGGGCACCCCTTTGTAGGGACTATTTGGAAGCTTTCAGTGATTAAAAACAAACCTTTTAAGCACCTGTTAATATTCTGATTAGATATGCAAATAAACATTTAGATAGTTTTTTTTAATATTAAAAACAGAAATGTATCCCTTTATCCTTCAAAAATACGCCATAGTGGGTTTAGGTGGCTACCGGCTGAAGAGAGCAGACGCATGATTCCAGAGCTCCCAAGTTAAAACCCCAATAATAGCAGTTTTTCCCCCCAAAAAAGCAGCTAGACAAACTCAGAAGGCACTTTAAACCCCCCAGCTCATCAAGCTGCCGAAGGAGATACCCAATATAGTGGGGTTAGCCGGAGAGATCGAGATCGGTCTGCCACTAGGGAGCGGCAAGTGCAGGAGCGCCATCTTGCCCAGCACAGCGGCGTCCTCTCACCCGAGAACGCCTAGGCGAGGAGGCCCCCCCGTCCGTCCACCTACACAGACACAGACAACCCAGTAACCGGAGCCAACTCCGGAGAGAAGCTCAAGGAGCCACAGCTCAGAAACCAGCTGCCCAGGAGAGAGGAGAACAGCTAAAGGGGCGCCCTGCACGAGCAGCAACTAAGCGGAGGAGTGCGCAGGTTGGTGGAACCGCAGCAAGGGGTGAGTGAGGGAAAGGGTATAGCTGCCCCAAGGCAGCGGAGTAGAATCACCATTATTGAAAAAGGCTTAGATAACAGCTTAGACCCGAAGCCTATCATCCCTCGCCCCCAACGTGCAAAACTGCCACACATCCCAGGCCGCACCTCACACCCAAGCACACGGTCAGCGCAACCTCTGCCACACAGCCCTATGTGACAACCAGGGCTGCACCACCTTACACACAAAAGCCCTAATAAAAGAGCCCTACTGCAAAAGCCAACAACCAAAAAGACTTACAGAAAGGCAAGAGGGCAGCAGAAAGGCTATTCCAAGGTCCCAGTGCAGAGAAGCCATCTTGAGCTTTGTTTGGCGCCAAAAGAGCACCCCCATGAAGGAGGGAAGCCATTTTGGTTCTACAAAAAAGTGAGACATATGCAAAGACTGCAAAAGCTTGAATTGAGCAAAGTAATACTTATATATGCCTAAGGACAACACTTGCTGCACCATTATACAGTTAAGTGCTTTACTGACATAAAGAACTGGACCCATATTGGCCAAAGCATGCTAATAATAAAATGCTAATAATATAAACAAGCATTTACACAAAATAAGGAAACAAGATTCCCCATTGAATATACACAGAAGCCCAATATAAACAGGGTTATACCACCCACCCCACCTCGAATAAGGGCAAGAAGACTACGTGAGTAAAAATTCACTACATTAAACTCAACTCAGCTAAAGCAGGAAAGGCAGCGGAGATTAATTAATTTTAGCAATAGAGGAACTAAGCAATTATTCCAAAATATTTCTCAAAATTTTGCATCACTGTTCGCATGCAGGACAACGCAGTCATGACAAAACAGAAATTTCCTGTCAATGAAAGCTCCTAAACAGCAGCCCCCAAATGAGTTCCTAGGACAGGCCAACTGACCCTCTGAATGCGGTGAATAAAAAAGCTAAAGCAGGAGGGGATACCCCACCCTGGAATAGATACCTGATATTTTGGATATCTCCAGATAAGATTATAACCTCTAAATCATACCTTTATAAAGTGCCGGATTGCAAAACAGACTGGGACTCAGCCATGGGTAAATCAAAAAGGAATATACCCTCGAAGAGCATCCAAGACCACTTTAAATCACAGCATCAAGCGGGAACCTCCCCGCAAATATCAGCAGTAGGCTCATCAGAAGGCTCAGACGTGGAAGAGGAGCCCTCTCACACAAAAGAACCTATGAAACTGTCAGACATCTCATTGACGGACTTCAATAACCTACTAGGTTCTCATTTTGACAAAGCAGTGGGGGAGATCAGACAAGATCTACAAAACCTTGGGCATAGGACCCACGTATTGGAAACAATCACGGATCAAATAATAGACACCCAACAAAAAGACCGTCTAGACATATCACAAAATTGGGCACATATTGACATTCTAGAAAATAAACTGGAGGACCTAGAAAATAGATCCAGGCGCAATAATATTAGATTCAGAGGGATACCTAAAGCAGTGGATGACCTGAAACAATATTTAAATGCAATTGTCCATAGCTTACTTCCTGATCTCCCTCAGAACGCCTGGGAGATTGAAAGAGCACATAGGGCCTTAGGCGGCACAAATACTCCAGAACAACCGAAAGACGTCATAGCCCGTTTTCTCCGGCAAGGGACAAGAGATATATTACTAGCAACCTCTAGGAAGACGAAATCTATAGTTGGCCCAGATGGAGCCCAGATCCAAATCTACGCGGACCTAGCTCCCTCCACACTATTAAAAAGAAAACAGCTAAAACCAGCCTTAGCAATCCTAATCCAAAAAGGTATCAAGTACAGGTGGGGGTTCCCCTTCAGCCTGTCTTTCCAAGTAGGGACGACAAACCACACAATCCACACTTTGACCGAATGCAATTCAGTCCTTGCAGATTTAAACCTTTTGCCAAGGGAAGGTACTTTAGTACTTACCCAAGATCAAAATCCACCACTGAGACCGACAAGACAATGGACAGAGATCCAAAGATCAAAACAACAGAACAAACAATCCGATCCAGCGGAGGGATCTGCTACATCATCTCCAGGACCCTCAGAAGGGAAAAAATAGAGGGTCACAAAGATATACGCAAGGAGTGACCAGAGTAATAGAACTGCAGGACAAGCTGATTATTAAGCTCAAACCTCCCTTAGCCCAAGTAAGCATCAGAAAACGGAAATCATTGCAGCTGGGAACCGTTGAAAAAAGAGACTAAGGGAAATGACTATGTATATAAATTATGTTATCATATAGTGGGACCACTAATCCCGTTAACCCAGAGGTCTATTTTCCTTCTGCTACACAACAAGAAGTTTTACAATGTTTAGGTTTTGAGTTTATAGGTCAACTAATAGAACTGCACTGACTGTGAAATTGGTTGTGATTTCTGATAACGCACCATAACATAAGCTACCAGTTAAAAGTCCTTATAGAGGTCAGGTCTCTTGAATAGGGACTTACAATGGGGCTGTTATGGGTAACCCTTTAAAACTCACATATGTTTATATGTCATTTTGTACATCCTCAGTAGAGGGGATTATTAGGGAAATGGACATTTTCATTCCCCTCCCCTGGCACGAATGTGCCTTATGTAATTACCTGAGGAAAAATCAATGTTTATGTATTTTTACTGTTTAGTTAACTATGTTTTACTTTTTCTTTCCAACCTTCTCAGCTTCAGATATCAAACTTTACGAGGCGATTCCTCCACTTTCTCCGGTGCCACGCCCACATACCCTTAAGACCCACGTACAGGGATCGCTAGGGGATAACGAAAGCAAAACTCAGGTTAGGCACAATCTCGACAGTGTTATAGAAGTACCATGACAGGCACCACATTTACTTTTGTCTCACACAATGTCCGGGGATTCAATTCCCAATTTAAACGGCGCAAAGCCTTTTTATCTTACAAACCACTACGCCCGGACGTAATATTCCTGCAAGAAACACATTTTGCACACCACAAACTCCCTCAATATTTACACAAAGATTACCCGGTATTTGTCGCTTCCACCCAACCTACCAAAAAGGGGGGAGTTGCTATCTTGCTACATCAGCATTTCCCATTCATTATAGAGAATCGAAAAATTGACTCAGGTGGGAATTTTGTAGTACTAACAGGTACACTATGGGGAACCAAAATATCCCTGATTTCATTTTACGGGCAAACTTCCTCACCTCACAAATCATTGATAAGACTCCTCAAATATCTAAAATCGGTTGATGTCGGGAGGATAGTGTTGGGGGGGATCTCAATCTAGTGCTGGATCCTTACATAGACAGATCAAATTACGATAGTAAGGGTAAATTCTCTAATAAATTGAAACAAATTAACTCTTTGCTAAATGACCTGCGCCTAACAGATGCTTGGAGACTGCTCCACAAGGGTGAGAGGGGGTACACCTTCTATTCACCTGTTCATGGCACATATTCCTGAATAGACACTATTTTAGTAGACTCTTCGTTCTCAGATAACGTAGCTAGGGCAGAAATCCATCCGTGCCCGTGGTCCGACCACTCTTTGGTTAACGCCTCTATAGATTTAGGCCTAAAGAGCAGATCCCCTTATAGCTGGAGACTCAATGAAAACATATTATCTAACCCAACAGTGAGTGAACAAATAGCCAAAGATCTGGAACTATTCTTTTCAACCAACATCACCCCAGAGTCGGACATGGGGTGGTCATGGGTGGCCCATAAGGCCTTCATTAGGGGCACCCTGATCAAAATCGCAAGTGGTCTCAAAAAACAAGCCAAATTGAAAGAGGAAACCCTAGAAAGGGACCTGAAGGAGTTAGAAAAATTGAACCAGCAAAACACCTCCAACAATTTACGTAAAAGAATAGATAAAATTAGATCGGAGCTAGATCTGTTGTTGTTGGATCGTACGGAAAAAGCGGTGAGGTGGACAGGTCACAAATTCTATGCCAAAGCTAACAAACCAGATAAGTTACTGGCAAAAAAACTCAGAAACAAAATCTCACAATCAAAAATCTATAAAATAAGAACCTCGGCTGGGGAAGTCACCACCAGCCCAAATCTTATTCAAAAAACATTCCTGGACTATTTCCAGAAAATTTATTCCTCTAATAATCATCACACCCAGCAAGAGCTACAACGGCATGGGTTCTTGGAGTCATGTGATCTGCCCACTTTATCCGAGGAAGAAAAGGAGCTCCTTAATTTAAAAGTGGGGGAGGCCGAAGTTAAAACAACCATTAATAGCTTGAAGGGTGGGAAGGCACCGGGCCCGGATGGATTCACCAACTTATACTATAAAAAATACATAGACACACTTACCCCGCACCTTACCACTCTGTTTAACCAGATCCTAGAGGGTCATCAAATGCCCCAAGAATTAAACCAGGCGGACCTGGTTTTCTTTCACAAAGAAGGGCGAGACCCCCTAGAAGCAAAAAATTACCGCCCAATTTCACTCCTTAATGGGGACATAAAATTTTTAGCAAAACTGATGGCCAATAGAATCGCCCAATTTCTCCCCAGACTTATTCATAAGGACCAAACGGGATTTGTCCCTTTCAGACAAACAGGGGATAACATCAGGCGCACATTGAACCTGATATCGTGGGCTTCTAGAAACCACACTCCAACATGTTTAGTAGCCTTAGACATAGAGAAGGCCTTCGATACCGTAGAATGGCCCTATCTAAAAGCTGTATTACTCAAATTTGGTTTTGGAGGGAAATTTATGGACCTAATTGAAACCTATTATAGATCTCCCAAGGCCAGGTTGAAACTACCAGGCGACACTATGGCGCAAATTGAGGTACAAAGGGGAACCAGACAGGGATGCCCCCTCTCGCCCTTACTCTTTGCTCTAGCAATAGAGCCACTGGCGCAGTCAATAAGAGCAAACTCAAAAATCAAAGGGATCCAGATAGGCCACCACCACTTTAAATGTAGTCTCTTTGCAGACGACTTCCTGGGCTCACTCACAAGCCCAGCTACTTCCATCCCAGAACTTATCCAGACCCTTAACCACTTTGGAAATCTCATGGGGCTCACTATAAATGTAGCAAAGTCGGAGGCACTAGGCATAGCTCTTACTCAATCAGAGACACAATATCTTAAACAAAACTTTAATTTCTCCTGGCCTGACTCACACATTAAATATTTAGGGGTGTATATAACCAGAAGAGTAACAGATATATATAAAGCTAATTATATACCCCTATTCAAAGAGTTAATGTTAGACTTGCAAAGATGGTCAAAAAATAAAATCACATGGCTAGGCAGGATACATGCAGTTAAAATGAATATTCTTCCTCGGCTACTATACTTATTTCGCACACTTCCGACCCCAATAATTTATAAGGATCTGGAGAAGGTTCAAAATCAAATCTTCAAATTTATCTGGAATCATAAATCCGCAAGAATTTCCAAATCTACCATGTATTTATCCAAATCTAAAGGAGGTCTCTCATGCCCTAACCTCAAATTGTACTATAAAGCAGCACAACTCTCGTTTGTCCCCATGGCGCACTCCTCCCGTCATCAACCTCTATGGGTCTTTATAGAAAATATACAAATGCCCCCATACACATGGGACACCATCGTATGGCTTCCCAAGTCAAACATTTTAAGGGGAAAAGTAACGAACCCAATAACCAGACACTCTCTAGGGATATGGTCATGGGCAACCCAGCACTACCATATAGCCCCTCCATTAGCTAGCATATCCCCGATTATTCCAAACCCCCTTCTAACAATGCAATTGACTCCAATGTCCAAACACTGGTGGAAATCCAAGGGCTTATTGTCATTTGGGGCTTGGTATCAAGACGGAACATTGGCCACATATGACTACATAAAGACTACTTATGACCTACCTTTAATAGAACACTATACATTCTGTAGGATAAGACACTTTGTAAATTCCACAATAACTGCTCTAGGAAAACCAGAAACCAATTGGCTAGTCAGAATTTGTAGAGATAATCCACTGTCGAGTAACATGATTAGCTTATTCTATGACACATTTAATGAGCCACAAAAGTCACACAAAATTAAATTCATACAACAATGGGAAGAGGACCTGGGATACACGCTAGACCAAAGCAAAGCTGGCGCAGCCTAACTAGAGGGTCCCTAAACTATAGTGTTCTGGAGACATCGATAAAAGTCCTACACAGAACATATCATACACCAGCTAAACTTTTTAAATGGGGATTAACCCAAGATGATAAATGCTTCAGAGGCTGTGGAGACTCCGGGTCATTCTTGCACACATGGTGGACTTGCCATACTGTGAAAGGACTATGGGCAGAAGTATTTGAGCTAGCTTCAAAAATGTTTAAAACCAAAATTCATGAATCTATTGAAATTGGCCTTTTAGGCCTCTCCAACTCACTACTGACATCCCATCAGAATAAGCTACTACAGTACTTGATGCTGGCTACAAAAAGCCATGTTGCTCGGCAGTGGAAATCCTCAAATGTGAGCATACAGGCAGTGAAAAACAAATTAAATTATATTTTAATAAATGAAAGAATAACACACCTTTTAGAAGATTCAATTCCAAGATTTATAGATGTGTGGTCTCCGTGGCTATTGGAACCCGATAGCATATCTTTAGAACGCAAAAGAAACCATTGAACCATGGTAGAGAGGGGGGGAACAGGTGGCACCGGAGGAAGGGGAGGGAGGTAAGAAACGCTTCAAACTAGTGAAACGGAAAGGAATAGTTCTTTAAATTAGTTATCGTTTATTTCTATTATGAAGAAATGGTTGAAAAACAGGCAAAGGCAGATGGCTTCCCGGGGGAAGTACTAAATATAGAGCACTCTTTCATGTAGATCCATCACAAATCAGGACTAGCTGTGCAGAATACAAGGAACATGTAGTAATTGTTTATTTGAATGGAGTGTTTTTGGAAAATGATGGATTAATGTTTGTAATGTATCGCACCCTTGCCTAATAATAAAACTGATTGTTAAAAAAAAAAAAAAAAAAAATATGCCATAGTGGCCAGGCACAGCCACACTAAAGTAACTTATTTAATTCTAGAGAAAAAAAAAGTAAGCACTCAAAAATCTCACTATAGCATGCCAAAATAAAGGTTTACATACAGTCCTCACTAAAACAACTACCGTACATTGTATCACTATATGCTGAAGTGTATCACTATATGCTGGAAAGTACTCATATGGCAAGCTTAAAGGGCTGTTTAATTCTCCATAAAAGCATGTAGAAATACTTTTTGAATTTTTAAAATACCTTTTTCATCTGTGCAGAGTAAGGACTGCTGGAATCAACTAAATACGACAGTTACATAGTTGTGGGTTAACATCTTCTGCTACATTCTTTAAGTTCAGGGAAAATCTATAAATCTTTGCCTACACAGAGCCTTCACTGCTCGGTGTCGGCAGATGTTGTTAATCATGAAACAGTCAGGAGTGTGTTTGTAAACAGAACTAAGACAATTTTTTTAGGTTTTATCAGTGTAACGTAAAAAAAACCCCTTCATTTTCACATACAAACTTGTGCTCTTTCGCACCATGAAGAGCACTTACAGTGAGGTAAATGGCCCTTTAATTTAAAGGACCAATGCACACATTTTAAAATCTACTAATGTGAAGAACTACACTTGAAAATAGACAACATAGTTTCATAATGTAAGAAAAAATCATCTATGTAGTACCTCTTATTTGCTGATGTGGAACTTACCATTTTATCTTCAGCTTATCTACTTCTTGAAGTGGGGGGAGACTTTGAATGCAAAGGACACTTTTGTTGGCACAATGGCATTGTGTCAGCCAAAACTACCAAAGCTTTCAATGGGACTTATGGACAGCTCATTACTTTACAAGGATTCTACATCCTGTGAAAGCAGCAGACAGAGTCATCTCAGAAAAAAACATTAAAGAATAATTATATTTTTTTTATTTTAAAAACATTTTGACCCATTATCAAGTTTAGTTATTTCAAAGACGATATAGAAATCATTTGAATATGGTGATCTTTTATATATATATTATCTTGGCATGGTACACTCCATAAGCAGTATAGTGAGGTCTGATTCCCAGGTCATTGCTCATATAAAGACTGTAAAGGGCATTGTCAGGAGACAAAAGGCTGAGCAATCAGATCTAATAGGCCGGATAATGCTAGAACAGAGTGGAAAGCTTTCCATTAGACATTAGCTGTTTTCTGTAGGATCATCGCGCTTCCATTAAAGAGACATTACTATTCTATAGTGAATTAACCATAATAAAGGAGTAAAACCTAGAAATGGCCTTTAGTGACATGAAATGTAACATTAAAAATATAAAACTCACGGTATGCTTTAAAGTGTATTTTAAATGTAAATTAACCATTTTAGTGACAAAAATAATATAGGATGCTGTGGAATCTACTATGTTGTTTTCTGTTGATCTACATCTGTTCTTGCTCTGGATCACTACCTTGTTGTGGTGAAGGCGCTTTTGCCATACCATGTAGGGTCACCCAAGATGGTCAGGTCCTAGTAGAGAGACAAATCATGGTCCACTGGAGAAGGAACCGATAACCCATTCAAGTATCTTTGCCAAGATTACCTTATGGATAAGCACAACCAGAAACATATGGATAGATGTGCCTGGCACGCAGCATCCATAGGGTCATGGAGAGTCGGACTCAACCGAATGACTAAGCAACCAGAACTTCCTGTGACAGTAGGAGACTTGGTTCTATACGCACAGTCATAAAGTTGCCACTAAAACTGCCAGTAGAATTTATGAAAAGCTGATTAGCTGACATGGGAACACCCTCCTGAAGGGGCAAGAGAAAAAGCAGCCGAGTTAATGAAATGGAATAATAATTGCATATAAAAGTAAATAGTTAAAGGCTGGGATTTTTAAAACTTTCTAAAACATTTTTGCCCATTATTAAATAATTATTATCATTATTATTAACTTTTATCAAGTATAGTTATTCAAAGAAACTTATATAAAAATGTGACCAGTCCTGTTAGTTCCCTCGGGGTCCAATAGGAGGAGTGGGACGTGTGAATATTGAGGTTACAAAGGATATGAAGGGCAATCACGACTATTGCCTCAGAGGTATTTCATACCCCAGTTAGGGGGCAATGGAAATATGCTTACTAGAAACATCTCTTACACCCTCACAAAATAAGCTTTTACAGTTTTTTTATTTGGCCGCTAAGATTCACCTGGCAAAAAATTGGAAGACAGAAACGTTAGAGATTTCAGTAATTAAAGATAAAATTAATTACTGTATATAGCGCTGAATGAACAAATAACACATACCCTTGAGGATACAATTCAGAAATATATGGATATATGGGGCCCATGGCAGGAGTACAGGGGGTGATCAAGTCCTGAGCTCAAAGGAGAGACCGGAAATGTAGATCCAAGAGAGGAACTTGACGCGTGGGGGACCTGGAGGCTGGAGGAGGATCCTATCTTCCCGGTGGGGTATACAGCTTGATAAGGTGAGGAATTCATACATTAAGTAGTATCAGACTGTTTTTCGTAATGACCAAGTTGAGTTAATTTCTGTTACCTGTTTTTGTTTATCTCATCGTGGGGGAATGATTCTGGTTTTACTAGACCCAGCTAACAGGATAGAGGGTAATAAGGTATCAGCGTACCTAATAGATTCTTCTCCTGTAAAGGCGGACGAGTTTAAGCACACAGGAGCTAAATTAAGGTTGGGGTGCGTATAAAGGATCCCACAGCAAATTAACAGAAAAACAAATAGGTCAAAGTAGACTGTTTATGTCATAGACATGTGTAAAAGGGGGGTAGTATAGACATGCAATAGGGTCAAAATTATGTTTTACTAGAGAATTGCCCGTCAAAAAATGACGGCAATGAAATTGTAAGGTAGCTAATGCTGTTTTGTGTATAATAATGAAATATATAATACATTAATAAATGAATATACTTTACCTATTTTGAAGCATTGTGTTGAAGAGCTGCAATCTGTTTTGATGTTGCTGCAGGATTAGTGGTGTGGAGCTGCTGTGTAAGCGTGCTGAATGTGTGCAGTGTAATAGTGTGCGCGCGCGAGACGAAACCGTTAGCGTAGTTGTGTACTTCCTCATTGGGGTAAAATGGCGGGTAATGTGTGGTATGCGTTTTAACGGAATATCTGTAGGTAGTTTGTGGTGTTTTGCGAGTTTCTTGTGGTATTTTGCGTGTTTAGAGTGCTGTAGCCTATTTTTCGTTTTGTTCAGTGGCCATTTTTTCTCTCGCTTAGAGAATTTTTTAGTGTTTAAACTCTTTTATTTTTAGTTAAATTAAGGTGTAAGTTGGTTATTTGAGGTCCTGGATGCTACCTCTTGCTGTAGGTAAGCTTTTTATGTATGTGCTGTGTGTATTTATTGTGTTTTGAATTTTTTCCTGTTTGCGGGTTGCAGGCACTTTTTGCGAGGTCGTAATGAGTGTTAACGTGTCGTATGTTGTTTGCGTTACAACGTAAAGTTTGCGAGGGTCGCAGTTGCTGGCAAGGAGCGATTCGGGCCGCGGCCCTCGCATAGCGTTAGCAACAACTCGTATGCTCACAACTATATATGTGATATCTTGGAGAGGGGTATGTTTGTATGTGCCAATCATATGAAAACTTAATGATAAATAAACAAATGCTTAGCCTCTGGCCAATTGAAACTATTTAGAGGGCATTAATGGCATAATTAGAGATTATTGAATTGATCATTTCCCTGGGGGGTAGTTTGTGTTGAAAATGGAAAATGTTTGAGGAGTTGTAACAATATGGAGCAATGGACTATATATGTTCATTAAGGTAATTGATAATAGCATATGAAGTCCTTGTTGACCTGCGAGTCAAACTATGCATTTTGTATGATATTCTGTTATATGTGTGACAATAAAAACTATTGAAATGAATTAGGCATCCTTCATGGGAAAGCGTCCTTAGGCGGCTGCCTAGTTGACCTAATGAGAAATCTTGCCATGAGTGTACTATCATTTCCCTGTAGCTGCCTCATTGCTCTATGGTGCAGCACAAGTAAATGAACCCTCTGCTATCAAAGCTAAGCAATTTGTAAAACATTTGTACTAACCAATGAACACCAGACATACGTTACATCAGTATTTGGATTCAGAACACCCAAGTAGGCATAATTCATTTTCTGTTAATTACCGTGTCCCAGTTGTTTGATAGTCATCCAAGACTGTTATTAATTATTGCTGGAAGAGCGCCCTTAATAAACATAATTTTAGCAGCAGTTAAAAGAAAGAAAATCATGTCTATATTTGGTATTTTAATACTCTGCCTGTTTATAGGACGCAGCATCTTCCAGAGCTAAAGCAAAAAAGATGAGGCAAAATTATGTTTAGATGACAGGCGCCATTGTAGATTAGTACAGCGCCATTTTATCACCCTCTGCCACCATAATGAGGATTTTAAAGCAAATGGGTGTTGTGATAAACGTGAGACCCTCATCACCCAAGTTTTCAGCTATTTACAGTTAATTGTAGGATTTTCTATATGGTTTCAATATGAGTACTGTATATTATATATTAATGCATATAGTGAATAGTATTATAGTACTAGTATATTATAAAGTAGTGCATACAGTGTATAGTATTATAGTACTAGTATATTATATACTAAGGCATATAGGGCCTCATTCTATTATCGGCCGCAGCCGTTGCGGGGCCGCAAGGACCGGCCGCAAGCTATTCGGCTATTCTATTCCCTTACGGCCGGAGGCTCCGGCAGGCTTGCGGCCGGTCCCTTGCTATCTCTTGCGGCCGCTCGCGCCGGAGGAAAGCCTTTGATCTAAAACGGCCGCAAGAGATTTGCAATTCAATTGCTCCGGGAACCCTCTCTGCAAGGCTAAAAACGAGCCGCAGCTTACTTGCAGGAAAGAGGTCTCGCTAGCACCAATTAAGCACATAAAATAGCTCAAATAAAGCCATCCTGCACTTTGAGAAGACTATAAAGGGATTTTAGGTGTTAGAAAAAATAGCACATAATTATCCTGTACTCAAATCCGTAAAATATTTTATTTTTAATATCCGTAAAATATCCATGTAAAAAGTCCAGAGTGCTTGGAGCACCTCAGACCCGCCCACGCCGCAGCCGGAAAATAAACAGTTAATTTGAACTCGGGTTTGGGCAGATGTGCAAGCTTGAGAGTGGGTTCCTTTTAATCCTCATGTCCCCCAATATGATCCCTAGCATTTACAGAGCTGTACAGTGCAGGCTTGAATTTATTTTTGCGTTTTTATATTTCTGAGATTACGGCCGGTTCTAAGATATGCGGCCGGCCGTAAAAGGAGATCCTTGCGGGGCCGTATAATAGAATCGCGAGTTAACTGAACCCCCGCAAGGAATCGCAGCCTTACGGCCGATTTACGGCCGATAATAGAATGAGGCATACAGTGTATAATATTATAGTACTAGTATATTATAAAGTAGTGCATACAGTGTATAGTATTATAGTACTAGTATATTATATAGTAAGGCATACAGTGTATAATATTATAGTACTAGTATATTATATAGTAATGCATATAGTGAATAGTATTATAGTACTAGTATATTATATAGTAAGGCATACAGTGTATAATATTATAGTACTAGTATATTATATAGTAATGCATACAGTGTATAATATTATAGTACTAGTATATTATATAGTAAGGCATACAGTGTATAATATTATAGTACTAGTATATTATATAGTAAGGCATACAGTGTATAATATTATAGTACTAGTATATTTATATAGTAAGGCACATAGTGTATAATATTATAGTACTAGTATATTATATAGTAATGCATATAGTGAATACTATTATAGTACTAGTATATTATATAGTAAGGCATACAGTGTATAATATTATAGTACTAGTATATTATATAGTAATGCATATAGTGAATAGTATTATAGTACTAGTATATTATATAGTAAGGCATACAGTGTATAATATTATAGTGCTAGTATATTTATATAGTAAGGCATATAGTGTATAATATTATAGTACTAGTATATTATATAGTAATGCATATAGTGAATACTATTATAGTACTAGTATATTATATAGTAAGGCATACAGTGTATAATATTATAGTACTAGTATATTATATAGTAATGCATATAGTGAATAGTATTATAGTACTCGTATATTATATAGTAAGGCATACAGTGTATAATATTATAGTACTAGTATATTATATAGTAAGGCATACAGTGTATAATATTATAGTACTAGTATATTATATAGTAAGGCATACAGTGTATAATATTATAGTACTAGTATATTTATATAGTAAGGCACATAGTGTATAATATTATAGTACTAGTATATTATATAGTAATGCATATAGTGAATACTATTATAGTACTAGTATATTATATAGTAAGGCATACAGTGTATAATATTATAGTACTAGTATATTATATAGTAATGCATATAGTGAATAGTATTATAGTACTAGTATATTATATAGTAAGGCATACAGTGTATAATATTATAGTGCTAGTATATTTATATAGTAAGGCATATAGTGTATAATATTATAGTACTAGTATATTATATAGTAATGCATATAGTGAATACTATTATAGTACTAGTATATTATATAGTAAGGCATACAGTGTATAATATTATAGTACTAGTATATTATATAGTAATGCATATAGTGAATAGTATTATAGTACTAGTATATTATATAGTAAGGCATACAGTGTATAATATTATAGTACTAGTATATTTATATAGTAAGGCACATAGTGTATAATATTATAGTACTAGTATATTTATATAGTAAGGCACATAGTGTATAATATTATAGTACTAGTATATTTATATAGTAAGGCACATAGTGTATAATATTATAGTACTAGTATATTATATAGTAATGCATATAGTGAATAGTATTATAGTACTAGTATATTATATAGTAAGGCATACAGTGTATAATATTATAGTACTAGTATATTTATATAGTAAGGCACATAGGGCCTCATTCTATTATCGGCCGTAAATCGGCCGTAAGGCTGCGATTCCTTGCGGGGGTTCAGTTAACTCGCGATTTTATACAGCCCCGCAAGGATCTCCCCTTACGGCCGGCCGCATATCTTGGAACCGTCCGTAAGCTGTGAAATATAAAAACGCAAAAATAAATTCAAGCCTGCACTGTACAGCTCTGTAAATGCTAGGGATCATATTGGGGGACATGAGGATTAAAAGAAACCCACTCTCAAGCTTGCACATCTGCCCAAACCCGAGTTCAAATTAACTGTTTATTTTCCGGCTGCGGCGTGGGTGTGTCTGAGGTGCTCCAAGCACTCTGGACTTTTTACATGGATATTTTACGGATATTAAAAATAAAATATTTTACGGATTTGAGTACAGGGTAATTATGTGCTATTTTTTCTAACACCTAAAATCCCTTTATAGTCTTCTCAAAGTGCAGGATGGCTTTATTTGAGCTATTTTATGTGCTTAATTGGTGCTAGCGAGACCTCTTTCCTGCAAGTAAGCTGCGGCTCGTTTTTAGCCTTGCAGAGAGGGTTCCCGGAGCAATTGAATTGCAAATCTCTTGCGGCCGTTTTAGATCAAAGGCTTTCCTCCGGCGCGAGCGGCCGCAAGAGATAGCAAGGCACCGGCCGCAAGCCTGCCGGAATCCCCGGCCGTAAGGGAATAGAATAGCCGAATAGCTTGCGGCCGGTCCTTGTGGCCCCGCAACGGCTGCGGCCGCTAATAGAATGAGGCCCATAGTGTATAATATTATAGTACTAGTATATTATATAGTAAGTCATACAGTGTATAATATTATAGTACTAGTATATTTATATAGTAAGGCACATAGACCCTCATTCAATTGCAATTTGGCCAATTGAATAAGGCCCTAAATAAGCACATAACATATTTTTTTAAAGAAGTTTTTAGTTAGTAAACATCTATCCAAAAGCAAGGTTTTCACTAACTAAAAACTTCTTTAAATAAAATATGCTATGTGCTTATTTAGGGCCCTATTCAATTGGCCAAATCGCAATTGAATGAGGGCGCATAGTGTATAATATTATAGTACTAGTATATTATATAGTAATGCATATAGTAAATAGTATTATAGTACTAGTATATTATATAGTAAGGCATCCAGTGTATAATATTATAGTACTAGTATATTTATATAGTAAGGCACATAGTGTATAATATTATAGTACTAGTATATTATATAGTAATGCATATAGTGAATAGTATTATAGTACTAGTATATTATATAGTAAGGCATACAGTGTATAATATTATAGTGCTAGTATATTTATATAGTAAGGCATATAGTGTATAATATTATAGTGCTAGTATATTTATATAGTAAGGCATATAGTGTATAATATTATAGTACTAGTATATTTATATAGTAAGGCACATAGTGTATAATATTATAGTACTAGTATATTTATATAGTAAGGCACATAGTGTATAATATTATAGTACTAGTATATTATATAGTAATGCATATAGTGAATAGTATTATAGTACTAGTATATTATATAGTAAGGCATACAGTGTATAATATTATAGTACTAGTATATTTATATAGTAAGGCACATAGTGTATAATATTATAGTACTAGTATATTATATAGTAATGCACATAGTGTATCACATATATAGTTGTGAGCGTACGAGTTGTTGCTAACGCTGAGGACTCGCGTAGCGAGCCAAGGCCCTCGCAAAGCGAGGGCACTGGGCGAGGGTCTCAGTTGCTGGCATGGAGCGCCTACGGCGCTCCATGCCAGCAACTGCGACCCTCGCAAACTTCACGTCGCAACCCAAAGAGCACGACACACACATTACGACACTCGCAAACAACATACGACACACGTTCACACACATTACGGCCTCGCAACACTCAGACGCAACTCGCGAACATTACAAAATTAAAAACACAATACATACACACAGCACATACATAAAAACCTTACCTACACCAAGAGGGAGCACCCAGGACCTCAAAAATGCAACTTACACCTTCATTTTACTCTAAATAAAAGAGTTTAGACAGTAAACAATTTGCAAAGCGACACAAAAAATGGCCGACGAACAAAACGAAAACGAGGCTACGAGACACGTTACCACACATTACGACCTCGCAAACATCGGACGCAACACACCGACATACAAACATTTAAAATACAATAAATACACACAACACACACATAAAAACATTACCTACAGCAAGAGGAACCATCCAGCACCTCAAATAAACAAATTACACCTTCATTTAAATCAAAATAAAAGAGTTTAGACACTAAAAAAATCTGTAAGCGAGACAAAAAATGGCCGACGAACAAAACGAAAACGAGGCTACAGCACTCTAAACTCGCAAAACACCACAAGAAAGTCGCAAAACGCCACAAACGACCTACGGATATTCATACTACACATTGCCCGCCATTTTACCCCAATGCGGAAGTACACAACTACGCTAACGGTTTGGTCTCGCGCACGCACACTATTACACTGCACACATTCATCACGCTTACACAGCAGCTCCACACCACTAATGCTGCAGCAACATCAAAACAGATTGCCAGCTCTTCAACACAATGCTTCAAAATAGGTAAAGTATATTCATTTATTAATGTATTATATATTTCATTATTACACACCAAACAGCATTAGCTACCTTACAATTTCATTGCCGTCATTTTTTGACGGGCAATTCGCTAGTAATATTATAGTACTAGGCGCTCACTGCGCTGGTGGAGATGCGAGACCCGTAGCAGTTTGAAATAAAAAAACGTGTGGAAAAATTACGTGCCGTAACAATTGCAAAAAGGAAAGTGGCACTTACCCCCAAAAAAATACGAGGTAAAAAAAATATGAAGTTAACTGCCGAACCGCGCACATACAAAAACAACAATAACACCAACAAAATTAATAAAAATACAAAACAAACACCACTCACAGCATGTGGGGACAGGCACGATGTCTGGGAATCAGGTTGCACGACAATTTAACCACAGTTTGCAGAGTTTCCATACACAAAAATAGCCTAAGCGAGAGAAAAAAATGGCAGGCAAAAAAAAAAAAGAAAACGAGGCTACACAACCCCTAAACATGCATAACCACCAAGCACATAAGACTTTTACAAAGGCACGTACGAGGTATAAAATACACTATTAGGGACAACGGAAAATGCTCTGCACCTGCGTAACGCATACACAATCGCCGCCATTTTACACAAACTTACAACTAATAAAATTACCATTACAAAATGCCCAATTACACAGCTAAACAAATGGTTTCACCTCACGCACACAGCCTATTTACACTGCACACTGCACACATTGCTGACACTTACACCTCAGGTCAGCAACAGTGCAAATCTACAGGAACAGCAAAACAGATTGTTAGCTCTTCAGGATTAATTACAAATAGGTTAAGTGTATTCATTTATTATTTCATTAATTCATTAATTAGCATAAAAAAAAAAAAATATATATATATAAAAAAAAAAGGACCAGGGGAGAGGATCGCAATGACCCACAAAGGTGTTCAGCGTGGGGCTCACAATGAGCGCTGAGGGTGCTCAGAGGAGCAAAAGAACACAAGGGGAGAGGCTCGCAATGAGCGCCAAAGCCAATCAGCGCGCCCCTTGCAAAGACTTACAAAGGTGCTCAGACTACCAAAACTACACGAGCGGAGAGCATCGCAATGAGTACTGAAGGCGCTCATTGCAAACTACACTAGAGGAGAGCATCGCAATGAGCACAGAAGGAGTTCATTGCGAGCCACGTGATGAGCGCCAAAGGCACTCATCCCGGGGAACATAATCAGCGCACAGGGTGCTTAGAGAACCAAAAGTAGAGCAGAGGAGAGGAACAATGAGCGCCAAAGGTGTTAAGCACGGGGCTCACAATGAGCCAAGAGTGCTCAGAGGAGCAAAGGTACACAAGGGGAGAGGCTCGCAATGAGCGCCAAAGCCAATCAGCGATCCCCTTGAAATGACTGACAAAGGTGCTCAGACCACCAAAACTACACGAGCGGAGAGCCAAAGGCACTCAATGCAGGGCTCACAATCAGCGCACAGGGTGCTCAGAGAACCAAAAGTAGAGGAGAGGATCGCAATGAGCACCAAAGGTGTTCCGCACGGGGCTCACAATGAGCACCAAGGGTGCTCAGAGGACCAAAAGTACATGAAGGGAGAGGCTCGCAATGAGCGCCAAAGCCAATCATTGTGCCCTTTGCAATGACTGACAAAGGTGCTCAGACCACCAAAACTACACGAGCAGAGAGCCTCACAATGAGTACTGAAGGCGCTCATTGCAAGCCACACGATAAGTGCCAAAGGCGCTCAGCGCTTGGTTCACAATCAGCGCACAGGGTCCTCAGAGAACCAAAAGTAGAGCAGAGGAGAGGATCGCAATGAGCGCCAAAGGCTTTCAGCACAGGGCTCACAATGAGTGCCGAGAGTGCTCAGAGGAGCAAAAGTACACAAGGGGAGAGGCTTGCAATGAGCGCGGCCCTTGCATTGAACGCCAAAGGTGCTCACACCACCAAAATTACACAAGCGGAGAGACTCGCAATGAGCGCCAAAGGCTCTCAGCGCAGGGCTTACAATGAGCGCAGAGGGTGCTCAGAGGAGCAAAAGTACACCAGGGGAGAGCCTCGCAATGAGCGCCAAAAGCGCTGTGCGGGCCTTGCAATGAGTGCCGAAGATGTTCAGATGACCAAAAACCTTACAGTGAGTGCCAAACAGCATTCCTAGCCTTACAATGTTATTGCCGTCATTTTTTGATGGGCGAGTCGCTAGTAGTATTATAATCCTTTGTGCGGCTGCAGGGGAAAGCAAACTTTATTTGTAATGGTTAAAGGGACATGGAAGGTTTCTGGATTTTTCTTGGTATATAATATCCCTGTGCATCTATTTACTTTTATGTGCTTTATTTTATTAAGAAGTGACAATAAGCTCTGTTTTTACTAACATCAAACAAATAGTCCCTGTATGGGTTTGTCCACTGCAGTTCATGAAGACACAGACTCTGTTGTACTTGCTGTGTAGTCTCTCATACTAACCAATCAATTACCATCTCTTAGCTACATTCTGCAACATACTGCTAAAACATGGTCCCTGAAAGGCTAGGACACTGCGCTGCACCTCCAGCTCTACAGAGTCTGTGTCTGCATACGCTGCAGTGGACAACCCATACAGAGTTTCATGAATGCATTTTTATAACCAAATTCTTAGAACCAAGACATGATTCACTTTAATAGGAATGCATCTTTAGACTTTGCTCTTGTTTAGATTTTAGGAGCATAAATAAAAAGATGAATAATTAAAGAATAAATAAGATTGCAGTCCGACAAAATCCATGGCATCTGAAATGATATGCTTAAATTGTTTAACAGGTTACCCCACAAGAGTGTAATAAACTTACACTCAATCTCATTACAGGTCATATTTTATTATACTAGTAAATTGCCCAATAGAAATTACGGTATAATTTTTTTATTTTTCTCTCCCTCCCTTGTGTCTCTCCCCCCTTCTCTCCCCTGTGACTTTCTCCCCCCTCTCCCCTCCCCTGTGTCTTTCTCCCCCTCTCCCCTTTGTCTTCCTCCCCCTCTCCCCTGTGTCTTCCTCCCCCTCCTCTCCCCTGTGTGTTTCTCCCCCCTCTCCCCTCCCCTGTGTCTTTCTCCCCCTCTCTCCTCCCCTGTGTATTCCTCCCCCCTCCCCCTTTTTCTTTCTCTGCAGCTTGCGGCGGCACCATGTGTGCGTGCTCACAGCCGCTGTATGCGCGCAGCTCTGTACGGACTTAGGAAGTAGTGGTAAGTGTATATGCTCCCATGGTGCGTTACACACTTACCAGAATTATTATAAGTAATTATTGTATGCGAGTGGTAGACATTACACTTATGTCTGGTTTAGACAGGAGGCTTTAAAGGTAGATAACATTTTTAATAAATAAAAAGAACTTCACTGTAGAGTTATGTCTAGAAAGCTAAGTGCTGCGTCCCATCGCCACCATGTCATCACAGGAAACTATAGGCCTACTGAAGTCACCATATGCATTTTGTGCCATCAGGTAGAGGGTAGAAAATCAAATGTAAAAGTTATTTAATTTCTTTAAATTTATAAAGAATTGGCTTAGATACTGTCATTTATAGTTATTACTATACTATAGTTAATACGTTAATTTTATAAAAAAGCCAGAACCATATTTATACACCGTGGGTAAATCAGTGCTCACAGAAGATTACCCTGAACATCTGGATTTTACTGGATTTTTATTTTATTATTTCCCTTTTCCGCACAGCGTATATTTTTTGCTCTGTTATGTGCATTTTTATACCCATTATCTGTCTGGCCCTTGTGTTTCTATTGGCTTGCTTGGTGCTCTGTCACCACCTAGTAGATTTTTCTATTAATACAGTATATTCCCTTTCTCAGCTCTACTGTTTGCTTTCCTTGACTTTTCCTTGAAATAAGGCCTTGCTGTTTTGACATCCTGGAGGATACAGAAGGTAATATTTTTAATATAAGTTTAGAAGATTTTTTCCTTTTGTATTTTTTCAAACTTAAACATTTTTCAGCGTGGGATCTCTTCTTTCACAGTAGATGTTGATCATTCAACATCCCTTTAAATGAAAAACCATAACTACTTTTCTGTTAAATGAAATTGCACACCCTTCCAATCTGCCCCTTAGATGAACACTCTGGTGCTTTTAGTGACCATCTCTCAGCAGAGTCTGTGTCTTTGTGAGCTGCAGACGTGAGACCCATGCAGGTCTGATTCTAGGTCGTAAACAGCAGAGCTTATGAATACTTCTTAGTAAAACAAGGTACATAAACATAAATAGATACACGGCATGCCCATAAGACTTACACCTGGTTTGTGATGGATGACTCTCTCCACCTCATTCCAGTCAGTCCGTCTCCTATCAAGGAAGCACTAGTATCAAATTATTATTATCCATTATTTATAACGCGCCAACATATTCCGCAGCGTTGCGTACAAGTATAAACAATTTTCCCACAATTATTCAGCTTTCAATCAGATATACACAGTGCTTTCCCTAAAGCACCTCACAAGATTGAAAACTCGCAAACTTACATTCTAAAGGGTATGAGTGAGGTACAGGACAGTGAGAGATGCATAGTAAATGAAGAGGATAAAGATGATAGGCTTTTTTGAATAGATGTGTTTTTAAAGAGATTTTGAAGGATTTGAGGCAGGAAGATAGTCTGGTGGAGCGAGGTAAGGAGTTCCAAAGAATAGGGGCAGCACGAGAAAAGTTTCGAAGGCGGGAGTGAGAGAGGAGGAGAGAACAAGGTCATTAGCAGAGCGAAGACGGCGGGTGGGAGTGTATTTTTGGAGGAGAGCAGAGATGTAGGAGGGTGCACTATTGTGGAGGGCTTTATATGTTAGGGTCATGAGTTTGATTTTTATTCTAGAGGCTATGGGAAGCCAGTGGAGTGCCTGACAGAGAGGACACTGAGCGCTGAGTATGGTAGATGAGTCTATCGGATGCATTAAAAATGGATTGGAGTGGAGACAGATGGGTGATAGGAAGGCCAGCAAGGAGAAAGTTGCAGTAATCGAGGCGAGATACGACGAGAGAGTGAATATGAATTTTCATTGTATCTTGTGTAAGGCAGTGACGTATTTTGGATATGTTTTTCAGGTGAAAGTGACAAGATTTTGTGAGTGATTACTCACACTTACCCTTTCCTTGACCAATTTGTGAGGATTCAGGAGGTAGGCATACATGGGCACCAGTGTGACAAGGAAAACACATTGATAACCTCAGCTATAGCCAGCTCACACCTTCCATATTGTTCCTTGAAGTACCATACCATGGACCTAAAGACAACAGATACTTTGCAGCCTCTTTGGTTAAAGGGCCAAGCTATGTGAAACTTCAGAGTGAGAGATGGTCAAATAGCCAGTATACACAAATGTAATTGGCTATGGAAGATGTGTCACATAATGTTGACTAAAAGATGTGGGTGTTTTACAGAGATAGGTGATATGTTTTGATTTGATCACATAAAAACAAACTGACACTAATTTAATTTCACAGCTGCAATCTGATGGTAACAAAAGGAGCCATGTTTTGGTCTGTTCTAAACCACAGTTGGCTTTAGAGCCATGGTCTGCTGACCCTTGTGCTATGAGATCACAGGCTTTTTGACACCGTATTTAGCGTATCCTAGATTTCATCACAAGTTCGCTGGTGGTCCAATGGTTAGGATTCAGTGCTTTCACCTCTGTGACCTGAGTTTGATTCCAGTGAGCGAACCAAGAGGTCACACCATCCTGAAGCCAAGCAGGGTTGGGCCTGATCAGTACTTGGATGGGAGACCACCCAGGAATACCAAAAGCTGTATGCTATGGCCCACTGGAGAAGGAAGTGGCAACCCACTTCAGTATCTCTGCCATGAATACCAAGTGGATCAGCATTGTGTGTAACGTCCATGAGTAAGCCCAATGTCGTGGCGAAACGGACCGTCAAGAGAGAGAGAAGGATGGTGTACTCAATCTAAGCCCATGTGAGGCCTTATATCAAGTGATGCTTCTCACTCAAACAGTAAAATCAAACATTGTGTTTTGGTTTAATGTTGTAAAAAGTGATATATATGCATTTGGGGATGCATACTTTTCGCCCTTGTATTTTCTAGTACTGCATATCTATATACTCTTTTGTGCTTCTTGTTTTTAACTATTTTGTATTAGTGCACTATTTTTTAAAGTGTATTTCATTGCTATATATATAACTTTTTTGCATACCGACGATTAGCAAATATTAGATATTACAGATATTACTGCCATACTTATAATAGGCCTCATTATTATGACAATATTAATATAATACTTGCTATGTCTACTTTATTTCTCAAATCAGGTTGTCACTAATTATATCCCAGAATATTGTGGGACAGTGACACCTATTGACATTTATTAAATTTAAGGATTGATACACATTCTTTTAAATATATTACCGGCGTATTTTCCTGGATTTTATTTGATTCTCCCAATTCCCCAACTAAAACTTAATCCATTTATATTATTTAGTGTTAACCACTAGGGAATTATACAAGTCACTGTATTACATAAGGTCCATGAGGTCACGGAGAGTCAGACACAACTGAACACACAAAACACAGATTTCATCACGTAATTTTTCAGTCTATTTTTAGTAACTAAGTAGCAATAATATCAGCACTTGAAAAAAAAATACTTCAGTACAGGTTTTTTTAAATTGTAACTTTAGTATTTTATGGACTAGCGTAATTGCTTCACTCCATCCTTTATTAGGTGTCTGGGGGGCCCAGGATACTATCCTATTTTTTTCTCTACCCGTTTGGGTTGGCCTCCAGTGTGCTGGAAAGTAACATATCTACTGTCTGAAACACTAAAACTCACATGTAAGTTATAAAAGCTACATTTAAATGTTTAATTCAAATTCTGGTTTTATTGCTACTCAGCTACTAAAAGGATATGGAAGTTTTCTGAATTTGACTAGCTATATAATATAGCTGTGTATCTATTTACTTTCATGTACTTTGTCTTATTAAGAAGTGTTTATAAGCTATGCAAACAGTACATGCTTGGGTCTGCAGCTCATAAAGACACATACTCTGTAGTACTGGGTGTGCAGTATCTCATACTAACCAACCAGTGACCATTTTTAAGCGACATTCTGCAAGGTGCTGCTGAGACATGGTCTCTGATTGGCTAGGGCACTATACTGCACATCTAGACGGTGTCTGTATATGTTACAGTGGGCAGACCCAACAGAGCTTATAAGCACTTGTTAATTGTCACAGACCCCTTTTTCCTGGCCTGGGTGTTGGCCCATTGAACTCATTAAAACACAGACTGTTTGGCTCCAGCCCTGGATTATCTGCATAAACACCTCTATTGTATTTGTAAATCTGCTTTGTTCCATTGTTTGCCAGATTACTTTAATCCCATCTGATATGTTCTAGAGATGGCAGGATGTGTATTGGAGGTTAATCCTATTGATCTCAGGAAACTACTGTTAGACCCCAACAATATCTCTTGTTTGTCTGCCACCCCCTTTCATTTGTTACATTGGGTACACCCCCTGTGTATCTATCCCCTATAAATACTGCTGTCATTTTCAAAAATAAATCAGTTCACTTAAAGATACATAGAAATCGTGTATCTCTGATTGTGTTCCTGGTGGCTGCGATACTGAACCTATCTCCACCCTACAAGTAACCTGTCCTGGTCACAACCACAGGAAGGTTACTGTGACTCCTGGAAGCGCTGATTCCTGATGGAGAGTCTCTGACTGATGCACAAGCCAGATATCCCGGTGCCGAGATTTCAAATAACCCAACGGTCCTTGTGGGTAGATAACCTGTAGTCTATAGCAGGTGTCTCTGGGCTTGGTCACATTAATAAAATAAAGTACATAAAATAAATAGATACAAAGGTATATCATATACCTAGTAAAATCCAGGAATAGTCCATATTCCTTTAAACAAATGACTGCAACCCTATTGTATGAGCACAACAGTGGTTCTTTAACCGTGGCTTCAATATGCCTGTAGAGTTTTTCACATCTTAACATTTATCTTTAGGGAAAACCAAACCATACATTGAATGCATTGTGTTAATTTTTAAATAACCATCAACATTCACTCTGATGCACCCAAGATCCAATCTAACCTCATTACTCTCTTAAACAGCAGCTTTTATAAACAAAATAAATTAAACTCCAGCAGTGGCAGATTGCCCAGATCTAGCCTGGCTTTTATATTCTACTTTGCTCTTTTCAAAGGCATTGAAGCAACCAAGGATTTCTAATTCCTAATCTGCCATTTCTTCTATTTATTCTGCAATGTTGATTTATCTGCCTTGTTTGCTTACATGTGAAGCTACAGCCATATACAGAAACTGATGCTACATGTGGAACAACATACAAACAGTCTGGCAGTTTACAGGCAGCCACTACCATCTGCTCACAAGCAATTAGAGTAGTTGCACACATATACAGTTTGTGCCACTCTATCTATATATTGTATGGGGCAATAAATTATGTCAAAGGGTAACTTCTCTTGCTCTATCAGGCAACTTAAATGGCAATTTTATGTGTCATTTAATTTGGTTTTAATTTAATTAATAATAGATTAGTCATAGAAACAACATTTGAAGAAAAAAAGATCAATGTATCTTTAAAAACTTACCATTGAACTTTGGTGTAACAGCTTCCAGCAGAGCTGCTGCTCTTCACCCTCTAATAGGTATCAAGGGAGTGGGATCAGATCTAACCAGCAAGCTTTCGGAATTTTTGTTGGGCTGGTCTGATTTCTTGCAGTGACCACTCCCATCACCTGGGATCTGCATAGGTGATGGGAGTGATTACTGCAATCAATTTGACCAGTCTGATAATTTTGATTTGGTGTTCTATTGTGGTTAAAGTATAGGTTTTTCTAGATAATTAATTGGTGTGGAGAGAAGCAGAGTTCAAATGTAAGTTTTAAAGCTTCAGTGCCTTGCAAAAGTATTCACCCTCCTTGGCATTTTTCATGTTTTGTTGCCTCACAACCTGGAATTACCATGGATTGTTTCAGGATTTGCATCATTTAATTTACAAAACATGACCACAACTTTGAAGATTTTTTTTTATTTTTATTGTAAAGCAAACAACAAATAGGACAAATTAACATTAAAAGTCAATGTGCATAACTATTCACCCCCCTAAAGTCAATACTTTGTAGAGCCACCTTTTGCTGCAATCACAGCTCCAAGTCACTTTGGATAAGTCTCTATGAGCTTGCCACATCTTACAACCAGGAATTTTGCCCATTCCTTCTTGCAAACTGCTCCAGCTCCTTCAAGGTGAATGGTTTGCGATTGTGAACAGCAATTTTTTAAGTCTGACCACAGATTTTCTATTGGATTGAGGTCTGGGCTTTGACTAGGCCATTCCAACACATTTACATGTTTCCCCTTAAGCCACTCAAGTGTTGCTTTAGCAGTGTGTTTGGGGTCATTGTCCTGCTGGAAGGTGAACCTCCGTCCTAGCCTCAAATCACGCACAGAGTGGTACAGGTTTTGCTCAAGAATATCCCTGTATTTAGCACCATCCATCTTTCCCTCAACTCTGACCAGTTTCCCAGTCCCGGCTGCTGAAAAACATCCCCACAGCATGATGCTGTCACCACCATGTTTCACTGTGGGGATGGTGTTCTTAGGGTGATGTGATGTGATGGGTTTGCGCTAGACATAGCGTTTTCTATGATGGCCAAAAAGAGCACCTTCCTCCACACATTTTGGGAGTCTTCCACATGCCTTTTTGCAAACTCATAACATGCCATTTTGTTTTTTGCTGAAAGTAATGGCTTTCTTCTGGCCACTGCCATAAAGCCCAACTCTATGGAGCGTACGGGTTATTGTCGTCCTTTGTACAGATACTCCAGTCTCTGCTGTGGAACTCTGCAGCTCCTCCAGGGTCACCTTAGGTCTCTGCGCTGCCTCTCTGATTACTGCCCTCCTTGCCCGGTCCGTGAGTTTTGGTGGGCAGCCGTCTCTTGACAGGTTTGCTGTTGTGCCATGTTCTTTCCATTTGGTTATGATAGATTTGATGGTGCTCCTGGGGATCATCAACTATTTGGATATTTTTTTATAATCTAACCCTGACTTGTACTTCTCAAAAACATTGTCCCTTACTTGTTTGGAGAGTTCCTTGGTCTTCATGGCAGTGTTTGGATAGTATTGCCTCTTGCTTAGGTGTTGCAGCCTATGTGGCCTTTAAAAAAGGTGTGTATATGTAATGACAGATTATGTGACACTTAGATTGCACACAGGTGGACATCATTTCCCTAATTATGTGACTTCTGTAGGTAATTGATTGCACCAGAGCTTTTTATGGGCTTCATAACAAAGGGGGTGAATATATACGCACATGCCAATTTTCTGTTTTTTATTTCTAAAAAATTGTTTTATGTATATATTTTTCTCATTTCACTTCTCCAACTTAGACTATTGTGTTCTGATCCATCACATAAAATTCAGATTAATAAAATATTGAACTTAAGGCAGTAATGTAACAAAATAGGTAAAACGTCAAGGGGGTGAATACTTTTGCAAGGCACTGTACATTAATATTTTCTATTTTAAATGCTGATTTTATTGTTAAATAAACAATAAACAAATAAACAAATAGAAGCCCCATTATATGAACACTACAGAGGTCCCTCACACCACTGGTTTCAACTCCTTCTGTAATGAGAATAGTGCAAACACTACATAATACAGCCACGTACATAACATGTAATTAATCAGATGCTCGTGGAGTGAGGATAACCAAAGAAATGAGTGCATGCACATTGCTTGATTCCAAAGCCTTACTACCATTAGTAGACAGAGTTATACTGTCCTAATTACCTCCTAGTTTGCTTCTCTTCTCATCTCATGATAAATGGCCTAGCATTAGAAAAGTAAAATGTTTGTCAGGATGATGGTGGAGGGAACATTATGGATGAAACAGAGAAAGAAGGGCAGCTCTTTGTCGCTACTTCACAAAAAATAAGTAAATAAACATGTCCATGGCAGCCAAACATCTGTTAGTTTTGGCTTGCATATCCATTCAAAACTACACTCTATGCCCACACAGATCACATGGAAGTAGACCACTTTGGCTAGTATAGCTTCTTTGGCTTTCTCCCTGGTCACACCCTAGGACAGGACCTCTCTGCAGCCGCTCTACTGTAGAGACAGAAATACAGGTTCAGTTTATTACCAAGGTGGTGTATAGATCTTTCAGTCTACTACAGAGCCAAGCCTATACTGTCTCTGCTTCTATACCCACTGCTGGTGAAGAAATGTATTAGATGTTAGATATTTGTTTGTCAAGTATCTATTGTCAATTAACAATATTAACAGAAGTAAGCCATAGACATAAAATGTTTTTTTTTTGGCATTTTTGAAGACCCTGTTTATGAGTACTGAGTGATATCACATCCTGAGAGCTGGGGTGTGTGTTTGTAGTTATCAGTGAGAGAAGAGGAAGCAGACAGAAGTCCCCTCACTGGCCCAGAGGCACCTTGCATCATTCAATGCACCTATAGATCTCCAAAAATGTAAATGCCACCCCACACATCTTCCTCCCGGCACCTGCAGAGGCATCAACATCCCCCCAATTAAAAACTAGCTGTATGACTTTTTTCCCCAACAATTAATTATGCTCTTAGTTTTCAATTTGTTTTTCCATTGTGCTATGGTCTTGTGCTCACACTAATTAAAAGTGTCTACAAAACAATCAATGATGCAGATAATCCCTTGTTGTTGTTTAGTTGAGTCCGACTCTCCGTGACTCTATGGACCACAGCACGCCAGGTGCATCTCTCAATCACTGCCCCTCTGAGCTTCATCAAGTTCAAGTTCATTGCTTTGCAGCAGCAAACTTTCCTTTCCCCTTCAGACACATCCGCAGCTGGGTTGTCCTTTCGGCTTTGGCCCAACCACTTCCTTAGATCTGGTGTTATTTGTACTTGTCCTCTGCTGTTCCTCAGTAATGTGGTAGGCACCGTCTGACCTGAGGGGCTCATCTTCTGGTGCCATATCGTTATGTCTCTGGTTGTGCCTGTCCATAAAGTTTTCTTAGCAAAGATACTGGAGTGGGTTGCCAGTTCCTTCTCTAGTGGACCGTGATTTGTCTGACCTCTCTGCCATGCTCATAGCATCGAAGGAAAATGTTGTCTACAAATCTAATCCACAAACATATGCATGATCCCCCCACATACAGTACAGATGAGGTATGCATAAGTGAAGGTGCACATGGTACTCTTGCCTGGTCCATTTGTAGATAAAAATATGTTAATATCTTTTATGAAGAAAAGATTGTAAATGATGTTGCCAAAAAGAAGTTGCAATAATAGGTATATACTGTGTCAGAAATTACCCTATTTTGAGGCAGAATGTAACCAAGTGCTTGATTAAGATAGGTATGGTGATTATGATTGTTATTTTGCCCTGGTGCACATCATAATCTCTATATGACGATGTAGACTAATTACCGTATTTATCGGCGTATAACACGCACTTTTTCTCCCTGAAAATAGGGGGCAAATGATGTGTGCGTGTTATACGCCGATATAATGTTAAGGACCGTGTCTCTTTCCCTCCCCCCTCCTCAACCCCCCTCCTCATTCTAAACCCCCCTAAATACCTCCTCCTCTCCCCTCACTAACTTATTTAGGGGGGTTTAGGTTGAGGAGGGAGGTTTAGGATGAGGAGGGAGGTTGAGGAGGGGGGTTGAGGAAGGAGGATGAGGATGGGGGGTTGAGGAGGGAGGTTAAGGAGGGAGGTCGAGGATGAGGAGGGAGGTCGAGGATGGGGAGAGAGGTCGAGGATGGGGAGAGAGGTCGAGGATGGGGAGAGAGGTCGAGGATGGGGAGAGAGGTCGAGGATGGGGAGAGAGGTCGAGGATGGGGAGAGAGGTCGAGGATGGGGAGAGAGGTCGAGGATGGGGAGGGAGGTCGAGGATGGGGAGGGAGGTCGAGGATGGGGAGGGAGGTCGAGGATGGGGAGGGAGGTCGAGGATGGGGAGGGAGGTCGAGGATGGGGAGGGAGGTCGAGGATGGGGAGGGAGGTCGAGGATGGGGAGGGAGGTCGAGGATGAGGAGGGAGGTCGAGGATGAGGAGGGAGGTCGAGGATGAGGAGGGAGGTCGAGGATGAGGAGGGAGGTCGAGGATGAGGAGGGAGGTCGAGGATGAGGAGGGAGGTCGAGGATGAGGAGGGAGGTCGAGGATGAGGAGGGAGGTCGAGGATGAGGAGGGAGGTCGAGGATGAGGAGGGAGGTCGAGGATGAGGTGGGAGGTCGAGGATGAGGTGGGAGGTCGAGGATGAGGAGGGAGGTCGAGGATGAGGAGGAAGGTCGAGGATGAGGAGGAAGGTCGAGGATGAGGAGGAAGGTCGAGGATGAGGAGGAAGGTTGAGGATGAGGAGGAAGGTCGAGGATGAGGAGGGGGGTTGAGGATGAGGAGGGAGGTTAAGGATGAGGAGGGAGGCTGAGGAAGAGGAGGGAGGTTGAGGAGGGGGTTGAGGATGGGGGGATGAGGAGGAGCAGCGATTTCTGAGTAAACTTTTGTAAAAACATATAATATCCAAGTTTCTTTGTTAAAACAGTTGCTTTTACTGTCATTTTAAGTTATTTACCTTTATAAGTGTGAATAATATTAATAAAAAAAAGTTTTGAGCTACCCTTATTTTGCTTCCAAGTTTTTTTTTCCTGAAATTTCCTTCTTAAAATGAGGTGCGTGTTATACGCCGGTGTGTGTTATACGCCGATAAATATGATAGGTAGGTTTCATGTATGAGTTGAAAATGCAAGCGTCCTCATGATTGCTAAACAGTCAGTAATGCTTAAAAGGTACAAAGGAAATTAAACCTGAACGTCATTGACCTCAGAATCAAGAGATCAGGTTTTAACATTTTAAAAATGTTTTTAATCCTCAAGTCCCCAGCAGTTGCAGACAAACCCATTAGGCCATATATGGTTTAGTGTTTAGCACTTTTAATAGAGAAGAATAGAAATGGGATGTAGTAAAGGGTATATCCCCCTCTGTATCATTACCTTGTAATGGTGAAGGGGCTTGTGTACTTCAATGAAGCTGTGAGCGATAGCATGTAGGGTCACCCAAGATGGTCAGGTCATAGCAGAGGGGTCAACTAATAACTCACTCCAGGATCTGATAACTTTATGTATAAGCACAACCAAAGACACAACATATGTGCCTGGTGCATTGCGGTCCATAAGGAGGTGAGGCTCTAGTCTGATCAGGAGCCCACCATGGGACATGTGAACTGCTGCCTAGACCATCAAGCTCCATCTTGGGCTGATACAATTGTGCAGATGAGGGTCTTCTTCAGCAGAAACCAAGAGTTTGTTATAACTATTGCTGTTATTTGCTGTGTGAACCTTTCTTATTCTTAACTTGTACTCCGTAGACGAAACACACATGGGACTGGTTGTAATTAGTGGTAAGCAGTCCTGTAACAATTAGCAATAATCTATAATTATTGCTAATTATTACCAATACTACCACTGAGTCCAATTTGTCTTCACTTAAGTTGATCCTGATGACTAACTAGAGTTGTTTGCACAATAAGAACCACAGCTAACCCCCCATAGGAAATGACAGATGTTAGCAAGGGTCCGCATCACATTACCCTCACTATCTTATCTCAACACCCAAAATAAAACAGAAAACAATAAAATTAAACATGCGAATGCTAACAATGTAACCCAACACCTGCAAATCACTAAAATAGGTACCACCCCCCTCCCTATACTTGTAGCCCTTTGCGTCTTCAGTTAAATGACCCCATTCGTAGTATGGGTAGGGCCAGGCCGGGGTTAGTTATTGTGACCCAAGCGCCCACTCCCCTATATTCTACTTGTACCGGAGTTAGGGGATTACGTTTTATGGAGTTTGCCGGTTTCTAGGGAGTGATTTTTTTGTTGGTTTGGTAATTTATTGTGTGGGTTTGTCTGATTAATCAGGGATATGTTTCCTAGTAGAGATTTAACTTGAGTGCGAGTTACTTTAATACATACTAATCCTCTGTAACTTTCGAGCCTTGGCATATGTGTCAAAAGGAAATGGAAACATTTAACACATGCTCTTTTAACTGCTTGAGAAAAATAATTTGTGTTCCTCATCCCTTTAAAAGGTGCTAATGTGATAAAGTCCATAGTGAGGAATAGAGGACAATGGTATTTGTTTCTAACTCATTATTATTACCCCTCTGTTTGAGATTATGATTCGTGTTTGATCATATATTGATTGAATGAGAAAAAAAGGTATGGAAACCAATCTGGGAACAGACTTATATCTGCACTTAGCATAATCTTTATCTGGTTATACATTAGAAATACTCTGTGTATTAGAGACACTTCAATATATATTCTTGCTGAATGCTTGTCATTCTGTATTATCTCACCAGTTCAGGAGACGCGTTCAGTTCCATAATGTATATTTAACAAAAATACACACATACCGATTCATATGCAGAACTAAAAATATATTTACCACAAATGGTGAAGAAATAAAAAAAATTACAGCCTAGAATGTGTTCACTTACGTTGCAACAATTGTCATAAAATAAATGTCTACAGATCATATTCATTTTTTTTTTTAATTTGTTTAAAAAAAATATTTACACAACACTTTAAGAAAATCACTTTGAAAATAGCACTAAAAATATTCAGACTTCAAATCCAGTTTAGAAATCAATATATCAAACTCCCCAATATAAAATAACAGAGTAACATGCAGCTTTCAGAAGCTGTATTGGTTTACTTTAATTAAAAATTCCTGTTACAGAAAAAAAGGAGGGGGATTAAAAGTAAATACTTCATAACTGCAGCCTGAATTTGGCCAGTAACGAGAGGTGATCCGATGAATTTCTCTCATTAGGAAGACCATTAACACTCCAAAGTTCTTGCTCGGTGAGTAGAGACAACCTCCCAAGAAGCTGTAATCCACTGGTTGAAACAGCTGTACCTGTGAAAAAGAAGAATGGAACTGGATGACTATATTACTCGCTTGAAAATATATAGAAAATGACATTTGGATTAAAGAGCAAAGCTCCCAGAATGCAACTTGCTTTAGACATTCAAATGTGAACCAAATGTACTATTTATATACTGCACTACTGTACAGTGGAGGGCTTCCAATGCTCTTTTGCCCACCGTAAATTAAATAAATGTTGTTGTAAACTACCACATAAAATGTACTACACAAGCTATAAACTGGCCCTACGCTGATGAGAGGGAGTAACCTCGAAACAGTCGTATGTGGGTAGCTCCGTGACTTGTGCAGAATCCATCCTGGGCTATGCTTAAAGCTGTGTAATAAACCAGGCATATGCTTAAAAGGAACCATGTTTGAAATGGTTTGGATTAAAAAGGAAAGCCTTTGTGGGCACATTTGCATTTCCCTGCTCAGGTTCCCAGAATGCAGTGTAATAAGTATAATAACAGGAACACTGATAAATGCAGCTCTACATCAAACACTGAAAAACAAGTGAACTTTTTTTTATAATTGTTTACATTGATATCTCACACTTTATTATATTTTTTTTGGGTTATTTAACCCAATTATTTACCCCCCCCGCCTAAATGCTCATACACTCTGCCACAAAAAACAGACAAACACTAAATGTAAATAAATCTGAAGTGTATTATTACACTGAAAAAAACACATTCAAGTATCTAGAGGGAGCTTGTATTTTATGGTTCTTTCAGTAACTGAAACCTCTCTATTACGCTTTCTTAAAGATTTACGGAATATGATGGCTCGTTACAAATAAAGGGATAATATTATAATCACATGCCACCTGGTGGTGGGTGCCAGTAAAAGCAGAGAACATCTGTTGGCTTCTACGCTTTTTTCTAGTCCATAGATTTTTATTTTAAAAGTGTATAAAGTGAAAATGTTCTACAATAATTGGACGGCCCCGTACAAGTTATTACACCCTTATTAATCTTATCTTGTTTTGGGTGACATTTTAATAAAATTAGCAGTATTTACACAATTCCCTAAAGGATGACACACATTCAAATGTAAGCTGCAATGGTGATAAATACTGTAGTATAATTATATATTTAAGCTCACAATAAGGCTTTGGTATCTGAAACAGATATTTAAACCCTTTTTTAATAACAAGAATTAATGAAAAGGGTAATTAGGAAGATGAAGGAGCCCATTCACTATATAGAATCAGGGAACTTAAAATGCCAGATACATTGCATTAGGACACCCGCATTTTGGGACATGGAAATCAATGAATTTATAAAAAGGTAAATAATAAAAATAAAAGTTACAGGGTTTTTCATTTCATATGTGTTCTGATTCCCTCAGATAATTAAAGACTGACTGTTTTAACTGATATACATTTAAGACCATATTAAAAACTGATCCCGTAGGGCTATAGGGTCCCTGGCTTGTGCATATTTGTCCAATAGGAGTCAAAACTGGGCAACTTTTTGCTCCTGGTTATTATTATATAATATAATTAATTTCAGGAACACCTCATTTGGCCATTATTTTAATACTAGCCATTTGCCCGTCATAAGTGACGGAATAATATATAATCTGCTCTCTCTCTCTGAGCACCCTCTCCCTTTGCGCTGTCTCTCCTCTCTCTCTCCTTCTGTCTCTCCATCCTCCTCCTCTCTTCTCCCTTCTGTCTCCCTACCACCCTCCCCTTTCTCTCTCTCTCCCATTATTCCCCCTGTGTCTCTCCTCACCATTCCCCCCTTGCGACGTGCAATGCGCACGCACACAGCAGTCTTTGAATAATATCGTTTCTGTTGTGCGCATGCGCTGGCCAGAGTTACACACAACGGAAACTATATTAGTGAAGGTATTCAAACACAGTTATGTACTGAAACCGAGCAAAAAGATTTCACAATTAGTATAAATAGAAATCATCATTCTTTTTATGCCCTCTAGTGTTCATAGATGAATAAACAGAGAGAGGCCAACGGAAATACAACAAGCACATCAATGAATACAATGCCCTAAAAACAGAAATTAGATGTCTTGATTATTAATACAATTACATATTTAAACAAATAAAAAAAAACACATTAAGTGTTACATTACAATCAAATATCACAGTCAGCTGCTTCTGGCCCAAGACCACTATATGGTCAGTGGGGGAGTTGGTTTTGTCTAGCAAGCAATGCTAAATTTTCAGGCACAAAGTTACATACATAAATACAATGCTTGGCAACTAAACTTGGCTCTGGGAGCCACCTCTGACATCCAACCTACATAGATAGTTCTTAAATCTCCCCAAGCCCACCTTCCCCATACCAGGATGGAGGTTGATTTTATATATATATATATATATATATATATATATATATATATATATATATATATATATATATATATATATATATATATATATATATATATATATATATATATATATCAACTTGAGATCATCAGCAACAAATACTTATTGTTTTTACCTGGCTGAGCAAAGATGTCATTTTGTGCTGAGGAATAGAAAATGTAATCCACCGTGATGGCCGCCCTTGAGTGGCAGGTTGTAATCTCAGGGACCCCTGTCCCAGGAAAGAAATGTGAGTACACGGAGGACAAGCTGAAATGATGCTGCAGACTGGATTCTGGTCTAGGAATAAAAATGGTTCGGTCAGTTTGTATGTATATACATACATTATATATATATATATATATATATATATATATATATATATATAAAATGCAGCTTTCCTCCGAGTGGCATAGTATGCAGATTGTGACAACATGCTAACTTGATACCATTTTCTGTGATAATCAAAAATTATCCACTCTATTTACGTATGCCTGGTCACCAATAAAGCACACACTGCCAGTAATCAACCATAAAAATAAGTATTTAAATTAGAAAAAAATGGTCATTGTTACCCTTTCTTTTTAAATATTGCCTAATAAGGAAACAATGATGTGGATCTACAAGAAATCAAGACAAAACAAAATCACCCTCCTATATGACAAACCCGTAATAACAAAAGCAGTGGGTGCCCAAAGTAAATAATAATCACACCTCATAGATAAAGGACACTACAACCTGACACTGAAATCAAGGGGGTGCTTTGTCTGGACCTCTTTTTTGTATGACATACTTTTTATTTGATTCCATGGTCTCCTCGGTAATCTTACTCTTCTCGGTCGTTTCTTCTCTCAACTTTTCTTCTAAGATAAAAAAAAAACAAAAAAAAAACATTTCTATTAGACTTCTCTATTTCTTAATTAACTTCATGACCTATTAAAAGGAGCAACTAGAAAACAAAAGGATTCCTATAGCTGCAGACAGAATCTGCATCATAATACATAAAACATAACAAAAGCACATATTTATTACAGGAATTAAGATTTTAAAAATATTTAAGACTAAACTAAGAAATTGATAACTTATCAAAAAGCATATTATGTAGCTTATACAGGAGTTAAAATTGAAGTAATTGTGAGGTTTTGTTGTTGTTTGCATCGTACAGTCATGTCCGACTCTCCATGACCTCATGGACCGCAACACACCATGCTGATCCACTTGGTTTTCATGGCAGAGATACTGAGGAACAAAGGAACAAAATGTCATAATGCACATGGCAATTATACATTTGAGGGTAAAAGACTAGGGTGTTAGGCAATTAAACCAAATGCAATTCTATACTATTTATATTATTACTAGCGAATTGCCCGTCAAAAAATGACAGGCATAAAATTGTAAGCCAGGGAATGCTGTTTGAGACATAATGTAAACCACTTTTTACCCTGAGGACCTTCAGCGCTCATTGCAAGGCTTACGCTGAGCGCCTTTGGTGCTCATCGCATGCCTCGCAATGAGCGCCTTTGGTGCTCATTGCAAGCCTCTCGTGTCGTGTACTTTTGGTCCTCTGAGCGAGATATACATTTCTATGTATATGTAGTGAAGTAATAATTAATGATTTATTCAATTAATTAAGAATTAATTTTTTATGCAGTAAATTAATATACTTTCATTATTTTTAATTGATATATGCAGTGAGCAATAGGCTGAAGAGCTAACAATCTGTTTGTATTTTGCGTCTGCATAGAATATACATTGTGAGTGTTGGTGTCCTGCTTATAAAGTGTAATGAATGTTCCAAGTGTGCATTGTAAATAGGCTGCGTGCGCGAGGTAAAGCCGTTGGTTTATTGTGTAAAGCGGCATTGGACAGTCGTAATGTTATTAATGTGGTACGCGTCTCGTGAGCATTTTGCGGCTTTTGTAATAGTGTATTTTATAGGTCATAGTGTGATGTGTAAACTGCTACGCGATTTGCAGTGTTTTGCGCGGTCCGGGGTCGTGTAGCCTCGTTTTAATTTTTTGGGGCGGCCATTTTTTTTTCTTGCTTAGGCGATTTTCGTGTGGCAAAAATAGTCTAAATCGAGTGAAATTTGCATTTCACCTCACTCACACTTTGGGGTGTATTTAGTGTGTTTTTCGGGGTTTTGGTTTGGCCGCTAATCTCCAGCGTCTCGTATTTTAATGGCTCGCCTCGGCTAAGTGCTATGGTTACATGGCTTGTCTCGCTTTGCGAGGCTCACAGCGATGAGCACCTACGGCGCTCATCGACTAAGTGCTACGCCTTAACAGCTCAACTCGCAAAGCGTGACAACGTCTCGTAGTTTGACAACTTTTATATGTATTTTTTTTTACTTTTGCAAAGCAGGTGAGGGTATAAAAGATAGGTTCGTTTACATACTGATATCACATTACTCACATTATATACGTTTTTGATCAATGCCAGATGGACCAAATTGCAAAGCTATATAAAAGCTTTCAATGCATTTTAGGGGTCAAAGTGTTCAGTGAAGTAGGTAACAAACATACCTGTTTTTGATGTTTTCTCCTCTGGCTCATACACACAGCTCTGAGAGATGCCCAAGCTCTTCGGCCAGATTGGACTAGTCAGGGTCCTTTGCCCCCTTGGGTGCTGCTCCTGGCCAGACACCTAAGCAGAGATATGGGCCAAAAAGACAACAAATTAGCTACACCAAAGGTGGATAAACAACATAAACCCAACAAATAAAATATCAAGCAAGTGACAATACAAGACAAAGCATCTCTAAAAAAGACATTGTGGTAAGAAGTACAAATAAAGTGTTATCAGACAACTTTGTTACGATTCCTTTAAAAATATGTTTCTGTATTTTAGAAAATAAATATCTGGCACTGTAAAAATTTAAAGGACCACTGTACAATTAAAAAAAGTATGTTTGAAAGTTTTGTGTCGAAGACCATAATTAAACAGGAAAAAAAATTACAGTTAGTTTTTAATGATGACTCTGCAGGACCCTGGTTGGATCCACTGCTGTGTGAAGAGGAGGGGGACATACCCGGAGAACTGTAGTTGCATCCTGTTAGTTTCAATCTCATCCCATTATCAGACAAAAGTTGTTGTTTTATTATCTATTCAGGAGTGAAGGAAGGTGGGAGAGGAGGTGGGGTTTTGACTGTTGATTCAGTTATACTTTTTAAAGCACATACTCCGTAGAAGGCAGTGACAAGGAAACTTGCAAGAATGTACTATTTTCTGTAAATAAATGTTACAATGTTACAAAGTTGCCTTCTTTAAAAGAAAACTAAGCTTCCAAAGTACAGAATGGAAGACAAAAAGCTATAATATTTATGACAAAACTTATTTTTATAAAAGCATTTCAAGATTAAACTAAAAAAATATTTAGACTATATACCTTGAAAAAAGTATAATGTCATGTCATGGCAGCTTCCATGCACAAGCACAGCGAAAACTGTCTGTGAAAATGGCTCTTGGCTTACACTGAAGCTAATGTTGTTACATACTTCACAAACATTATTTTAACCTAATATACAGTGGTCCTTTAAATGCGAGACAATGAACATGTTATGGTGCTTTATCATAGAAAGGATGGCGTTTGTAAACCTTGGTATCCTGGATATGTAATTTTAAGCCTAGCACATAATAGTAATATATCTCCCCACATTACATTTCCAATGGTCATGCCGCCATAGTCCAGCATTCCTTCTTTTATAAAGCGGTATAGAGGTGATCCGGGTACAGAGTTGAAGTCTCCACACAGTACAATAGGACATAAGCCCTTATCCTTCAGAAGAGCTATGCCAGCGATCTCAGCCAGGAGGATGGCCAGTTGGGTCAGCTTAATGTCCCCTCGTCTTGGATTGTACAACAAGTGTGTGTTTGCCACACATATAGCAGGTACTTCTCTACCCACTTTGGGTTGGAGCAGCAGCACCAGGCCAACATTATCCCTATCCAGGAGTGTTATATCGTGTCTGTAATATTCCACAGCTTTTGCAGTCATCAAAGCAAACTTAGAAGTCTTGAAGCAAATGGCGCAGCCATCTGGCTTTGTTCCAGTTCGTGACTTGTACTCACAATGGTAGCCTGAAGAAGTAAAACAAAATTAAATAAATAAAAAAAAAGGGGGAGAAATAAAAAAAATGGGGAAAAATGGGCACATCTTTAATACATATTATACCATTAGAGCAGCACTGTAGTACAATATGGATCGAGTTGTTTATTTAGTAATGCATTAGCAATGATATCAGTATTTAGTATATACTACATAGTACATAGTAATGAAGGTTGAAAAAAAGACAAAGTACATCAAGTCCAACATTTTAGATCTCCCTAGATCTTTCAGTTTTGATCCTTCAAGATTCCTAAAGCTCACAATCGGATTTTACCTTGGGTTAATATCCTACCTATTCTAGTTAACTGTCATAACCTTGTAGACCCTTTTTAACAAAAAATACATTCACCTCCTTTTTAGTTGTCTATTGAATGGTCTAATTTAGTTGTAAGTCCCACAATATGATCTGTGAAGATTTCCTTTGCTGCTGTTTGCACATAAATGTTTAATGATAATTAATGGTGAACTAAAAATAGGTTTAACATGAAAAGTTCTCTATATCTTTATTTTAACCTGACACAAAGGAGGAAGATTACTACTAAATGTTAGGCTATACATTGGCCCTATAGTCTAGAAGGAAAAGCGGTGTACCTCCGGTTCCTACTTTGTGCTGGACGTGTGGAGTGACGCATCAGTCAGTTGCTCATCTATAATCTCTTACTACATCAGGACCTGAAGATCTTCAACAGCCTCGGTTCCTGTAACCTTTATGTTCTTATCACAAGATCCTCCTTCTTACTTTTACAACGGAATCATTTTTCCCTATGGTCATGGAGATTTTTGTCGGTTCTGTCCCTTTTTTTAAGCTTGTTTTATTCATGTTGTTTAATCAAACCGTGGAGGCACCTTCCATATCGGCCATTTCATGGTTGTATACCTTCAAACACTTCCAATGGATAAAACACCGCCCCCCCCCCCCTTTTTTGTTTTTAAAAAAAATGCATATGCTTAGAAAGGGAGAAGTGCATCACCAATCTGCAGTGTCCTCTGTGGTAGCCCCTGAACCCTTCCACAAAAAAACTATTATATATTATATTGTGGTGTCCTAGTAGGCACAGGCAGAAATGTACTACTTGTACTACATAATGCTTTATTATAAAAATGTTCTACATGCAGTGAAATTGTATTTACCACAATTTGCTTTTAGTTTAAAAGGGAACTTTTTAATGATTTGAACTTATCAACAATAATATTAGTATGGGAAAAAAATAAAGTCAATGTCGCTTTTACTATTTACACATGAACTTTAGTGTTCATGTCTGACAGATGCTTTTATCCATCCCTATTAGCTACCCAGGGGGTGGAAGAAGAGCTAACCTAAATGTCTGCCTGCAATGGCCAAAAGACTCCTATCAGGACATCCTTCTGGGCAGGTCCTCTCCTACCCCCCTGGACACCTGATATTTGCTGAAGTCAGAAATACTAAATTTCCAAAAGGTGAGTTTTTGGACTTTTTTTTTTTTTCCTTTGACAATGCAGATTTTATTGTCTATCGGCTATTCAATAAACAAATTATATCCTAGTATGAGAACTACAGTGGCCCTTTAAATTACTGAGGCACTTGAGTGGCAGAAACAGGTGCAGAACAAGTTTATGATTTCACTTTGCATCTAACAGCAGCCATCTTGTTTATATCAGCATATATAAGATCTGTCACCAGTTGGAGATCCACCTTTTATTCACCACTGCTTGGAGGTATTGCAAATAAATAATATGGAGTTTGGCCAGTAGAGAAGAAAATGTAACATGGTAAGAAATTTGAAAAGAAAATACTGCATACCAAGAGCTTCTAAGCTGGGCTTGATCTGGGTCCTGTAGTGATCTTCTTGCACCTCTTGTAAACAAAGAATCTATAAAAGTAAAAATGCCCCAAGTAAGTTTTATAGAAGTACAACTAATACATAGAATAACATACATTTAGTTTAATTCCTGTAATAAAAATAAGGTTTAATCACGATTATTGAAACTATTTAGACTCCAAATTACAGTGACATGGGTAATGTTGTGGGCTAATTTCTGAATTGTGTATGTACTTTAGTCATATGTATTTACAGTAAACTCCCCGTTATCCGGTACCCACGGGGACGCCTTATAGATGTAGATCCCGAGTCCCCAAAAAGGGTCTAAACGACCCTTAAATCCCCTAAAACACTTTTAAAAAGGCATTAGCATCTAAACTGGGCCATTTAGGACCGGAAAAAAAGAATTAAGAAAAAAAGTTAATATTTTTTTGGAGCAGTCTCGAACTGTCGGATAGTGCCGGTTATGCCGGTTTCGCAGGAGTTTCTGTAGAATGCGGAATTGATGCCGGTGCCGGTTGCTTGAGAGTGCTGGTATTTTACTGTATTTGAAATGCTTAAAGGACCAGGTAAAGGGCTGTGAAGATCTAGTTTGCCACTTGTTAGTTCACGAAATACGTATTTAAATTCAACAATAAAGTAATCTGTAAATAAAATGGTTTAAAAATGTCAAACGTGTGCACAGCAGAGTGATAGGGGAGGATAAGAGATAATTACTGAATAATGAAACGGCTACCAGATTTCAATGTCTTCCACAAAAATAATGTTGCTTTATTTAACAGGAGGGAGGTAGAGTCAGACCCAGCAGGTAACATTCCCTTTAAAATACCACTTGATACTAACAGTCCTTTATCTTGTGCATTAATCCCCCTCTACAATGTCTGTAACAAACACTCTGCTCTCCAAATCAGGAATAGAAAAGAGAGTGAATTTAGTGGTAGGATGAGGTTAATGTGTGTGTGCAGATGAAGGGAAACCCAGAACATGTAAGAAATTAAATAAATTATATATATATATATATATATATATATATATATACACAAAACTGCAATCATATAAAATAAGGATTAAAGATCTTGGGATACATAGAAGTTTTGCATAACTGGGTGATTCCATGCCCTCCATTAAATTGATCTGACATTTTTTATATATATATATATATATATATATATATATATATATATATATATATATATATATATATATATATATATATATATATATATATAGATCTGATATTATATATATCATCGTTGGAATTAACCATTTCTACAGGATACACATCCATTATTATTCCTGATCTCTGACCATTAACCATTAAATATCCGTATTGTTTTCTAGCTGCATACTAGCTCGGGATCCTCTTCTTATTGTGTGTATTTTTTGACGCATTGACAGGTAAACAGGTAAACTTACATAAACAACATGAATATTTTTTTTTCCCCAATCATGATTAATTGATAAATTAATAAATTGTTATTGGTTGGCCTAGTGTTCATTTTCATTGCCTATTTCCTGCACAGGATTAATGAAAAAGTCTAAGAATTTCTTGCCTCTAACTGAAAAAGATAAGAAGAGGTCCAATCAAAAGATGGCTGCAGAGCCTTGTTTACCTGAGCTGGAAGTGTTAGATCTCCCTGATCTCAACTAGTCTTTTTCCTAAAACTCTTGTTAAGATTATTTGCTTATACTTTCTGCTACTAGTGAGAATTTCCTGGGCAGCATGAACATGCAAATCACCACCCCAGCCACAATTAGAAATGTCTCCTTCTCTGGCACCTCTTCTTCTCCTCATCCTCTGTCTGATGGCATACTCCAAAGTTCGGTCCTAGGCCCCCTGCTATTCTCCATCTATACATCCTCACTTGGTGCCCTAATAAAATATTTTGGACTTCAGTATAATCTCTATGCAGATGACACTCACATGTACCTCTCAGCACCTGATTTATCCCCCTCTCTTCTTGCATGTGTTTCCAACTGTCTCCCAAGCATATCCTCCTGAATGTCCGCCCACCATCTCAAACTCAACATGTCTAAGAGTGAACTCTTAATCTTCCAACCCTCTACTACAGCGTCAATTCCTCACATCTCTCAGTGTCAACAACACCATCATCACTCCCACCTCCCAAGCCCATTGTCTTGGGATTCTACTGGACCCTGCCCTCTCTTTCATTCCTCACATACAGTCACTAACAAAATCTTGTCTTTTCAATTTAAAAAAACATTTCCAAAAGACGTCATTACCTTACACAAGACACAACTAAGAGTCTAATACATTCCCTTATCATATCCCGTCTTGACTACTGCAACTCACTTCTGGCTGGTCTATCCCACCTTCAATCCATATTGAATGCCTCCGCTAGACTCATCTACCGTACTAAACGCTCCGTGTCTGCAGCTCCTCTCTCTCAATCACTCCACTGGCTTCCTGTAACCTCCAGAATAAAATTTAAAATCATGACCCTAACTTACAAGTCCCTCAACAACACTACACCCCCTTATATCTGCTATGATCTCCAAATATTCCCCCACCAGCCCTCTTCGCCCTTCTTTCATCCTCTCTCATCACCTCCTCTCACTCCCGCCTTCAGGACTTTTCTCGCGCTGCCCCTATTCTCTGGAATTCCTTGCCTCGCTCCACTAGACTATCCTCCTACTTCAAAACCTCTCTAAAAACACACCTGTTTAAAGACGCCTATATCCCCCCTCCTTAACATGTACACTGCATTTCTCACCCTCCTGTACCACAACCAAAACCTTTAAATTGTAAGTCTGCGAGTTTTCATTCTTGCAAGGTGCTTTGAGGAAAGCTCTATGGACACTGGATTCTAAGGTCAAAGACAGGGCCCTCCATCTTTCCAATGTGTTAATATTGTTTTGCCTAACAACATAAGTACAGTGCTACGGAATATGTTGACGCTTTATAAACAATGATAATAATAATTGCGAGAAAAAATATAAAAGAATGGTGTGAATGGCAAAAGTAACGGAGATTAACGCCCAGCACTAAAAATATGGCCACTAAAAAATGAAGAAAATGATCCTTGAACACAATGTCAGCCAAGGATTATAATAATTGGTTAATCTATGATCCCAAAAGCGATATCTCATTTAACTAAACCAAAGCCCCAAAAACTAGCTATGAACCTTACAATAGTGATATAATGGATAGGTGTTTCAATCATATTTATTGATAATACACTCAACTGAACACTGAAGTGTATCATAAAAATAAATCAAATGAGTCTATCTAAATTTAGCAAAATGAAAATGTAGAAAATTTGTACTTAGAAATTAACAATTAGTAACTAAAGTGGTGAGTTTGTATAGTTATATATTAAATAAACATAATGAATGTGTAATGAAGTTTATATTTAAAGCTATATTGGCACAGCCTTGATAGTCACAGGAAATACCCACAGTTCCATTCTACTTACGTCAGCACCCATCTGCTCTAGCTCTTTAAGGATATTTGGGAGCCTGAAACTCCAGAACAGAAGTGGCCGCCGACAGTGACTGTACAGATGGGAGTTGTCCTCTAGAAGGTGTTGGGAGAGTATATTATAAGACATGACGGTAAAGTCAAAGTTTGCTGGAGCTCGTCCTCGCTTATTATCTCCTTTCGATCTATCTGTGTAATAATAACTGAAGTCCTCCCATTTTCTCTGTATGTTTCCTGGTGAGAAAGAACATAATTATCATACACTAAATACAAATTACACATCTAATAATTTTCAAACTGGATATAAACTACTGAAGTTCACGCACCTCTGGAAGACTTTACTATGCGCTAAATCCTAGTATTTCAGCAGTAGATACCAGTCGTTAGATATACTCTATCATGTTTAGCTCAATTTTACTTAAAGTGACCTTAGTCCTACATTTCCTATTATGAATTCATATGTCCTGTTTATCCATCACAAAGGTTTTTGTATGCAAAGTGAGGAGTATATAGTGTAGAAAAATTACAAGGCACGTGTTCTCCTTATCTTGTCCTGACAATTTATAGGAAGCAGAAAGAGAGTAAGCTTATCCTTTATCTACTGAAGAGCTGTCCAAGTCCGGTCCTGGTCCACACAGGCCTGTATTTGTGGATATCCTTTCTGTGCACAGGTGAGTCAATCAGGATGTCTGAAGAAACAATTCACTCACCTATGCACAGCAGGGTTATAATCAAATCCTGGCATGTGTGGGGCTATCCAGGACCAAACTTGCCCACCCCTGATCTATTGAATGTAAAAATGTATAATAAAACAGAGATAATGGATTCTCCACGAGTTCTTGTTTACACTGGCTCTCAGGTTTCTTTCAATTTCCTAGTAAAGCTAAGGCAGATCATACACATTATTTTTACCTAGTTCCTTATTGGGTTAGCATATCTTTTCCAAGCAAAAATATCTTGTAATGTACAAAATGTGCTCTTTTAGGACTACAGTGGCCCTTTAATTTTACATTAATGCTTTGCACTGCAAGAGACGGTAGAAAGCTGTGAGCTTTGTCTAGGCCCTCTGTAGAAAGGTGAGCCGATATAGAGTTCACAAGATGAAATGACAGCTAGACTACAGCAACATGAGAAAGATTCACAATCATTTATTAGATGTACAGTAACGTTTCATGTGTTTAATAACAGATTAGCAATAAAAAAACAGTATTTGAAGAAAACAAATTCAGTGTAGCTTGTAAAAAAAACTTACATTTAAACATTAGTGTTTTCAAGTACTAGCAGATCTAATGCTCTATAGACTGATTGGATCTGCCTAGGATGCTGTCCTAATTTTTTTCTGTCCGCAACAGCCACTGCAGAGAAGGTATGTATTAAAGAAACAAATTAAACCCTACTGTGTGGGCACTACAGTATCCTTTATATTCAAGTAATAATTACTGTAATGTCATAACAAGATGAGATAGTAATTTTAAATTATTGGTCATTATTAAAATTAATACTTAATGATTAAATATGAATGATGACTAAATCATTGACCGTATCAGATGTCATTAAAGCATATTGCCTCCACTCATAGAAGATATTAAGGGAAAAAGGTTGAAGGTGTTTAAGAGCAATCTGATTAGATGAGTGACCAAATAATCATGCATAGGTTGCCTCAATAGCAAATGATTGTTGCCAAAAGAAAAAACACTATAGCACAGCAACTCTCCAGCTTTGTGCCTGAAAATATAGCACTGCTTGCTTAACAAAGCCACCTCCCGCCATTGACCTTATGGTCGGCAGAGACCAGTTGCAGCAGAGCCAGATCTTTGAAATTGTAATATTGAATATTATTTCTTTAACTAATTTAATATGATTTTATTAGTAATCAATGCCTAGTTGAAACATCTAGAACCAGTGCTCCTTTAAAACTGCAGGCAAGGTGTTCCAAAGTGGCAAGTTGACCTTAGATGCAAATTTTGGTATCAAGCAGTAAAAGGCCAACTCAAGGAAATTAATACTAATGTCATTAAAAAGCTGTATTATGAATGCATCTGATAGAGGAGAATTAGTAGAGTATGAAAAAAAGTGTTTGCATGAAAAAATACCAAAATAAACATTTAAACAGGATTTTCAGGGGGTGTCAACATTGATAGGAAACAGTTTGCAAATGCAAGAAATTCAGTAACTAAGGAAAATTACCATACATACTACATTGTATCTTTTTGCTCTGTGAATTGAGCTGCAGCTTTTAGATTTCTGTAATACCCAGAACAAGGTCTGTGTCCCTTCATTCACTGATTGTTTTATCTACAACCCAGGTGAAACTTTCCCCAGCCTCAGTGATTTGCCCCTTCACCTCCCCCAGCGAATTGTCCCCGAGATCTCTCCCAGCCCCAGTGAATTGCATGGATTCACTCCCACAGAGACACATGCACAGAGACTATGAACGTTCTCTTCCTCAAACTTTGCAGGTCATTGCAGGACCATACAATCAAGCATAAATGCTCATTTGCCTAAGAGACGGATTAGAATAGGAAGAAGAAGCGGAAATGTTTGGTTTCAGTACAATTATAATTTGTCAGAATTTATCAAGGAGAGAGTGTATGTCTAAAGAACAACCGTGTAACCGCACAAGTAATTTTACTAGAATGTCGATGTATGGTCCTTTAAAGGCTAAGTGTAGCAGCCTCATCTAGCTGGCTGCATACAGCATTGCTGATTGACTGCAAAGCTGGGCATGCTCACATAGACAGGGTTGGATTTTACAAAAATGAACCCTCTCAGGAGCCTAGTTCAATCCTGGGGGTGTAAGCATCACCTGAAACTGTTTTTTTAATGCAAAGCTAAAATCAAAATGCATACAAGTATATTTAATCATACACTACTAATTCCCCTCTAACAGATGCATTCATAACCAATCGAACTTGCATATACCTTTAAGTAAAAGAGAACATGGAAAATAAATATTATACTTACCCTTCATCATTTTGTCACATACTGGATAGCTAGGAGTAGGAAAACCTGAATTATCGTGGAGTGGAGGTACTCTGAAATCTTGGGTAGGACTGTAGGATCTCTTAGGTGATGTCTTTCTTCCAGACCGGTCTTCTACAGATTTCATACGCTTGGGTTTTGGTTCATCTCCCTTAGATGTCATGTTAACCTGTGAAGTGTGAAACCAGGCTGGCTGAGGGGTTTGCCAAGGAACAAAAAGTGGTCTTGGATCCAAAGTCCTGCCAGGTCCACAGGAATTAGGTAATCCCCAGTTTAATGGAGGACGGCAAGTGTTGACAGGTGGGAAAGGGAAGGGTACCCAGGGGTAACATCCAATCCACCATGGGTATCGAAATAAGTGCCTATTCATATACAAAGACTCAGGGTGTTCTGCTTGTGCAGCCCAGTTTCTGCTCCAGTTTTGAAGGTGGTGAGGTATCATGGATCTACCTATACAAAAATACAATTAAATGGAATTAAAGCCATGGGGTTGGAAAAATTATATTAGACTATTTTGATGCAAGAGAAGAATTTATACATTTATGAATATGTGCCCATAAAAGTAAGATCCAAAAACTATAATATTACTTGTTTAGTCCAATATATTATATTTACTACATTAATAGATGACTATACCGAGTAGTACTTGCATTTCTCTGTTAGTATTATACAATATATGGTCTACTACAGTCAAGTTGCTTGCTTTATTACACTGGCAATGCATCTTCACACTGTTCCCCTCTTCTCACGTCACTTTCAAACATTGCATCACTGAAAGATTAGCTAATTTACAGCAGCCGAATGCAGGTGCCATGCTTCAAGTGTTTATGTACCAGGTGATGGGAACAGTTGCCAACCAAACATGAAAAAAGTCTCGAGAAGGGAGGGTTGACATTACCAAAAGCCAACTGGTTTCAGAGTGATAGAAAGTTTGAACCTTGAAGGTTTTTAGGACAATGAATGACTACCAGTTCACACCTTTATTTTTCTTCTATCCTTTATACCCAATACAAAGTATTAAAAACAGAGGAAACACCTGGATTTGGGCTTGAAACTATCACATTACAGTCAGATGCTCTGTTGACTGAATCATTTGAGCAGATGACTTGTGACCAGTGTAAAATTAAATGACACCAAACTAAAACTCCTATAACAGAATCGACTCAGCAGACATTTCCATGTGCGACTTCAGTGGACCTGTAATAGTGAGATAACTGAATTTATATGGAGTTATTAGCTTTCCCTCTGGTGTTTTGTAACATTGGAATAATAAGTAAAGAAAAAACTAAATAATCAAATATAGGCTTTAAAACCAAAAAACTCCCCACAAATATAAAACACTTTTCCTGCTAAAATAACCTAGTTGGGGTAATAATAAAGTGATACCGACACAATCACCACCATTGTTAATGTAACTGCATACACAATTAATGTGTGGAATTAAATTACGATGACATTTAATGCCGTTAAACCGATATTCTATCTTTATATACGGATCTGAGGTCTCTGTATTGGCATAGATAGACTTTGTCAAACATAATGACATAAACAAGTGGTCATGTTCCTAGCTCTGTCTTGAAAGATAAGTTTGTTTTTATTTTAAATGCATATGATCTCTCACACACTTATGTAAATATCTTGTTTTAATAAGACAAGGCTATTAGTTACTTGACTGTTGACTAACAATCCCTGACATCACTGCGGAAACAGACATTTGTTTCCACCTGTCAAACTGACACTACAATGGGGGGAGGTATACTACTGTATTCCAGAAAAGTGGCACAATAACAGTTTACCACAATTGCATATACATTTCAGATGTATTATAAAAGTACTCAGTTATTGAATAAAATTAGAAATTGCATATAGTTACAGCTCCATAAATGATGGAGAGCCTCTAAAGTAGCTGGATGATAGTGAAACGACCGTCAGGCTCATATGCATTATTACAGGAAAATGTAACCTCCTATCACATATATAGTTGTCAGTGTTGGTGATGTTGGTCACGCAATGGCGTCCCTCGCACAGCAAAGCGAGGCGAGCCGTTGACGCACGCACGACTTAGGCTGCCATGAGCTCCAAAGGCGCACATTGCACTGCAAGTCTCACAAAGTGAGGCGAGTAGTTGAGGCACTCAGTTGGTTCAAAAGCGTACCTAGAAAACACAGAAAAACAACCAAAATACTATATAACACACTCACACACAGCACAGGAGGAGAGCCAGGAAGCCTGGGAGTGAAGTTGCAAACCAATTTGTAGCCATATTTAGCGTTTTTTGTGTAATGAAAATCAGCTGAGCGAGGGACAAAATGGCGGACGAAAAACGTAAAAATTCTGAAACAGGATGAAAACGAGGCTCTGCAAAGCCAGGCACGCAGAACTTAGGAAATACACAATGGCGAAAACCGTAAGACTTACACTAACAACGCCAGGCACGCGGGACTTTGAAAATAAAACCAACGCAGGTGCTCAGAGGAGCAAAAGCCTCACATTGTATGGCGAACAGCATTGCCAGCCTTACAATTATTTTCCTGTCATTTTTGACGGGCAATTTCCTACTTTAATTATATTTTTTAATGTTATGAGGTTCCCTAGTGGTCATCCCACATCTTTATTATTTATTTTCTGTCACCATTGAACCTTTAGTTGAGGTCGATTTAGGTTTTGTTCTTGTATTTACATTGTACCACATATTGTGGTAATCACAGGATTATGAATTCAAATATGAGGATCAACTAAGTTATTTTTCTCTGCCATTCCACTTTATATACAACAATGGAATGTTTTATGAGATTCTGTGTATTATAAGCAGTTTACTAATTGTACACTATATTTATGCAATACTGTGTCTTTTATAAGCCATTTTTTACACTAATATTTAGAGTTTCATCGTATATTTAATTACACTTTTGGCATTAGCCACCAACCTGCACATCCGTCATGGTTTTGTTTTTTATCCTTTCTTTCTATGTAGGAACGGTGGGATATTCCAGTCATTTTTGTCAATGACTTGCTTGCATTTGGGAGGATGTTCCCGTAATCCTCCAATATATTTTTTTGTTATCAAATATACCGGACACCCTTATAGGTTTATAAGTGCGGTGTAATTATTTAAGCTACTAAGAAAGATTTCCTATAGCTTTTTTACATATGTTACATATGCTATGTTGGCATTATGCATCTTGGAAATTCCTATTTTATTTTTCAAAATCTTATGTTTTTATCAACAGTGATCAATTGAAATTAGCAGTAATGGGTGATGAAGATAAGCATGCCGTGTTGGTATAAATATGAATAATGACAGGAACTTTGTTAAACATCTGTCATTATTATGATTTTAACAGTGCTTATCATCTTTATCACTACCTACTGCTAATATTGACAGATGTTAAATACTGGTCATTAAACAGATTTATACCAGCATGGCATGCTTATCTTCTTCATCACCCCCACTGTTGATACTAATTGCTCTAAAACATTAATTATTGAGGGTAGACCTTTCAATTAATACACCCATATAATAACTATATGTATATACATTGTAAGGCACCCCCACTGGTTGTAAATAAAACAAGTACTTTTATAAGGGACCTTTTCTGTGTCACTATATTGAGCAGCACAATCACCACTCATTAGACACAGCATAACATCCCATCAGTCCCTGTGAAGATTACAGAATGTCTCAGGGTTTGTAGTATACAGCAGATCAGAGCTGTTGATGTCTGCTGAGTCCTCTCTTACCTGCCACTCACACACTACCGGCAATTACAGGGCACCATTCTGCTACACTGTCCGCCATGTCAAAAAATGCATTGTGGGTAAGTAATATAACCTCGTACGCGATTGGTCAGATAACGCTGCGCTCTTATTGGTCAGTTAGAATGCTTGCTGATTGGCCAGGAATGAAATGTATTGGATAGGTTATACAGTAAAGACTGTTAGGCGGGCATTGTTGTGTTCAGCGCTCATAAAGTAATAATGTTAGAGTAAATATTACCCGTGTACAATTAATATGCAATGATTGATATATAATAAGCATATAGCAAATAAATGTAACTACAAAAATGTGTCATAAATAAACGTGTGAGGTAAAAAGTGTAATAATGTGTGAGGTAATGAAGTGTGTAATAATATATGTTTGCTAATAAGGAAATATGTAATAATGAGTGATAATTTGTGTGATAAAGAAGTGCGGGACCTTTCCAGTTATCTGCCCTCCACTACCTTTACCTATAACCCCTAAACATAATTTAACCCCTAATCCTTAACTATAGCCCCTAATAATAACTTCAAAACCATAACCCATAACCATAATTACCAACCCTAACCCAAAGCTCTAACCATAACCCCTAACCCAAAGCTCTAACCATAACTTCTAAACCATAACCCCTAACCCTAATTACTAACCCTAACCCAAAGCTCTAATCATAGCTTCTAAACCATAACCCCTAACCCCAATTACTAACCCTAACCCAAAGCTCTAATCATAGCTTCTAAACCATAACCCCTAATCCTAATTACTAACCCTAACCCAAAGCTCTAATCATAGCTTCTAAACCATAACCCCTAACCCCAATTACTAACCCTAACCCAAAGCTCTAATCATAGCTTCTAAACCATAACCCCTAATCCTAATTACTAACCCTAACCCAAAGCTCTAATCATAGCTTCTAAACCATAACCCCTAACCCTAATTACTAACCCTAACCCAAAGCTCTAATCATAGCTTCTAAACCATAACCCCTAACCCTAATTACTAACCCTAACCCAAAGCTCTAATCATAGCTTCTAAACCATAACCCCTAACCCTAATTACTAACCCTAACCCAAAGCTCTAATCATAGCTTCTAAACCATAACCCCTAACCCTAATTACTAACCCTAACCCAAAGCTCTAATCATAGCTTCTAAACCATAACCCCTAGCCCTAATTATTAACCCTAACCATAACTTCTAAACCATAACCCCTAGCCCTAATTATTAACCCTAACCCCTAACCATAACTTCTAAATCATAACCCCTAGTCTTAATTATTAACCCTAACCCTAACCATAACTTCTAACTTACAATGGGTGAAATATAAAATGTGTGTATAAATATGTGAGAATAAAGAGTGTGCAATAGCATATTTTTTTTTTTCTATGGTCTCCACTTTCCTTTTCAGTGAAATATATTAGATCTAATTAAAGAGTTAGGCCAAACACCACTAAGGTACAAAACTGCAAGTAAATGACTATAATATATTACCCTTTATAGCTAAAAAAAAAGTAGGACCTATCCTCTTATAGTAGCGCAGCACAAGGCGGCAGCAGCAGTGGCGGTAAGCATCCGCTAGATGGCGCTGCAGATATTCCAGTGCTATACCATGCAGTCATGGCTTAGGTAAGCTGTTAGGTTTAGGGTGAGGGTTGGGGTTAGGCAAACATTATAAGCTTAGAACTATTGTCACATATCGGCAGCGCCGCAAAATATTGTCAGTGCCCTCTAGCGGTTGGAGGCCGTACTGCAGCGGCGGACCTGTGGCTACACCATTATAGGATAGATCCAAAAAGTAAAAAGAATTATTAGGTATAAAAAAAACACATAACTTGTAAATTGAATGTAGTCTTACCTGTGCGGTCACCTATTCCAGATGGAACCATAAACATGCAGAGGTATAAATATGAGCAGATAACAGAAACATCATGATACCAGGGAAGCAGACAGCAATTTGATCATCATTGTGATACAACAGGGTCAGTGATGCCCATAAGAAAAAACAATGAGGCATATAGAGATGCTGAGAAAGTGACACAGCAAATGTCAAAATTATAATAAAACTTCACATATAAATCAATGTAATTGCAATTATTATTATTTGAGTGGAAGTGTTAAATAAGTGAGTTTGACAATTTATTTTAAAGCATAAATTATCTATAAAGATCTCCCCTCTGTCAAACTGCTTTTATCTAAGGGCTTTTGGTCCTTTTCTATTTCGGGGCCGCATCCCGTCAGAACACTGGGGTGTGTGGCTGCGCCTGGTGGCGCAAACAAATTACTGCAGGCAGAGAACTATTTTCACCTCTGATCTGGCTCATAAGGCACGCCGACAGAAGAGGCCTTGAGCTAGGAGGGGTGCGCCCGAGGCCCTGGAGGGCCGAGTGCCCATGCAGAAAATACAGATGGCCTCGCTGGTCGACTCAGCGCCGTTCAAGTTGCGCCACGTCGGAGGTGGAAATAGGTTCTTGCCCGCCGCACCGCTCAACCCCACGGTTCTGACAGGATGCGGCCCCAAAATAGAGTAGATCCGGACTTTTCAGTCTTGTCAGTACTTTAGGGAAAGCATTGTGTACGTCTGATTTTAAGCTAAAAAAGACAGGACCCTCCATGCTTTTGCAATGTGTTAAATTGTTTTTGACTTGTACTTTACCACTGTGTAGCACTACAGAATATGCTGGCGTGTTACAAATACAGAATAATAATAATCATATGGCCATTAATTACCTCTCACAGTGGGGGTGATAACAAAGAACATGCCCAGTTGGATAAATAATAAATTCACAGAGATTCATATAATTATTCTAATGTGTACCAACTGCCCTACATAAAGCCAGTTATATATTACAGATAATACTTAAAATACCCAACACTTATCCAATTCATCTATATTTGTTAATTAGACTCAGTTATATTCATTTATATGTGTGCTTTTAATTGCTGCTATAACCAGGACCTTTGCTGTGCTATGTTAATAGGTGGTAATTTGTATTATATTACAAGTGTGCTTCTAAATCTTGTTTGTACCTTGGGATGAAATAGATTCAGGACATAACGTGACAATTCATATCTTTACTATCACAGAAAAATGTACAATATGTTTAGGGCTGCAAAATAACGATAAATCCAGAGTTGTATGTCCTGCTAAGGTGTTCACTTTATATGTCAGAATTTTCAGATTAATAATTATTTAAATATTTTTAGCCACCAAACTAAATTACCAAGTTTCTTTTACCATTTCATGGAAGGCTGACTATCCTTTGCAAAGCTAGTGGCTCTTTTAAACATTGGTCTGTATTCACTAAAGTGAGACATTATTCCACACAACCTCTTTTCCAGATTAGGGAGATCTATATACCAGTGGTAAGTAACAGGTGGAAGGTCTTGTATACTCCCATATGGCCACCATTTTCTACATCGGGAATGCAGGCCAACTAGGCAGCCGCCCAGGGGCGCTTCCCTGTATGGGGCGCCACTTAAAAAAAAAAAAAAATGCGTCGGTCTTAAAAAAAATGAGATGCTGCAGTTCTTAGCCTGGCTTCTAGGGGTAACCACCTAAAGCAAGACAGCTGCTGCAACAGGAAGAGGACAAAAATGGGTGCATGAATACCTTGCATACTCACTCGCAGGGGCTTCTCCTCTTCACTGCTAGGGGTAGATCCGGCCCTGGTTACGGCACAAGTCCGCCGTTGCAGTGCGATGACCGACCGCTAGAGGGCAATGCCAAAATTCCAGTACAATATCATAGAGCCAAGGCTTAGGTAAAATGCTAGGGTTAGGGTGAGGGTTAAGCTACCATTCTAAGCTTAGAACTTCTCTAACATATCGGCAGCGCAATCTAGTGGTTGGTCGCCACACTGTAGCGACGGACCTGTGCCATATCTATAACAGGATAGATCCCTGGTTTGTGTTAATTGGAGGACTATCATTGCTTATTTTAAAATTTGAAGATGTGTACAACTCTAGAGGCATATAGAACCCACAGTTAAATAACCACTGTAGTGCTCATACAATATGATTGCATTAGTTTAAAGGGATATGGAAGGTTTCTGGATATTACTATGTATAAAATATACCTGTGAATCTATTTACCTTTATGTACTTTTTTTTATTTATTAAGAAGTACTTATAAGCTTTGTTTTCACTGCCAATATCAAACACATATCACCTGCTTGGGTGTGCCCGCTGCATCTCACAGCTCTGTAGTACTGGGTGTGCAGTGTCTCATACTAACCAATCAGTGACCATCTCTCTGTAACATTCTGCTGAGACGTGATCCCTGATAAATTAGGACACTACACTGCACATTCAGCCCTACAGAGTTTGCGTCTGCATACGTTGCAGCAGGCAGACTATTTGTTTTATTTCAGGCAGAGAGAAACTTATAAGCACTTCTAAATAAAATAAAGTACATAAAAGTAAATAGATGCACAGGTATATTATATACCTAATAATATCCCTTTGTATACCTAGTAATATCCCTTTAACCCTAAAGTGTACATAAAGTAATATAGGCACTTTAGCATAACAACTTTTTCACTAGCGAGAAATAGTTTGCATTAGTTAGTATAACTCAAGGGAAGGCAAGTTCAGTCCTGGAGAGCCACACACAGGCCTGGATTTTAGGATTTCCTTTCTGTGCACAGGTGAGTCAATCAGGATGACTGAAGAAGCAATAGTCTCACCTGTACGTAACAGGAATATCCCCAAATCGTGGAGCTTCAGGACCGAACGTTTCTAACCCTGGTAACCCTAGATGCAAAATAATGTGCAATATTAGTTGTTATTCTTTTAGATGCACAATAATACATGTATTACTTCAGTATCTTTCCTCAAAGGACGACTGCAGTTCTCGAAAAAAATAGACAACTGTTATCCAAGTATATAGCAAATATATATATATACTAGAGAATTGCCCGTCAAAAAATGACGGCAATGAAATTGTAAGGTAGCTAATGCTGTTTGGTGTTTAATAATGAAATATATAATACATTAATAAATGAATATACTTTACCTATTTTGAAGCATTGTGTTGAAGATCTGCAATCTGTGTTGATGTTGCTGCAGCATTAGTGGTGTGGAGCTGCTGTGTAAGCGTGCTGAATGTGTGCAGTGTAATACTGTGCGTGCGCGAGACCAAACCGTTAGCGTAGTGCTGTACTTCCGCATTTGCGTAAAATGGCGGGTTATCTGTGGTATGCGTCTTTGCGGATTATCCGTCTGTGCTTCGTGGTGTTTTTCGAGTTTCTTGTGGTGTTTTGCGAGTGTGTTGTGGTGTTTTGCGTGTTGAGAGTGCTGTAGCCTCGTTTTCGTTTTTTTCGTCTGCCATTTTTTCTGTCGCTTAGCGATTTTATTAGTGTCCAAAGTGTTTTATTTTTATTTAAATGAAGGTGTAACTTGGTTTTTTGAGGTGCTGGATGGTTCCTCTTGCTGTAGGTAAGTTTTTTATGTGTGTGTTGTGTGTATTTATTGTGTTTTAAATGTTTGTATGTCGGCGTGTTGCGTCCGATGTTTGCGAGGTCGTAATGTGTGGTAACGTGTCTCGTATGGTGTTTGCGTGTGTAGCCTCGTTTTCGTTTTGTTCGGCGGCCATTTTTTCTCTCTCTTAGCAAATTTTTTACTGTCTAAACTCTTTTATTTTGAGTGAAGTAAAGGTGTAAGTTGCATTTTTGAGGTCCTGGATGCTCCCTCTTGCTGTAGGTAAGGTTTTTATGTATGTGCTGTGTGTATGTATTGTGTTTTTAATTTTGTAATGTTCGCGAGTTGCGTCAGAGTGTTTTGCGAGGCCGTAATGTGTGTTAACGTGTGTCGTATGTTGTTTGCGTTGCTCGTAAAATTTAGCGAGTGTCGTAGTTTGTGTGTCGTGTTATTTGCGTTGCGACGTGAAGTTTGTGAGGGTCGCAGTTGCTGGCATGGAGCGCCGAAAGCAACTGAGGCCCCCGCCTAGTGCCCTCGCCTTGCGAGGGCCGCGGGCTTGCTATGCGAGCCCGCAAGCGTTAGCAACAACTCGCATGCTCACAACTATATATGTGATTTATATATTCGCAGCTGTGTAAGCCAGGGACATAAAAATTTTTTGGGGAAAATCTGAATTTTTGAAGACTGTTTTTGACAGGGGTGTCCAAACTCGGTCCTGCTGGGCTGCACACAGGCCTTAGTTTGTTGATATCCTTGCTGCAAACAGGTGAGACTATTGCTTCTTCAATCATCCTGATTGACTCACCTGTGCACAGAAAAGAAAATTCTCAAATCCAGGCCTGTGTGCAACTTTCCAGGACAGAGTTTGGACACCCCTGATTTATGAGTACAGGAATTCATTTTTGTGTTTGTTACTTCACATCCTGACAGCTGTATGAGGGGATTGTAGTTATCAGTGGAAGGAAGAAGGATGCTGCATCAGAGGATGCAACCATAGCTCTTCAGAAATGCAAACACCCTTTCTCATCAGTGGTGGAGAATGGAAGGCCCAAAGGAGGATAGTAAAACTCTCCCCCCCCCCCCCCCATTTCCCTCCTTAAGACCCCTTCCCAAATTAGAACCCCTTCCCTTACTTGCTGCCTGTGTGAAGTTCCTCTACCTACAGCACAGCTCCAGGACTCACGCAGGGCCAGGGTGAGGGGGCCCCTACACTACACTACAGAAATAGATATACGATCTCTACATAGTACTCAGTTCCTCTCAAAATCCACCCCCACTTACCATTCATCCCTACACAAAAAAAATAATAATACACAGCACTGTGCCCCCTCCCTGTGGAGGGCCCTGGTGCACTGCACCACTGGTAGCTCCACCCCCTGTCTCTCATATACACAACTTCCACTAATGTACCATGGATCCCTCCAGAGACTTCAGCATATATTGTTTTTCATAGTGCAGTGGTCCTTTAATTAGACACTGTCACCCCAAGAGGAAGTTGGTTTTATTTTAAACAGCCTTAAAAAATGGCTATACATTGCACTAGCATTTTTTCTCTACAGTAAAACATTTCTGAAATATTTAGAATTGATGTTTCTCTTCCTGTATGATAATGTGTGGCTCATATTGCTTGATATGGGTGAGAGAGAGGGGTCTAACCGCCAGATAACATTGCAGGTCTTTATTTTGTCCACTATAGAGATATTAATAATAAGTGTGTGAGATGCTTATTTGCATATAAATGCAGCAACAACATGGAATTTCCCAGGGTTGGATAACACAACATATAACCAATTTTTTTAATGCTTTTAATAACCTAAAAAAAATTTAATCTTGGGTTGACAGATGCCCCATAAGTATTTTTAGATGGGGAAAGCCTTTTTATTCTGTTTCTGGAAAATCTGATAGGGGAAAATGTAATACGCCGGCTTATTGTCAATTAGACTAGTGTAAGATTTTGAAGTGTCACAAATCCCACTTATATGTGTGTTTGGACTTGTGGTGTTGTATATTTTGCTTCAATAAATAACACACACAATTGTACTAAGAATATTACAATATTTATTAGTACCTAGCATGCTGAGAGATCCCACCCGAGCACAGGGCTCAGCAATCGGTGGTATGGAAAGTCACAGGTACCAGGCACAAAACACACCCAGGCTGACGTCACCAGCCTGGGGTGGGTATCCAATATTATGTAGGAATAAAATACAAAAAAAATAATCTCCAATTTTCTGATATATCAAACCCATCTAAGTGTGTTTCCTGAAAATGATGTATGTGACATACAGATTGTGATAGGGGCTACATGAGCTATACAGCAATTGACAGTATAATTCTTAGGTAATTATTTGTATGTAACAAAACAAATGTCTGTCTGTATTATCTAAACTGATTGATTGAATGGAACAACAAAACTCACATGCAAGTGCAGAATAACAATAGTAATAACAATGCACCTCAATTCTAAATAAAATGATGTGATCTTAGTTATCTAGGAAAGTGAATAAGTTCCTGTATGTAGTGGAGAACCAATAAAACATATCTGTAATTTGGAGTAACGTTTTAGCGTTTGGGTGCTCTTTGTTCACGTAGGGTGTGGAACAAGGGTAATAATGACCAGTGGACACAAACATAAGAGATAGTCCAACCTTAAGAGGTTCCACAGTCCTCTAAAGTCCTAATATGAGTAGTACCCTCCACTTGATCCACTCGTTACAGTCCCAGTATATTGTTGTCTAATTTTGAAATGAGGACTTGAGCTTCAATTATCGGACCATTTCCTATTTGTAATTTAGGCACTGACCGAGTCACTAAGGTTGTTTTACCCTTCAACCCTTCCGTGGCTACTATTGACCCACGGTGTATGATTAGGTGTCCTGTGTAAGAGGGTGACCTCCGCGCACACACACAGTGGTACCTTGGTACTCGTCGTTAATTGCTTCCAGTAGACACGTGTCGAACACGACGAATACCAAGTTGTCATAAGGAGTAATGTAAATGGACCAATACAGACTACAGCAAGCTCAGCGAGTACCAAAAAAAAGCTTGAGTGTCAAAGCAATTTCTGCTCATCAAAACGCATTGAATACCAAATTTTGATGAGTTCTGAGGCAGACGAGTACCAAAGTACCACTAATATATATATATATATATATATACATACATACACACACACGTGTACCCCCCAATTCCAATCGCCAACCCCCACCCCAGGTCTCCCATTCCAATCTCCAACCCCCACCCCCCCATTCCAATCTCCAACCCCCACCCCCCCATTCCAATCTCCAACCCCCACCCCCCCATTCCAATCCCTACACCCACCCCCCCAGGTCCCCCATTCCGATCTCCTACACCCACCCCCCCAGGTCCCCCATTCCGATCTCCTACCCACCCTCCCAGGTCCCCCATTCTGATTTCCAACCCACCCCCAGGTCCCCCATTCTGATTTCCAACCCACCCCATGTCCCCCATTCTGATCTCCTACCCGTCCCCCATTCTGATCTCCTACCCCCCCAGGTCCCTCATTCTGATCTCTGTATAACACTCTTTCTGCTTGTTGTATATCATTCTTGATATATATGGTGGTATCTGTAGTAATCCACCTTAAGAGGACAGGTCCTGTGACAGACCAGTAGGAGGGTTGTACAGCAGCTCTCACTGCTATCTGCCAGGCGTATATGTAACACGCAAGCTATATATAATATATATATTGTCCATTCCCTCCACTATGCGACTCTAAAACACACTAACAAGCTCCCACATTCAACATCCAGCCCGATATCTGCTTCCACCAATCAGGAGCTGCCATTCTCAGCCAAGCATCTCACATACCGGCAGCGGATGCGGAAGTGAGACTCTCTGCTCTCATTCGTATCTCTATGGTCTTAGTCTCTTGCGGCTTTGCACCGGAAGTTATGTTAGAGGAGTGGTGTGAATGAGGTGTCAGAGTGCGGTGTGTGTTTATTTACCTGTGTGAGTTTGTGACGGTGAATGGGGTGTGTATGACAGCTCGGTGCCAGCAGCAGAATAAGACAGTATACAGTCATAATGTGTAGAATAGGTAGTTAGTGTATCATTGGGTGTCTCTGGGGGTGATGTGCAATGTAATTCTATCATGGAGTATTTGTATTAAGTATTTGTGCAACTGTGTATGACGGTATTAGTGCATTGAGTATCTCAACTGCTGCATTCATAATTATCTATATATAATGGTATTATTACATTATTTACATCAGGTGATTTATTCATAATTGTCTATATGATATATTATTATTGCATGGGTGTTTGTGATTAGTTATTACATGGGGCTGTGACTGCTTATTACATAATGCTCTGGGGCTGTGATTGGTTATTACATGGTGCTGTGGGGCTGTGATTGGTTATTTCATGGTGCTCTGGGGCTGTGATTGGTTATTACATGAGTGTTTGTACCTTGTCATTACATGGTGCTGTGGGATTGTTCTAGGTGTCTGTGACAATGTGCATGTAATATGTAAATGGCAGATAGCACAGAACATGGTGCTCTGAAGGTTTCTCTTTGGGGATAACTGGACAGTATGATCTCTCAAAGAGACACAGGGGATCTTGCCCGTTTCTACACAGTCACTGACCCCAGAAGGCATCAGAAAGGTTTCACCATCTATAAAGTGACAGCCAGGGTAAGTGATGGTATATTGCAATGGTAACATGGGACATCTGGAAGCAGAGCAGGGATTGCTAACCTGATACATTTATATGCAATATACAGCTTTCACAGAATAAATGCATACTATGTTTATCCAAGGGCTTGGCAAATCCCTGGAGCTTGGGAACCATTACTGCTGGCTGCTACCATTTTAGTTATTATAGATATATTTGTATATATAATCCCTCACCAGGATCCTATAAAAACGTTTGGCGGGCTCATCACAAACCTAGTTTTATATATGTTTGTAACACCTGGTTTATCCATTTTGCTGTATACATAACAATGGGAAAATATAACAAAGAAAGAGAGGTTGAATTAAAGCGATATTGCAGAGGTTCTAAATACAATATAAATTAAAACTATAGATTACGACAAATACTTTATCATTTGATTGTGGCTTATACATGTGAATCATCCTTTCCAATACAACCATTAAGTATAAAGTGATATCGGATCTTTCCTGGTAGTGGCTTCGAGGAGCTGCTAGATGGCGCTGCCGAAATAGTACACAGATTGTAAGCGCTGCTGAGACTGTACACAATTTCCAAGCTTAAACCATTACCCTAACCCTAAAGCTATGACATTGGAAGCAAAATCTTGGCAGCGACATCAAGTGGATGCTCACCGCCACTGTTGCCTCCTGTGCTGTTGGTGTGCTGGCGTTCTCATAACAGGACTGTGATATCTCTCTTCAGTGAGAGATTATTGTGAATAACTGTCAATTGCCTCTTGGGGCTTTGCATGTATTGTACTCAGTCTAAACCAATATGCAGATAAAACTATGCATGCCCAGGTCCTAGAGTATATCTAGGCTGACCACAAAGCAGCTTACTGTATATACCTCAGGGAATAAAATGGGGAACACACATGGGAAGCCTCGGAGCGCAACATGTTGCCCACTAATGGTATTAACTCATCGGTGGAACTTGTGAATGGAAGGATCCAGTTCATAATATCTTGTCACCCTTGCATCTCTCTATTATACAGCTGTGTCTTTTTGTATTTGTGATCAAATCACCACTCTATAAATATAATTCTCAGCCCCCTTAATAAATAGAGCCCCCCATAAAGGGCCACTTAAGTTAGGGCCTGATATGGGGAATTTTTTTTTATATTAAACTATCACTGTGCATTTAAACAATTAGTTACTTTTTTTTATCATTCCCCCCAAGACAGTATAAGCTCCTTAGGACCTATCCTGTTTTATGTGCGCATTTGGTGCAGCGCTGGAATGGTAGTAAAATCCAGCAACCCTCCATATCCCTTTAATATTGTGACCTATTCTGTGCACAGTGTTGGAGTGTCAGCACATCTGATCCTTCTATTACAATAAGACACATATAGATATGCTACCTAAAGCTTAGCACACACTTACAAAGTCTCATCTATTAATCTGTTTTCCCACTTCTGCAGCCAAAGGATTATATGATACCGTTTTTCTTTACATACTTTAATCTTCTCTTGTTTCACTGGATTGTCAACTGATATAAAATGACAAAAGTAACAAAATATTACTCAACAATAATTCCATTAACTAATATTTCTAATACCTTAATCCAAATATTGGTTGCCACTTGTTTCATATACTGTATATTTGTTGGACTATTGCATTATGTTTCCTACCAAAATCTATGACAGCAGGCAAATAAAAGTGTAATATATTATTTCTTTGTTTTTACATCCCACTACTTGCATCACACGGATTTCACTCTATTGGCAGTGGTGTAGTCTGTGCTATTTTATTAAACATTGCTCAGAATAATGTGGGTTAAGGGGGCAGTGTGCCTCCAATTTATAACATTAAATTAATGTTGAATTAAACTCTTCTTTGCTTCTAGAACAGCGCAGCATGATAGAGCAGACAGATCAGGAAATGTGAATGGCTGAGTGAGATAAAAGATCTGTTTTACAAAGGATTGGCTATATATTTAGTTCTGCTTTTAGTTTATGGTTCCTTTTTTTGTATCTCAGTGATTTGTATTAGTGGAGACATTGAGATACAATAATTGTCATTCTTACACTTAATTTGTTCTGAAGATATCCGCATAAGTGGAAAAACTTTGCAAATTGAATACTGTTTACATGCAATCTATATTTTGATGTATTCATGCACAAAACATATATAATAACTGAAAGCAAAATGAATTTATTTACAATATAACTAATTTATTTGGATATGTTGATGGTACTGGAACTTGTCAGTCTGATTTATAGAAGTACTTGTTCAGTATTCTGTACCTGGAATAAATCCGTGTGATTACGAGAACATGGAAGTTGAAACGGTTTAAGTTGGGACATTACTGTATTTTCTGCATTCCCATAATAGACTCTATTGGTACTTTAATTATTTGAAAGCTGCACTATGTAGGCATAGGGTTAAAGGCTTACAACAGTTTAGACATGGTATAGCTGGGTTCATATCACTATGTGAAGGCATGAAACTCTGCCATGTATTCCTGAGTGCAAGCAATTAGATATATAGAGATCAGAGACCATTAACAGAAACCACATTAAACTGAGCAGAGATATTTTAGCACCCTGCTTGGAACTACCAATGAGAGACATACAAGACATTTTCATCGCTCAGCAACTACAATTAATAATTGACAAAAATTGTTTTTTGAAAATTAAAAAAATTAAACGTATTACTTGCTAGTTGTAGCTTTTGTCATCTGTCTCAATGTTTCTGCTTAAAGGTCAGATAAAAAATACATTGACTATGGTATAGAAGTGCTAACGGTGATTAAGTAAGTGGCAAAGAGCTAGTCTCATCCTACTGGCCAAAAAAAGCATATACTCACATATAGGGATGTATTAGAAGAATGCAATTACTCTGGGCATGTCATACAGTGGGTTTTAGTTTACTAGTTACAAAGGTGTATCTTTTTTTCTCCTTTCCTCTTTCTTTTTATTATATGTGTTTTTGACACAAGTAAACTATTCACTGAAGAGGCATAGTGACTTTTGCCAATACATAATACTTAGAAATAAATTAGATTCATACCTATACTTGTCTCAGTACTGGACCCTCCTCATACAGAGAAGCCACTCTTATTCTTTTTTCTTAATATCGATTCAATGTATACCCGTTTAGAGTAAATTATAGCTACTTTTCCAGTTTTCATTTGTGTGTTAGTTAGAATTTAGTGATCACCGAGTCCTTTGTCCACTGCACACGTCTTTTGGACATTTATTTCTGCTATGCCCCTTATGGCATATTATATTTTCTATTGTGGTCACATATATGCTATAGGTATACAGCTACAATAAGTGTGTAGAGTGAGCCTCTGTTTTAGTATAGATTTTTAAGTTACTATACACATTTACTGCTAAGAGACTCCTTTACAGCTAGAGCTATCAATTATAGGTAAGTTTCCACATTAGATTATCTTTGTTATTATTGAATCAGTGTTAAACACTTTTTATTCGCCTATGCTTTTTTGTTTTTTATATGTGTACTGCAGGGGTTACCTGGGCTCCTAACATTTATTTCTGACTTTTATTTAACGCATTGTTGGTGATGTTATGGGTTTAATACTATTACTGGTTTTCCTCTGAGATATGTGATCACTAGATTATAGTGGTAGCTTCCCTTGATATTAGATTTTTTTTTTATATTGTGTAGGGTGTGTACTATTGCTCGTTCATTATATGGCATCAACTATAATTAAAAAAAACAAAACATGTATTTCTAGTTTGGTATGTCTGTTGTATGTGGTCTACATTGCAAAGTTAGTTCTCTTGTATGTTTTAAATATCAGAAAATATGTCTGCTTTATGGTGCTATGCTCTTCTAAAGGTATCACTAATTTAATGACATGGGTTGGAGTCAAAGTGCCTTTAACCCCACATTTACTTGAATAATAAAATAGTGTGAAATCCGTATACTGCTCTACGAGCAATGGAACAAAATTAAAAATGTTTAGGGAAGGTGGAGCTGTGATTCAGAATAAAAAAAGTTTATAAAACTTCGGTACTCGTTTTTCAAGCAAGAACATGGATAAATCATGGAGTATTGCAGGGGTTACCGGGGCTCCTAACATTTATTTCTGACTTTATTTAATGTATTTTTACAATGGAAAATGTATCTATATGAATGCATTGCTTTCCTGGCTCCTAAATAATTTGGGCCTCATTCAATTGCAATTTGGCCAATTGAATAGGGGTCTAAATAGGCACATAACATATTTTTTTTAAATAAGTTTTTAGTTCGTAAACATCTATTCAAAAGTAAGGTTTTCACTAACTAAAAACTTCTTTAAAAAATATGCTATTTGCTTATTTAGAGCTCTATTCAATTGGCCAAATCGCAATTGAATGAGGGCCTTTGTCTTCTAAAAGATCTTTGCAAGCCCCCCAGTTATTTCTGCTCACCCTGTTAAGAATTTAAAGGGACAGTGTAGTGGTAAAATAATCCATTGCCCTTTACAAGTATGAGGGGAATCTATATAATTGGGCTAGCAGGAAGTAATGACTTATTACTATTTTTAATTTCTCTTTGTCCATCTCTATGGGCTGCCATGGTGTCCTCTCTCCTTTTCCCCATCCTTCAGTGCTTGTCTATGTGTGAGGTGGTTATACAGCAAGCTGTAAATATCCTGCCAATTTCCATATTGCATTTTGTATTGCCTTAAATGCTGCATCACATGACTGAGGATCAATAGAAAGCTGCTGCCAATACTGCTTGTAATATGGATATTCACAGCTTGCTGCAGTCCACCTCACATAGTGATATGCTTTGAAGGATTGGAGTGAGATACGCTGACATTGCAAACACCAAGAGGCAAGCAAAGTGAAATATATATATATATATATATATATATATATATATATATATATATATATAAACATTACTAGTTCGTAATTTTTATGTAAATTGATCAATTGGCTTTATTTATGCTAGATGCCACAGATATTTTTGAAGGGCCATTAATTATTTTACCACTACAGTGTCTCTTTAATAATGTGCTAAATACATTAGCACCTATTCAATTGAAAGCCCGCAGTTTACATTATACTGGCCATATGTCTGTGGGCTTAAAATTTGCAACAGTTAGAGCGATTCAATTGCTCAAACCCGCAGCTACCTGGAGGAAAACCAAAACCGTAAACCATGCACCCATAAGTAGCATTTGAGAGCATGATCGATAAAGCAAGGCCGTAACTACCAATTTAGAAGCAGCCAATTGTAAATGAGACCGTCATCATTACGTCAGTAAAACACGGAGGTTAAATGTCAAACAATTAGCGTTTAGAAGTCCGATATGCGATCATACTCGCAATCCGGCAATGTATAAAATAATAAAAATGAATGCTGGAAAAGTTCTAGTTCATGTGGGTGGCCTGATATGTATTAACTCATTGATTCCCAAGATTGATATAACACAGAAATGTATCGTAAAAAATAATGTTATTGCAGATTTGAGAGCTTGAGAATATTGTGCAATTATTTCTAATTTCTTTCACTGCTTTCCCAGTATTTTTAAAGTGCAGTGTTGATTATTTATTTACATTTGCAGTGCTATGATCAGGTGTTTAACCCCCTTGGGAGTCCTATCTGGTACTCATAGGTTTTTTTCTATATTTGCCAGTTATGGGTGTGAAAAACATTTGCGGGCTTGAGGAATTGTAGCAATTGAATAGCGATTTGCGATTGTAACATTTACGGGCTTGCAAGATCAATTGCTTAGATGGGTTTGAGTTACGATTTTGGCAACCGCAGGGATTTTCAGTCTGTAATCCATAAATCATTTGAGGGTAGCTAAAAGACGCCAATTGAATAGCGAATTAGTTTTCGGGCAACATTACACAATTGCTCAATTGAATAGGGTCCATTGTCCATCATATTTTTATTTCCTGAATCGGAAGGCACCTCTCTGTGGCCAATAACAGTGGTGATCACAGCCTGCTCAAATCCCCTTTACTGCTCCCAGCAAATCTTAGTGAATTTTGTCTTTTGTCTTAGAATGATATTTCTGTTCAAATATGTCCTTTCTTTTTTTATATACACATTGGGAATTGCATGGCTTTAAAAAAACATAATTTTTGTCTTTTTTTTTTTTTTTTTTAGATTGTTTCAAGAAAGAACCCAGAAGAGGTCCAAGAGGTAATTTGTTTGTGGAAATGTGTTTGTAGATTTGTTTTTCTTTGTTATCTATTTGTATAAGATTGACAGTCCTGAGAAATGAGACATGTATGATGTCTGTTTGCCCTGTGTCATTTTAAAATGTTCATCTTTTCTTGTAAGTGCATGTTATTTCCCTTTTTTACTTATCATAAGAACTTTTAGATCATAGTATTAAACGTAACAGAAGGGACTGACTATTTCAAATAAATATATAAATAGTTTGTAGTATGTGATATGTTTCTATAGTACAATCTGAAAATCCTTATATGATCCATATCAAAATCAACATAGATGTTTCTTTTTCACTGGTGTTCATTAAGAAGCTTTTGTGGCTTTGTAATCCACATGTAATCTATGTAATCCATACTATGTTTATAATTTGGTACTTCATAAGTACTGTATTATCACATATATAGTACTGTGGATCTTGCGTTGGTGTACGTTTGCGATGTTGGTAACGCAGTTGCGTCCTTTGCGAAGCAGTACTTGGCTGCAAAGGTGCTCATTGCAGCCAGCGGCGCAGTACTTGGGCGAGCCTCGCAGCACTGTTCAAGCGCGTCACATCACCCCATCCCAAGCACCTTCCTGGATACGACCCTGCCAGCTCTGCGCACCCCGTGTCTCCTCCCTCCTTGCCCCTTATCCTCCTTCTTTCCCCCCTTATCCTCATCTTGCCTTTCCACCCTCTACAATTACCTCCCTACCCTCTTTCCCCTCTCTCCTTACTATTATTCGATCAGCTCCTGCTGCTCTCCCCTGCAGCGACGGCTTCTGCCTATGTCCCAACCGGCATATGCTAATGATGTGACGCGCAGGAGGCCAAGGAGGGAGGAGGGTAAGGGGCGAGGGAGGAGGGAGCAGGAGGATAAGAGAGGAGGGAGGAGAAGGAGGGAGGATAAGGGGAAAGGGAAGAGGAGGATAAAGGGGAAAAAAGAAGGGGGAAAGAGGGGGGGGGGAAGAGACACAGGGGAGGGAGAGAGACACAGGGGAGGGAGAGGGGGGGAAAGTGACACAGGGGAGGGAGAGAGACACAGAGGAGGGAGATGGGGGGGGGGAAGAGAGACACAGGGGAGGGAGATGGGGGGGAAAAAGAGAGACACAGGGGGGGGTAGGAGACACAGGGGAGGGGGGTAAAGAGACACCGGGGAGGGAGGGGGGGGGATGAGAGGAGAAAGAGACACCGGGGATGGAGAGGAGAAATAAACACCGGGAATACAGGAAATATGATCAGAGAGAGAGATGCAGACCCCAACTTCCTATGTAATTATGCTTCAGATAGTTAGCACATTATGTATTGGTCATGAAGTACCACGTTTATTTGGTTTTTAGATACCCTGGGTATTTATATGGATAAGCCAAAAAGATAATAAGAGGTGCTCAATCTGACAACGAACAACACCCAAATAGATTTGTTCTATAGACCTAGTCACCTAGTTAGAGAGCAGTAACTTTTAGCTCACATGTGACTATCCAGCTATATGTTCTTCCACACTTCTTGCAAACATTTATCAGTCCCTTCCTTCTTTTCAGCGTCGTCCATGATGTTATATTTCATCCAAAATTGTATCGTTGATTCTTTATTTTTGACGTCTTATTAATACGTTTCTGAAATGTGTGACACAGATAAAATGCTTTAAAAATTGGTATGACTCCCTGTTACATTGGCTGGATTAAAGACAGGAAAACTACTTCAGCCGAATGCAATAGTTCAACTCTGACAAGTGGGTAGGATGGCTTGAAGCATTATCAATAAGTAATAGGTCTTATTTTTATTTATAGTAGTGTTTTACGGATAGAAACAAATGTGTGGTGAACCAATTTTGAAGTAATCCAAGATTTTTTAGTAAAGGATCATGGCTCTTCGTGTTTTGTAATGATACACAAGGGAAATACAGCTTTATATCAAATCAATGTCAAACAGGGTTTTGGGTAGTGTTAAATGGGGTATACTTGTATGAGAGTATTGCAGTGTTGCTTCTGAGAGGTCCCCTCTCCAAACCTATTCATAATATTTATGAACATGTTTGTCCAATAAAAAAGGTATCACTATATACTGCAATATATTATATATATCACCCCTCACATTTTTTAAAATATTTTATTATATCTTTTCATTGGACAACACTGAAGAAATGACACTGCTACAATGTAAAGTAGTACCTGTACAGCCTGTATAACAGTGTAAATTTGCTATCCCCTCAAAATAACTCAATACAGCCTTTAATGTCTAAACCGTTGACAACAAATGTGTGTACATTGTGTGTGGAAATGTCCATATTGTGCCCAAATTGTCAATATTTTGTATGGCCACAATTTTTTTCCAGCATTGCCTTAACCCTCATGGGCATGGAGAGCACCAGAGCTTCACAGGTTGCCACTGGAGTCCTCTTCCACTCCTCCATGATGACATCCGTTTGAGGACTTCCATTTGAGGATGCCCCAGAGATGCTCAATAGGGTTCAGGTCTGGTGACATGCTTGGCCAGTCCATCACCTTTACCTTTAGCTTCCTTAGCAAGGCAGTGGTCGTCTTGGAGGTGTGTTTGGGTTCGTTATCATGTTGAAATACTGCCCTGTGGCCCAGTCTCCGAAGGGAGGGGATCATGCTCTGCTTCACTATGTCACAGTACATGTTGGCATTCATGGTTCCCTCAATGAACTGTAGCTCCCCAGTGCCGATAGCACTCATTCAGGCCCAGACTATGACACTCCCACCACCAAAAGTATACATCTGTACTGAGGAAAAGTAGTTGAAATAATCCCTAAATGACAGATAAACGGATAAGGCACAAAGAACACAAAACACTGATATGAGATGAAACCCTCAGTTTGAACGTAAACAGCGATACAGAGAGAGTGGAGGCAGCATCTGACATCATCAGGTAAATGCATATAGGGGGAATCAACACAACATATTAAAGAAAACATATACACACATATAGACATATCACATATATAGTTGTGAGCATGCGGGTTGTTGCTAATGCTTGCTGGCTCTCGAGCTCCGTGCGCTGGTGGAGATGAGCGCCATAGGCGCTCATCCCTACGACCCCCTACCAACAGCCTCGCAATGAGCGCCGAAAGATCTCAGACCCCACAAAAAATGTATGTCTGTGCCAAACAGCATTACCCGCCTTACAATTGTATTGTCGTAATATTTTGACGGGCAATTCGCTAGTGTGTGTGTATATATGTGTGTGTGTATAAATGTCGGTGTGGGGAACATTTACGATGTCAGTCACGTTTGCGAAGCTAGCCGAGCCATTATGGCCTGCAACCGCAAGGCCTCGGGACTTACGCTGCAATGAGCGCTGAAGGTCCCGGATGTCATTATGGAGGAGTGGAAGAAGACTCCAGTGGCTACCTATTCACACATAGATACATTACATATACATAGCTTGCTAGCTGTCTACATCTTGCAAATGGGTATTTGAGGAATCTTTGCTTAATGGCAACTCTAAATTTTGTCTCCTGCACATGCTAAGAAGTAGGCAGTCATAAAAACTAAAAGCACTGCTCCTGCAGAAAAGTAAATGCTCCTCTCATATATTCAACCTTCACCAAAGTATCAAGGATTTGTACAGGAAGCATCAGTATTTATTTATTTTTTTCTCAGGAAAACAATGTTTTTTGGCGCAAACATTTCAAAAAACTTTTTTTCATTATACAATAGTTGTTATTAAAGAATGATAAACATTGCAAAAGGATATAAATTGTAGGGGGTATAAAAATTGTAGGGTATAAATTGCAAAAGGGTATAAATTGTAGGGTATAAATTGCAAAAGGGTATAAATTGTAGGGTATAAATTGTAGGGTATAAATTGAGCAGTTTACAGAAATTAAAATCATGAAAATATTTTAACTCACTGTATATACAAGTTATTTAACAAAGGATATGGCACAGCAACATTTCCTATTAAAAGAAAATGGCTTAAAATGTATACAAACTGCTGCTGCGCCAGCATGACTTGCTATACCATATAAAGTTCAGTAGAAGGACTGTTAAGTGATTAAAAATCAATTTGCTTTTTTTGCTCAGCAAGCAACACTTTAAAATACATAGGGCCTCATTCTATTATCGGCCGCAAACCGGCCGTAAGGCTGCGATTCCTTGCGGGGGTCCCGTTACATCGCAATTCAATTAAACGACCCCGCAAGGATCTCCTCCTTTGGCCGGCCGTAAATCTTGCAACCGGCCGTAAGCTCTGAAATCTAAAAAGTCAAAAATAAATTCAAGACAGCTCTGTAAAGCTCTGTTAATGCTAGGGATCATATTGGGGGACATGAGGATTAAAAGTAACCCACTCTCAAGCTTGCACATCAGCCCAAACCTGAGTTTAAATTAACTGTTTATTTTCCGGCTGCGGCGTGGGCGGGTCTGAGGTGCTCCAAGCACTCTGGACTTTTTACATGGATATTTGACGTATATTAAAAAATATATATTTTACGGATTTGAGTATAGGGGAATTTTGTGCTATTTTTGCTAACACGGAAAATCACTTTATAGTCTTCTCAAAGTGCAGGATGGCTTTATTTGGGCTATATTTTGTGCTTAATTGGTGCTAGCGAGACCTCTTTCCTGCAAGTAAGCTGCGGCTCGCTTTTAGCCTTGCAGAGAGGGTTCCCGGAGCAATTGAATTGCAAATAGGATTTTTTCACGGCCGATTTTCCTTGCGGCCGTTTTAGATCAAAGGATTTCCTCCGGCGTGAGCGGCCGCAAGAGATAGCAAGGCACCGGCCGCAAGCCTGCCGGAATCCCCGGCCGGAGGGGAATAGAATAGCAGAATAGCTTGCGACCGGTCCTTGCGGCCCCGCAACGGCTGCGGCCGCTAATAGAATGAGGCCCATGGTGAATATCCCAAAACTTTCTCCCACTTTGAACAGGTCACAGCAAGAGGAGGAGAAATAATCCTTTACCGATCACTCATTTTTCAATATAAAAAAATATAATGTGCAATGTTAAAAACACGCTATTTTTAGTTGCATGATGCCTATTTGGTCATCATTTAAAAAAAAAAAAAAAAAATGAGAATAGGCAGATTCCAGAACACTTACATGACAAATTCCTGAATATTTACGTGTCTGTAAAACTAATTAAAGGGGCACTGCTGTCCCATAGTTACTATATGAAAACTAACCATTTTAATGACAATTTTAGTACGATTATTTCATTTCCAATATTATTTCCCATTAACTAGTTTATTTCCCTTTTTAATGACTACAAATCAAATAAAATAGATGTGGAACTTCAAAGAGTTGGCACATTTTGTAACTTGTATTTAGAATACTTGGTTCCATACAAATATATGGACAGGATAGCCAAGCATCACATGCCTATAGTCCATCTATAAAGTAAGAGGTTCTGAATGAGAACGAACAACATCTAAATAGGTTTGTTCTATAGCTATGACAACCTACTGAATAGGAGAAACCGCAACATTTTAAAATGTTAAAATGACCCCGTTTAGCACTTGGCCTTCTAGGATTGCATCTACAGCATTGAATGAGATATGCATTTAATCTCTTCTTCCTCTGCGAAACCCGGGTTGAGCATATTGTGGTTCTCTGTCCATATATTGTTGGAGCCAAGCTAGCAGGATCTTAAGCATTACTTCTGCTGGCCTTGGATCACTTTTTTGGCACAGCATTTTTTGGGATTAGGATGAAGACTGACCTATTCCAGTCTACTGACCACTGTTGATTTTTCCAACACCTTCACTGCATCATCTTGTAGGATTTTATGTAGTAAAGCTGTGATTTCTTCAACTCCTATAGCCTTGTTATCAGCAAGGCAACCATCTGACTTCACTTTCCAAGATGTCTAGCTCCAGCTGATTGAACAACCTATTGCGTTTATTAATGCTGTTAAAATCATTCCTGTACAGATCTTCTGTGTATTCCTGCCACCTCTTCTTTATCTGATATTCTTCTGTTAAGTGAAAGGGTCCCTTTTAGATCCCCAATTTTCTTGGAGATCTCTAGACTTTCCCATTCTGTTATTTTTTTTCTTCTATCTCTTTACTCCTTGTAGAACGTCTCCTTGTCTCTTCTTGCTATCTTTTGGAATTCTGCATTCAGTTTAACAAATCTTTTCCTACCTCCATTTCTTTTCACTTTCCTTCTTTCCTGGGCTACTTTCAAAGCCTCATCAGATAGCCAGTTTGCCATCCTAATTTCCTTTCTTTTGGGGATATTCTTTGTTGCTGTTTTCTGAACAATGTCACCAAACTTCTTTCCAAAGATTTTCAGGTATTTTATCTATTCCCTTAAATCAATTGTTTGCCTCCCCTGCATATTCACAGGCAATACTTTTTGTTTTGTGTCTGCCTTTTTCCTGTTTAATTCTGAACTTTGCAAAAACAAGCTTGTGATCTGAGACCCAGTCAGCTCCAGGTCTTATTTTTGCAAACTGTAAAGAGCTCCTCCCTCTGGCTACGAGTATATAATCTGATTTCTATATTGTCCCATCTGGTGATGTCCTCCCTGAGGCTGTTGGAAAAGAGAGTTTACTATGATCAGAAACCTATCTTGACAGAATTCTACTAATCTCTGACGTGCTTCATTTTGTACTCAAAGGCCACATTTGCCAGTTATTCCTGTATCTTTTGGTTCCCTACTTCAGCCTCCCAATCTCTCATGATGAGACTAGCATCTTTTCTTGGTGTTATGTCTATGAGGTGTTGAATATCCTTTTAGAATTGGACAACTTTAGCATCCATGGATGGAGCATAGACTTGGATCACTGTGATGTTTAAATAGCTTGCCTTGAATTAATTGAAATCATTTTTGTAATTTTTTTGGGTTGTAACCAAGATCTGCTTGGGCGACTCTTTGATTGTTTATGACGGCTACTCCCATATCTTCTGTGGAATTCTTGACCACATTAGAAGATCTGATGGTTGTCTGATACGACAACCCATTCCAGTGAATTTGAGTTCACTAATTCCCAGAATTTCAATGATTAATCTTGCCACCTCATGTTTGACCTCGTCCAGTTTGCCTTGGTTCAAAGTTGTACCATTGCAGGTTCCTATGTTGAATTGTTCTTTGCAGCAGCAGACTTTCCTTCCACTCCAGATACATCCGCAGCAGGGTATCCTCTTGACTTTGGCCTAACCACTTCATTAGATCTGGTGATACTTGTAGTCTCCATCTGCTCTTCCCCAGTAATGTGGTAGGCACTTTCTGACCTCAGGGGCTCATCTTCTGGTGCCATATCGTTACGTTTATGTGCTTATCCATTCAGTTTTATTGGCAAAGATACTGGAGTGAATTGCCACATAACAAGTGGGCAGTAGTACTTATAGATATATTATTAGTTTAGATTTCAATTAAAGACTTTCTTCCACACTTATAGAGCTGTTCTTTTTGCTGCCTGCCCTTTTGAAGGTTACCATGGCTGTTTACGACTCGTGATTGAACACTGCTGTTGTGCACCCTTCATGCAGTGGTAATCCGTTCAATTGTATCCAAAGGTCTAAACGCCTATGCAAAAAAATAATAATAATCAAATTAACAGCCTATTATTTATTTCCCAAATATGCTATGCTTGGCAAGGCAAGTATACCTTTTAAAATTTTGATTTGGACTGAGGCTTATGAGAGTGGCTATATTAATGTTCCCTGAGATTACAGTTGTTGGTTTTTTTTTATGCATCACTAAATCACACTTTACAGACAGATTCAAAAATACGAATGTTGTACATTTGTGGACTTGTTGTAATATTGATATTTAGCCCTCTTATAGAGCTTTAGTTATATTCTAGCTTTATAATATGACTGTGTACTTAAAAACAAATAGATATTCAGCAACAGTTGATTTATAAAACACAATGAGATGTTTTTTCATATACATTGCAATTCAATTTTTGTAATGGAGATCTCAGGCCTGCTGTGTAATCCATTAATCCATTTACCTTGAATCTCAGGTTCTTAAGTTATCTCTGTGTTATGGGGAATACTTCATTGTACTTTAGATTTTATATATATATATATATATATATATATATATATATATATATATATATTCATTCCTGTAGATCACACTTGGGGACTAGAACAAAATAGCCATATAACTCTTAAAAGATTGTTCAAAACCGCAAAAAGATAATGGTCTTAATAAAATATAGTTAACGAAGTACACTTACTGACTAACTAATTAGAGTCTTAGAGAAAAAATGCAGAATACATATTCTTCACTTTTGTAAATATATAGCAGTATAATTCGCCAATGCGAGATTATATGTCAGAATATAAGCTCAAATACATTTTTTTTTCAAGTAACTCTAAACCTTAATAAAGTTGCACTATAAGTGTGACTAAATCTTTCAAAGTGAGCCAATTGGTTTTATACCATGTTCATAATGTAGAGAAGTGTAAATGAGCAATGCGAGCAATCCCAGGACACTCTGCTCCTGGAAGTATATGCTAATGTGTGACCACGTATGTGTGATCCATAAATATATTATGTCCTTAAAGGTGAAGGCTAAAGGATTGAATTCCTGGCTTGTGTTCTGTTTATTATTTACACCATTTTAATTTTCATATCAATGGTAATAAACTAGAGTGGAAGGATATTTATTTTTTGTTCACTTCTGTAAAGCTATTTATATCTAAAAGTGGTTTTCTTCAGAACAAAAAGTTCAATATAATTTGTGTATATTTAAAACGTTAAGGATTTTATTTGCCAAATTAGCAAGTTACTGTGGTACAATGTAGATTTAATTCATATTTGTTTCTAATTTTTCTTTCTTTTTTTTTGTCTTCAGATAGTTGCTTGGAAGAGATACAGTGACTTTAAGAAATTACACAGAGATCTCTTGCAAATACATAGAAATCTTTTCAGACAAACAGAGCTGTTCCCACCCTTTGCAAAAGCAAAACTATTTGGTAAGTATTGTTTTTGCCTTGTTTTGGTTGGTCTTCCTTATTGCAACCCCTTCCTTGTGTAATAATACAGATGGGTCCGTTTTTGATAATTTGTTCTCCATCTGTTGAATATTTGTTGGGTGGCTAGCAATTCATCACTTAAGGGGGCATTTTATCGGCCATACATGTATTTAATAATTATGCAATAACAATAAAACCAATATTTAAAGAAAATAATTCTAATATAGCTTTTAATATTTACATTTGGACTTTCATTTTTATGGTTCTAGCAGATCTTCTCTCCACCCCCTACTAGTTGGTTATCTATAAGTTGGGAGAGGTTCTGCCCAGTAAGGCAAATAAAGACCTGTATTAGAAAAGCCTCCTGGGCAGGTCTTCTCCCCTACTGGACCCTTGAGGTGACTTGCAGAGAAGTCTGAATTTGTGTTTTTAAAAAGCAACATTGAATTTTTTTTCTTTGTATTGCTAATCAGTAATTAAATAAACAACTTAAACCCTGTTGAATGACCTCTACAGTGATCATTTAATTTTGAAGTTCTAGTGATTTGAGACGGGGAAAAAAAAGAAATTGCTTGGACAATTTTGGAAGGCTCTCATCACTGGCTAGACGTTTGTGTTAGTTATAAAGTGTTGTCCCCCCCCCCCCCATAGACAATGTGGGCATTATGATTGAAATGGTTGATTTTTTTTTTTTTTACTCTTTTTAAAACTTTGAGGTGACTGTACGGGCAGTCCTGTATTCATTTGTTCAAGGCACTCTTCTGCAAATATTTTATTTAAGTAGTTTATTTAAATATTTTTTTTTTTTCCTCATAGTAATTTATGATATCAAATTTACAGTTCACTTACTTGTGGAACCACCATTGTCTTCCTGTATGCTCACCAGCATGCTGCCATCATTCACATCTGTGACACATTGAATTCTGGGAGCGAAGATCACACCCACAGGGTAGATGTTTCATATTACCAGTGCCTTATATTCCTAAGACAATTTATACTGACATGGTTTTGTTTTATTTCTGATCAGAAAATATCAATACATGAAAATGCCTTCTTTTACATAATATTCTGTAAAATGTTTATTATAAATAAGTAAATGATTATGATCAAAAGATGAATTATTCTATTTAATGTATTACATTTATGATACATTGCATACCCAAAGTGTCTTTTCATTTTATGCTCAGTTACATTATTTTAGTTTGAACACAAAAAAGTTTTGAAACTGTCTTTGCAAAGCGAGACTAGTAGTGTGAAGCTCTGCTCCTGTCTGTGTGGTATTTTAGCCTAAGCTCCCAGAATGCATTGTGCAGGTCACAGATGTGGAAGATTTTAGCATTCTGGGTGAAATGGGGTAGATGCACAACCTTGCAGGCTGTTTGTATTAATATTATTATCATCCTTTATTAGTAAAAAGCCATCATATTCTGTAGAGCTATACAGGGGTTAAGTACAAGACAAAAACAATAGTAACAAAATGCAAAAGAATGGAGGGCCCTGTCTTTGTAAGTACGGAGTCTATAAGGGGGGGGGGATCGCCCCGTTTTTTCTTTTGACTAAAAATATATTTTCCTGTAAAGTAGTTTGCATTTGTATATTGCTTTTTTTCTCAGTGCTACAATTGATGTAAAAAGTCTGCACACCCTTACTGAAATTACAGGTTTTGTCATTTAAAGCCAAACATCAAGATAAATCATGTCAGGCATTTTTTTTTATCTTTAATATGACTTTATAACCACCAAACTTCAAGAGAAAAACTCATAGATCATTATTATGAAACCTCATTTGAAGGTATGTATATGTTTCCTGCGTTTCAAATGTTTGGTAAGAAACAAGCAGTGATTATCAGAAAAATATGTGTTTACATAGAAAAGTTCAGTGTACTTTCAAAGTTAAATTCAGGAAAGTAAAATTCAGCTTTGCATACCCACAGGGAGCTTACATAACCAAGTACACAGAGGAGAGGCAGCCAGGTATGTTTGACCTTTTTGGTAGAGAGACTTTACAGCACAGCCAGGATACCAAGAGCTTGATACAAATGTATCAGCTGTCTGAACTTCCTCCTGATTGGCCTAAACGATTTATGAATTTTATGCTAATTTTGCCTGTTTCAAGGGGGTATTAACTCTAATTTTCAACTGTTAGAAATTACATTTTGCTAACTTCAAGGTAAGTATTTAAATGTTTACTTTGGTATTTTTTCATGCAAAAATGTTTTTATACACTACTGAATCTCCTCTATCAGATGCATTTATAATCCAGGAATCTTCAATATGCCTTTAAACACATGGGGCCTCATTCAAATGCGATTTGGCCAATTTAATAGGGCTCTATATAAGCACAGAGAATATTTTTTACAGAAGTTTTTAGTTAGTGAAGACCTTGCGATGGATAGAAGTTCACGAACTAAAAACCTCTGTAAAAAAAATTGGCGTTGTTCCCTATATTGAATAAAAGTTTTCATAATATTAGAAATGATTCTCTATTAACTTTACTGGCTTGAGTTAAATGTTACTGCCTTGTATTAAGTGTCACTGTTTAGCGTTAATTCTTAGTACTTAGGGCTGCTATTTACGTCCTTTGCCCGCCTTTTCTGTCCTTCGGCTGAGTTTTCGGATTGTTTAATTTTTTCAGGCCGACTTATTTTTTCTTGCTTGATTTTTCGATCGAAAAAAATCCAAAATATGCCTCAACTTAACTTGCAAACTCACTCACAGGCTCCCTGGCACACCCCCTGAGCTGTGTGTAAGTAAATTAGAGGCATATTTGTGTGTTTTTGCAGTTCCACCGCTAAACGCTTATTTTTGCTTTTGGCTCCTCCTCCACAAAGGTCTTGCCCCCTCATCCTTCAATTTCCCAGTCTTGGATACTGAATGACCAGGCAGGATGCTAAGATCTCCTCCAATTGAGCACTGTCTCTTCCTTGTATTACACAACGTAGACATATTTGTTGGGTCAGATGTGCAGCTTCAGTAGAGATCACTGCCTTATTATGCAGTCTAGTTCCTGCCATAACTATGACAACCATAATTATTTATTATTATCGTTTATTTGTAACGTGCCAACATATTCCGTAGCGCTAAGCACAACTATGCAGACATATTCTCTCCTTTTATCCATTAAAGTGACAAGCCGCACTGTTTACTGTCCTGTAAGTGATTTTCGAGTGAAAACAAACAGATGCTATAATGTATGTCCTGCTTCCTAAAATAAATAAAAACACAAGAAATGTGAACAGAAATAAGTTATTGCATATGAGTGACTCTCTCCGCCTTTGTGATCTCAGGTCTGACTGGTTACCTGCCATTGCCCATGGGGACCAGCTTTGCCATGCGTGTTATTGCCCTATTCAAAACACATACAACCACACAAGTCCCCATACAGTCAGGTCCATAAATATTGGGACATCGACACAATTCTAATCTTTTTGGCTCTATACACCGCCACAATGGATTTGAAATGAAACAAACATGTGCTTTAACTGCAGACTTTCAGCTTTAATTTGAGGGTATTTACATCCAAGTCAGGTGAACGGTGTAGGAATTACAACAGTTTGTATATGTGCCTCCCACTTTTTAAGGGACCAAAAGTAATGGGACAGATTAACAGTTATAAATCAAACTTTCACTTTTTAATACTTGGCTGCAAATCCTGTGCAGTGAATTACAGCCTGAAGTCTGAAACGCATAGACATCACCAGACGCTGGGTTTCATCCCTGGTGATGCTCTGCCAGACCTCTATTGCAACTGTCTTCAGTTCCTGTTTGTTCTTGGGGCATTTTCCCTTCAGTTTTTTCTTCAGCAAGTGAAATGCATGCTCAATTGGATTCAGGTCAGGTGATTGACTTGGCCATTACACAATATTCCACTTATTTCCCTTAAAAAAACTCCTTGGTTGCCTTTGCAGTATGCTTCGGGTCATTGTCCATCTGCACTGTGAAGCACCGTCCAATGAGTTCTGAAGCATTTGGCTGAATATGAGCAGATAATATTGCCGGAAAAACGTCAGAATTCATCCTGCTGCTTTTGTCAGCAGTCACATTATCAATAAATACAAGAGAACCAGTTCCATTGGCAGCCATACATGCCCACGCCATGACTACCACCACCATGCTTCACTGATGAGGTGGTACGCTTTGGATCATGAGCAGTTCCTTTCCTTCTCCATACTCTTCTCTTCCCATCACTCTGGTACAAGTTGATCTTAGTCTCATCTGTCCATAGGATGTTGTTCCAGAACTGTGAAGGCTTTTATAGATGTTGTTTGGAAAACTCTAATCTGGCCCTCCTGTTTTTGAGGCTCACCAATGATTTACATCTTGTGGTGAACCCTCTGTATTCACTCTGGTGAAGTCTTCTCTTGATTGTTGACTTCGTCACACATACACCTACCTCCTGGAGAGTGTTCTTGATCTGGCCAACTGTTGTGAAGCGTGTTTTCTTCACCAGGGAAAGAATTCTTCGGTCATCCACCACAGTTGTTTTCCGTGGTCTTCCGGGTCTTTTGGTGTTGCTGAGCTCACCGGTGCGTTCTTTCTTTTTAAGGATGTTCCAAACCGTTGATTTGGCCACACCTTATGTTTTTGCTGTCTCTCTGATGGGTTTGTTTTGTTTTTTTCAGCCTAATGATGGCTTGCTTCACTGATAGTGACAGCTCTTTGGATCTCAGATATTTATGGACCTGACTGTATGTGCACCATTATTTAGAAAGTGTAAAATCATGTGGATAATTAAAGAATTGACTTTAATGTTGTCATTTCAGTTTAGCACTTGAAGCCGTCTCACGGGTGTGTGTGTACTTTTTTTTCATATATTTTTTTCATATATATAGTATTATATTTTTTATTTATATTGAATAATTATATAATTTATAATTAGCTCACATAATTATTCAAAATTTTTACTTTTTAGAAAAAATCTACATTTTCCTCACATTGAATGCTTTATTGTATAATTTTTAAAATGTAATTAGTCTCTGAGAGCAGTTGAACCCAGGACCTTCAAAACCACAGACTGTAGCTTACCTGCTGTTCTGTCTAGTCTGTTGTTACAAAGGCTGCTAGAATACAATCAAGTAGTTACAAATATCTTAGCCTCTGTCTGATTCAAATTAATATGCATCTTGTGTGGTGCAGAGCTCATTACTTATTAAGGCAGAGTCAATACACTGCAATAGACTGACTTCTATTGGACACAACACCATGAATTCAACATCAATTTTAAAAACACTTTTTTTTCCAAATAGTGTGGACTATGGGACTTTTGTGGTCCTTTCACTGATGACAACATTTATAAAAACGGAGCAAGATGATTGACTCTCATCATGTTTCTTTTAGGGAATGTTTTATTATTTTTTATTTCATGTACCTTTGAAACAATATTATACTCCTTTTTTTGGGCATTAATCATGCTAAGTACCTTTCTAGTTAATGTGACTAAATGGTTATTCTACAACACCCAAATAATGTTGCAAATACACATTATCTTGTATTCTCTTGCATTTCCCTGGTGTTTCCAGAATCCTTTTGTTACCTTTCTGTTTGTTATTTAACTGAGGCCTAGAGGGTGAAAAATCCACAGCTTCAGGGAACAGAATCCTGGGGATTGGTGGCTTCTCTAGTGATTCGCTGGAGTGTTTGCTTTATGTGTTTTGTTCCCACACACATTAAAAACAGGAGACTTGAGTTTATATTCAGAATAATCATGTTTGTAAAATGCTGATCACATCACACAAAGAAACCCTTTGGGAAATTGTACGTTGTTTTTCTTCTCTCCCGGTGGTTTCACTGGGGAGTTCTTGCAGTTAGCTCACAGGGAAAGATGCAGTGACAAAATACTCTTTAGTCCATATACCATTTAAGACTATATATATATATATATATATATATATATATATATATATATATAGATAGATATATATATATAGATAGATAGATAGATAGATAGATAGATAGATAGATAGATAGATAGATAGATAGATAGATAGATAGATAGATAGATAGATAGATAGATAGATATTGGATAGAAAAAGCCTACACACCCCTGTTAAAATGTCAGGTTTCTGTGCTGTAAAAAAATTAGACAAAGATAAATCATTTCAGAACTTTTTCCACCTTTTAATGTGACCTATAAACTGTACAACTCAATTGAAAAACAAACTGAAATCTTTTCGGTAGAGGGAAGAAAAAATATAAAAATAAAATATGGTTGCATAAGTATGCACACCCTTAAACTAATACTTTGTTGAAGCACCTTTTGATTTTATTACAGCACTCAGTCTTTTTGGGTATGAGTCTATCAGCATGGCACATTTTGACTTGGCAAGATTTGCCCACTCTTCTTTGCAAAAACACTCCAAATCTGTCAGATTGCGAGGGCATCTCCTGTGCACAGCCCTCTTCAGATTACCCCACAGATTTTCAATCGGATTCAGGTCTGGGCTCTGGCTGGGCCATTCCAAAACTTTAATCTTCTTCTGATGAAGCCATTCCTTTGTTGATTTTGGATGTATGCTTTGGGTCGTTGTCATGCTGAAAGATGAAGTTCCTCTTCATGTTCAGCTTTCTAGTAGAAGCCTGAAGGTTTTGTGCCAATATTGACTGGTATTTGGAACTGTTCATAATTCCCTCTATCTTAACTAAGGCCCCAGTTCCAGCTGAAGAAAAACAGCCCCAAAGCATGATGCTGCCACCACCATGCTTCACTGTGGGTATGGTGTTCTTTGGGTGATGTGCAGTATTGTTTTTGCGCCAAACATATCTTTTGGAATTATGGCCAAAAAGTTCATCCTTGGTTCCATCAGACCATAACACCTTTTCCCACATGCTTTTGGGAGACTTCAGATGTGTTTTTGCAAAATGTAGCCTGGCTTGGATGTTTTTCTTCGTAAGAAAAGGCTTTCGTCTTGCCACTCTCCCCCATAGCCCAGACATATGAAGAATACGGGAGATTGTTGTCACATGTACCAAACAGCCAGTACTTGCCAGATATTCCTGCAGCTCCTTTAATGTTGCTGTAGGCCTCTTGGTAGCCTCCCAGACCAGTTTTCTTCTCGTCTTTTCATCAATTTTGGAGGGAGCTCCAGTTCTTGTTAATGTCACTGTTGTGCCATATTTTCTCCACTTGATGATGACTGTCTTCACTGTGTTAATGCCTTGGAAATTATTTTGTACCCTTCTCCTGACTGATACCTTTTAACAATGAGATCCCTCTGATGCTTTGGAAGCTCTCTGTGGACCATGGCTTTTGCTGTGCGATGCGACTAAGAAAATTTCAGGAAATACCAACTAGAGCAGCTGAACTTTATCTGCGGTTAATCAGAGGCACTTTAAATGATGGCAGGTGTATGCTGACTCCTATTTAACACGATTTGGAATGTGATTGCTTAATTCTGAACACAGCTACATCCCCAGTTATAAGAGGGTGTGCAGACTTATGCAACCACATTATTATTTTTTTTTCTTCCCTCCACCTAAAAGATTTCAGTTTGTTTTTCAATTGAGTTGTACAGTTTATAGGTCACATTAAAGGTGGGAAAAGTTCTGTAATTATTTATCTTTGTCTCATTTTTTTACAGCACAGAAACCTGACATTTTAACAGGGGTATATAGACTTTTTATATCCAGTGTATATGTGTGTATATGTATATGTATATATGTATGTATGTATGTATATGTGTGTGTATATATATATATATATATATATATATATATATATATATATGTGTGTGTGTGTTTTTTTTGAATGTCCAGCCCAATGTACAGTTTTTGATGCTCTTTAAGATAAATTTAAAATAATAAACTTTATTTTGGGATCCCTTTTATGTCTATTTATGTCAATATGCATACATCATTGTATCATTCCGGTTAGGGAATCAAGAGGTCACACCACCCTGAAGCCATGAAGGGTTGGGCCTGGTCAATACTTGGATTGGACACCACCTTGGAACGCCAGGAGCTGTATGCTGCGGCCCACTGGAGTAGGGACTGACACCCCACTCCAGTATACCAAGTGGATTAGCATGGTGTGTTATGGTCCATGAGGTCATGGAGAGTTGGATATGACTGAACGACGCAAACACATTTAATATTCTGCAAATATTTATAAACATAAAGCTTTACTTATTTGGTATCGCCTTGCTCAGAAGATCCAGTTTATCTATTATCGGTTTAAGTTATTGGTAAAAATACAATGCAAAATATTTCTTCAGTTTTTGCTCTGTATCGTTTTAAACAAATTGCAAACATACCTAGAGAGACTGGAAAAAGAAAAAGCAATATGTTGTTTACCATATGTACCTTTTTAAATATTCACACAGGAATTCTGCCTAAACCAATCATAGCAAAAAGGTGACAATGTGTCCGGCCTCTGAGGTTCTAAAAATGTCCAAAGTCCGGATACTCAAAGGGTTAAAGCATTTTTTTTTGTTCTTTCATATAAAATTAATCTTTGTTTTATATGCAATTATGTAAATCAATTTAAAAAATTGGTTTATGGTTTTATTTAATATGGTTCCTCGCTATAGAAGCAAAGAGGTTTGTGAGCAAAAAATGTAATATTTGTTCAGGAAAACTGTGCATTTGATAATACAGGAATCTATAATATTATTTTGTCCCTTTTTAAGGGACTCGCCCCAACAGGAAGTTGATTTGATTTTAAATCGCATTAAATCCGGTCTTTACATTAAACTAGCAGTTTTTCTCTACAGTAAATGTTTGACATATTTAGAATTGATTTTGTGGCTCATGCTTATGTGTAGCTCCTATATGCCAATGTGCAGCTCCTGTATGCCAATGTGCAGCTCCTGTATGCCAATGTGCAGCTCCTATATGCCGATGTGCAGCTCCTATATGCCGATGTGCAGCTCCTGTATGCTAATGTGCAGCTCAAATTGCTTGATAAGTGTTGGAGAGGGAGCTAACTGCCAGATAACATTGGGTAACTTTATTGTGGCCACTTCAGAGACAGACAAGCAGACTATAACACTAAGCACCTCATAGCAGCTAATTATTATTTGTGAGCTGTTCATTTGTATATAAATATAGCAGCAACAACAACACAGAATTTCCCAGGAATGCTTCACTTTAGAAACAAATGGATAACACAACATAGTGCCCGTTTTGTGTGCATTTTTAAGAATAACCTAAGAATAAAATTGATTTTGGAGTTAGAGTCCCTTTAAGCTACTATATAGGTTTATTGTACTGTAGTGGCCATTTAGGACGATGCAATTTTGGTAGCAGATGAAACTTGTTTTGTGCTTTCTAACAATACTGTTGTTTTCCAGGGCGATTTGATGAGAGCGTGATAGAAGAGAGACGGCAGTGTGCAGAGGATTTATTGCAGTTTTCTGCTAACATCCCAGCACTCTACAACAGCAGTCAGTTAGAGGAATTCTTTAAGGTAAATTGATAAACCTGTATAATTTTCAGTGTGCAATATTACAGAAAATTAGATTTGCATCTGTGCGTTCGTTATAAGTTGGGAGTTACGGATGTCTTGGGACACTTTGTTATGGTATAGCATTTTTTATTAATTAAAGGAATTTAAAGAGAAACTGAAATCCCAAATTGTCTATATAGATACACCAAAAGTGTAAAATGTGGAATCAGACTCCCCTGCAGTTGCATAAATCACTAAGTATGTTCTAGCCCTGCAAACCTCTAAGGCAGTGGTTTCCAAACTGATCCTCAAGGCTCCCAAGACAGGTCCAGGTATTCAATTTAACTGTGTGAACACAGGTGAGGCACTTAGTATTCAACAGGAGCCTCTAATTATCTCAACTTTGGTCACACCGTTAAATCAAAAATCTGGGGTGACTTGAGGACCGGACTGGATGGCACTGCTCTATGGAGTAACAACACTGATCAATAGTACAGAACACGCAGGGTTAGGTAAACGTTAGTCAGGCTGATTCATAGGCACACATTTAATCTGGTTTTATCAAGCTAAATTATTTTTATTAGCATTTAATTCCAAACGTTCTTATTCAAAGGGATATGAAAGGTACCTGGATTGATTTACTTTTATGTAAACAGGGCCCCTCCTTTTCTGATTTTGTTAATACTGTATTTTCCATATGTTGGCGCGATGCAAATAAAAGTTAATTATAATAATAATAATAATAATAATAAAGTACTTAATTTTTATTAAGACTTACTTATAAGATCTGTTTTTTTTCTGCCTAAAATCAAAGAAATGTCCCTGCCCACAGCGGCGTATGCAGACATTGTAGGGGGATGAGCAGTGTACTATCCTAGCTTATCAGGGACCATGTCTCTGTAGCATGTTGCTGTGAAATGTTCACTGATTGGTTAGTATGAGACACCGCACAGCATAGTCTATTTCCATGAGCTGTAAAGGGTTGACCTATAAAGGGGCTATGTCAAGATTGTAGGCCCTAAACACAGAGATTATAAGCACTTATTAATGTAAAAAGTTACAGCAGTATATTCCATACCTACTAAAATCCAGAAACGTTTTGTGTCCTTTTTAAAGCTGCATGTTTCAAATACCCAAATGTTTTTTATCATGGAAATTAAGAAATCTATTGTTTAGAAAATTTGCATTAAATTGGGGTGGTGTGCGGGGGCGGGACCCCGGAAGTGAGGAAGTCGGATGCCTGAGGCGTCTGTAGGCCGCAAGGGAAACCATGCTGTGAACATGCCACGTTTCCAAGCTCCTCAACGCTCCAGAGAACCAGATTTTGGCGACAAACACAAAGAGCTTTTGATTGTGCTTCTAGCAGTGCGCTTCTGCTGAGCGCACCCCTCGGAACACGGCAACAGTCTGTTTTTTACAGTAGGTCTCCTTGATATTGAAAGAGCTGCCTCTGTATGTGAATGTGTGACTCCTGCGCCACAGTGTGAGAGCGTGGCATGGGAGGACTGCTAAGTCTGCTTAGAGTGCAGTGCAGTTCCCCTCTTATAAAAGAGGCAAGGTAAGAAAGGGTGTCCTGGAAAGAGCCCAAAGTAAGGAAGAGGTGAAACGCCACAGATCTTGACCTCTACCAGCTTGCTCTGTGAAAGTGCTATCATAGAGGAAGGAGCTGCTCCCTCTAACTCCATATAAAATGTTGTGTTAGACAGGAGTTATCAGAAATTATGGAAACCAGCGAGGGGGAGAAAAAATCTATATTCAGACACCAGTGGACCAATGCAGAGGTGGGAGTATACTCCCTTTCCCACATAAAGTGGAGCCAAGTCAACATCATAACTGTGGACCCATAAGGGGGAGATCTTTCAAACTTCCTTGCTTTTTTATTTTTCTCTTATTGAGCTTGTTATAAGAATGTGCAAATCTACACCCAATCTCTTCTGATTCTCTCCTGAGTGATTTTCTGTTGGAAATAAGAAAAAGGGTCACTTGTCTTAATATAGAGACTTTGATTTGCTGAGAGTAAATCTTAAGCTAAATGTGTTAGTCTTTTGTGTCACAATAAGTGCTTTGAACTTTAATATCTATACAATTTGAACTTTATGCAAGACATTCAAGCCACACGGATTATTCAAAATGAAAAAGGATAATATTCTGGTGAATTGAAAGCTAAAGATAAGAAAAATGTGATTCCGAAACTCAAACACTTTTTTTTTTTCTCTACCAAAAATAGAGAAGGACCCTCTGATACTTCTCAATTAAAAACCTCTGTAAATGAGTTTGCTACTAATCAAAGTGTAATGAGCCTTTATGATTGCAATAATTCATAAATCTTACCACCACACCAGGATGAGACTCTTACTTGCTCAAAAAGGAAATCTTTATTGGCAGAATTTCAAGCTAACCTCACTGAGGACAAAAAGAAAACGTGTTTGGTGGCTCTAGGTGTACAACTATTGTAATGAACTGTTCACAGGGTGCCACTTAGGATTAGACGCAGCTAGTGAAGTCATCGCGAAGTGTCCTAAACGCGATCTCCATTGATAAGCGTGCTGTATTGTGTCTCATGGACACAGCGCTATACAAATCATTAAGAATTACATTTAGAAATCCATGAGTCACCCAGCACTATTAAAAGGCTTCAACAGGCTTTAATGACAAGAGAATATGTAAAGTTGTATAAATGATCTAGATAGGCAAATAGAGAAGTAATGTCACGTATATAGTAATATAAAAGACAAAGCAGTTCAATAAGATGGTTTAATATTGGACCAAACTGGCTCTTTATAAGTACTTTTAGATTCATAAAAGGATTTTTAGATCTATCAAGTTACAGCACTGGCACTTTCAAATTGATTAATAACAGCACAGGCACTTCAAAAGATTCTTCAAATTGAGTCAGACAAAATACTGGCTCTATATAAGCATTTAGATTTATGAATTATAGCACTGGCACTTTTAGGTCCCCAAACTGCAATATAGGCACTTTTTGATAGCACTAAACTTAATATATGCGCCTTATATCTAATTTGCCTTTAGTAAAGAATATTTATACATTACCTGTTTAATCATGCTACGTCTAAATATATTTTAAGGTTTTTATGAAGTTATTAAAAGTAAAATTGTATTAAATATTTAGGTCACTAAAACAAATTGGGATTAATAGGTGTGCACTATAAAAGGGAACTTTTCTCTTTCAAGTTTTCTAACCTCACTGAGGAGTTTAAAAAGCAAAGTATTGACAATTTTAAAGTTTTATAGTTGAAATCAGTACCAGAACTGATAATCTGGAAAACAATTTTGACAATCTAATAGTAGATCAGAACAACTTGATTTCATATGCCTCAAGTTTGGAAAATAAAGTGTGCAAATCAAAGGATAAAATGATAAACCTAGAAGACAGATCTAGGAGAAACAATTTAAGATTTAGGGGTATCCCGGAAACCATTCCTGATTCAGAACCTTGAACCATATTTGTTAACCCTATTTTCAACTCTAGATATACCTACATCACAGAAAAACAATAAAATTGACTCTGTCCATTGGCTACCACTGCCATCTCATTTTGGAAACTCAAAACCAAGGGACGTTACAGTCAAAATACATTTGCTACCTATGAAAGAAGCTTTTTAAGAGCAAATTTTAAGAAAAAAAAAATATTTCAGCAGCCACACTAACTAACTAGATTCAAGATTACACACCTATTATGCATTGAGAAAATAAAATCTGATCTACAAGTGGAGATCACCAGCAATAATTTTAATTCTAAAGAATTCCCAATGGCATATGATAAAAGGAAGGAGAAAAAGCACTAACAGAATGGAACATTCGTTATGAGGAGAATTCCAAGCTTAAAGGGCAAATGGATTTATTGCTAAAAACTCCTGAATGAAGAGTGATTTCATATTAAATAATGTAAATATTGGAGAGTCTTTTGGCTCTTAGATAATTATACTATAACAATGGTTGTAATTGGAATTATATCCACAACTACTGTTTAAGTTTGAATAGGTTTGGGATTCTGACACCTCAAATTGAGGATTGTTATATTAGTAAACTTTTTTTTTTTATAAATATGTCAGGACGGAAGGCGATTAAGTCTGAAAATGTATTACTTGCTAATTTAATGCTAAATAAGCAAGGCTCATATATTAACCAAAACCTTTAATACTAACCCACCTAAATCCAGATAAGACCCTATTAGGTCTACAGTGTTGCAGCTAGCCTATAATAGACAGCAATAAATTACTATTATCAGTACCTATTCATAAACACTAACACAAATACTAATGATTAGGTAATTATATATAAAACACCTATAATGTTTTTTGAGCTTATTTTTGATATTTTTTAAATGTTTTATTATAGTAAGACAGTACAATAAAATCACAAATACATTTAAGTAAACAAAGGGGAGAAAAATCTCCCCATGAGTAAGTAGAAAACTACAAATGTTCATTTAAATTAAAATGATATTTATTCGATACACTAACCGAATATAATCACAAAAGAAAAAAACAAACAAACAAACAAAAAAAAAAAAACATATATATATATATATATATATATATATATATATATATATATATATATATATATATATATAGAATTATACATATAAAGAGATTGATCTGAGTCACTAATATCACAGTAATGTAAAATCACTAGTTTGTCCATATATATTCTAGAGTGATTACTTTTTAAACAAAACTAGCACGCTTAAAATACCACAAAATTTATGAAATTGTGTTAATTCTGGTCTAGCTTTCTAATATGTACTTTGACAGAAGAAGGTGGAAAGAAGTGAATATGTACTGGGAAAAACATTTAGAGAAGTATAAGATTTTCACTAAACTAAATTACATTTGACTCGCCTTGTCAGGAACACGTTTGAATATATATAGACTTGTATTTATATTATCATGGGTAAATCTTGTGGTGTATTACAGCCTCCCGCCCTCACATATATTTTTTTGTGATATATTCTTGTATGGAGATCAAGCATTTGTATATTTGTTACTTGGTACAGCAGGTGTCCCTAGAAAAATGGCATACCATTTCCTTTTGTTTTTTTAACATACCTGCTTTAGAAAATATAGATTGGGAGTTTATACTCCAAGTAAGAAGGAGAATGTATGTCATTTTGAGTTTTCAGAGGTTAGAATGTTACTTCAAAAAATCTTTAGGAGAAAAAAATATAAATACCTTTTGTATATTAAAGAGAGCAATAATGCTTCTCAGTGCTAACTTTAAAATTACAATTATAATCTCTAATAATTAAAAATAATGGTGTTTAAAATAATTTTAATGAGTGTACAAGGTCTCAACTCCCCTCAAAAATGAAACCTAGCCATGACAAACTTCTTGAGAGTTAGAGCAGGCATAATATGTCTGCAGGAGACTCATTGGAAAATTGGTACAACTCAAAAATGTAAGAATAGGACAGTTACAGATTTTATAGACTCCCTTTATAAAAAACAAATGTAGAGGGGTCTCTATTTTGAATAAAAATGCATATGTACAAGAGGAGTATAAATTGGTTGATCCAGAAGGAAGGTTCATCATTTGGACAGGGAAAGTAAATAATATTAATCTTACTTTGGTTAATGTGTATGCACCAGATAAAAAACAAATTGGCGTTCTGAGAAAGATTCTAAAAAAGGCATATAAGGTCAAAAAAGGCTCAATGGGTAATATGCAGAGATTATAATATGATAATTGATCCAATAAAAGGCAGATCTTCCGAAATACATCTTAAATCAGATAAACCTATACCTGATTTAGCTCAGAAATTTTGTAAAGAAATCCTAGACTATGAACTTTTTGACACATGGAGATTACTTAACCCAAGTGTTTAAGATTTTACTTTCTTCTCAATAAGACTTTGATCATATTCAAGAATAAATTATTTTCTTATTGATAATTTAATTCTCAACATCACTCATTCAGCTAATATATTACCTGTATCCTGGTCGGACCCCTCTATGATAAGCTTATGTCTTAAAGATACTCAAGATATTATAAAAAGAATACCATGGAAGATAGATTCCTATATATTTTTAAAGATCAAGATCAAGTTAAGAATTTGAGAGAGGAAATTAATGGATTTTGCTCTGAAAAATGTTAATCCTACTATATCCCCCTTTACAATTTGGTGCAATGATGAGGCCTATATCCGGGATATTTTGATCTCCAGGATGGCGAATTATTAAAAAGAAAAATGCAAAACCCCTGAGTGAACTATACTTAGACTTAGAATTATTACTGAAACAAAATAAATAAAGGCCTAATAATGACTTCTCCGCTCAGATTCATAAGATAAATCACCAAATTAAAAAGATTTTACAATTACAATCAGACAGACTAATTTGACGTTTTCAACAAAATTATAATTTTTTTGGGCAACAAAACAGAAAATTCCTTGCTAACAATCTTTAGAAAACCAAATAACTACAAAGGATAAACTCCTTGAAAGGACAAGACAACATCTACTATTCCCAACCTAATGATATAGAATTTTATATGTCACTATATAACTTGGAACTATCTGAGGGTTTTGTAAAGCCAAATAACTCAAATTGAAGAATTTTTGTCAGAAGATCTGTTTTCATTAAATAAAGACATTACACAAGTAATAGAAAATGTAAAAACTAATAAAGCACCAGGCATGGTTTTGACAACCAATACTATAACACATTTTCTTTTCATTTATCTAACATGTTTAATGAAATAAAAAATAGGAGAAATTGTACCAGAATTGTCTGAAGCTAGGATAATAAGTATTTTGAAGCCAGATAAAAGTCCAGAGGACTATAAAGATTTATAGACCTTTCGCTCTTAAATGGAGACATAAAAATCTACTCAAAATTTTTAGCAAACAGACTAAATTCTATTATCCTAAAGTTAATACATCCAGATCAAACTGTGTTTATTAACGGAAGACAAATTTCAGATAACACAAGACGTCTTAGTCTTATAGACATTATATCCCATTCAAATAAAAATAAGATTCCCATGCTGACTCTGTCATTAGATATACAATCCCTAAAGCTCAAATTTCAGGTTATTGTTTTGAAACCGAAATGCTCAATTTCTAATGGTACACGCCAAGGTTGCCCATTATCTCCACTTTTATTTGTCCTATTCATAGAACCATTGGCACAATTAATTAGAGCCTCTTCAGATATAAGAGGAGTTATTGGAGAATCTGAATATAAAATACAACTTTTTGCGGATGATATTATTCTGACTCTAATAGACCCCGAAATTTCTCTATCCCATTTACAGAAGACTCTAGAAATATTTGGTTATTTATCATACTTAAAGATACATTCTTTAAAAACAGATATAATAACAAGGGGTATGAGTTTAGCTCAACTGTCAAGATTGAAATGCAATTTTAATTGGAATTCAGGGTATATTACAATTCACATTTCAGAAAAATAAGTTATCAAAAGTAAACCTTGATATCATCAGTAAACAAATTGGGTGTATTCTATCTGATTGGAAAGCTTTAAATATGTCTTGGACAGTAAGAATAGCTGCAATAAATATGTAAAAATATCATTTTATATTTTTATATCTGTTCCAGAGGTTGTCCCTAAACATGTATTAAAAGATCTTCAGAAAATAATTGACAATTATCTATATAGGGGAAAAAAAACTAGGTTAAAACTAACAATGGCATCATGAATATCAATTATTGATGGTGAGGCCATGCCTCTCTTGAAAAATGGTCTTTTAGTAATTTTTTGGGCAGACCTTATAAGATTGAACAACTTGGATTCAGTGATGGTTTGGTATAAAATTGAGCAAGATCTGCTCCTACCCCCACATATGACAATCTAGCTTCCTCCGTTACTAGACTCAAGTCTAGTAAACCTTCCAAGTGGAATCCAATCTTTGATTACATTTTGGTTTAAAACACAATTAACTTATATAACTTTCTATCATTGGGTGCTCCAATTGAGTTGTTAAATACTGATGGTAAGAATTTTGATACTCTATCTTGTACAAGTAGAGGAATTAATAAAGTTGGAAACTCATATGTCAATGGCTCCCTACTTAGTCTAGCCTCTCTATCCATAAAGTTTAACATGAAGGGAATTTCTTGGTTATGCTATCTTTTACTACAAAAAGCACTGTTCCAACAAGGTTATAAATGTAATGAAATGAGTGAATTGACCCCCTTTTGAGAAATTAATTTCTTTGGACAATAAATCTCATTTAATATCCAAATGTCGGAATCGAATTGGTCTGTCTAATGATTTAGAAGAATCTACCAGAATTAAAACTTAGGAGAGAGCGTTAAATAAGAAATGCGCTATATAAGTATGGAACAATGCCTTTCGATTAGTAAAAAAAAATGTGTGTCCGTCTTATGTCCGAATTATTCTTCAAAATTGTTCAAAGATGGCATATGGTTCCCACAGATATTCATAGATTCGATACCTCCTCTCAACACAGTTGCTGGAAGGGTTGAAAACAAGGAACCCTCCGACACGTGGTGGGAGTATGGGAAAAAAATTCAGTCTTTTTGGCTACATTGTAAAGAACAGTCATCTAAAATCACGGGAATCAAAATTTTGTTTAATTTAGAGTTTATGCTATTACACCTGGAAAAGTATATATCTCTCTCAGATTGTAAATTTTGTTGGTGGCTAAATGAGTAATGGTAAAATATTAGAAAAATGTTCAGATTCCCAGTTGGGAAGAAGTCTTTCATTTAGTCTCAAGAAATCGAGACCTAGAGAATAATTGTCCTTCAACTGGTTCCATCAAAAAAAAAACTCAAAGTGGTCACCTTGGGGAAAAATATATAAATAAGTAATCATGTTTAATATTCTATCTCTTTAACCCTCCTATGTTAGTAAATAAGTAAATATAGAAATTAAAATAAAAAAAATGAAAATTTGCATTAAATTAACAAAGAAAACCTGGAATGGATGATTTAACAAGTGACTGGTAATTGTAAATCTAATATGCATTGTGATATACCATATTTTTAAATACACAACTAAATAAACAAACTGTAACTGACTTTGTGTTCACCAATACTTTTTACTTACTGTAACCTATCAGGGCAACAAACATTTTAAAGTGACTTTTTTTTTTTTTTGACACTTCTGGCTGATAGGGACTATACACAGGAAAAGCCTTGTTCGGAAGAGATTCTCCTCTCCTCTCCTCTCCCCTCCCCTCCCCTCCAACAAAAAGCCCATCCAAAGCTCTGAAACGAGCCAGGTCTTTGCTGTAGACTTGGTTATTCATGGCAGTTTTGGCCCCTGGTTCTCTGAGGCTGTTCTATTATCTCCAACTAATGATATTGTATACTTTAGCCACCTTGCTTGTTTATTGATATGCAAGCCTATGTTGTCCCACAATAATGGGTCTATATTGTTTTTTAGAGTTTTTTTTTTTTTTTTAATCTACCCCTAGATAGGTAGCATGGGAAATAGTGTGTTAGTCTTTTTTTGTTTGTTGAGGATATCAATGTTGTTTGTTGAGGTCAATGATTTTCTCTTCTTTGCAATTTATGTTTTTTTTGTTTTTTTGTGTGGTTTAGCTGTAGGGCTAGAAGTCAGAAATGGGGCATTAACATGGGTTTGCTCTCTGGTAGGAGGATCCGTGATGATCAAAGGGTTCTTTCTCTCCATCTATTACTGTTAGCTATATACTACTACAACTGACCTTTGTTATCATGCTGGATTAAGGGCCCTTCTCCATTGTTTAATAATTGATATTTTTCTCTACATTGAAAGGCCAAATTATTACCAATTGCAAGAAATTGCAAAGTCTGTACTCTACCACATATCATTTAACTCCAAATATTGATCCTTATAGTATTGAGTGCTAGGTCACCTGGGTTTTTGTGCTTTTTAATACAGCTGTTTTTTTTTTAGTCCATATTTAGCGACTTAAAACATTCTGCTTGCAGAGGTTAGTTCTGTTGTAGACTCTTTTCAGCAGGCTTAGCATATATTTAAAAGGTCCGCATATTTAGAACTATGGTATTCCCAGTAATAACATACGAATGTGAGAGCTGGACTGTAAAGAAGGCTGAGCACTGAAGAATTTATGCCTTTGAATTGTGGTATTGACGAAAACTGCTTAGAGCCCCTTGGACTCCCCCTTGGACTGCAAGAAGATCCAATCAATCCACTGCTACAGGAAATTAAGACGAACTGTTCACTAGAAGGTATGATCATGAGGCTGAAGCTCAAATACTTTGGCCATATCATGAGACGGCAGGATTCCCTAGAGAAGACTCTGATACAGGGAAAGAGTGAGGGCACAAGAAGAAGGGGACGACTGAGGAGGAGGAGATGGATAGATGAGGTCATCAAGAGGCCCTTACTGACAGATGTACCTGGCGCGCTGCGGTCCATGGGGGTCACAGAAATTCGGACACAACTGAACGACTACATAGCAACAATGTGTTCATGTTGTGGCATGCTACTTTTATTTGTTGTCTATTTATGGGACTTAGCTGCACCTACCAAAATTTAACAACTTGCAGATGAGTAAGACAAGATGCCGGTTTGACCATGGGTGGGTTATTCAATGCCTTGGCTAATCCGATTTATCTGCTAGAACTTCTAAATCTATTATTTAATTAGAGAAAAAAACAACAAAAAATAAAATAAGAGGCACTCATTCAGAGAACGATTCTGCTCTCTTCAGCTACACCTCACTGACGAGGCCCAAGAGGAGACTGAAATGTGCGTCTGAGGTTTACTGTTTCTCCTGGGTAGAATTGCCTGGTATTTCAGGGCTGGATCACTCTTTTGAGTGTGATCAGACAGTTATACTACAGGATATTTCTATCTGTAAAGGGCACAAGTGAGAGGCTGCTCTCAGAGTGGGTTATTGTGTCCATAGAACTTCCCTATTAAGGTTCTTTCATTCTCTGATTGAGCTCCTCTGATCCCCCCCCCCCCCCCCCCCAATATTTAGTTAACTGTCAAAACCTCACAACCAGTTGCAGAACTTGCGTCTCATATGTATTGTCAGGTTAATGCAGTTAAATGCTTTCTTCAAATAACAATACATTTACTATAAAAATATCTATTTGACATTGTTTGTTTGTTTATTTGTTTGCTTCTTTTTTCACTTCTAGTTTCTGACAATGTACCTGCATAATGTGTGGGCTGAACAATAGCCTTTTATTTTCCTTTGTATACTGCAGGGCATCTGTGTAGCTGAATTTGTTTAATTATTTGCTTTGATGGTATATTAATGTTTTCATAGAATTAATTAGTGCATTCCATTGATCTGATACTTATTAGGCACATGCCACTTCATTAGTCAAAATAATACTCTCAGATATAATATCTGTAATGTTTTTGTGGATTTTTATTGTAGAGATGCAAATTCATCATGGTCTAGATTAGCGGTTCCCAAACCTTTCCTAAAGACCCACCAGACAAGCCATGATTTAGGTTTAATACTATGTGAGCACAGGAGGAACAGTTAGCATTCAGCAGACTCGAATAGCCTCATCTGTATTGACATCATGCCCTGTTTGGTGGGTCTTGAGGATAGGTTTGGGAACCGCTGCTGTGGACACACATCCTTCCCACCTCCATAGAGTTGCCTGGTACTTTGGGACTGGATCACTCTTTTGAGTGAGACCAGACTGATATACTACAGGATTTTTCTCCCTGTGAAGGGCACAAGTGAGCTGAAAGAGGTTGCTCTTAGAGTGGGTTACCATGCCTATAGGACAAACCTACTTGGGTACCTACTTAGGTGTTGTTCATTTTCAGATGAGCCCCGCTGACTATTTTTTGTTTACTTCTTATACTAGCCACGTCACGTGCCCCTCCTACATGTTCCCATGGATGTTTAGTCACCTTACTGGTAGGCACCTTGGATATAGAGAAGATCTTTGTTAATAGAGTTCTAAAATAAATTATCTTAAACCAAATATCATTCAACAGATATAATAAAAAATAATACCATTTCATTGCTAATAATATGGAATAAGAAGAAGATGGTGAAATAGGGTACTGATAAAAGATTATCATTTTTATTTTATTTTTCCATCCTTAAAACTCATATAGAGTAATCAGCACTGTCTGTGTGCTAAAGATTATTCAGAAAAGTTGAAAGATTCTCAAGTTGAATTGTATAGAGAACCTCACATTCTTCAAACTAAATCTGTTCTCATAAAATTGAGATTTAAAAAAAGGAAAATGACCTCTGCCATTTCCTTGTTAATAGTAGATTGCTAGTGTCCCTGATATCTGGTGTAACATATGCAGAACGATACGTAGTTATATATAATTGCACTCAAATACTGGATCAAAACATAATTTTATTGGTTATATTTCAATAACTTGTAATTTTAACCAAGCATGATATAATTCCTGTTGGTCCCAAAAGAACCAGCTAAATAATATTTTTTTTTTTCTGGCAACAGTCATATATGGGTAACATAGTATTCAGGTTACATTTGCATGTCCCCCTATTTTACTAGGGAGAGACTCGCTTGACGGGTTTTGCTTGTGAGAACTTTGTCGAAAGTAAAATATTTCTATTAAAACAATACTATTAACAGTACGATTAAACAGAAGTGCAGCTTACACTGGAATCACGCTCCCATGTGGTTCCAGGCCAATGACCTATTTGATTTCTAAAACCAAATATATAATTCATTACAGAATCATAATAACACTTCTGAGCACCCTAAAAAAATCATACATTGTCACAAAATGTAATATTATTATCCACAACAGTATTTGTAGACAAATAGCTTTACACCATACCGAACTGCCATTCTAATGATATATAATATATATATATATATATATATATATATATATATATATATATATATATATATATATATATATATATATTGTACTGGCTAGTATTTCTATACCCAGCATTTATTCATCTGCCCCCTTTCTTTAATTACTAGTTGTTTACCCATCATAAATTATGGTATAATATTACATGTCTCTTCCGCCCCACCCTGTGTCTCTTTTTTGCCATTCCCCCCTTCTCCCTCCCCTGTCTCTCCCCCCTCTCCCTTTCCTGTGTCTCTTTTCACCTCTCTCCCTCCCTTGTGTCTCTTTCCCCCCTCCTCTGTCTCTTTCCCCCCTCATCCCTCCACTGTGTCTCTTTTCCCCCTCATCCCTCCACTGTGTCTCTTTTCCCCTCTGTCTCTTTCATCCATCCCCCCTCTCCCCCCCTCTCCCTTGCCTGTGTCTCTTTCTACCCCTCTCCCTCCCCTGTGTCTCTTTCCCCCCTCCTCTGTCTCTTTCCCCCTCCTCTGTCTTTCCCCCCTCTCCCTCCCTTGTGCTCCACCCCATCTCTGTCCCCCCCCTCCCTTGTGTCTCTTTTCCCCCCCCTCCCTTCCCTTTTTTTCTTCTTCCCCCCTCTGTCTCTTTCATCCTTTCCCCCTCTCGCCCCCCCTGTTGCGGTGCGCACTGCGGCATGTACAGAAGTCTGCACAAATAGTTTGCAAAGTGTTACGCGCACTTTACTATATTAGTGATTGATTGAGTTCGGAAAATCAGGAGCAGAAGCAATGTATTTTAATATACTGTACATTATACCAGCCATGAGTATATCTTCACTTTAGTGATATAATAACATGAATTTCCTTATTTCCAGGGTGGTGAAGTACATGATGGGTCTGATCTGATTGGTCCGGCTGAACCATATACAGATTATTTTGCTGACAGCCTGTCTGACTGTAGTTCTGGTGAGTTCTTATCCCCAAATCAGTTTTACTCTATTGAAATATTGCAATTATTTTTGGTAATTTAATATTTTAATGTTTCATTTTCACACTTGAAGACCAATAAAGTCACATATTTGAAATACATTTTAAATATAGAAGAAAACTTGAGGAAAGAAAAAAATAAGTTTATAATCCATTATATTCTGTGAAATCTACCATTTTGATCAGCTTCCTGAAGCGGGGGGATGCTTTGTATGTATGGGAAGACTTTATCTACCCATTAGGAATGTGTAACCTACAACTTCTAGTGATTTCATTAGGACTAATTGAAAGCTATTTCATTTTCAAACACATACCCTTCTGGAAAAGTAGCAGACCAGATCAGGAGAGGAAAGAAAATACTACTGCAGTAAAGAGTAATTGCTCATACAATTAAAAATGTAAAGGATGTGCTTATTTTTTGTTAAGTTATTCATTGGACCATGTAGAAAAAACAGTGGTCCTTTAAGAGTCTCAATTTAGTGAAATAACATAACTAGATGTTTTACTGCTTTTTGTTTTTTTTTGCATATGCTGCTAAATTTCAGTGGTTAGAATAATGGTAAAGGTCAGTGGGTTGCCTCGTGATGAAGTGGTTAGGATTAACTGCTTTCACCACTGCAACCTGGGCTTGATTCCAGTCAAGGTAATCAAGAGTACACAGCACCCTAAAGCCAAGGAGGGTTTGGCCTGGTCAGTACTTGGATGGGAGACCACCTAGGAATACCAGGAGCTGTATGCTGTGGCCCACTGGAGAATGAACTGGCAATCCACTTCAGTATCTCTGCCATAAAAACCAAGTGGATCCGCATGACCATGGACATAAATATGTGCCTGGTGTCCATGAGGTCACAGAGAGTCAGGAACTACTGAACAATGTAAAAAAAAAAAAAGAAATGAGGTCAACCATGCACCGAGTTGTCAGAAAACCATTGATGTTATTTGACCTGCAATAAAAGAATAAGTGAGTTACACCCTCCTTGAAAGATAGTGGTGCTACAACTGATAATTGGCACAAGGCCCTTAAGATAACATTATCACTACTGAAAAAAGGAAAATATATCTTTGGATAGTAATAAAATTGATGTCTAATAAATACAGTAAATAAGGTTTGTTGATGCATTGCCCTAACATGAGCTAGATGTTTTAATTTAGGCATTGATCACTAATAAATATCATATTCAAAGAAGCGACATTCAGTCTTTATTCAGGCTCAACTGCTGCTGGAATCTCCCCCCACTGAAAGATCGTGGGGAGGTGGTAAAGAACAGCTTCTAAATTTACTGACACAAAGCATACCCACAAAATGCTCGCCAATAGTTGGAAATTTGTATTCAAGTAGTTTCCCTTGGCAGCCATCTTTTGCAGTTGCAGCAGCCTATCAGTGATTGTTTATTCTCTTATCAAATTAATTTGTTCTTATAGCCCTTTATATCTGTCTCTCAGCCTATCCTCCCCACCGTCCATTTTATTGGTGAAGGCAAACACTTATCTGGAAGCTGATGTTCTCATTTTAAAATGAATTTAATATTGAATATTAACCAACTCTGCCTGGTAAAGATACATAGCAGAAGTACAAAATATGGTATCAATTAATACTAAAGGTAATAATCAAAAAATTGCATTTTCCTATAATACGTTTACATTGAAGATTGCAATTGTTTAAATTGCCAATCAACCTTTCAGCTCCACCCAATGATTAATTATAGATCATTACCAATAAATACTTATTATTCCTTGGGGGCTTGGAGTCTGTAGTTAAAGGACCAATGCTCTGCACCATCAGCTAGAGAGTGGAACATTTTGCAGTTCCAGTCTGCATTCCAGTCAGGGTGCTATAAATCCATGGCTCTCAATAGCCGGTCCTAGGACTTGTTCCGGTCTCTATCACTGAGTATCGTCCGATAACTTATCAAAGTGGAATTGGGAAAGCCTAACCGTTCTCTAGCATTTGTCACAATTATCAATAGGTCATTGAAAAAGAAAGTCCTTTTTTTTTTTTTGTCATTCAGTTGTGTCCAACTCTCCGTGACCCTATGGACCGCATCACCCCAGGCACGTCTTGTGTCTAGTTGTGCTAATCCATAAGGTTTTCATGGCAAATATACTGGGGTGGGTTGCCAGTTTCTTCTCCAATGGACCGAGATTTATCTGACCCCTCTGCTGTGACCCTACATGGTATAGATCAGTGCTTCTTTGAAGTACACAAGCCCCTTCACCACGACAAGGTAGCGATCCAGAAGGAGATCTTACTGTGTATCGATTTACTTTTGTATACTTTATTGTATTAAGAAGTTTTTATAAGCTATGTTTTACTGCCTATAACCAAACAAATAGTCCCTGTATGGGTCTGCCCTCTGCTGCGTACGCAGACGACTGGATGTGCAGTGTAGCGTCCTAGCCTATTAGGGGGCATATCTCTGCAGTATGTAATAGAACATTGCTGACAGATGATGACTGATTGGTTAGTATGAGATACAGCACAGAAAGTACAGCTGAGTCTGTGGGCAGACCCATACAGGGACTTGTTTGATTGCAGGTAAGTACAAACAGAGCTTATAAGCACTTTTTAATAAAATATAAAAAAGTAAACACAGAGGTATATTACATACCTAGTAAAATCCAGACACCCCCCCATGTCCCTTTAAAATGCATTCTATTCAAATCCGTGCTTGGTTAAATTACAATGTAGTGTTCCCCGTGTAATATCACCCTGTACAAAATGTTCTGGCTCTATATGGTGGATCCCCTGGGGATTGCTGTGCACCTAGCGACTCCTCAGATCAAAAAGGGAGAGAGCCACTGCTCTAAACATTCAATGTGAATTTACTATATGTATCACTATCTACTTCCCTTCGACCCATTTGCTGAGGTGTGTGTGTGGAAAAGGACAATGGACGAGAATTATTTTGTGTATATATATATATATATATATATATATATATATATATAGCAATTATTTCACACAATACACCAAGGATACAACGTGACATTACCGTGTTCCCTTATTTAGGGCTGATTTGTCTGTGAGCTATGCGCTTCACATATCTAATTTTTCCATTATCTAACTGCTTCACATATCTGATTTTCCTATGATCTATTAGCTTCACACATCTCATTCTTTCATGATCTACTAGCTTCACATATCTGATTTTCCATGATCTACCATATTCACATATCTCTTTCTTCCATGATCTACCAGCTTTACATATCTTTCTTCCATGATCTCCCAGCGCCCCATGTCTCGCTCTTCCGTGATCTCCCAGCGTCACATGTCTCGCTCTTCCGTGATCTCCCAGCGCCCCATATCTCACTCTTCCATGATCTCCCAGAGCCCCATGTCTCGCTCTTCCGTGATCTCCCAGCGCCCCATGTCTCGCTCTTCCGTGATCTCCCAGCGCCCCATGTCTCGCTCTTCTGTGATCTCCCAGCGCCCCATGTCTCACTCTTCCATGATCTCCCCAGCGCCCCATGTCTCGCTCTTCCATGATCTCCCAGCGCCCCATGTCTCGCTCTTCCATGATCTCCCAGCGCCCCATGTCTCGCTCTTCCATGATCTCCCAGCGCCCCCATGTCTCGCTCTTCCATGATCTCCCAGCGCCCCATGTCTCGCTCTTCCATGATCTCCCAGCGCCCCATGTCTCGCTCTTCCATGATCTCCCAGCGCCCCATGTCTCGCTCTTCCATGATCTCCCAGCGCCCCATGTCTCGCTCTTCCGTGATCTCCCCAGCGCCCCATGTCTCGCTCTTCCGTGATCTCCCCAGCGCCCCATGTCTCGCTCTTCCGTGATCTCCCAGCGCCCCATGTCTCGCTCTTCCGTGATCTCCCAGCGCCCCATGTCTCGCTCTTCCGTGATCTCCCAGCGCCCCATGCCTCGCTCTTCCGTGATCTCCCAGCGCCCCATGTCTCGCTCTTCCGTGATCTCCCAGCGTCACATGTCTCGCTCTTCCGTGATCTCCCAGCGCCCCATGTCTCGCTCTTCCATGATCTCCCAGCGCCCCATGTCTCGCTCTTCCGTGATCTCCCAGCGCCCCATGTCTCGCTCTTCCCGTGATCTCCCAGCGCCCCATGTCTCGCTCTTCCGTGATCTCCCCAGCGTCACATGTCTCGCTCTTCCGTGATCTCCCAGCGTCACATGTCTCGCTCTTCCGTGATCTCCCAGCGTCACATGTCTCGCTCTTCCGTGATCTCCCAGCGTCACATGTCTCGCTTTTCCGTGATCTCCCAGCGCCCCATGTCTCGCTCTTCCGTGATCTCCCAGCGCCGCATGTCTCGCTCTTCCGTGATCTCGCAGCGCCGCATGTCTCGCTCTTCCGTGATCTCCCAGCGTCACATACCTGATTCTTCCATGTATGAGCCATTCTGCAGATGAATGCATTAGAATAGATAATTTCTCTCTTACCTCTTGGTGGCAGTCTTGGTTTTATTTTCCTGTCTGCGTCTGAAATCCGTCCGTATTGATGACTTGTTTAATGCATAAATATCTGGATTCCAGTCTAGTGTCAGAATCTGGGAAACATCTGTGATTGAGAGATGCAAATTTAAAATGTTAACAGTATTCAAGCCGGCCTTCAAAACACTTGAAAAATGAATACCTGCTTTTTCCATTTTTTTTTCCTTAAGTGACAGTGCCAATTAAGTGTTGTGGCTCTCAGCGGCAATGATTGCATATAATACAGCTGTCAATGGTGACCCAAAAGAATCCACAGATTCTGAATTAATCAACCGCTAATTTTTGCAGGGTAGGCAAATGGCATTTTTTTTTATCAAGAATAAAAATATACTTTTTAATGTTTTTATTTTTTATTTCAAGTACATATTCATTCATTCATTCATTCTATGTTTATATATTCATAGAGGAACACAAAAGTCATATATTATAGCATGTTTTTATGACAAACTCTGCCTCCATTTGTTTTTAATAGTTAAAGTCTGCATTTACTTTTTTTTTTTTTTACTTAAAAAAAAAAAAAGAAAAGTTTTTTCCTAATCTGATTTATCAGTTGATAAGAACCCTGGATTTAGATGAGATCTCGATTCAGTACTATTGAAATTAGTATATTATGCACAATTTTTATATTTTTAACTTATACACTACTATAATTTAGCTGTTTGCCACACAATGCGAGGCTCTGCGCTCATCTCAGGGCTCTCAACCCCCGCCACTCCCCCCGACCCCCCCCCCCCCCCCCCCCTGCTTCTTTATGGGTCTCACGATGAGCTCCTTTGGCACTCCTTTGCAGCTCATTGCGAGCCTCTCCCCGCTCATTGCAGGCGTCGGCTAACCCGCAACTTTTGGGCCTCGCAATGAGCGCCTTTGGCACTCATCGCAAGCTCCACAATGAGCTCCTTTGGTGCTCATTGAGAGCCCCTCCCCAATCTCTCACCCCTGTGTCTGTTTTCCCTTTTCTCCCTCCCGTGTCTCTTTGCCCCCTCCCATGTCCCCCCCCCCCTTATATCCCTTCCATGTGTCTCTCCCCCCCTCTCTCTCTCTCACCCCTGTGTCCCCCCCCCCCCCCCCCCCCCCCACTCCCTCCGCTGTGCTCTTGTTTGCATTTACGGGTGTGAAACCTTTTGTGGGCTTGGGAAATTGATGATTTTCCCCAAGCCCGAAATGTGTTTCGGATTTACGGACTTGAAAAAAAATTACGGCTTTACGGACGCTATTTTTTCCCCTTTCTCAGCCGTTCTGAGACCTCCCAGTAATGCTGTTTGCCACAGACCGTAAGGGCCTCATTCTATTAGCGGCCGCAGCCGTTGCGGGGCCGCAAGGACCGGCCGCAAGCTATTCTGCTATTCTATTTCCCCTCCGGCCGGGGATTCCGGCAGGCTTGCGGCCGGCGCCTTGCTATCTCTTGCAGCCGCTCGCTCCGGAGGAAAGCCGTTGATCTAAAACGTCCGCAAGGAAATCGGCCGTAAGAAATTCCTATTTGCAATTCAATTGCTCCGGGAACCCTCGGAAACCGAGCCGCAGCTTACTTGCAGGAAAGAGGTCCCGCTAGCACCAATTAAGCACATAAAATAGCCCAAATAAAGCCATCCTGCACTTTGCAGAGTCTATAAAGTGATATTCGGTGTTAGCAAAAATAGCACATAATTACCCTATACTCAAATCCGTAAAATATATATTTTTTAATATCCGTAAAATATCCATGTAAAAAGTCCAGAGTGCTTGGAGCACTTCAGACCCGCCCACGCCGCAGCCGGAAAATAAACAGTTAATTTGAACTCTGGTTTGGGCTGATGTGCAAGCTTGAGAGTGGGTTACTTTTAATCCTCATGTCCCCCAATATGATCCCTAGCATTTACAGAGCTGTACAGTGCAGGCTTGAATTTATTTTTGCGTTTTTAGATTTCTGAGCTTACGGCCGGTTCCAAGATATGCGGCCGGCCGTAAGGGGAGATCCTTGCGGGGCCGTATAATAGAATCGCGAGTTAACAGAACCCCTGCAAGGAATTGCAGCCTTACGGACAATTTACGTCCGGTAATAGAATGAGGCCCTAAGTGTTTTGGTCGTCTGAGATCCTTCAGCGCTCATTAGGAGCCTTGCTCTGAGCGCCAGCAATGTGTGTAGTGTAAATAGGCTGCGTGCACGAGGGGAAACCGTTTGTGTAGCTCTGTAGTTCCGCATTCTGTAAGTTCATGTTGTATCATGGCGGCGATTGTGTATGTGGTACGTGAGTGTGGATGATTTTGCTAATGACCTTGCTAATAGTGTATTTTGTACCCTGTACGGGTTTGTGTAAAAGTC